>JAZFAV010000009.1:5745000-6466666 GCA_037954035.1 Rosalia funebris
GAGAAAAGAGAAAAGAGAAAAGAAGAATAAAAAATAGAAAGAAGAAAAGAGAAAAGAGAAAAAGAAAAGAAAAAAGAGAAAGGAGAAAAGAGAAAAGAGGAAAGAGAAAAGAGAAAAGAGAAAAGAGAAAAAGAGAAAAGAGAAAAGAGAAAAGAGAAAAGAGAAAAGAGAAAAGAGAAAAGAGAAAAGAGAAAAGAGAAAAGAGAAAAGAGAAAAGAGAAAAGAGAAAAGAGAAAAGAGAAAAGAGAAAAGAGAAAAGAGAAAAGAGAAAAGAGAAGAGAGTCCCCAAAATAAATTCTCCAGAAGGAAAGGTGCAGTCCTCCCGAATCATGTGTCCAACTTTGATGGAATAATCGATAATAGTCGGAGGACGAAAAGCGCAAGAAAAGAAAACAGACGTGAAAAGGAAGGAAAGAAGATATGAGAAAAGGGAAAAAAAATAAAAGCCTTGAAAATTTTATTAAAATCAGAAAAAAAACTCAAAAGTTAATCTACTCACTTTAGATGTGGGGCGGCTCAATAAGTAGGCCAGATTCTCAACTATCTATGATACACATTCGATCGAATTAGATACACATTCTAATGTTAAAAAAAACACGTATTAAATATTAATACGCAAAATCAATAAAAAAATGTACACGTCAAGTTCAATAGAATCCGACACAAAATCGAGAAGAAATTTCGAAACTTCAACGAGAAAACTTCAGTGGTGAGTCTTGAATAATGAACCAAAGCAACTTAAGAGTACAGTAAAATTTCACTAAAATATTTAATCAAAATCACCGACAATCTGAACTTGACGTTATAACGAGCGAACCAGTAACGCAACAAATCCGTTCCAACATGTGACAAAAAAAAAGTTCGATTAATCAGGGAACAAGAAAATTCAAAATAGATACCGACAGAATACAGAACAAAAATGTACGACACTCAGGGAACTGAATTTGGAAAAAAACTAAGTAGAAAATAGAAAACTATCATATATGACATTTATTAAAAAAAAAGCGTAACAAAACGTTGTTTGTTTGAAACAAATGCATTTCTATAGAGATAATACAATATGTAAAACTGTTCCATCCTCGATGTCAAAGAAATAGTTGTTTTAATTCATAATTTTTTTCTTTTATTAAACATGTGTACAGGGTGAGCGAAGCTCGATGTCTCAGCTCTATTATATGTAAGAAAAGGAAAAACGATAGAAAAAATCTGAAAAGGAGTTCTTAAATGGGATTGAGTAAGGTCCATTTTAAGCCAAATTTTAAGTAAACTTATTGAGCAATGAAAATCAGCGTGTGGTGTGAACGGACGAAAGCCGTTTTGTTAGTAACGGTAAGCACAATAAAAAAATTTTTGGGCCATTGAAAATCCACATTTTGTCAATCCGATTGAGAACCAAGGACACTTCGGAATTAACGTTTGGTGTGGCATTATTAATGGACATTTGATTGGTCAATATTTTTACGAAGGAATGTTGAATAGTGAGCGATATTTGAAATTTATTCAAGAAAAACTCCCTCTGCTTCTCGAAAATGTGCCATTACAGCTGCTAGCAAACATGTGTTTCCAGCATGACGAAGCTCCACCCCATAAAGCAACAATTGTCCAACTTTATTACAAATTATTAAATGAAATAATAAATAAATAAATACTTAAATGAAACTTATGGAGAAAATTGGATAGGTATGAATAAACCGACACAGTGGGTGCCTAAATCACCGGACTTGACCACACTAGACTTCTTCTTGTGGGGAACTTTGAAAAATAAAATTTACAGAACACCATCTGTTAACTTGGACCATTTAAAAGAAAAAATCAGAAATGCTTGCGATGAACAATCACGAGAAATGTTTCATAAGGCTTCAGTGAGAGAAGTAAGGCGGAGATTGGATAAGTGTTTAGAAGTAGGACGTGGTCACATCGAAAATTTGTTGTAGTGATTGCATATACTTTGTTTCTTTCTGTTATAATTGTTGTAACATATTATGTGTTTTGTAATGTTAAATTAATAAACAATACTAATTAATAATGTTTAATTATTGACAGATGTGACTTTGCTATTTGTTTCCAAAGGCTACTTGTTTAAATCGTGACTATTGCGAATTATTGATAATACTCTCTTTTTACAAATTTGCTTATAATTTCTTAACAGAAAAAAATAGAAAATTCTTTTATTTACAAAATTTGTTCACAAATATTAGCTCTTTTTAAACATGTCAAAATATAGGTATGTTTTTGCAAAAAAAAAATCGATGACGTCATTATTTCAGTTTCCAAATATGGAAACATATGTAAATTCAGCTTAAAGTCGACCTTACTCTATCCCATTTAAGAACCTCTTTTCATATTTTTTCTATCGTTTTTCCTTTTCTTATAATAGAGCTGAGACATCGAGATTCGCTCACCCTGTACTTTAATAATTCTAAGTTTCAATTTATTTAAATTAATAAAACATCAGTAACTTAAAAATACATTTATTAACATCGAAGAAGTATAACTCATTTATTTAGAGAATTGAGGAGAGAATTCTTTGTGTAATCCTTATAAAAATGTGAGTGTCATATCACACTCCAGTTCATGGTTTTAAACTTTTAAATCTATATTGATACATTTTACAGTACAAAGTCAAATTACTAATCATAGAATAATTAATCTAATTTGTAGAGAGAATTTTTAGAATTATACAAAGTACAATCCTTGATGCAGAGTACAATTGTACAGTACTTGCCGCTCGTATAAAATTAAATCATAAAAAAATTTAAGTTCTCTTTTGGGGCACCGAATATATACTCAGGTAAAAATGTTTGAAAAAAGTAAATTAGACTCAGTTTAGGAAATTATTTTGAAAATTGTCCAAATATAAATGCCGATTGTATTCCCAAATTCAATTAACATGAACACCAGTTTGAAAAGAAGCTTCAATCATATTAATCTGCTCTGCTCTGTGGTAAATACCATTTCATAGTAATCAAAATACCATTTCAGCTTTACCAGAACTTTTTGACAAATTTTAGTAGTAAAAAAACGTTATAAAATGTGTAATTCTAACTCCAACTATTATTTTAAAATCGGTGATCACATTTTACTAATATAAATTTTTATATCGTATGGATACACACGACATATGGAAAAGAAAAATATTATTTTTAAAATTGTTACTTGATGATGAATTGTATGAAAATGTTAAAGAACTTTTAAAGATTTGTTTGTCTTTTGTCAGGTTCAGGTTGGAAGCATTGAAAGAGTGTTGCAAATTCATTTTAACCACTAAAAGAGTACAAAATAGTCTAACCAAATATTGCTTGAGTTAAGTTGTATCAAGAATGGAATATGTTGCTTGAACAAATAAATTTCTTATTATGACTTTATGGTGACAGTGAGTATATTATCAATGGTTAATATGAGAACTGAATTTATCAAAATATAATGTAAGAATCTATATTATAGCATATTAATGGCACTTTCAACACATAGTGTGTTTTCTACCTCGAAAAACCAGACAATCCCATTTAACGATTGATTTTCCCTATCCCCGGTCCTTTCGATATGCAGTCACTTATTTCTGAACCACTGAAATGAAAAATGGGACCGAGAACGGGTTATCGTAAATAGGTAGGTGGGTACTTATGTTATCAATTTTCACCCTGACCGCTTTTTTACCGAACACGGAACAGACATCCGAAAATGCTTTTCTTAAAAATGTCTATCTGTGAGGCTATTGAATGGGGGCTAGGGACTAAATAGCTGGATTAATATAACATTTTTTTTTGTTAATGGCATCGATTGCATCGGTCGTTGGATGTTTATCATCGTAATTTATTGTACTTCTATTGTACTAGTTACACGAAGTGGTTAGATTTTGCGAAAATTACTTACCTGTTTAATGAATAGTATCACCTTTCTTATAGAATTCCTGTCATTAAAAAATATATTTATTTATTTATTTATTTATTTATTACAATTTCTCTACAGGAAAACTCATTTACAAAGCAGGAAAGTACAGTGAGTGTTCATATTCTAATTAGATTAATAAATTTCACAAACGTAACAAACAAATTTAATACAAATACGTTTATACATATTTAATACCTATATATATGGTATTAAACAATACGTATATGAAACAATATATGGAAAATAAGAAAAACAAAAATGCGTGACCAAGCATAACAATAGGTATTTAACAAACAGAAGAGTGCAGTTAAATATATCAAATTTATCACAATTGTTGTTGTATTTAGTGCACATTAAAAGCAGGGGTGAGAATTTTAGAATATTAGTACGCAGAATAGAGAGGTAAAAGCTTTTGAATGTTAGAGCATGCAATTGAGGTACATAAAAATTCAGCTTGCCTAGTAGGTTTTGACAGTCAGTCATATTGTGTATGAGCTTATATAGAAGTATTTGAGAACAACATTCCCACCTCGCGTCAAGTGCTGTCATTGCAAATCTTGCTAAAAGACCATTCTGAGGGAAAACAACAGGTGGATACACAGTATCTGATTTTAACCATAGTAGTTTCAGAAACCTTCTTTCAGATCCGTACTCAAGTTTAGATGGGACAAAAGCAAAGTATAGGATTTCCAATGTATCGGTGTATGAGAAATCTCTGTTAGTCCTTGTTAAGAAACACAGTGTATGCAACGCTTCAGACACTACTTTAGTTACGTGAGTGGTAAAAGACAGAACTTTTTCAAAAATTATGCCGAGGTATCTGAATGTACCAAGTCTTTGAGAAATAGAGCCGCCTAACCTATAATCGTATATTAAAGACATAACATTGCACTTGGATACGTTTATATGTAGTTTGTTACTAGTACATCAATTATGAAGATTAGACAGATTGTTCTGCAGAAGAGCACAATCATCCAGAGAAGTAATAACATTAAATAATTTAAGGTCATCAGCATATAAAAGACAATTACAGTAACACAGATATTACAGTGGCAATGTCATCAATAAAGATAATAAACAGCAAGGATACGAGAATATAGCTTTGAGGCACACCTCAAGGTTTTGTAAAGCTAGAAACAAAATTCTCTAACAATTATTTGGTAACGTTCTGTATTGAGCATCATTACGTTGACTCCATTATCCTTAAAAAATAGGGCCCGAACGCTCTAGTTGAACTCATTCCACACCTAACAGTTATACGAATTTGAAACAGATTTTTCTCTTCAATTATTGGAGGATTCTCAGTGACGACCCAAAATCGCATATTCTGTTTATTAATATGTCCACTCAGATGAAAGTGTGCTTCGTCACTCTAATTAATTCATGAATAAAATTAGGATCTTTTGCAGTTAATTGTTGAAAGCTATTGTACTATAGATGCCGTTGTTTATCCCGAGGCTTAATTTCATAACCTAGTTCTATTTTGTAAGAGAAAAAGTGCAAATTAAATTTCAATACCCGTTTCAGGCTAGTCCAGGTCAATTCCAGTTCATTTGACCGTCTTCTGGTTGAACTTGAGCGATCGTCATTTACACTCTCCCTTACTCGATCGATATTCTCCGCATTTATAGCTGAAAGTAACCTACCTGTTTTAGAGCAATCTTTCACACTTCTTGCTTCACACTTCAAATATAATGGCAACGTTACGAAATGTTTTTTTAGTGGGCCCATATCTGGTATTAAAATGTGCATGGTATTGACGCGGGGTTAAAATTATGGATCTCTAATTTAGAAAATAAAATTCGGTAATGTTTATGCGTTGGAGAACTGATAGGTGCTCTATTATAAATTTCCCAAGTTTTCTTTATAATTCTAAAATGAAATGGAAACAATTAAAAAATAAATAAACAGATTTAAAACCTCAAAACGGACTATTCTGCACGTATTCTGACCATCACTATCTGGAAGTTGAGTGGCCGAGAAAAAATAAACCAACACATAAATGTTGGTTTTATAAATATAAGATTTTATAAGAATAAGGTAAATATGTGTATTATGCGACAGTTTTACTTTTCTCAAATAGTCTACCAACGTGCTTTCTCATGACCCATGGACTGGGTGGGGTTTGTCCTATCCACCTCAAAATCAATAGATGTCGTCTGGTAGACGTCCCTAATTAGAATCAGTCGAACCCGATCGACCCAACACGATTTAATTAAGTGATCGTGCTAACAAAAAAAATCTCAAATAGTCTACCATTGTACTTTCTTATGACCCATGTACATGGTAGAGTGTGTTCTATCCACATCAAAATCAATAGGTGTCGTCTGGGAGACGTCCCCATTGAGAATTAGTCAAAACCCGATCGATCCTACACGATTTAGTTGAGTTATCGTGCTAACAAGAATAAATTCCCACAACGACACACATACATCAAAAAGTTTTATAAAAAGCATTTTTTTTTGTTTTTAGGCCGAAAAACGAAAGATGAACCCAAACAAAATTTTGTTTTTTCAGTTTTTCTTTACGCGATTTTCCACATATAGTGGAGGACGTAAAAGTAAAAGAAATGTAGGGGCAATTAAAATGGGTTACCTAGTTTTGTCCTACCCTTTATATAGATAAACTTTTTATTGTTTTCTTTTTACTGAAGGTTATTTATTACTAAGAGTCACCTGTACAATTGCGATAAGTTCATTATATTTTTTTACATGTTATGGTTCATCGTTATTTGAGAAGTACCGCAGAACACTTGCTTACTAATTTAAATCATGGGGTGCCCTTTATTTTAAAATTTCTAATACAGTCAAATCTGCTGATGCTGGCGGGCGTCCTAACTAGTGTAATGTATTACTTACTAGCTAATATATGTATTAGTAAGGCTATATGCGTGTACCTGGACATATGCGATATACTCTTATTTTAAAATTTGGCATCACAAGGATCAAACAAACAAATGTTCTACAATAAGCAAAATGTAAAGACTTAAAGAACTATTCCTTTCATGGAAATCATAAAATCGGAGCATTGGTAAAAATAAAAGACTATACTGAAGAAATACTTACGCTACGTTTACTCTGTGAAAGTGTAATGCCAATCGAGTAAAAGATTTGCCCTAAGACGTGTTCCAGTCCTCAAACTAATACATTTTCTTTTTCAAATACTTTTCATTGTTTTACAGTTTTATATTGGCATTATCTTACATCTATTTGATCACATCTATTTCCGCTGCATTTTAATAAATAAGGTGTCATAAATCTCGTGTTATTGTTGATTTGTTGCAAAATTAATGCTACATTTTTTTTCAATTTCAGTTTAGTTGAAATTCCTATAACACAGTAATAGCATATTTATCCCAATAATGTCCAATAATTCTGAGAGTAAATGGTTATTACAGTGTATAATTACAAATAATTCCAAGCGTTTTCCCAAATACAATTAATTTTATTTCTGAGTAATTCAGTGGCGATCTACAGGGTCTTTCAATAGAGATGCTCAAAACCTGTTAGATTATAGCAGCCACGCTGTTAAAGCAACATCTGTCATATTTATCGGGAATTGTTCAGTAGTGTATGGCAAATTACCGTGGAAGGTTATAGCGTTCAACAATATGTGAAAATCATCATGGTGGCCAAATTCGAGTCAACCGATTTGATAAATAATCAGCCAATACCCGTACGTTACCGAAACGCAAGGTCTGCTGAAGACATTGTCGCTATGTGTGAAAGTGTATGGGAAAACCCGAGGCAGTCTCAATTTCTCGTCGTTTACAAGAATTTGAACTCTCTGCGACTTCAACTTGGCGAACTTTGCATCGAGACTTGAATCTGCACCCATATAAAATACAACTGACCCAGGAACTTAAGGTCCTAAAGGTTCGCTGTGTGTTCGCTGATTGGGTTCTGGAGGAGTTGGAAATTGACCCAAGTTTCGCCAAAAAAATCACCTTTAGCGATAAGGCCCATTTTTGGATGAATGAATATGAATGGTGAACCACTCACACCAATCCACATGAGATACACCAATACCAAATGCATTCCAAGTCACTGTTTGGTGTGGATTTTGGTCTAGCGGAATCATCGGTCCGTACTTCTTCTAAAACAAAACTAGCATTGCCATAACCGTCAACGGCGAGTGCTACAGATTGATGATAAGCAATTTCTTGTGCCCTAAATTGGATGATATGGATACCGACGACATGTGGTTTCAACAGAACGGCGCTACGTGCCACACAGCGCATGCCACGATGGAAATTCTGCATGAGTGATTTGAGGGTATGGGTATCTCGCGCAGCGGTGACGTAAACTGGCTAGTGAGGTTATGAAATTTAAGGCCTTTAAATTTCTTCCTTTGGGGCTGTCTTAAATCGCAGGTCTATGCGAACAAACATCAAACAATTGATGCCCTCAAAGTCAACATAACGAACGCCGTCCAGCAGCTTTAGCCAGGTTTGTACGACAGTACAAACGTATTTGCTTGGTAGACGTACTACCAAGCAAAGCCAGGGCGGAAATTTGAACGACGTTGTATTCCATATTTAATGATAAAACATTCTTTTAAATAAAAAAAAATATAAGCACACACGTTTAAAAATCGAGCGTCCTCATTAAAAGACTCTTTACGTTCTTGAGACCAACGTTACTTTAAAGTTTAAGGCAAAAGAGCAAAATCACTTTATCTTCCGACAAGAATCAATTGTCAACATTAAATCACAAAATGAGGGTCGAAAAGTCCACTAGTACCGGGTTTGGAAAAGTCTATTTGGAGGTTTAATTATTTCGGCAGTTAAATTACACAAGTCGTTATCGATCACCGTTGACGGAAGCGGGAAAGTAAGATAGCGTTTAGCGGCTGATTCTGAATGCCAGTGTGCGGCCACATTTAATGAGCGATAGCCCGCTTCGACGTGTGAAGTCAACAGCGAACGCGGATTAGCCCGCATCAGGGAATTAGCTCGTGCCGGGCGGGTCACGAGAAATGCATGTTGTTTAGGATTAACATGTCTATTACATTTTTGAGGAACGACTTGATTACCCGACTGATATATGGCCCTAGGAATTTGTTGGTCGAATTTTACATATGGGATGTGATGATAATAACGAGATTTATGAGTTAGGTTCAGGGTAGTTTTCGGAAGCTGTCTGTCTGTAAACATGACACTCCGTATCAATTTGACAGTTGTATAATACTTGTGGCATTGGACGGAAATTTCATATAATACGCAACAATTCAAATGCAATATGTAATTGACCCAATGTCTGAAAATATATAAATGAATCAGTGTCAGTAGAAAGATACAGGATTGAAACCATAACTAGGATGAATTCTGTAGCTCCAACTTTTACTTTTAATAGAAGAGTATGTCGAATGATACATTATTTTAAAAATCACACTGAGAAGAATAGAAGATTTTCTAAATGTTTCAAGTTACTACCTTAAAAGAATAATAAAAAAATAATTTTTATATCACTATATCATCACTATATATATATATATATATATATATATATATATATATATATATATATATATATATATATATATATATATATATATATATATATATATATATCATATTATTTTTATTATAATGATCGCTATACTTTATAATATTTTTATAATAGTCATCGTAAAAGGTTTGAAAATGTGTACCATTTCTTTCTCCTTGACGTTTTTGTCTTGAGGAATATTGATAATACACATTTCATGTAAAAAAAAATCAGTTTAACCTTCCGTTGGGCGCAGCCGATCTTTGAGATCCGGCAGTCACTTGTTTCTTTGTCCTTTCGTGTGTATTACGAATATTAACTCGAACTCCCTCATAGCTTCCTATCTCCAAACTACTCTTCTCGATATGTTGTCGATTTTGTTTGGTGTGTTCCCTTGGCCTTGTATGGACCGCCCGGATCTGTCAGAGGCACTGCGTCAGAATCTTGATTTTTATATTTTGTTAGATTTCTTTTGTTATTTAAATTAATAATATTTTTTGGGATCTACAGTTACTTATTCTGGCTTTTTATAGTATAATTATTCAAAATTAACAGATTTGGGTGTTAAATTATTGGTTTATACTAAATATCGTTACCAACAGTGTGACATTTATTTTTGTTTCAAACATTCTAAAATGATGAAGAAGATATATAATTCTTTACACTTAAAATATGCAGTTACTTATAACTTTTCTTTGTAATTCATGTCCAATATTTTTTATATATAACTTTATGACTCTTACACAAAAAAATAGGTTTCTTTCTCTATTCAAAATATTGGTCAATGCTAATTTATGTTTGTGTTTTGTCTTTAAAATAGAAAAAAACCAATACTAGTTCTCCTATAAGAATCTTAGACATTTATTGTTTCACAACATTAAATTAACTCATTTGTGTAAATTTAATTATTGCGATTAAAAACTAGTGTGAAATATTTATTATTGTAATATATTAATTATAATAATCATTTAATTAAGTCTCTATCTCATTAAAATCTATATTGTGTAAGATTTGATTACGTGGTCTCTCAAATCCATTGCGACCGAATGTGTTTAGCTTCATACTGCGTCCGACGGAAGGTTAAAGGAATTTTTGATCTTACTCGTATTTTATCTTTGCATTAGTGTCCCTTTTCACATGGCATTTGTGATTTTACACTTCAATATTTTATTTTAATATATCTTATTTAACAGAAGCTCTTCGTATTCTAACTTTAATGATCATCGAATATGGAAAAAGTACCTAACTCAAATGAAGGCTACTCAATTATTTAGAAACCAATACGGAACGAGAAGTTGTGCACACCCGTCCTCCCTGTGATCTTACTAGAATAATTTTTGTTTTAACATGAAGGTCTTCAATAAAAAAAAAACAATTATTCAAATCTTATCAGATTATATCAAATTATCCAAGATATATTTGAAGAAAACCGATGTTATATTCCAGTGCTTAGGACTTTCATCGCAAAAAGTGTAAGTCCAGTAAAGCATTATAATATACATGTATGTTATTATTTTTACTTAAACTTGTCGCTTTAGAGAAATTGTCCATATGATCAAGGACACCTCGTGTTTATACCATATTTACCATTTAACCTAGATAATTACATTCCATTAATTTATGAAAATTTCATCTTAAGAATTGTATATTTTTTGTTGTATACTATATTGTATGATGTAATAAATATACATATAATATATATTTTGTATATTTTTGTCAGCTTAAACTTAAAATTTTTATTATTATTATTATTATTATTTATTCGAATGTTCAGGGTTTTCCTTATCCTTATCATATACCTCTTAGGAATATTGTAAATGTGTCAATGAGATAGTTATCCCTTAATTCCTGCAATAATTAAAAGTATAAGGGAAAAAATCCTAAATAAATTTGAAATAGTGAACCGTTTAGTTTCTAGTTCAAGGAACAAATCTTAAATTAGTTTGCAATGGTGAAATTTGTATTAACATACAAATATAACAAAATACAATTTTCCTTCATTCAAGAAAAAAATACTAAACGAGTTTGCAAAGGTGAAACGTTGCAAATTATTTACATATTCTCGGAGAATACCTTTCTACGAATACATTTCTATTAAAAACTAGCTATACTCTGCAAACGGACTGCAGTAGCGTTTTACCTGTCACAGGTGTAACACCTATATAATAGTAGGTATATATAAACACACACGTATTCGAATTCAACGTTGTGTCAAAATTTCAAAGCAATTCGTGAAAAACTTTCGGAGATTTTGAACATTTTGAACAAACGAACAATAACATTTTTATTTACATAGAAGATAGAAAGTACCAGGCAAAGTATCCTAAGAATTAAGTGGTTATTAAATGATTAATGATTCAAGGAAATAAAAATCCTAAATAAATTTAAAGGGTGAGATGTTGCAAGTCATCTACATATTCAGAGAAAATGATTTTCTATGAAGAAGTTTTGGTGAAAAATAATAAATAATCTTAAGAATGAAGCAATAACGAAATATTTAATCGTTCAAGGAGAACCATTATAAATGAACTTGCAAAGGCAAAATGTTGCAAATTATCTATAGATCATCGAAAATACATTTCTATGAATAATTTTGTATTACACATAAGAGCCAATTATCCCAAGAATTAAGTCCTGGGAAGGGGTTGGAACCCTCGAGACAGCAACAAAAATAGATCAGTTTTCCACGAACACCAAAGACATTTCTCGATCCGCGTTTTACCAACCATATTGTCCTCATCAGGAGGTGATTAAGACTAGTTTTAAACTACCCCTAATTTTTATTTATACCAAAATGTTGTTGAGGTTCATTAGATCGTTGCCAATACGTCATGACACGCTTCATGCACTATTCACTGATAAGCGCACTCAATATA
This sequence comes from Rosalia funebris, assembly GCA_037954035.1. Classification (NCBI taxonomy): domain Eukaryota; kingdom Metazoa; phylum Arthropoda; class Insecta; order Coleoptera; family Cerambycidae; genus Rosalia; species Rosalia funebris. The sequence continues at coordinate 5,757,257 of JAZFAV010000009.1, forward strand.
ACTAATTTTCTTCATGACCAGTGAACAGTGAAGGAATAATTCGTTTCATTTATTTCTTATTCCTGAAATTATTCTTTCAGTATTCACTAACCATGAAGAAAAATAGTAAAGTTGAGTGAAAATAGTTATTAGTAAACAGTAAAGTCGAAAAATACTACTAATACTAAAGATTTACTGAGCATGAACACAATTTTGATGTAAATAGAAATTACGGGTAATTTATAACTAGTTTTAATCGCCTCCCAATGATGTATGGTTTTCACGTTAACTTGGTTAATAAACCACCCATCGAGAAATATGTAATATTTGGGTGTTCATGGAAAACTGTTGTCCTATTTATATTTTGTTTTTTTCCAAGAATTAACTAAGAACTAAAAAAAATGACGTCGTTTTTTACTCTTAGCGATTCTATGCAAATGTATTTATCGTCATGGTTCATTCTGTAGCTTAAAACCTCGAAAGTTGCAAAATTATTCTGAAATACCCCATTGCCTCACTCTCTTACTTTATTTTAAGCCCAAACTAGAAATGTCCTCTCGCGAAAATGTCCCACCCTCCGCTCCGGGGTTATATTGATATCACACCTGCAGAATATGATACCAATGAACCCCTGCTACCCCTGGCTGACCCTCCATTAAGAGCGGACGTACAAGTTCGAAGATTTGGCCTGATCGTTTGATTTTGTCTAGTGGTAGGAACCTTACTACGTTGTGGTTTTAATTCTTATTCCCCAGATTCTTTATATAAAGTTTGGTATTGCTTGTTTTAATTTTCTCATTTACCATCTGCTCTGGTTACTTAAATTAAGGATTTTATTTGGCATAATTTTTAATAAATAAGTCTGATTTATTTTATTTGGTTTAATACTTGAAATAGTCAATAGAAAAGAAAGTCGAGATCCACGCTAATTTACATTTATTATCCAAAATTGGATAGGTGGGAATAATGTTCTTGACAAACAACAGAACTATGTTATTTGTAACGCAAACTTTCATTTAAACAATGGCTGGCATGATCAGAACTCTGAAATACGCCAAGAAAAACTCCTCTCGCCAAACACTCGGTGAGTCTCCCCACTGGGAAGGCATTGAAAACCTAAGCCCAACCACGAGCTCGCAATTTGCAAATGAATTCTTGCCGTAGGTTGTGTACAATTCACCTCAATAAAGGTATTAAATGGGAAACACTTTCTCTAGTAATGACTTTGTGTCACGTACCCACTTGCTCTGAGATACCCAGGTAGAGACAATAGCCGGATGCGAAGTGTTATCCTTCTGGGGTAGGCGAAGTACGCACCCTAAGACGATAAGCACTAAATATCATTATCACTTTAAACAACAGGTAAACGTCATCGATCGTATAAAATCACCGAACGAAGTTCAAGTGTAGTAATTGCTAATATATTTTAAGAGTTGCGGTCGACTCTAATTATGTTAATACCCCCTTATAGGGACGCTCACATCTGGTCTACAAAATGCAATAAATTATGAACAGAAGGTTGTTGGTCTCTCAAGAACATCATAGTACAAATTAATTTACATTTACGTAAAATAGATGAATACTGGGAATTAAGTTCCCGGTAAAAGAAATAATTGTAAATTAATGAAAAACAAGTATATGCAGTGGCTAACCTAAACTGAAATTAGAGCAGTGAATTATTATGACAAAATTTACTAAAAAAGTACTGAAATATCATTGAGAACCACAGCGAAATAGCGGTGCAGATATAGTCATTAATTAAATAAATTCCGCTTTTATCAATAATGATTATTCACTGTAATTAGAATATTAACGGAAATAGGAATGATTAAATAACCCTCACCTAGCAAGGGGCAGATAGGCACGGCGTCGGACACTTCTCCCCCAGGTTGGCGATCCCAGCTTTCGATGACGCCCATGACGGTGGATCCCGGACGACTCGATGGACGACTGGATTGTCGTCCGGATTATCCGGAAGTCCGATAATTTTCAAGCTGACAACGTTGTTCAAATAACGGAACCTTCCCGAGATCGCAAAGTGGTAGACATGAACTGCTAATTTTCGGAACTCCTATTCTTCTACTCTTCTGGTTTTTGGAACTTTTTGTCTTCTGTTTTTCTGATCTTCGATTCTTTTAGTCTTCGGTTCTTCTGGTTTTCAAATCTTCTTGGCTGCCTCTGCCCAGACTCACTGTGTACTGATTCTTCTCGGGTTAATTAAAAAAATGCCCCCTTATCCCTGGGTGTCGATATTTAAGCAAAATCGTGGTTCCTTCTGAGCGGGATAATAGACTTGTTCAAACCCTCGATGCAATGGAAATTGGTTTGTATAATGATTCTTTGCGTGTGCGTCACAGGTAACAATCGTATAAATCAATCAACTGACATTTTTGAACAGTGCCGTGCCGAAAACACATTTTAGGATAACAGTTAGTATAATACAAATCCGTCAACCTATGACAGAGTAATGAAAAAGTTCTCCACAAAAACATTCAAAAGAAGTGATATTTCCGTCAAAATAAAGCAAATAAATTATTATACAATAAAGCTAAAACGTGCCTTCATAATTGCATTTTGTTCGGCATATTATTATGTAATTGTCTATGCCGTAAGTAGTTGATTGAAACATATGTCGTTAGAGATACGTGCTGGTAATTGTGGCATATTAGTAACAATTGCGAGTGGTGTAGCATGTGATCCGTGCATCGTCACTAAATTGAGACACGCGCAAAGATCCATTATACAAATTGTAACTAGTACGCGGTGAAACAGCGTACACGATCTCAACAATTCGACGTTCTTTTTAACGTTTTTGATCAAGATCCCTCGCCTCTATTTCCATATAAGACCTTAACACATAAGGGCGGCAATTGCCTATCTGAAAATAAATGGTCCGCTCGCGTTTTTTATGTTTGTTACACATTGTCAGCCGCTGTCAATTGCTGAGTCGAGTTTGAAGCCTCAATGCGTGTTAACGCAAAGATTGTAATATTATTATTTTGATATTTTGTATTGAACATTTTAAAATTCTAATTTCCTCTGAAAATTTATTTAAAACGCGCCTAATTATATCTACTCATTATTAAATGAAAATGAAAATAATTTAGGTAATATTTTATAAGCAAAATTACTTTAATAATATTACTTAAAATTTAAAATTACCGCGTGATCTTATAGCCCTGGTCCGGGACGTTTCAATTTCATAATTAATTATTTACAAATTTATGTATTTACTTTATTTATTATTTATTCGTTATTCCCTATGGCAGATTATGATAATCAGAAATCGTTTATAAAACGATATTGACTGTAAAATATTGAGTTTATCATATTCCGTTCATTTACATTCGTTCCATTCAGTATTAAAGCATGTATATTTTGGCATAAAATTTATGTTTACATTAAAAGCATTTTAGCGGGCAAATATTTATTTTTTCTGTTTCACGCCTATCTGAACCTTCGCAGATAGCCATAAATCTCTAACAGCGCACTGTATTTGTGAGTTGGTATTTTATTTGCGAAAACTCCATATATTTTAAAATATTTACGAGCAACGCAATAATTTATGTATCAGATTTTTTGCATCACGTCGTAGTGAACTTTTACGTTTTCATCGAATTTAAAGCGAAATTTACGAGTGAACGGCGATCGATACATTTTGCGCTCAATGTGTGATTTACAATAAAATTTATGATTCAAATACGGTATTTATTGTTTTTCTCTGTTACACACTAAACTAAACAGTATCGGTGGAATTTTTGAGTTTCTGCACAAGTGATCCGAGGCGCACTCAATAAAGCAGTAATCACTCACCATAAACTACAAATCATTTCATTCATCATCCGGAAAAAATGCTTTGTATGGGGATAGTGCCTACAAATCTAGTCATCCCGAACAACAAATCCCTCTTTGTTTATGCTTTACCAATGTTTTGTCTGCTTGTCGCTGGGTAGCTTACCGTGATATACAACCTTTCGAAACATTTTTTTTAATTGAATAAAAACCAAATCATTTCGATAACTTTTATATGCCCTAAATGATTATGGGGAAAACATTGATATAAGTTTATAACATTTTTAAAAACCAGACTTAAGCTAACTACCATATTTATAGGCATACAATTTAGATTTAGCATTACATTGTATTACAAGTTAGAAATTGTAAAAATCAATAAGTCATATAAATATTAACGACGTTAATCAATGGTAAGTTTTGGTGGCCAAATATCGAGCCAACCGGTTTGATAAATAATCGGCCAACACCCGTACGTTACCGAAACGCAAGGTCTGTTGAAATCATCGCTGCTGTGCATGAAAGTGTACGGGAAAATCTGTGGCAGTTAATTTCTTATCGTTTACAAGAACTTGGCCTGCGACTTCAACTTGGCGAATTTTGTGTAGGGACTTGGGCCTGCACCCGTATAAAATCCAACTGAACCAGGAACTTAACGGAAACGACCATAAGCAACACCGTATGTTTACTGATTGGACCCTGCAGCAGTTAGAAGTTGATCCAAGTTTCGCAAAAAAATCATCTTTAGCGACGAGGCCCATTTTTGGATGAATGTGAACAAGCAAAGTTGTCGGACTTGAGACGATACCAATCCACACAAGATACACCAAATGCATCCCCAGAAAGTCACTGTTTGGTGCGGATTTAAGTCTGAGGAAATCATCGGTCCATACTTATTCCAAAACGAAAATGGTATTGCTATAACCGTCAACGGCGACCGTTACAAATCGATGATAAGCAACGTCAGTTACAAAATCAGTTACATTAATTATTGTTCATATGAAGACAGTTCGTGCTTTGCTACAAGATTTATCCTCGGTGTGCAGAATGTTACAACAGGTTGATAACTAATAACCACCAAAGACAAGATTTCACGACGAATATTATATTTACACATGAAAATATTTTTATGCTCAAAGAACTTTAAATTTGCAATTTTCTAATACATAAACTGTGTTATATAATAACTAAAAATGTGGCAATGTTGAACATTAGTTTTTAATGTACAAAATGTCGTGAGGGGATAAATTGTGAAACAATCCATCAATTCCAAGCAGTTCCTTGAATTGCTTTATCAATGGTGGTCAATTTTTACTCTCTATTTTACTCTCTAATACTCAATTTTTTGTTAAAGATAATTTACAGAAATTATACACTATGTAATGTGGTGGAGATATATTTTTATATAAGTCACTTTGTTTTATCACATTAATCCAGCAGCTAAAAGTTATTTTCTAGTATAGCGACCTAAATAACTATTGGGCGTCTAAGTTGGAACTATAGAATTTGAATTGCGCGCCATTTGTGTTCTTTCAAATATAGGGCGTTATTATTTAACGACTGCTATCTACAAACCACACGTCAACATGCCTGTGATACCATTACCAGCTTCATTTTCAAAGAAGTATGGTCCAATAACTCCACCACTTCAAAATGCGTAGCAACCCATACCTTTCTGTAGACGCATTTCTTTTTCGTGAACAGCATGTGTATTTTTGGCAACCAAAACTCAACAATTTCATCTGAAGTATCCGTCAAGATGAAAATGTTCATCGCTGAACAATATTTTGTTGCAAAAATCGGCATTGCCTTTCTTTTCTAACACCCAATTAACAGATGTACGACGTTGTAAATGGTCTGTTACTTTTAATTATTATGTCAATTGAATTTTGTATGCTGGCAGATGAAGACCTTTCTTTAAAATCCGATGCATGGTGATGTTGACAGACGTTGAAATGATGTGTTTGAGTAATCCCGTACACATTCTCTCACTGCAACAATATTTTAATCTGTTTGACTACGCCAAGAATGTATTGGTATTGCCTTAGCAATAACAGAACCCGTCCCTTTAAATTTCTTGATCAATTACGAACTGTTATCACTGTAGGCGTTTCAGTTTGTTCCAATTCTGTGCGAATTATTCATAAAGCAACTGTAAATGATCGCTCACTTTCATAAAATAGTTGTACACAAACTATGAATTGTTGAACTGTTAATCATGATACGTTGACGTCGTATGGTTTGTAGATGACAGTCGTTAGATATTGACGCCCTACCTTTGGCAAAACACAAATGGCGCACGATTCAAATGTTATAGTTCCAACTGAAACACCCTATATTTCATTTCGAACTATAGACTATTCCTGTGAATTCAGTGAAGGATAGGTAACCTACTGTCGTTATACGACTATATGTTAAATGGAAATTCATTACAATAAAAGCGACACTAGGATTTAAGGCGACTAGTGAAATTATCAATTCATGAGACGAATAAGCCATACAGTACGGATCAATCATTAACCAAATTGGTTATTAAATTCGATGTCCGAATGCTGAATGGTTAATTAGGTAAATTAATATTATATAGTTGACGCTTAAGTAACCCAATTAATTATTGTTCACGGCATAAACATCATTAATCACATATGAGGTTAGTGCTTGGTTAGCTGTTATATTGCCTCTGTTTCTGCGTCGACGTTAACGACGATTCCGATATGTGTTACGAAATTTGATTCGTTCTATGCGTTTACATGCAGTGCTGCATTCATTATTGATTTACTTATTAATTAGAGATGACGCGACGCATTCAGTTTGAAACTGCACACAGCGTTTAATCTGGTAATGGGAATTGGCTCCAGCTGTGTTTATTTTAATTAAGTAAGTACTTTGAAACCACATCAGTTATACATTTATTTGACGAAAACGCGAAATAATTGAAATAATTTGTGAATATTTCTTTCCTACTCCTGTAACAGGACGATCGTTCGTAACAGGGATCATTTGTAATACATTTTTCTAGCTAAGAGAATGGTATTCACAACTCCCAGATTTATGTCATTCATATTATTATCATACGAGTATAATACCTCGTTCATAAATGGATTATTATCATAGCACTGTACAATAATACAGAGCTATAAGACGGGCTGCCAAGGTTATTGCAAGACGAATTTCATTGCTAATGAGGAAAACAGTTTTATTTTCTAGTAGCTGCAATCGATTTCAACTGCAGTGTTCCAGGAAGATGCATAAAAACCGAGAATGTGTAAAAAATAGAATCACAGTTTTTCACGAACATAGAAACACTATGTATACGTTTCTCGATGCGCGTATCGCCAAACCAAAGTTGACATCATCGGGAGATCATTGAAACTACCTTTAAACTAACTGTAATTTCTATTTGCAGCAAAATTTTTGCTCAGGTTCAGTAAACCGTTACGAATATGTTTCGGCTTCATGTCAATTAACTCACTTGGCTATTTTTCTTCATGATTAGTGAACAATGAAGCAATAAATTGTTCCCGTTTGCTGCGCCATCTTTCGTCTTTCGTATCAACTAAAATAACGGACTGTTAGGCATAAGGCCCTTATCCTCGTTCATATTATTATCATATATAGCCATCTTAATAGTTTCCATTGCATCTAATAGTTTGTTGTTGGTTATAATTTTTGTTCACATTATTTACTTGAGTGTATAGAAAAATGCTATATTTTTCTACTCTTCCATATTGTAAATGAACTATGTGATTCTTAAGGAATTGCACTTTTTGTCTGCCTAATATACTTTTTACTACAATCTTAGAAATTTATTTAATAAATTCTTGATATTTTGTTAATTTAAATTTAATTTTTGTAATTTCCTGAAAATCGTTGCAATTTCTTTCCAGAAAAGTAAACTAATGCCATTCCCTAAAGGTCGTGGAGTTAAGAAAACTCTTAGCATCACGCAATATCCCAAAACTCATAAAGTTGTGACAACTCCATATGAACAACAATTTACAAGAAACTGCAAACCAGTTTTCAAAGATTTGGGAAATACATTAGTGCAATCTTCTGGATACAAATTGCTACAGCTTCTTCGACAGCTTTTGGAAATTCTAATAGTAGGATTTATGTAGTTTATTAAAGAACAGTGCATGAAGCCGGAAGCCGGAAAATATTCGTAACCGTTTACTGAATCTGAACTGAAAATGTTGGTATAAATAGAAATTAGAGATAGTTTAAAACTAGTATCTCCCCATGATATCAACTTGATTGGCGAAACGCTAGTAGAGGAACATGTAACATTTAGGTGTTCGTAGAAAACTGGTCTCCTGTTTCTGTTGGTGCATCGAAGGTTCCAACCCCTTGCCAGGATCAAGAGTTTGTCAATAAGAGAGTAAGTAATGAAATATTTGTAAGTGAATTTTGATATTTCCGAATCTCAATGAAATCAACTAATATATTACTAGAATGTCTAGGTATGGAGTATTTATAATCAACAGTAATAATATTGTATTATATATTCCTGTTATATTCTTTCTTATTGTTGAAAGTGCCGCAGCTGATTTGAGGCAATTTTTTCTGTATTATTTAATTTATTCTATTCGCAATACCATATTGCACATAATTATTACTACTATCATCAAAACAGCAATTTAAATTTAGAAATATAGGGTATAATGTTAAGCAGTGACATTTGTTATTGAATTCTAACGCTATTGAATCGCAATTATGTATACAAGAAACAGAATAATATGCGGAAGTAAGAATTATTTCATAGAAATGTAAAGCTTTTTGTACCTTTTTTGATGGTACGAAGAGAAAATTGACTTTGATATTATGCCCATTTCTTAATGGCGCATGAATTTTACAATTAGTGCGAAGTGTATCGTATATCGTAGGCTAATTACAAATTCATTCGTTTTCTAAAACGCCTAGCCGTTCTGTAAATAACTAGGCAAATCGCAAATTAATGGATAAATGAAGAACTTTTACAATGAGACCGCACATTTTAGGCGTATTATAAAATATCGAATAAGATTTAGTCTTATTATAAAATGTTATTGAATATAGCCTCATTTAAAATATTACTGATTAAATTCAGTGGCTTTCTAAAAGACTGAAAACTATAAACATTTTATAAAATACGATTTTCTATTATTGATTGGTAGTTTACTTGAAAATAAAAACAGTTGAAGGTTGACAGTATTTAGCAAATTGAAAAAAAAATGTATTTAAACATGGTCGGCTTGAGTGACATTTACTACTACATTTAAGAGCCTTAAAACAAAAACGCTTCTTTCTGCAACACTGCAACTTGATTGATTTGCAAGAATATTTTTTAAATCCTTTTCCTTCAAATTTAGAAAACTAAAAATCCTTAATTTTCATTTCTTTGTCTTCTATTCCTAATATATTTGCGACCTCTTTGTCTTCTCATCTAGTGATGTTTTCATCTTCTAAGGTTATCTCAATCACTACTTTTTCCAAATTTTTTTCAGTTGTTATTATCTTAACAATTTCCTGTAGGTAAGCTAGATGAAATAAATGCAAGGAAAAATCTACACCAGACAATGCTTTGCAAGGCATACATTGTGTAATTCTAAAGTATGATGAATTTCTTTTTCCATTGTATAAAATAGCATTACAGTGACTAGTTTGTTGAATTCTAATACTTGAATTCCAATACTTATACTTAATATGTTTTCAACGTCTTGGTTGGCCATTTCAACACTTCCTTGACTTTGTGGATAATGAGACGACCATTCACGATGTTGTAAGAAGGCCATCTTCAGATCAATTGATTAAGTATACTGTTGACAAGCACCAGTACTGGCAATGTCACTGGTAATGGATGTGATTCTCCGCTCAAATACCTTCGGCTTTGATTTGCAGGATTGATTAGTTTATGTGTTTTTTATATACACTTCATGTCTGTGTGTTATCCTTTTTACGAGTTACATATAATGCAACATTGTACCCACATATTACAATTTATGAATTTTAATGTCAAAAATGTACACAGCATCAATAGGCCAATCAAATTTGCGAAAATACTTTTTTGCCAAACAATAGTTCGGTAATTGAAAATATGTAAATATTAGGAGAAATTCCGTAGAATTCAATAAACTAGTTTACTCCACATGAGTTTTTGGACTTTCAAAATGGCGTCCAAAGTTCGCAAAAAACAGTTCTTTTCATTTATAAAAAAAACTGAACGTTTTAGAAAAAAATATTTCAAACAAAAGTTGTAGAAATATTTAATATGGATCGGATAAACCTAAACCGGTTTTAATTGATAAATAAATTAATTAGTTATTGCAAAAAGCCGCTAAAAATCGCATTTTTTTCAAATAGCTCTATCTTTTTCAAAAATAAATATTCTTTTATGAAACTGGGCGAAAGGATAGCTCTTGATAATAAAGCAAAATAAAATTATTTGTTCAAAATTGAAAAATATTTTATAGTTTTTGAAAAAATCGAGTTTTTCGAAAACAAAACATTTTTGTAAAGTCCCCATAATTCATAGGCTGCCATATTTTTAGGAACGGAGTTGGGCTTAACATTTTCTTTAATAATTACAACGTGCATTATTATGTGCAAATAATGCACGTGCCTCAAATCGATTTCAAATATAGCAAAAAACGATCGAAAAATCGGTTCCGTTGTTTTATAAATGAAGAAATACTATTTTTTGCGAACTTTGGACACCATTTTGAAAATGAAGCATAAACATTCAAGTGGGGTAAAGTAGTTTATTGAAATCTACGGTATTTTTTCTAATTTTTACATATTTTCAATTGCTGAACTATTTTTTGGCACCCGAAAAAGTAATGGACTACAATGACTGCGTAGCGTTGCTTGAACATGTTACCCATTTATCACACTAAGAAATTTATTACACCATTTAGCTGAAAATTCGAATCGGCCAAAAGCAACATTTACCGTTTAATTTACGAGATTGTCTTCAAAATGTAAAGTTAATGTAAAACGGGTTTGTTTGATTCTGATCGTGCCATTTCTTTGGCAACCATATTTAATTAAGCCCGTGGTGATATACGGAAGGGTACATAAAGAATTTAATATTGTATTTGGTGGAAATAATTAATAATAAATGTTAGGTTCTGGCGCGTACATCCCACTATTCGCCGCTATTATTTATTCTTTGGAGTAAATAAGCACTTAAAATCAAATAAATGATACGGTTTAATTAGTGTTTTAATTGTTACAGCCTCGTGCATTAGACACATTTAGATTTGTTTCGGTCCTTATTGATGTTAGTCTGAATGGTTAGGCTGAAAGTTAATTAAAACCTCTCAATGAGTTATTGCATCTACGTCTGGCAGCTCCAGTAGAACTAGAGTTTTGTAAATACCTCTTTATGGATGAAAGTTAACTTTGAATTTATTTCTGCCTTGTGTACAAGTCGCTTCTAAATCCTTAAACCAATCTCTTTGAAAAGTGCTCTTTCGTGTAATCCAGTCAGAGAGTAGTTCTTTTATTGTCAGCCTAAGTTTAAATTAATTTAAATTATTTTAAAATCCCTGTTAACCTCAGAAGTGTGCCGGAGAATTATATTCCAAAGTGGTTTTATTAGACACATATTTTACATTCATAAACCGAATCATGTCATGGACAGAGATTTTTAAATGAGTAATAATGTAAAAAATAATGGAATAAGAGGGATGGTAATCTTAATTGTGAATTACACCAACACCATTACCTATAATTACAATAATAAAAAACATAACTTATGATTATATATCGTGTAAGCCGATGCTGTCGAAATGTCATACCATACTTGGTATATAGTAGACCATACTTGGGACTTTAGCTATTTCAGTAATAGCTAAAGTCCCAAGTATGGTCTACTATATGCATAAAAATATACAAAATTGTTCTCCTCTCGATGTATGGGTTATAATATTACGGTTTACAAAGATTAAAAAATTTAACTTTCAAATCAGTTAACTTCAATATACTTTTATTCTAATTTTCTATGAATACAGGAAGAGTATGGAAATCGATTTGTGTTTCATCAACCAAACTGGCATCATCAGATGATAATTGAAACTAAACTCTTTTAAATTCTACCTATAGCTATCGTAATGTAAAGGCTTATACCCCGCTCCATCTGTAACTTCCTTAAATATTAAGGATTGAAACAATTTAAGCCAAAACAGCTATCCCCTGGCTATATGCCTCGACGAGCGCTCAATCTACAGTCTACTACTGTAGAACGTAACGGTGTCTACAAGATATGAAGCCTCGTTTGTCAAGGCCATACTCGCTTACACTGCACTGACGAGGCCCGAGATAAGGTCGAAACTGGTTTGCGGTTAGCGGTATCTTGAGATAGAGGATGCTTTGCATCCTCCTTGTGGTTTTCTAGCAATCGAAATCATTGTAAAAGGTGGTCCAACCAAAACGCACGATGTTAATTGTAAATAAAACAAAAAGTTTTCAGAGAATTATCTTAATATTCTTTATTATGATAGAAGGATCTATGACAATTATGTGTGAAACAAAATATCGGCCAAATTCTCGCCACGGCTTCGGTGGCATACCTCTATCCGACGGTCCATATTTTCAAAGACTCTGAGACATAATTGAGGTTCAATGTCGTTAATGTGCCGAATTATCTCATTCTTTAGCTCTTGAATTTTTCTGTTGGAACCACTTTCTGTTGGAATGGCACCATCCTGTTGGAACCACATATCGTCCAGACCCATATCCTCAATTTCTGGCCACAAGAAGTCCGTTATCATCTCGCGATAGCGAACACCATTCACGGTAACTACTTTGCCGACCTCATTTTTGAAGAAGTACGGCCCGATGAAGCCGCCGGCCCATAAACCGCACCAAACAGTCAGTCTTTGTGGATGCATCGGCTTTTCGACAATCACTCGTGGATTCTCATTTGCCCAAATGCGGCAATTCTGCTTGTTAACGAATCCACTGAGGTGAAAGTGTGCCTCGTCGCTGAAGATGATTTTCTTTGTAAAGTCACCATTCACTTCTGTCTGTTCAACCAACCATTCGGCGTATTGACGACACTTGAAATGGTCAGTAGGCTTCAGCTCTTGAGTCAATTGAACCTTGTAAGCGTGTAAATTCAAATCTTTATTCAAAATTCGCATCAGTGATGTTCGTGAGATGTTCAATTGTTGGGCACGACGACGAGTCGAGGTTGACGGCTCTTCTGCTACACTATCGCGAACAACAGCAATGTTTTCCGCAGAACGAACTGGGTGAACATGCACAGGTGTTTTCACATTTCCTACAGACCCGGTTTGCTGAAATTTGCGCACAATTCTCCCGATTGTGGACACATTTGGTCAATTATGCTGACCAAAAAAGTCACGAAGTGCACGAAATGCATTTTGATTTGAACGTCCATTTTCGTAAAAGGCTTCAACAATCTTAACGCGTTACTCAATTGTGTACCTCTCCATGGTTGAATTTGTCAAACACTGAAACAAAGAAATGTCAAATTAAGTTGGGCAAAAAACTTGACGTTAAGGTGTGACTCACAATTAACATCGTGCATTATGGTTGGACCACCCTTTATTTTGGTTCCATGTTAGAACAAAATACGGCAAATTTTGCCATGTAATTTAACGCTCATCGAGGCATATAGCCAGGAGAATAGCTGTTATGGCTTAATTTGTTTTAATCATTAATGTCTAAAGAAGTTACAGATGGAGCGGAGTACGAGTATAAGCCTCCACATTGCGACAATTTATAAAACTACCATCTGAAAACTTTGCGTTGTAGATTCAACCTATAGCGTTTATTTATATCTAATTGTAAGTTTCGTTCAAGTTCAGTGAATCTCAGAAATATGTTTTCCAGTTTCGTGCATTATTCAGTAATAATCTCATTTTTTGTAACTATTTTTTTCAGGGTTAGTAAACAGGGAGGGCACAATATTTTCCGATTTACTACACAACTGGCTGTAAAGCTGTAAAACCGAACCTATGTAATTTAGTAAACATTCAGTTCAATGGTTATTAATGTCACCTTTCACCATATACACGAAAACAATGAACTATTAGGTGTAGAGACCTCATCTTTGTTCATGATATTAGGAATATTAGGCTTAGTATCCAGATTCAAGTAGCACATGGCTCACTTAAAGCAGAGAAGGTTGGAAAAATCTTGCTTTACCTAATATGGATTTGATAACAATCATAGAATAGATTCTAGGAATTTAAAGTTGGTTATAGGAATTTGTTAAATAATAAAAGTAATTGTTAATTACTCTAGTAATAGTAATAACATTAACAGTGCCTTTATTATTAATTAAATCATAATGACATTCACAATAATGCCATTATATAATGCTAGCACAAAAGTTATCTATAATTAATCATAAATAGCAAGAATTAAGTTTATTGTGAAGATACTTAAACATTTTAGTAACATTGATTTTGTGTAGTAAACAAGCTAAATAAATCGGAAAGCGTTCAGTGTATCGACTTGCAAAGTCTTATATAAGCATTATGTATCCATTAGAGACCTTTGTTGAAGATTGCCCGCCGATAATTTGTATTATAGTAGGTAACGCTGATAAAAATTAACGACTCATATAACTTTAATTTAAATAAAGTACTTAAAGAGTCTTTTTGGAAACATTGAATTCGTAATATAGATTTTCTATAGATTTTTAACAGAGGTTCTACAAGATGTCGTAAGGAGGCTTATACTCCAATTATCTGTAGGTTCTTAATCATCAAGGATAAAACAAATTGAGCTGTGGCTTAATTTGTTTAATCCTTAATGATTAAGGACCTACAGATGGTTGAAGTGTAAGCAACATATACATGTGGAGCAACATATATAAAAATACAGCTTGCCATTTAAAATAAGGAAGTTTCGAATAGCTTCCGGTGTTACAGAAAAATTTAAAGGGTCTTTCAATAAGGACGCTTGATTATTAAACTCACACAAAACAAGTTGTGTGGGAATATCCACCCACTTTATTTTATTTGAAAGAACATTTTACGGCATTAAGTATGGAATAACGTCGTTCAAATGTCCGTCGCGGCTTTGAGGTCCAATTTTCGAGCGATTGTACAGCATAAATCTGGCTGAATTGGCTGGATGGCGTTTGTTATGTTGACTTTGAGAGCATCAATTTTTTGCGGTTTATTCACATAGATCTGAGATTTAAGATAGCCCCAAAGGAACAAGTCTAACGGCGTTAAATCGCACGATCTCGGTGGCCAGTTCACGTTGCCGTTGCGCGAGATAACCATGCCCTTAAATCACTCGTGCAAAATGTCCATTGGAGCATGCGCTGTATGGCACATAGCGCCGTCCCTTTGGAACCACATCCTTCAGTATCTATATCATCCAGTTTAGGCCACAAGAAGGTGCTTGTCATGAATCTGTAGCGCTCGCCGTTGACGGTTATGGCAATGACAATTTCGTTTTAGAAGAAGTACGAACCGATGATTTCGCCAGATCAATGTCTGCACCAAACAGTGACTCTTTGGATGCATTTGGTGCTGGTGTATCTCATGTGGATTGGTATAGTCCCAGAATTGATAGTTTTGCTTGTTCACACACTGTGAACAAGCAAAATTATTAATTTTGGGACGATACCAATCCACATGAGATACACCAGCGCCATTTACACATCCATTCATCCCAAAATGGATCCCGTCGCTAAAGATGATTATTTTTGGCGAAATTTGGCTCAACTTCCAACTGCTCCAGAGCTCAATCAGCCAACACACGGCATTGCCTATAGTCTTACCTTAAGTTCCTGAGTTAGGTTCCTAATTAGGTGCAGGCCCATGTCCCGACGCAAAATTCGCCAAGTTGAAGTCGCAGAAAGGCCAAGTTCTTGTAAACGACGAGAAATAGACTACGTCGGGTTTTTCCGTATACTCTCGTGCACAGTAGCGATATTTTCAGAAGACCTTGCGTTTCGGTGACGTACAAGTGTTGGCTGATTATTTATCAAACTAGCTGACTATATATTTGGCCACCAAGCGTCGAATAGTCGATTCGGTGGGACGGTTGTGGCGAGGGTAAGAATCACGTATTGCGCGCAACGTTTCCTGAACGGAACACTGATTTTGGATATGTTACGACTAAAGCCCGTAGTTGGATAAAGCTAGTTTTAACTAGATATCTCGCGTATTATCCAAACCGACTGGATAAAACGCGAAGGATTCAATGATTTCTTGCTTTATCCGGGTAATTCTAGATTTAGCCAAGGAGGAATGGCTAAACCACGTAGAGGATACTAATTGAAAGTACAAACGCGATCAATCTCGCACGTATGTAGTAGAATATAAAAATTATTCTGACGAAAACTTATTTATTTTTCTGAACAAACATAAAAGCAGAATTATTCTAACATAAGAATAAGAAATATTTTTAAGCATAAAATGCAAACAGTATCAGAAGTGAAAAGAAATATAAATTATCCACTCATTTAATTTGACCTGTAAACATTATTTGTTTGCACATGATAAGCTGGAATGACATTTCGAATTGCATACTACTCCTGCAGATTTACAGCGACATTTAAGCGTGGCACACTTTACTTTACAATGGAACCTTTTATATCCCTGACATCCGGACATTGATTGGCGATTGGCAATTTGGCGTAAAGATATCTTTTCAGATGATACGTCATCAATGTTAATAAGTTTGTTGTCACATACCATGAACTGGCTTCTTGAAAATATTTCCTCCACTGTTCCACTTTCATTGCCTAAAATTTATGCTCTGAAATACCTGAAATTAGTTAGTAAGACATTTCTAAAATCCCCTCTTCCTCTATCAACATCAGGGATGTTTACTCGCACAGTATCCTCTACGTTACACGGAGGGAATTTCACACCTGACCTTTTCTTCATTTTCTTTGCCTGGTTGTCCAAGTTTGATTTCGCTTCGCGTCTATCTGCAATAATTTGTTTTTTTCTTCAGTAAATTGTACATGTTCCACCTGGCGAAGAACTTTTCGTATTACAAACTGAACAGACATCCCCCTTTCATCATTTTCTGTGGTGTTTAATGGAATAACGTCTTCTTCATTATGAGCGTCTTCATTAATTATCTTTTCTAGCTCTTCTTCTGTTTGAATTCCTTCGCTAACCTGAAATTAAAATTAAGTAGTGTAATAAAGACTGTATGATTTATTCTTATGAGAGAATTACCTCTTTAGGTAGAGAAGAAAATGTAAGTCCAACTTTGATATCAGTTCCAAACATGGCTTTGCAAGGTGAAAGTTTTATGCCATCATGATAAGCTCGGTTTTTCATAAGTTGCACGAATCGCAAATCTTCTGACCACTTCCTGCTTTTCTCATCGCTCATCCATGTCATGAACATATTTTGGATGTCCTGATTCGCTCGCTTCACACTTCCCTGTGACTGGCTATGTCTGAGCTTTCCATGCACAATTCTTAGTCCACTCCACATCAAGCACAACTCCTCGATGATACCATTTGCGAATTCCCGATCTAGTAAAAATAATTTGATATTAGATTAGATGTTTTTGGTTCTAGGTGATTTTCTTGGAAGGGTATCTTGGATTAGTAATTAGTACAAATGTTACAATAAACCTTTTTGACCCATCCTGAAGACCTAATAGAATATTTCAGGTAGGAATCCGATTTTCTAGGAGTGAGGTCAGTTCTCATAATTGCTAATTGCAAAATTTTATTTTGTGAAATTTGCTTGCTTGAAATGGGCTCATTTAATGAAATTTTATTTTTATTTAATTATAGCCTAAAATGGAAGTAATTGATAAGAAAAGATCACTACCAAAATTTTAAATCAATTCGAAAAACCGCTTCTGAGCTATAACAAGTATTTAAATATTGCGCTATGACGTCATATCATGGCAGTCAGATTAATCGTTGTGCCCGATTTCCTTAGGTTTTATTGACTCGCGTACCGCCATGCAGTACCATTTTCTATGTTAAATGAGAAGTTTCTCAATTATTTTTCCTTCGTAGAGTTACGTTTACTCCAAACACCAAGGCCACAAGCTTGGACATACTATGACGTCAAATTTACTAACTGTTTAGGTAATTTATTTTCCCTCATTTGCACATCTATTATTCAAAATTCACACCCACCGAACAAGTAGTATTTCCTACAAAATTATGTATTCAATTTACAATATACAATGTATTCCACACAAATTTATAAAGCCGATTAAAAAGTACACATGGAAACAAAATTGCATAGGTAACTACTAAAAAATATAATAGACTACAGTTACCGTTATCCGATTGCAAAATGGACGGAGCACCAAAAATGCAAAATATATCCAGTAAATGTTTTGCAACTTCTTCTACTCTCTTCGACTGCAAAAGCCTAATCTGTACGAATTTTGTTAAATGGTCTTGGTAGACCATGATGAACTTATATGACCCATCTGGGTTTGACTGCATGTCTATCAAATCCACTTGGCATCTACTATACATTTTCGAAAATACCACGGGTTTGACAACCATTCCCTTCTTAGTGCATTTCTGTTATTTTGTGACAAGCAACACAAAGTTTTAAATAAACCATGATAACTTCCTGAGTTATATTTTTATATTTCTTGTTCACTTCTTTAAGCATGCGATATTTTTCTCCGTATCCAATTGCCAAGTGGATTTCGTGCAGTATGTCAAAGATCTCTTCGTTTTTCACAAAATACTTTATATTTGTTTCGCCATCAGCCACTGGAGAAATGAGTCTCTCAATACCACCAATCACACAAACATCAAACCTTTTTAATCGTCGATACTGTAGTGCCGATTTAGATTTAGCTTGTTTTGCTATTTTTACTGATTCGCAATATTGGACAGAATTCATGCAACAAGAATTTGAGTCTCTACGCGACACTAAATCGCAGAGCATTTCGTTAAATAGCTCTTTAAAACAAGAACGTACCACTTCTAAATCAGTCGTCGTCTTGTCAACTTCGGAACGTGAATGAACGATTATAGTGTTTTTGTCCAAGGGTCGTTGGAAAATTCTAGTATTAACCGGTTTATGTTCGAAAAGCAACGTACGCTATCTGAATTGCCGACTTTATTCACTATATTTGGATAATTCTAACTTTATCCGGGTAATTCTAGTATTATCCAATATTCGAGCTTTAGTCGTAACAGATATAAAATTTGATGATTCTTACACGTTGTTGAACGCTATAACCTTCCCTCGGTGATTTACCATACACTACTGAATAATTCACAATAAATTTGACAGATGTCGCTTTAACAACATAGCCGTTATAACCTAACAAATTTCGAAGATCTCTATTAAGAGATATCTTTATCTCTTAATATATATCTTTATCCTATATAAAGTTGCTAATATTTCACACTCATAGAATTCGTCGACTTTACCCTAACTAGAATTTCTAAGGTACTGTAACCACAAAAAGTTTTAATAAACAACTTAGACGGATGACGCTGTATAATATGTAGTTATGAGAGTTTTTTCGTTGTTTCTTATAAGCGAGTTAAGTTGAAATAGCTTACATAACGGGCACACAAATTACTCAGCAATACCCTGGCAAATAATGTGTAAACGTTCGAGTTCCGCCTAATGACGCAAATGGCATGTTAATTAGGGACGTCGCGACTATAATTTATAAGTTTAGGGGTGGCGCATAAATGACTAAATTCTCACATAAGCCCGGTGTTTATTGTCTAAGCCCGCGAGATGAATGGTGTGTAAAGGTCAGAACTTAGTCTTAAGCCTTCCTACGCTTCGCCTTTAATTATTTAACTTGCAACTGGATACAAGATAGATGAAACCTACACATTAGTACTTCTGGTAATAAATTTTTTTGCCCATAAGTAAGATAGGTATACAAAGATAAGCATTTGCATAATCACTCTGTTCTAATCTACGCTGAATGTAATCTATTATAGTTGATATTTACGATATGTTAATTTTAGTTATTATTTTTATAATCATTTTAATAGTGTTCACATTATAGAGCCATATTTAAATTATAAATACAAAACCGATACGTAAAAAGGTCACGTAAGCAATTAGGAAAAGTTGTAAAGTAAGTACCTCTCATTTTGGTATAACAATTTACGACAAGTATGCAAACAAATCCGTGTATATTTGGATCCTTAATGTCTATTTTATATAGCTCCATGCCTATTATACTACCCACTATTATATGATTAATGTCATAATGAGTAATAAAAAGCAACTTATGAGAAATTATGGAAGAGAATTGAAAAGTTTGATGCAGCTGCAAAAGCAGGATACGACAAACGCCGAAATATTATACTTCGTTCTGATTTTATTATCTCCTGATGTTGTCAACTTGATTGGCGAAACACACGTTAAGCCTTTTATAGCCTAAGATAAACTTTTGGTGCTTGTAGAAACTGTTCCTTTGTTTTTTTTTAACCTAAACATAAATATTAGTGAAGGAGCTATAAGCATATAAATGTGTCATGAAATTAGGGTGGATCTTCTATGAACTGGGACGAATCGGCGGACAAAAAAATGAAACAATTAGATGTGTTAACCTTAATAACACTTAATGACATAAAAGGGGTAAGACTATTTTAAATACTGCAGCAACATAGTCTTCAGTGTTATGAATATATGAACATATTTTATTAATTGATATTGCTTAATACAAACTAATAATGTATATATTAGAAATTGATAAAAAATCCTGAGAAAGATTACTTATTAGTAGAAAGATTATTATATTAAAATTTCAGAAAAGAAATTAGGGTATAAATTATGTTGTTAAATACATACATGAGAAATACATACATCATTTATAGGTGCATTAAGAACAATTAGGACAGCATGAAGCGTCTACAGAGTTAATAGTTCGTAACTTAATCAAAAAATTTGAAGAGACAAGTTCTGTTATTGATAAGACAACATCAACACGTCCTCATTGCGGTCAACCAGATGAAAATATTGCTGTAGTGAGAGATAATGTACGGGAATGTCCAAACACATCAACTCGACGTCGAACACAATTCAATCTATTAGGAGCATTGAACCACCATGCATTGAACTTTAAAAAATATCTGCATCTATCAGTATACAAAATTCAGTTAGCACAACAATTAAAAGTTACAGACAAATTACAGCGTCATACATTTATTAATTGGTTGTTAGAAAAGAAAGAAAGTGCTGATGATTCTTGCAACAACATTTTGTTCCGTGATAAATCACATTTTCATCATGACGGATACGTCGGCAAACAAAATTATCAAATTTGGGGTACTGAAAATCAACATGCTGTTCACGAAGAAGAAATATATCCACAGATATGCACGGTTTGGACGGTAAATGGACCATCCTTCTATTGTGACATGTTGACGTCGTGTGGTTTGTAAATGACAATATGACAGTTGTTAAATATTGACGCCCACTGCTTATATACTAATAATAATTTCTTTCAGAGGTAGCTTATATATTTAAATTTTGTTAACTTTAAATTTGAGGTTATACTATCTGCTTAAGAGTTTTTAATTAATTAAAGGTTGCTAACTATTGTTAACTATTTTGCTAATCACATAACCCATCCGATAAAGGAATGTCATGTTCGTTTATGAGGAAGAAATAATTTATTTATTATTTATTTATTTGAGAAATTAAGTGTTATCCAATAAATCCACGAGAGACTAGGCTTGATGTCTCCTTTCCATAGATTTATTTTTTTATAACAACACAAGACATTCATGTCCATCGAGGATTTTCAGAAGGAACTAGGTTAAGAACCCTAGATCTAAACAATTCAAATTTATTTATAAGATTGTCATGAAAGTATAATATACGTATTCCGCCAGAACAGACAAACGAAACTTCAAAAGTGTTGTATTTATTGAACGCTTGTGGCTGACAGAAACCGATTGTTTATCTAATCTTTGTGGATGGAACTGCAACCCGACAAATGGTCCTTTGAATCATATAATATCAACCTACAGATGCTGTAATCCGCTTGTAGCCCGTGGTTATTTCAAACAGCGATTCAAAGGAAGCTAATTTCATTAAATCGACAGCTGAACAATAAATTACGTACCTACAAGACTGAGTAGTAATATATGACGCGAGTGTATGGCATAACAGTGAACGTGTAGAGTTCACATAAAATAGTATTTCCGATTCAAGTTGAAAATATGTGAAAAATTTGTTATTGCTGATATGCATTCGCAATTAGAACTAGGCATGCAATAAAGAGAACTACGGATTTGCTGAATAATTAATGTTTGTTGTTTAATTAATATAATATTTGTTGTATAATTAGTGAGTACTTATGATTATAACTTTCTAGATGAGGTAAATAACATAATTATATGCCTTACTAAATAGGTTACTTACTAAATATGTACCTAAAGAATTTGTATTACATTAGGTACGTAGTTAAGAATTTGTATTACATGCAACTGCATCTTGCAACTGCGATAAATGCCGATTTTATTTTTCGTAAAATATATCGTGCTACATATACAGTACCAATAATAATATTAATACTAATTTAATTCTCTGTATAAAACATTTGTTTTTCTAATACAGAATATGTTGCTTTCAAAGGTGTATCATATTTTACACAAAATTATCGAAAAACTTTATTTAGGTTTAGAAGTTACAACTTTGTTACTTAAATAAATAGAGGCCTAAGTCGTTGGGCTGAGTAGCCAAGATTAACAGTCGAATGAAAAAAAAATGATAACTGAATAAAGGATAAAATGTATATTCACTTTCCTTTGCACCCGCATAATATGTGCTCTCCTTGTAATATTTTAATGTATTGAAATTATTTGATTTTCTTATAACTAATTTAAAATGTTTAAATTACAATTTTATAAATCGAGAGGTTATGTTTGCAACTGCCATAAAACATACTTTTACGTATGATATATTTAACATTTGAAAACGATTCATAGAGTCATCTGACTGTAGGTTCGATTCCCACATCAGTCGACAGAGTGTACATCCTTAATTTTTCAGACGTTAGGTGGGTGAAAAATTCGAGGATGGACTCATTTTCGTAAAAGTAAAGGCGATAGGTGCCAATATATTATTTTCTAAAACAAAAAAGAAGACGAATTTTCCACAAACACTAAAAAATTATACATCGCTCAATGTCTATTTCGCCAATTACATTCGTACCATCAGGAGGTGATTAAAACTCAATTTTGATAATCTCAGATCTAGATTTGATAAGGAGGAGAATAAAAGATGACGGCTCATTATACTACCTTCGAATAAAATAACGAGCTGATCACAGTCACCATTGTGTCGATAAGACCGTCATAACGAGTGTACGGCAGCTCTTTAGGATATGTTGTGCAGCCTTATCAATCAGATTTCATCCGCTACATATATATCATCAATATTGCCCATGACGTGATTATATTTGTTTAGCAATGCAATATCCCGTTCATGTTTCCATTAAAATTCAAAAATGTGTACGTAGATAACAGATGTAACAAGGAGTTTTTTTAGTTTACTGCAACATGTAGGTAACATGTTGCATAGTTTACTGCAATAGGTAAGCATTTAATTCCCAATCGAGTTGTTTCGCAGAGCGCTATTGCTAGTTTCCGCCTAAACAAGATACAAGATATCCATTTCCGCATTTCTCCGATTCACTGCATTTTTTATGATCTCGTTTTATAAAGTCAGTATAATGAGTGCATGTGGATTATGTCTTCCTTACAGAATCCGAATGATATTACCAGAGGATGAGTAAAACTCAAGTTCCAAGAATTATCTACTGATGATGCCAATATGGTTTTCAAAAACGTGCGAGCTACATGTAAGTTGGTACAATAAATAGCGGATATTGTATTAATTTGAGTTTGAAACTCAATATGTTACTTTTGAAAGTTCAGTTATAATATTCTCTCTCTATATTAAATCTATATTATCTATATCTATATTAAATTCGCTTTTCTGTTAACATTTCGACATATTATTAAGAATTACATTTAAAAAACGATTGTAATTTCAGGCTAAAAATGACTTGCTAAAATACAGCAAGTCATTTTTAGCCTGAAATTACAATAAATAAAAACGCTATAATATAATAAAAAAAAGATAAAGACGCTAATATGTATTATTCAGCAAAACATAGTTTTATAAGAAGTTGTTTGGTCGTATATACAGCGAGTCCCAGAATATTCGGACAATCTCCCGGATTCATATACAAAACATCAAAATAATGTGACAAGTTCCTATAATTGTTTTTCGTATAGGGGCTATAGAA
Organism: Rosalia funebris; assembly: GCA_037954035.1. NCBI lineage: Eukaryota > Metazoa > Arthropoda > Insecta > Coleoptera > Cerambycidae > Rosalia > Rosalia funebris. The sequence goes on from JAZFAV010000009.1 coordinate 5,781,239, forward strand.
AAAACAATTATGACCCCCTATGAACCCCTATGGAGATATGACCCCCTAAGGGATGTAGCCTGAAATAGGTTTTTCTTGAATTATTTTTAAAGTACCTACTTGGTGTTATTTATTTTTTTTTAGTGTGACGGATACCATTTCGGACTCCTTAAAATGGTATCTTTTTAACACATTTAGTTTATTTAGTTCGCCAGGGACGGACTAGTTTTAATACAATAATGCTCATTTCATTTGCACCTTGTATGATAAAGGCACAACAATAATATTTTTAGTTCGCTTGAACTTTAGTCTAAGAAAAGATGCTCTTGTTTGATATCGACAAATTTGAATGGAATAGACTAATGTTTTTAAATGTCCCCACAAAAAGATCTAAGAGGTTTAAGTTACGTCACAATAGTAGAATGTAGATCAGTGATTTTCAATCAACCTCTGTGCCCTGGCACTTTAGTGTGCCGTGAGATTCTTGAAGTGTGCCGCCCTTGCCAGGCAGTGACCCCTCCCGAAATGAAAATTATTTATTTCTGCTACATCTTTTTATCAATGCACACTACATTCGGCCCAAATATTTATTTGATCATTTGAACTGAAGTGGCAGTAACATTTTACAGGATTCAGAATGTGCTGTAGTAATTTATTTTTCCGAATTTCTTTTAAATTCTTTCAATTTATCTTACTTTTAGTGTATCGTGTAAAATAGTACCGTGACGAAAAAAAAAATGGTTGAGAATCACTGCTCTCGTCTGCCCGTAAAATCAAACTGTGGAAGTTTATGATGCTGTTTCTCGAAAAGCAAGCTTCGTCCGTAAAGACGACTGAACCCATAAATGTTGTACCGTTTCTGTGCCGTTCTAAAAACCAGTTTGAAAATTTCATCCACAGAGGAAAGTCTTCGGAAAGAAGTGCATGGACTTTCTGAAGGTGACAAGGATTGGTGCCCTTTAAGGATTCTAAAGACAATCCATTTTGTGCAATGAAATTGGACAGCCAATTTCCGGACACTTGTAGAAGGATCTACGGCTATGGAATTTAAGACGTTTTATTCAGCACCCTCGCCGCGAATGAATGAATGATTTTCACAATTGTGACTGGCTCTCTCAAATTTTTCTGAAATATTCAGAGCATTGTACTAAAATGTTACAAAAATTCCAGTTAAAGTGCGCTAACAGACTTACAGACGTGACAAATAAAACCTCGTAGTTCTTACCGGTGTCTTTTAAACAAGGATCCACTCATTTAAAGGTCTTCTGATGCATTACATAATGTTGAACCGTACATTAAATGCATGTCGGCATATTTACTGACCGTAAATTCCATGATCGTAAATAAGAAAAATCTAGAAGAATAAAGTTATCGCAAATTTTAACGCACTAATATTGTTAACTGATACTAGTAGTATAGCAAAGCCGGTTCTGGCTTACTCTCGGATTTGTCCGCGAACATTTGATGCGGATGGCATGTGGTCATTGTTGATCTGAAGAACTCGTGGTACAGGTATAAAACAGGTCTGTACAGGTGTAAAACAGGTCTGTACCGGTTTAAAACAGGTATGGTAACCTGTTTAATGACATCTTGTTTTTTTCCTAATACCACCATACCTGTTTTAAACCGGTACAGACCTGTTTTACACCTGTACAGGCCTGTTCTATACCTGTACCAAGAGTTCTTCAGATCAACAATGACCACATGCCATCCGCATCAAATGTCCGCGGACAAATCCGAGAGTGAGCCAGAACCGGCTTTGCTATACTACTGATACTGACATTACAAATGTTTTAACTTCATTGGGTACATATTAAAAAGCCAAAGACATAAAGCAGGCATATTTTTCAACAATAGTACGTGGTCGAATATTTAAAAAATTTCATAAAACCATATTTAAATAAAAACAGTTTTTCTTGAAAACAGTTCATTTTATCGATATCAAACAAGAGTACTTTTTTTAGTCTAACTTAAGCGAACTAAGAACTAAGAATATTACTGTTGTGCCTTTATCATAGAAGGCGCAAAAGAAATTACTAATATTATATTAAAACTAGTCTATTCTTGGTGACTAAATAAGCAAAATATGTTTAAAAGGTACATTTTTAAGGAGTAATTTTCTAACAAGTATCCGTCATATTACAAAATAGTGTAAATTAAACCAAGTACATTAAAAGTTATTCAAAGAACAATGCAATATCCTTTAGGGGGCCGTATCTCCGTAGGGACGGGCTGTAGGCAAAAAATTATAGGAACTTGTCAAGTTATTTTAATGTTTTCTATAAGAATCCGGGAGATTGTTCACATATTCTGAGACACACTGTATATAATTTAAAATTTTAAAATAAAAATTGTGGCACATTAATCTTTTAAACAGGATAATTTCTGGTGAAATCGAATACAACAGATTGTAAAGAGTAAACAGTTTTAAAACCATAAAACGCACTATTCCGCACGTAGGACATCTTTATCTCGAAATTGAGTGGCCGAAAAAAAATAAACCAACACATAAATGCAGACTATGTGTTTTATGCGATAGTATTACTTTATTCAAGTAATCCACCATCGCATCGCGCTTTCTCATGACCCATGGACAAAGGTGGAGTGACCCTATACACCTCATAATCAATAGATGTCGTTTGGTAGACGTCCCTGATCAGAATCAGTCGAAACCTGATCGATCCAACACTATTTAATTGAGTGAGCGTGCTAACAACAAAAATTTCTCAAATAGTCCACCATTGTGCTTTTTCATGGTCCATGAACATGGTAGAGTGTGTTCTATCCACCTCAAAATCAGTAGGTGTCGTCTGGGAGACGTCCCCGATCAGAATTAGTCGAAACTCGATTGATTTGACACGATTTAGTTGAGTTATCGTGTTAACAAGTTTTTAAATGCCGACGACAACGACACACACACAGACAGAATTTTTTAAAAACCATTTTTTTTGTTTTTAGACCGAAAAGCGAAAAATAAACGCTAGAAGAAAATTTTTTCAATTTTTCTTTACACGATTACATTACTTTTCCTCTCTGGTATAGTTGAGTGCGGAAAAGTAATACCTCCAAGAACCGACATGTCGGTACATAATGTCTAGAGTTTCGCCCTATCAGCTAACAGTTATTAAAAAAAAAGGAGGAGTGGCACTACATCTGATTCTCGTATGCACTTAATAAAGTCAGACGCAAAAAATATACAAAGATAAATAATAACTTACTTTTTATAGATTCTAGATTTAGATTCGATTATTACACATATACAGTTAGACATAAAAGGAGAAACTAGTTAACTAGTTTAGTAGTTAATCATTTCCAGTTGGGACAAAGTACAGGATAACATTATTATACTTCCAAGAAATCTGTCAGCGTTAGAATAAATAATGATTCCGTTACAATGTAATGATATGGTAAATACGTATTTAACTTCATATGGGTCAATAATATCCAGTCGTAATGCTAAGAAACAATCGTGAAAGTTATAGTTTTACATTTCGTATTTAATGCGACACTGCCATTTCGAAACTCCACAAGGCACACACAGTTCATTGACAGATGTTCCGTAGGCAGAAATCCTACACGACCGACGTACATACATCGTCGCTTAGGTAACGCCTTCATTAAACATTGAACAATTCAATAAGCCTCGGGGTGAGCGTTTCCTACATGAGTTAAACAGGTGAATATATCGCACGCAAACAGATTATAAATTATACTGGGATTCATAGGCGCCGACTTTGGAAAATTAACTTGTGCTACATAAAACCCCGGGATTTACCGAACACAAGAGGTAACGCCGAATAAGTTTCCTCCTGTAGCTTTTCACCAAAGGATCAAGTAATGTACGGCGGAATTGTATAAAGCTGTAGATTATAGCATTGGGGTCTATTATGAAGAACAAATTTAACAGGGTCGACGGGGGTTATATACCTGGTCTATATTATATACCTGGTTATATACCTGGTATTCTAGGCGAGCTGAACATATTTTCATTGGTGAAGTTTTCATGTTAATCATCAGGGTGAATCTTCTTACGAACTGCTAGTGTATTTCTTGTAAGTATCAACAGTTATGACTACAGTAAATCTTATACAATGGTATGAAGAACAACTTGACACTCGGTATTCAAAATCTAAAAATCAAATATCAACGGGAAGCCATATAAAGATTCTTTCAATAAGAACGCTCGATTTTCAAACGTGAATAAAATAAGTCATGCGTAGAATACTCACCTAATTTTTTTTCTGTTTAAAACAACATTTTATGACATTAACTATGGAACATAACGTCATTCATATGTCCACCGTGGCTTTGCTTAGTGGCATGTATTCGGTAGGTCCAATTTTCGATGACTCTGTCGCATAAATCTGGCGAAATCTGCTGGATGGCGTTCGTTATGTTAACTGTGCGGACATCAATTGTTTACGGTTTTTTCGCATAGACCTACAATTTAAGATAACTTCAAAAGAAGAAGTCTGAAGACATTAATTCGCACGATATCAGTGGCCAGTTCACGTCGCGGCTGCGTGAGATAACTATGATCTCAAATCGCTCGTGCAGAATGTTGTCCATCGTGGCATGCGCTTTGTTTCGTTTTGGAAGGAGTACGGACCGATGATTCCGCTAGGCCAAAGTCCCCATCAAATAGCGACTTTCTCGGGATATCGGGAAATTATTGGGAATTATCCAGACTCTGTTACCAACGATCATGGGATGGTGCTACCACCCAATGACCAAAGCTCAACATGCGTAGACCCCAACCGATTCCCCCAATCTGCCCTCAACGAGATGGAAGGAACTTCACAGAACGTCACAAGAATTTCAGAAACTTGTTCAATCATATTCGAATCATTGTAAATATACGTCTTTTTATATATATATATATATATATATATATATATATATATATATATATATATATATATACATAATACCTAAACATATTATTTTTCTATTATCAAATATTGTTTTACTTTCAATAAAAAGCTTATCTTAATGTTATTAGTATGCGTTCTTTCGCGTTGACACATTCCCTCATATTTGTATTCACGAAATCTATAGCCGGAGAAAGAGTTTCCACTAGTTGGATATATGATTCCTTTGACATTCTATAAAATGCCAGAAGTTTTGCATCGCTCTCTTGCATTTCTCGTGCACCAACAAATAACCGAGTGTGAAAATTTCGTTCAATGTACGGATTCATCCATAATCTGCGTTGTCTTTTTCTTTTCATCCGCCGGTATCACAGAAACATAGCAATATCCTCCTCATCACTGGAAGTACTGCTCATTTTTGAGTTTATAAAAAAATTTTTGTTGAAATGCGTAACCAGAAGAGAAGGTTCCTTCTCGTTTGAAAGGCGCGAAACGACTGACGTCCTAGAGACAATCGACCCGTGTGCGGAAAGCACATGCGCTCGTTCTATCGATGGAACGGACGAGACGAGAACGACGCGATTATAATCGCGTCGACCGCATCTCCGATCGACCCGTATGCGGAGAGCCTAAGTGTCATAGGAGCAGGTATGCCTGACTGATCGTTTTAATGCATCCCATAGATGCCCTATGGGATCATATCTGGGCTTTTTTGTGGTTAGTCCATAGTTGGAATAGCCAAAAATCGAATGTCCTCTCTAGCAACGTGAAGCCGAGCGTTATTCTACATAAAAATGAAACTGTCCCTGGAAACGGGGCAAATAGAATCTCATGCCTTCTACGATACTTTCTACGTAAAAATGTGCATTTATGAATATATCCCGTATAGGGACCAAATTAGTGCGACTATCGAAACTAATTCCTCCCCAGAAGATTATTGATCCATCAAGAAAAGGAATCCTCGGAGACATATTGCAGGCAGCAAAAACCTCTCACCTGGCTTGCATCAGACTCATGGACGTCCATCTCGTGAATAAAAACTTACTCTTCTTTTTCCTGAAAAAAAAAAAAAACTCGCTTTCAGTCTTCAATGGTCCAATTTACGTGTTCTCTTGCAAAATTCAGTCTAGTAACTCTAAGTTTTATGGTGAGCAATGGTACAATATGTGGTCTTCCACAGTTCAATCCTCCTTTATTGAGCCTTCTACTGACCGTTCGTCCAGAAATTGCTTCATTTCGAGGTGCTGCTAAAGCTGCTTAACTTTAAACTGACAGAATGCCTGTTTCTTAAGGGGGCTTGCATAAGATATAGATCATTTCTTGCATCTGTAGACTTCTTACAACCGTATGTTGAGGGTCAGTATAATAACTTCCAAGTTCATCGAAACGTTTAACTGTGCGACTAATTGTTGATTGTAATTGCATCACTTAAACAGCGTTAAATGTATTATTAACAAACAACATTTTATTTTACATCTGTCAAACAATTGCAATTATTAATCAGTGACAAAGGATACCTTAGGCTATCTATATAAAATGTTTAAAGATTTAAAACTTTAAAAAATTATAAGAAGTAATGGAACGAAAACCTTTGCTTGTGCGTTAATTTTGTCCTCGAGTGTACTACATATAATTGTTTCTACTGAACATAAAAGAATGAAAGGTGTACTATTAGTAGTTCAGACTGAATTTAAATTTGATATTTTCTGTTTTGAATTGTCGACAGTTTGTAGATTTTTAGATACTACGTAAAATATCCGAACATAATTTCTGTATTTTACACAGCAATAACTATAATTATGTATAATAATAAATGTTTTAGGGTTTATCCATTTAAATTATTCAGAGTTATATTATTCATTAAACTGAAACGATTGTAATTATTGTTTTAATCATGGCTGGATGTTTTTATTATATAAACGCATTAGCAAAGATAACACTCAATACACATATTGAAGTATACTGGTATTACACACTGGATTTCAAAAACGAAACGTAAAATAAGAGTGCTTTATCTAGTTGTCTTAAACATAAAGTGGAAGTTCAGCTGACAGTTGCTGACTAGCAAACTGTATTATTGTGAACTAAGTTTTTGTAGTTACGGAGTTTCGCTGTATCTGAGGTTTATCTGCAGTAATTCTATTTTACATTAAAATGTATTCGATGGTCGAGTCAAGGATTCCCAAGTATTCGCATAACTTTAAATTAAAGTCGGGTTTGGACTTGGTATATATCTAATTGGTTGAAAATAAAGCATTATGCAAACGGACTACATTCTCTGTGTGTCAGCGAAATACCTCGACATGTATATACATAAATACGTACACTTTCAGACGAGTTTAAATTGCTTAAATAGATAAATGCTTTGTTTGAAACAGTATACATATTTGGATGTAGTTTTAACTGGAGTAACTAAATATTTCTTTATCGCATCTGAAAATTTTTATTTTCCTTTTTCTTTTTAAGTTTCACATAATATATATTCCAGCAAGGAAGAATATAATAATACACTTTAGTATATTCCAAGTATTTCTTATACTTTTAATATATTAGTACATATTAAACCATGGATATATTGAGAACACAGGCCTAAAAATGTTGACATTTTGAAAGTTGATTTGGGTTTGATAAGTGATTATAAGTGAGTTATTTATATTGATTTCATATCTACCTTCCGTCTTTGCCCTTCACGTAAGGTTTTTTGGTCAACTCATTAATCAGAATAAGTTAAAAACTAAAGGAAAAATTACATTTTAATGAACATTATATTTAATAAACATTAAAACATAGTAAAAAGTAACAGAACAAATAGTCTTGAGTCTCTAATTTAATTTTTCCTTGAAAATCTCTCCCTTTTTAACAAAAATTCATTTTGTAGTTTTTCTTGTGTAATTATTTGTTGGATGTTCTCTTTTCTTCAACATTAAGCAGTAATCTGCCATTATCTCCACATCCCATCGACCCTGATACCGCCTTTCCATCGCCTTTATGTCTTGATGGTCCTTTCACCTTGCTCCTCAGTAACAGCTAAGATTTTCTGGAAAGTAGTCCAGATGAGCAAGCAGAAAATTAATTTTTGACAGTTTTAAGACTTGTTCATATTCTTGATGAGCTGTCTATTAGAGTAGTGGTACAGTGGACATCATAGTAGTACATCAGTACATCATTCTACCTATTATTTCACTTATTGTTAGTATCTTGATCTTAATGAAAGCTACAGTGGCATAAATATTATTTCAGCAACATTTTTTCTATTCTCAGTTTTCCTTTGTTCAATTTAATGGGTTCAGATATCACTTAATATTTTACTCATCTTGGTTTCTTGGAATGTTGGTCAGTTAAGTAAATACACTTTCTTTAATTTTACGTTTCGGTTTTAATCACCATCAGAGAAACAACTACAACGTAAAAAATAAACGGTCTGTAAATACAAGAAATTCATAAAGGAATTTAAAATGCTGTTATAAAGATTTATTAATAATAATTGTAGTTGTTCGTCTGATGATGGTGATTAAAATTGAAACGTAAGATTGAAAACTGTTTCATTTATTTAACTGACCACAATTCCAGGAAACCAATACAAGTATGTAAAATATATATCAGAAATTGAAGATATGCTTGCTACTAGTTTCATTAAACCAACTGAGAGACGACGAAGCTGTTGACAAGATTATTCCATCAAAGAGCTTAAGATTTGTGTACTAGCGGTAGTCTTTCACAAAATACTGTCAACCAAGATTTACTTAGTTTAATTAATTTGGAGTTAATTACATTTCTGTTCGATAGTTTACATAAAAGGAAAACGTTGGATATAAAATGTTGTTCCCCAGTTAAAACACAATTAATATAAAACTGCCGGGAAGTATTTCCGAAGATCGCTGAAACTAAAGCATCTATTATAATTGACATTAATTAATGTTAACTAATTAAGGAGCGCAATTTCGTTTATAGGGTAATTAACTCAAACTTGAGCATCGACCTAAATTCGTACAAAATGTGACAAACACGTTGGAGAATACATTAATATTCTTTTGAAAGCGATGACGAGTATTAAAAGGAAAAATAATGAAAGTAGGGAAAGTTTTTCAGCAGTTTTCACGGCGTTGACAGCAATCGATTACCTGTCTTGTAATTTTCGCATTCAAGATAAAGATAAGTTATATCGATGCCAAACCGCTGACTAAACAGAAGGTGCCAGCTCGAAATCGATGGCTTAATCCTCTCAAAAGTATTTTACATTTGTTTGATTGAGAACACATTATGGATTTTACTTCCTGCTGTTGACGGATTTAATGATATGATCTGGGAGTGGGTTTGTGAGATTTGGAATGGAAGCCAGTTTTCCACAACAAAATGAAAAACACACAACATTTGCACTTGCCACACAAGTTATTATTATTAGGAGGTAATTAAAATAAACTACTTTCTAGTGATTATGTATAACTATAGTCATCTGCCGATGATACTTGAACCTATTTAGAAAAGTAAGAGGATAAAATAATTGTTTCAGTACAGTGAGTAAAAATTGTCTTACTATTAATCACTGTTTTTCCCCACTTAATCACTGAAGGTTGCGCATTAATTAGTGTACAGGGTGGTTCAACTTCAGGGGCAACAAAGAGCACATTGACGATTACAATTGGTAGTAAGCAGATTTTTTTATTTTAATATTAAAAAAAATATGTGACACTTAATATAACTAACTTTAAGATACAAAAACGTTATAGAACTATCACGGACTATCCTCATATGTGATGACATGGAAGACAATATTATAAGTCATCTTCAAATCGTACTTAAAATTTCTTAATTTTTATTGAAACAAATTAATTGTTATCGTTCCTCAAAATACATTACCATGTCAGTAACTTATAAGTCTTAAAATATATTGAATTACACCTAATAGCGATCCTCAACCCCTTTCTCGTATTTCTGCACGATCTTGCTAATAGAGCAGAACGGGAACCGAACGACAGACAGATGTTTGGAACTTATTAGTTCTCATCAGTGCCGTACAGCTGTCTGTCGTTCAGTTCCCATCCAAGACAGATGTTGAATCCAACCGTGGCGGGTTTTATTTTCTCAAACTTTACTGATCATGCAGAAATACGGGAAAGGGGTCGAGGATCGCTATTAGGTATAATTCAATACCTGGCGGGTCTTTTGCACGAGTAGTTGTTTTCTATAGCGATTATGTAATTTAAGCATTGCTATTCGGGAACTACTTGATAACCGCTTTGAGGTTTTGTGGTTCCCTTCTCGATTCCCGATTCTTAAGTTACTGACATAGATCGTATCGATTTAGATGAATATCCTACGGATTTGATTCGACTTTTGTTCCGGACCGGCGTACCGTGTACGGCATTGATAAAAACTAATAAGTTCAAAACAGCTGTCTGTCGTTCGGCTTCCCGTCCGGGACAGATGTTAAATCCTACCCATGGCTGGTTTTCTTTTCTGAAACATTACTATGTCCTTGATGTAACTACAGCTGAAAGTTTATTTTCTATTTCCCTTTACCGTATTCCCTGAGCAGATCTAGTAACTAATTAGTTAGTCACTCATTAATTCATACATATAAATTAGTATAGAACATTATGATTTAATTTAGGATTAAGAAATTCAATAGAAACATTTTTTCTTAAGTAAATATATAATTGTGTTTAAAATTTAAAGTTTTAATTCTGTCAAAATCATTATTTATCCAAAACTAGTCTTTCTGAAAAGAAAAACGCTAAGTAATTAGGGGAAACCATGATGCTGAAGAATTACTATTATATGTGGGTGAAACTGTTTTAAAATCAAGCTCCTGTTAATAAATTGTTATTAAAAATCCTGTCAATACTAAAAAAAATCTGGCGGTATAGAGTTTATATATTATAGCTATCATTGACATCGGAATACTGATATTTTAGTTATACGGTAATGAATTTCTTAAATATTATTCTTATTTATGATTATTAAGTAGATGTATAACCTCAAAAATATTTGAATGAGTCTAATGTACTCCAATGAATTAAATTCTAGAACAACTGTGACCATAACTTTAAATTAGTTTTTTATATAAGGAATTTCAAAAAGGATTCTATCTATTACCGTAATGGAATAAAGTGGGTAAATAAACTTACATCAAGTTCAACATAACGCGTAATGCAGGCAACATATGATTTTTTAACTCTGCACAAGATATCCTATTTTGTCTTCAATCTTGGTCTTGTTATGTTTCCTAGAAAATCAGCCATAGTATAATATACTAGACACAGAATAGCTTACCTTGCCAGTATTACATTACTACCCATTTTAAATTATTACAAATATTTAGGGGTAAAAATTGACAGTAAACTGACATGGGATGTCTACATCTCTAAATCTGTTGTTAAATCTGAAAGAAATCTAGACCTCTTAAAAGTAAATTGTAAGAGACATAGTGGAGCACACCCCAAAATTGCTTATTCTATCTGATATATATTTTACTCTAGTATATCTTGATTCAATAAACATTGTATTCAAGCCTACCCCTACATGTGATCTATTATCCCAAGTGCAATGAATCTCCCCTAAATATAAGGAGGAAGACAAATAATTCCCTGGGTCGTAAACTACCTTATTTACCCATTTTAACTAAATCATTACCTACTAGTAAAATAAATAATTCAGTTTGTTGGTGGCAATATATTTGGCGATATCTCTAATCACGAAGAAATTAATGCCGAAAATAAATTGCCATTCTTTCAGATCTCCTATGAAATGTTTCATCCGGCCTGTAACTAAATCATAATCCGGTGCCCTTTTTGGGATCAGGTCATCTATTAATTTGCATATTTCCTTTGGTGTTGTAGATAAGATTGGTTCATTTGTATTAATTTCAGTGTCTAGAAGTTGAGATGTAGGAGGAAACTTGAGGATATCTAAAAAATTTTACCATCAAATGTACCATTAAGAACCAGTGTTATGAAATATTTTTGATATAATTCTCCAGTAATTCTAAGCACACTTTTAAATCAATATTTGCAGTTGTCTCATTTTTCATATATATGCACATATCCACGCGGCTTGCACGAGGGTTTTCAATTATTAATGGATGAAATAATTAACTACAAGGATATTATTTATTATTGCCTATATTTCAGGGAGATACATATATCGGAAGTGTCTCATTACAGTTTTCCATGATCCCTCAGAATATCTAAGTATTTAGAATATATGTGTAAGATGTTGGTGTAAAACAACGTCACAAAGTTTCCCTCTGACGTTACTTCAATTCGATTAAAAGATGATGGCATTCTGTGGATGTTTCTTGTGATAACGCAGGGCAAAAGTATAACCCACGTGTTAGACAAACAAGATGATGTATCGTCGAGTAATAAGTTTAAGCCGGGGGAGTCGTCAGAAACGTATGAGAACTTCAACGAAATACGACAGATGCTGAATTACACTAGTTAAGGTGATGTTTCAATAATGATGGCTTTAATACCTAATACTGTGTAGCAGGAAAGCGCACAGTTGCGTTAGACAGAGCAAACAGAAATATAAATTGCAATTTCACATTACAAATGAAGTTTTCTCCTGTACAAACTGAATGGGCTCTCTTTACACTTGGGATACATCGAGTAGGTACTTCTACCTATCTATATCTAGATTATAAAGAAATAGCATCACACAAGACATTTCCCCCATAATCGTGAAGTAGTTATGTGTATGTAATAAAACACTTCCGATATGTTCTCCTAAATACTGGCAATAATGAATTAATGAGGAGCCATACACTTAATCAATAGAAAACATAATACTCTGAGATAAAAAATATAATTAATTCTAAAATGAAGTTTCCATTTCCTATATTTCTTAGGGCCATATTGAAAATGTTTCATTACTCATTACATTCTTCCTTGATGGTATGTTAAAAAGTTTTAAACTGACCAATTTTGATATTATCCTTTGAAGAAGATGTTATAGTTTATTCCGCGACCATATAACATGTGTCTCATTTAAAATGAACACACCCAGATATTTTCGTGATTTCTTGTAATCCAAATTTGAACTTTGACACAATTGTAGTACTATATAAGACGTACATTTCGAGACAATCTTAAATTTGAGTAATTAACTGAGACAACGGCAGACCCCAAATGGGGCACATTCCTGATATTTTGCTTCACTTTAAAGATATCGAAAGAAGTTATTAGAAAAAGTTGTTCAAACTCTAAGTTTGAGCCCTAGCACCAAATTTCATTACGAAATTAATTTCTTAATTTAACCCTACGTTAGGCACGTGCTTTAAACTAACGTGGTTAGGCGTGTGGTAGACAGGTGTCATTCATTTTCGAATTGTCATATTTTATTAAAAAAAAAAATACAACCGAAATGGAAAACAAAAACAAACACAAACATGATGTGAATAAGATTGTATTCATAAATTAAAAATTAAATACCATTTTCAGGTTGAAGTAAAAAACGATTAGAAATCATGTAAAATATTTAATTTTCTGAACACTGGTTGCAAATATCTTTTAAATGGTCAGCACATGCCCACTTATAGCATTTTGTACACTATGGTTGTGTTGTACGATCACGAGCGTGTCAACATTCGTAACATCTTCTACGTGATGATGCCCTGGATGGCTCCTGGAGGACCGGTTCTGGAGAGTTTATAAGCAGCCTTGCGCGCCTGCGAATTTCTCGTGGAAGTGTTTCAGTTGTCGAACGGCAAGCAATTTGAGGTTTTAAAAGTTTCCAGCTGAGTTTATTTTTATGAACTCAACCCTTCTTACCCTTTTACCTAATGCATCCCGTCGAATTTACCGTCCAGCATCCCTTTCGCGAAAAAAATATTGACGAACCTTGTCGATGAATATATTTGTGTAGGTGGTTATAATTTTGAAAGTAGAGTTGTCTAAAAGCAGGCCAAAAATCTCTATTGCATCTCGAGCATCACGAGCTTTGCCTTTTGGTACGGGCAAACGAACAACTAAATTACAAGACCTGGTATATTTGATGGATATCGGGGATGTTTTATCCATTTTGTTACATTATCTTTAGAAACAAAATAAAGTTTATCGTCACCTTTTTATGGTCAATATCTTCTTCCGTGTCACTGTCTTCCTGTTCAGGTTGAGATTCATTTATATCTTCCTCGTCGTAATCACTTTGTCATCTGCTAATTGATCATCGCTTTTGTCGCTAAGTTGGGCAAACCATTCCAGCCATTTGTTGGGATCACTGCTATATTCAGTTTTCCTTTGTTTTTTCTGTTGTGACATTTTATCAATTAAAATTATCTTCAGTGAAAATGTTAAATTATGATGTAATAGCACTGGAATATTGGTTTCGCGACAGATTCATCTTATTTTAGGACAAAGTCCTTCTCGATTTCTGTGCCTTGTTTTGTAAATTTTATTCTTCACTGTTCCCAGAAATAAAAATCTATTGGTGTAATATCGGGAGATAGGAAGCCAAAAGGAAGTTCAAAAGGACTATTTTTTCTATCTAGCGTATTGGAAAATGTTTATTCAACAACTGACGAACAATTCTCGAATTATGGATTGACGCACCATCTAGCTGGAAAACATATCCTGTCGTACATTAAGAAGATTTTCAATTGCATTCTACAATTCCTTATCGAAAGAGATAGCTAAGCGCTCAGCATCTAACGAGTTATTACTAACTAAGACAATGGACCAAATATTCTGTCTCCTAAAATTTCACACCATACGTTAACTTTCTTCAAATACAGGTCTTTGCAATTAATAACAGATAGCCCAGTATCTACAGTGCTGAGAAGATACCACCTCACTAGTGGTAAATTGAGTGTCATCAGTAAACAAAATTTTATACAGAGAATTCCATCTAAAGAATTTCATCTAAAGAATTAAGTCATCTAAGGAATTTATCTGGGCCCAACAGCATTCTGACCTATTATTTTCATCATCTTTTAAAGTATGTAGAAATTTTGATTTATATAACTTCATATTATGACGATGCAAACATCTTCTAATTTTCTCCTTGTCGATATTCAGTTGAGATGTTATATCTCATAGATTCACTCTTAGGTTCGCTTGATTTGCTATTAAGATCTACGTTATCTTCAGGATATGGATATTCGATGAGGTTGATCATTCTGTGATCTTTCAATAACACTGTCAGTTTATTGAAAAGAGCATTTATGGTATCTGCAGTTCCATGACTAATAGCTACTCGTTAATGATGTATTCGGTTTAACTCTGCGGCTACTTTTCTGCTACTACGAGCCCCATCAACAAATAATCTTATTATTTCGATATTTTCATTTTTGTAAATTTTAAAAATTTTGTGTTTGAAAACTATTGATATTTTATCTAAACTATTGAAAAATAAAACTATTGAACAATTTTCGATATCTTCAACGCGATACGAAATATCGGGTCACATTTGCGAAGGAATGGGCCTCGTTTGCCGGGGGCCATCGTTGTCCGAGTTTGTTATATAAATTTAAGTTGGTTACCTAGAAATGTACGACTTATCTAGGACTATAATTGTGCCAAAGCTCAAATCTGAATTTAAAAAAATGACGAAAATATCCAGATGCCTTTATTTTAAATGGGACACGTTTTAAACTGCCGTAAGTTGAGAGATTTATGTTATAAATTGTTCATCCTTTGACCATTAAGTAACATTGTGGTATCTAATTTAATATATGCTTGTTTGATCGACAAGGATCATAGACTATGCCAGGGGAGTGGATTGACAACTGCGTAGTTAAGATTAGAATCGTACTTATCAATTTGCTAAAAACACTGTATTTAAACAAGTCCTAATATCATTTGCAAAATGTATCTACCTTATATTGCTAAAATCATATTATGGTCTACCTCGTTTGGACTGCTGTTACAATAATTCTGACGGACAATAAATTTTCACTGAAATTGTATATAGTTGCAAAAATAAATGAAGAGGATTTGAAACTAAATGTTAATATGTTAGTACTGGTCATATAACCTGACGTTTCCTTGTTCCCCTCACATTCTTCAGACATAACCCATAGATTGATATTATCGTCGTCTACGGTTCATTATA
This sequence comes from Rosalia funebris, assembly GCA_037954035.1. Taxonomy (NCBI): domain Eukaryota; kingdom Metazoa; phylum Arthropoda; class Insecta; order Coleoptera; family Cerambycidae; genus Rosalia; species Rosalia funebris. The sequence goes on from JAZFAV010000009.1 coordinate 5,797,141, forward strand.
TCACTTGTCTCTGCTTTACTTTTATATTTATATATTGTGTTAAATAGAGTGTGATAATTTTAGCGTTATAATAATTTTTAAGTCTAGTTAAAACTTCTTCGTGAAGATTACTCCATGCAATATTAGATTAGATATACAGCGTAGTTATATGCTGTCTGTCGTGCACTCTGATTTGTTGAGGGATATGGTTTTAATACCTCGCTTATCTGTTTTGATTCCCTTAGCCCACTTATATAAATATACATATAAATAAAACATATAACAACGATCTATTAATTCAAACAGTGTTATTACGGCGTAAAAAACTATGTAGTATAGAATAGAAGGTGTGATAAAGCAGCGAAATTAACAGCACATATATTTTTTTTTTTTTTTTTTTTTTTTAGCGGGGGTCCTACAGCCTGTAGGACCCCCTGTAGAATCCCGCATTTTGATCGCCATTTCCTTCTATCCCTCCAGTCATCATCTCCGATTGCTCGATATCTCATATTTTTTCTAATTCCTTTTATCCATTGTGTTGTCGGTCTTCCTCTTCTTCTCCTATTGTATGGTGTAAACTTCAATGCTCTCTTTGGCCATCGTGTCTCCTCCATCCTCTTTACATGATCGTACCATAGTAGCTGTCTAGATTCTACTCTTTCTGTTGTTGTAAGTACGCGTCCCGTTTTCCTTCTTACTTCTTCGTTCCTAATACATTGAATTCTGGAAATATTACATGATCTTCTTAAGAAGTCCATTTCAATCCTTTCTATCATCCTTTTCTCTTTCTCCGACAATTGCCAGCATTCACAGCCATAAGTTAAAATAGGCTCCACAATAGTTGTGTAAATTGTCATTTTGGTTTGTAGTTTCATCTTGTTTGACCAGAGTAATGAGTTCAGTAAACAAACAGCTTTCTTCCCTTGACGTGCCCTATTTTTGATTTCATTTGTTGTTGTTCCATCATCCGAAACAATGCTTCCCAAGTATTTAAACTGGCTACATTTTTTTAATTTATGCAGTTGTAGATCTGGGACTTCTACATGCGTGTCTCCTATTTTCAGATATTCGGTTTTATCGATGTTTATCTTTAGTCCCCATTTCTCATATTCTTCTTCCAACTTTCTAAACATGTAGTCTGCATCGTCCTCGTCACTTGTTATAATTATCTGATCGTCAGCGAATAAAAGAGTTGCCAAGCATTGTTCGTTTACCTGTATTCCCATTTCTGAAGTTTTCCTCTTCCGATTACTTATGGCTTCTTGAATATATATTTTAAATAGAGTAGGTGACAAACTACACCCTTGTTTAAGCCCCTTTGTGGTAGGAAAACTTTCTGACAGGGCATTTCCCACTTTCACCAAACTCTTTGGTTGCTTATATATATATTCCATATAGCGTTGACATAAGTTTTACTCAGGCCAAACCTCGTCAGAGTTTCAAAAAGTTTCTTTAAAGGTACTGTGTCATAGGCCTTTTCTAGATCGACAAATACTAGGTGGGTAGACAGATTACGAGACATTCGTTTTTCTAATATTTGCTGTAATACAAATATATTATCAATACATGATCGCCCTGCACGGAAACCCGACTGTTCTTCTATGTCTTCTATAACCATTTCTATTATTTGCTTCAGTATTCTGCCGTACAACCTCCCCAATGCACTGGTCACACTTATGCCCCTATAATTTTGGCATACCTTTTTATCGCCCTTTTTGTAAATGGAGCTTATGTATGCTATATTCCAGTCTTCCGGGATTTTATCTCCGTTTAGTAAGCATTTATTAAATAAGTTTGCCAGATTTTCAAGTAGTATATCTGGTCCATACCAGTTAACTCAATGGGGATGTTTCCAGGCCCTGCGGCCTTTCCGTTTTTGGATTTTTCCAAGACTTTCTTTATTTCTTCCACGGTTATTTCAGTCACTTCATGATCTCTGTCTGTTTCAATTTTTATGTTTGTTATTTCAAATTCTTTTCTGTTTTCCGTAAGCAGTGTTTTATAGTGGTCAACCCATTCTCTCAAACCTATCAGGTTTAACTTGCTGTTGTGTTTTCCTTCTTTTCTCAAGCTTGCTATAGTTTTCCATGCTTCAGCCACTTTTGTTCCCCCCATATATCTGTCTACTTCCTCACATTTTTGTTCCCACATTTCATTTTTACTCTTTGTTACCTCTTTTTTAACTTCTTTATTCCAGCAAGCGTACGCTCTTTTATCTTCTCCTCTACCAGTATTTAGCCAGGTGTTATAAGCTTTCTTTTTCTTTTTAACAAGGTCCTCTATCTTTTCGGAATACCATTCTGAATTTCCTTTCTTCTGTTCTCCTTTATAACCTAACGCTTCTTTTGCCGCTTCATGTATGCACTCTTTAATACGTCCATACATCTGTTCTGCATCTGTGTTCGTATTTCTTATAGTTTGTAATTTGTTAGCTAATCTTAGTTTGTATAGAAACTGAACTGACTCTTGTTTGAGGCTATCTAAATTATATTTACATTCATTTACATTGCTGCGCTGCTGTTGATTATTCTGTAGTAAGGTATTCGTCTTTCTGTAATTCACTATTATTTTTGCCACCACCAGATGGTGATCTGATCCGCATTCTGGTCCACGGTGTACCTTCACGTCAGTTGTCTTTAGCTTCGAATGCTGTCTTTGGATTACATAATCAATTATAGAGCGCAAGCCTCTGGTTGCTTGTACCCAAGTAAATTTATGGATATCTTTATGAGGGAAGTATCCATTCATAATTCTTAAAGACATGGACTCACACAAGTTTCTAAGGCGTATTCCGTTATCATTGGTTACCGATTCTCCATACTTTCCTACCTCGTTACTATTATCTTCTGTTCCAGTTCTTCCGTTCAAGTCTCCTAGTATAATAACTTCTTTCTTATCCTTGATGTTAGTAAGTACAGTTGTAAATTTTTCATAAAATGCATCTTTCACGGTTATATCAGCATCATCACTGGGTGCATATACCCCTACTATTACAATTTGGTGGCCATTTTTATTTAATTCTACAGTTATTATCTGCTCGTCTACTTCCTCCCAGCTTTTGATATACCTTTTAATACTTTCGTGTATTACTATTGAGACTCCTCTCTTTGCTCTAGCATCTTTCGGTACGCCACTATATAGATGTATGTATTCCCCGATGACCTCATTTCCTTTCCCCTTCTTCTCAGTTTCAGTGAGAACGCAGATATCGATTTTCATCTTTTTTAGTTCCTGGAAGACCTCTTCTTGTTTAGTTCTCAAATTTTAGCATCTTTTGTTGTTTTTGCGAATGGCGAGTCGCTGGCACGCCGATTCAACCTCCAGACTTGTAGGGCCAGGATTTTCTGTTAAGGTTTTCTCCCTTAGCCGATTTATCCCGGTTTTTAGGCGCCGAAGATTCGCCCTATACCCCCTCTCGTCGGCTACATAACGCACATCCATTGTACGCCATGCACCCAGTGGCTACGCGACATCATGTCTTCGAGGACGTGAGAGTAGGATTTGTTGGCAGAGCTGAATTCTATTCCCAGAATCTCCGACTCTTCTAACGGAACACAGTAGGCATTTCTCGGAGTTTTGTTGCAATGTGAACATTGGCAGCTCACATCACCTCCAAGACCCTTTGCCAACCTTAGCCACCACAGCACATATATACTATTTTAATAAGACCTAATGATCTTGAGACGTGCACTTGAAGAAAAAAAAAGTTTAGAAAATATTGCAAGATGCGTGGAGCATATGTGAAATCCACTATTATGTAGGTTACATATGAGAAATGCAACTTAGAAATGTCAAAGATGTAACTGCACTTTAAGTACGTACAATCCATATTTATTTGTTAAAACATAAAACTTCTACACAATAAACGTATGTCCTTGTGTTAACTAATCCCATATAAATCACTTAAATGTTAAAGTGGAAAATAACTAAAAACTATAATTGTTGATGCTGCTGTGGATAAAGAATATATACTTTAATACAGAGACTTAACTAAACGCTTATTTTAGTTAATACAATACAATAATAAATATTCCACACTCGCTTTTAGTAGCAATCATTTAATTTATACAAAGGAACACATTTAGTGTCGTAAAACAATAAATTTGGAAGATTTTTAAAGGAGCACCAGCTAGTTTCTTCTGCTTTGAGGACAAAACACAAACACAAATTAGTACTGAACAATATTTTTAAGACAGAAAAAATACACCTATTTTTTCATGTCAAAGTCACAAGGTTATATATTAAAAATATTGGATGTGAACTACAAAGAAAAGTTATAAGTAACTGCCTATTTTAAGTATAAAAAATTATAAACGCTCCTTGTCTTGTTTAGCATGAAATTAAACGTCACATTGTTGGTAACCATATTCATTATAAGCCAATAATTTGACACCCAAATATGTTAAATTTAAATCATCATCATCATGAGGTCATCAATCCTAAGACTGGTTGGACGCTAACCTCCAGATTCTCCTATCTTGTGCTAACCTACGCATTTCGCTAATTGTGCTACAACCTACATTCCTTACTATTTGCGAGCAGTAGTTTAATCTAGGCCTACCTCTGCCTTTCTTCACTCCTATTTCTGCCTCCAAAATATCGCGGACTATTCCCCCACGTCTCAGCAAGTGGTCTACCATTCTATCTCTTCTCTTCTTTATGTTTTTCCACATACTTCTTTTGTCGCCGACTTTCTCTAATACTTCTTCGTTTCTAACCCTATCAGTCCACGATACTTTCATCATTCTTCGATAACACCACATCTCAAAAGCTTCTAATTTCTTCCTACTTGCTTCCCGTACCGTCCAGGTTTCGCAACCGTATAGTGCCGTACTCCATACATACGTTTTCAAAAATCTCTTCCTTGTTTCTAAGTTTATTATCCCCGAGCATAAAAGTGAATACCTTGAACCGACGGAGAGTTGAATACCTTGAACCTCCTTAGTTCATGTATGCTTGTTCGATTCACCCAAAAGGCATTCAATTTGCGAAAAAAATTCAGGAAATGAACCTCGATCTAATTCTATTACTTCTTTCTGATTGTTATAAAAGTGCACATATAATACCAAAATAAGTTGAGAGAACAACACTAGGATATTTAAAGGTATCAAAATTCAATGTAAAACAACAAAATATATAAAAAACAGTTTAATTAATTCTCCCTTCTTATATGAATTTATCTTCTATCTAATAGTCAGTTCCCAAAATATGTCCTTATTATGTTGGTTCTTGTCTTCTGTGTTACGTTACAATCTTGAAACTTTGAATTATATCAACACCTAATTAATTTTAAAATTAAATATACAAACCAAATAAATAACACTTGCTAGAAATAAACCAAAACCACATTAAAGTTATATATATAAAAATATCTTCATCGAAAAAACATCGTTATGTTTTTACTTATTAAAAGTTGTAGTTATAAACATGAAATATCAACAGCTTTGAATAAGTGTTCCCAGTTAAGAAACTAATTTAATTTCCCTACACTAAAATTTACACTAATTAAATCACTAAATTGGAACGAACTGGGGTCCATGGTCGACAAAATACAATTGAAAATAAAACCAATATTGATATGGCCTAGAAATAATAGTTTCGCACTAAGCCTTTGAAATCGATATTCATATAAAGTCGCCTATCGGTAATGTATCTGAATGACTTCAATTTTCTTTCTGCAAAGTTAAACACAGAACTTTGGTTACTGAGACTCTAGAGTATGTGATTTTCTCCGAGATAAGCCCAACTTCCGAACTACTGCTCGAATTCCACGTAAGATGAGGAGAGAGTACGTACTTAAGATTAATAGCAGTAGTTGGTTTAACTGAACTCGAGCAAACATTGACAAACTTACATTTGTTTACAGTGTTAAATTGCTGTATATTACAGATAGTGTCGCCGTGCGCTGGTATGAGCGCCTGCCTTGATGTTCGATCACAATCAAAGATTCGCCTGCGGTTTCCGACATGAAAAGTCATTAAATTCGCTCGAATTGCAGGTTGTGCTGAACAGTAGGAGATGCACGATGGTAACCAACGGTATTGCAAAAGAATAAGAACGATTTGAAAAGGATTATAAGAAGAATACAACGATTTTCTGGTAATTACTAAAAGCTCCATACAATCCCGATTTACTTTTTACAACACACAGCAGACTAGAATTTCGAATCTCTCGATAGAATGTTTAAGGACAAAACATCTTTAGAATTGAATAATTTTAGATTAAAGTATTGGAATATAGTAACTAATGCGTGCCGTTCTTTATTGATGTTTTTTCTTCGGTTTGAAATCTGTTTACTAAAAATTTATGCCAGTGGCGGCTCGTGATGAAATGAAACGGGTGTTCTGCACAGGGCCGATCCTAGGGTATTGGTCGCCCGTGTGCAAATTTCAAACGTATCCAAACTACTGGCGCTATAGGGGCTGCAAAAAAAAATTGCGCCGTAGACGAAAATTTTGAAAATTTTCAAGGTCACGCGTTTTCCTGATACTTCAGAATTTTTATGTAAAATCCGTTTATACAAAAATACAGACTTTCACAAGAAAAATTTTTGGAATTTAATACCTTTTTGAAGAACATTCATGTTTGCCGTCATATTCTTTGGTTAAGAGAAAAGACTTGTAAGGTGAATTTTCTACTAGAGGGTCTATAACACTTAAAATATTTTCCGAAAGAGTTTCAGCGTCACATTTTGTAGGTTTCAGGTATGTCCAAAAACGTTCAATCGGTTCACCATCGAGAATATATCTTAAAACTACCACTGAGTTTTTGCAGATATATCAGTTGTTTCGTCTGCCATAACTGCCAAAAATGAAGGTTTGTTAATTTTTTTAATTATTTCTTCATGACATACTTTTAATATACAGTCTAAAAGATCATTTTGTATTTCTTTAGAGGTTCCTTTAAATACTGAAGCATTTTGTATATGCTCGCTTAAAGTTACATCAAGCTCAGCAGAAAAATTGATCAAACCACGAAATATCCCCGGATTTTGAGAGGTTTCAGCTTCGTCATGTCCTCGCAGCGCCAGTTCAAAGGCCCCACAAAACTTTGTGCAGTTTATAATTTTTGACAAAACGTATCTCTTTTTTGTCACATTATCATTATGCTTTTGCGCATTTATCCAATAAGCTGAATCTAGCTGTGCTTTAATATTAGTTGTTCCTAATAAAGCTAATTCCATTGTATTATGTAGATGGCTTTTGGAGTTGTCGTGCTTTTTTATTTTTTCAATTAAGTGCACCAAATCTGTCACCCCTACCTCCGTCCATGCATTATCACCGCCAAAAAGTAAACAAGGAAAACAAAATAACGCATTTTTTTTGTTGCACCCACAAATCCAATTGTTCTTCGAATAAATGTCTCTATTAAATTGACGTTTATATGCTTTTCCGCGGCTAACACCTGCAGTCTCAATAACAATATCGGGCAATGGCCTACCATTGCTTTTTAATTCAATTTTTTCTTCATAAGAGTATTTAAAAAATCGCTTCACATGAACTAAATTATAAACTAAATCCATTGTCACTATCACAGTATATAAATATTAATAATTAGTACAATAAATCACTACACAAATTCACAAAACAGTATTTAAAATCTCAAATTAACACGAAATACGAAATAGGTACGATTTACGCCCGCCTACTGTACGAGGAGTAGGAAGGAGTAAACATTCACTGATGTTGCCTTATCTGGAAAAAATACAGCTGACTGACCGTGTAAATTCGCGCATTTACGAGCGCCAAGTGTGGATTGTCGCGGGAGTTGAGCGGGAGGACGGGTGTGCCGAGCCGTGCTGTGGAACTACCTCGTGTGGCTCAGTTCAATGTACCGCGACGCGCGCGCGTAGAGACCCAGATAATTCATCTGGTCTACTACTCCATAGAGGACGGCGGGCAGAATGCGACTTTAACGCAATAATTTGGTTAGCTGCACCAACTAACCAAATTATTTTATTAATAAATTTTAGTAATTATTATGTCGCGAAAATATACAAATATCTAATTTTTTTGGCAGTTCTGCAGCTCTGCAGCACCTATACACCAGCCGCCCCTGATTATGATTTTAAGTAAATACCTTTTGATTTGGTAAAAATAATTTATTCTGAGTAACTATGTTATGTAATGAAGCTACTATAGGCTGTAGTTTTGTAATAGAGTTACTCTAAGTAATTAAGTTACCATCACAACTGCTCAGTTGGTTAAAGCGTATTATAACCGCGTCACAACCGTGACCTAATCACTGTCTGTTATAACTTATGACAGATGGTGTAGGTTCAATTCCAGCTCCGGCCCTTTTCCGAAGTCACCAAGATGAATTTGAACTACATGTTGCAATTTCACTATTCAGTATTCAGTTCTTTGCAAGTAAATTCAAACATAAAGAAACGTTTTTGACTAGGTAATATGATTCCCCCAAATCGAATTATAGAACTGCCAAGACAGTATTATTACAATATTAATTAGCAATCAATATAATGTAAAGCGTCTTTCAATAGAGACGTTTAAAATCTGTTAGGTTATAGCGGCCATCTTGTTAAAGCAACGTCTGTCAAATACTATAAGTTACTGTAAGTTATTCAGTAGTGTATGGCAATTCACCATGGAAGATTATAGCGTTCAACAACGTGTAAAAATTATCAAACTTTATTTTCAAAATCAGTGCTCCGTTCGAGAAACATTCCGTGGATTACGTGATTTTTATCCTCGCTACAGCCGTCTCGCCGAGTCGACTATTCAATGTATGGTGGCCAAATTGGAGTCAACCGGTCAACAGATGTACGTCACCGAAATGCAAGGTCTGCTGTGCATGCGAGTATAGAAAAACCTTTTCAGAGGTATCCAATTTATCGTCATTCGCAAGAACTTGGCGTTTCTGCGACTTCAACCTGGCAAATTTCACATCGGGACTTGAATCTGCGCCCAAATAAAATCCAACTGACCCAGGAACTTAAGGTAAACGACCATAGACAACCCCATGTATTCGCTGATTGGGTTCTGAAGCAGTTGGAAGTTGACTAAAATTTCGGCAATAAAATCATCTTTAGCGACGAGGCCCATTTTTAGGATGAATGGATATGTGAACAAGCAAACATGTCAGATTTGGGATGATACCAATACACACGAGATACACCAGCACCAAATACATCCCGAAAAAGTCACTGTGGTGTGGATTTTGGTGTGATGGAGTCATCAGTCCGTACTTTTTCCAAAATGAAACTGGCATTACCATAACCATAACCGTCAACGGCGAGCGCTACAGATCGATGGCTAAGTACTAAGCAACCTTTTGTGGCCTAAATTGGATGATATGGATACCGATGACATGTAGTTCCAACGGAATAGTGCTATGTTCCAAATAGCGCATGCTACGAGGGATAGTCTGCATGGTTATTTTGCATGGTTATCTCGCACAGTGGCGACGTGAACTGGCCACCGAGATCACACGATTTAATGCCTTTAGACTTATTCCTTTGGGACTATCTTAATTCTCAGATCTATGCGAATATCATCGCAAACAATTGATGCCTTCAAAGTTAACATTAGTCATGCCATCCAGCAAATTCAGCCAGATTTATGCGACAAAGTCATTGAAAATTGGACCTCCAGAATACGTGCCACCAAGCGAGATCGCGGTGGATAATTGAGCGATGTTATATTCTATACTTAATGCCATAAAACATTCTTTCAATTTGAAAAAGAATTGAGTAGATGCCTCTCAAAGAACTTATTTTATTTACGTTTAAAAATCGAGCGTTCTTACTGAAAGACACTTTATTAGTTATGGGTGATTTTAATATAACTATATTTAATAACAGTGATTTATACCTCACTGATTTCACACAAAACAATGAAATTTTAACTAATTATACTCGATTGTTAGACTTAATATAAATAACCAATATAACTAGTTCACGATAATGTGCATTTAATATAGGAGGATAAATATCATCTGGCACACTATGTAACTTTAACATTTCAAAGCAACAGATTTTCGGAATTCACCAGCGGTATTATCGTAGAATCATACAATTTAGAGCAAAGTATTACCCGTTATATCGGGCTTTACCTAACATTGATTGATCTTTATTCAATTCTCCAGATGCCAGTGAAGCTAGTGACAAATTTTATGATAACCATGATGATATTCAGTAATTAACTCATTTAGATATGCCAAACAAATTTATCAAATATAGTGCTCCTGTAGTTTGATGTTAGAAGAAAATATAGAAAAGTAAAAATTATTGTTCATTTAGAAGATTCCAAACGATTGCGAGAGTTGGTTAAAATCCAAACTTCCGATGGCTATGATAACTATTTGAAAATAATACAGGAACATGTCATAAAAACTTCTAGCTAGTTCTGGTCATCCTGAACCGACACCCTTCGCTGGATAATACCTTTAGTTATATTTTTTTATATCTGAAACTTGAAGTGCCAAGATGTTGTGGGTTTAAAAATCTTATTACTCTGCTATTTCCAATTCAGTACATCAGCAAGATGAATGAGTATGGATGTACTTTTTGAATATGCTGAGGTAAGTTTGCGGTTTGAAATCACGCTCGGGTTTTAACTCCCTCTCTAAATTTCCTAACACCCTGTCGGGTGGTTAAAAATAAGATAAATTAGAGTTGGTGTGAAGACATGGGTCGATTGGAGTTATTGAGATATATAATCTTTTTTTGCTTTTGAACTCATCTAGGCTACCATTACTGTCAATAGCCTTTAACCCCTTTTGCAAAATGAATATTTTACCTCACTATACACCTGGAATACTGAGGCTTTTAATCCATTTTGACACTGCCACCAAACTTTGAACTCGATTTGGAGAGGGGGTTTGGGCTCTTCTCACAGTTTAAACCTCATCGTAGCGGACGCTATTCTAAATCCAACGATATCCATAACTATTTTTTTTCAAAAAATGTTTGCGACTAGCCTACTTAATTATAATATATGAGGTGATGACGTCACGGTAGCCGAGTTAGAGGGAGTTATGTGGTTCAACTAGCTACTGGCTGTCGTTATCTTGGTTCATTTCCAAGCGTCGGGACTAGCAATGTAGGTGGAAATAGCTGTTCTCTGCATTTTCTCAATGTGTATCCTCCACCACAGTTTCGGCTTTGAGTATGGAGGAGTGTCAAATTTACCTTATGTATTAGTTACGTCAATATTAATTTGGCAGGCGTAATGGCCTTGATGGGTTTTGTCGGCAAGTCGAACGAGACTACCGCTCTTTACTCGCCTATTTTATTTATTAATATTTCTCTTATTAAAGATACATCTGATTTTCCTTAATACACTAAATAATAGAGATAATTACTTATATTTACTTTATTGAATACCTATCTTTAAACTTGTATATTTAAGAAAAACCGATGTCCGTGGGTAGAGCGACCTAAATTTTTAACTACTCTTAAAAGGCTTTCGCTATAAGTACAAGAGTTTTCCAGTTTTAAATTGCCATAAAAATTCCACTCGCTTGGTGGAATTGATACGGGAGATTTGCAGTGTTTTGCTTTCCGATTTAAACTTTGTCGAACGCTCTCTAGATCAAACACCGATGTCCGATAATAAAATGAGCTTCTCCTTACGAAGTTCCTCACAATTGCAGAGAAGATTTTCCAAGTTATTTTCACCACTAGTTAAAAGCAAAAGATTAACTTAACGTTACACTTTCAATATGTTCAAAAGGCATCATGTTTCAAAAACTGGTTGTAATATACGCTATTTATTTATAGTTTATTTCATGGCTGTTAGAAGCGAAGTTTATGGCAGTGAATTTATTAGGGTCACAGTCAATAAGTTTCCTTCCCTTAAAAATGTACTTATTATGGGAGCGGCCAGCTGTATTTATTTCGGAATCCTACCTTATCTTACTGTTAGGAACTATGTTGAACATTTAACTTCCCTTAACTTTGTATTTTTTAATAATAGCCAGTCTGTTTCAGCATATTCGATAGTCAAAAAGTGACACAAAAGCCACTCCCATCGCGTCACAACCAGATGTTAGGGACATGCTATAAAACAGATAACCGAAAGCCGATCGGGATGCATTGCTACATCCACTGCCTAATACGTAATTTAGGTATTAGTCAGTTTTTATAATAATTTGCCTATTTTTAATAAATGTATGTATTGAAGTAAACATCAACGTTTATTTCACAACCCTTAAAGCAATAACAACAGATGCGGTACAACAGTACGCCCTAGTGATACGAAACAAGATCACAATTAAAAACAATCGCTATTTGCCAAATAAAAAATCTCAAAACATACCGTGGCTTGTTTTTATGGCTAGGCTCAGGTAGACTATTTCGTTTATCGGCAAGGTAAGAGAGTTTTTTATTTGGCAAATAGCGATGAAATGAATAGTATATTCTACAGCGCGCGTCTATTCGAATTCGAACATATAAAACGTCTATGTGACTATTGCGTAATTTCTGTCAGAAAAACCTGACACTAAGCTTTTACAATAGATTATTATCTGGTTCATTGAAATATATTTTTGCCCTATTGATTGCTCCATATCATTCATCCCGAATAAGGAAAGTGAAGTGCTTCTACATTACTTTAAAAGTGAAGTACTTATACCTCACTGTATATTATAGCACAAGGAGATAATTCATTTCATGTCACGTTTTCAAATTATGAAAGGAGACCTGCGTCTGTGATATCCTCTTAGCACTGAAATTCCCTGTTAGGTCCGCATATTTTACAAATAAGGGAAGTAATGTACCGTAAATAACTTCCATTTGAAATTTTAATAGATTTTGTGTTGACGATGTCAACAAAGTTGGAGAATTGTCGGTGGGTGTACTGCGTATATGATACGTGTGTATCGAATTTAGAGAAAGCGTATCTAATATAAAGTTTATTTTGCTACATATTGTGCAGACTATGGTAAATCGCTGTTGCTCTAATGGATTATTTACAAATAATTCAGTAGTTGAGATGTTACAATAAACTTTAAATAGATTCATTGCAATTAAACGACAGGCCTTTAATGTGTATGTACATGCAAACAAAACAGACTTGTTATTCTCGTCTTGAATTTGAACTCCTAATATGAAGCTCAAGTCAATTACAGAACTAATTACCACTTAATGGACATATTAAAATGTTTAAAATGTGGAAACAGATATAATCTCGGGGGGCTAAGATCTGGAAAATTAAGGGGTCTATTCCATAAAAGTGCGCTTCCATAGTGAAAAGTCTGACAAATTGAGGACATTATAGAACCTGATATTGGCATAGAAATAACAAGCCAAGAGAAGAATATTACTGATAGTTCTGAAGTACTGCATTTTTTTAGCCATAAAATGAAAACTTTGCTCAATTTTCGCGCACTTTCATTGACAGCATACATATACTACTATGCAACATTACGCAAATCCATCGAAACATTGAAGAATTTATGGCAGTTGCTTACTAATTCCTATCTATAATCAGCTAGTCGTATTACAGAAGTCAATATAGAATCTGAGAACCCTCATTGGGTGGAATAGTAGATCTATTTACTGTTGATAAGCTAGAGAATACTAAACTTAAAGTTGTAAAATGTCTAATAAAACATTTTCGATTTATCAAAATGTTACCCAATAAGAAATTAATATAATAACACTAGCAATAATTCGAAATATTTTACAAGAATGTTATTATCCTCTTGGCCATTGCCAGTTCGTAAATGGTAGTCATTTTTAATAAGTAGCTAATCTGATTCTGTTTCACTTAACTTTGTATATTGTTATTGCCACTTCAATATTAAATTCTCATTTTCTATCTTTCTTTTCAGCTGATACGTTTTTCTGTAATGCGTCAAAAATGCTGTGCTACTAAATGCATAATTAAAAACAAAATAGAAAAGGGAATACAGTTCTAGAGTCCATTTTAGAAAATAAAATAATTGCGTCGCAAATCAACAAAACACAAGCGATATTCAGTTGGTATTTTTTCCGCAATGCGTCAAAAATATTGTGTTACTGAACACATAATTAAAAACTAAACTATAAACTAACACAAGGAATACAGTTGTAGACTTCCCTTTAGAAAATCCGTTGATTACGTGACAAATCAACAGAAAAAAAAGAAGAAAAATGATAATCAGATTAAGGTGGCAAAAAAAAGGCAGAACTGATGTATTCAACGATTTTTTATGAAAAATCTGTACACAAAAATCTGAATTTGTTCCTTAATTGAAGTTTTTTTGTAGGTACTATCTACATACCTACTAATAAATATATTATGAAAATTTATTATGCCGCAAAACTGTACAAACACAAACAAGAAAATAAAAAATTCCATTATTTTTATCCAATATTTTTAAATAAATAACATATTCTTAATTGGCTTTTATTTATGTTTTCCATTGTACGAACCTCATTTTATGCACTAATAATGAACGAGTTCCATAAAAGAGTATGTGTTTATTTGCGTTCATTTTTCGATAACAAAGGTTAAAATAAATGACACAGAAAGCGACAACAGTGCGAGTTCAGCATCAACTACCTGGCATACAATTGCCTCCCAAAGCTGTTACAGCAATCACGTTACCCTTAGAAGCATACAAGTAAAATTGTGACAAAGTAAAGACTTGCGACGCGACGCTCGTATGGCAGCAGGAAACGTTTTTAAGGGCAACTACATTAAGTAATTAAATTTAAGGCCATTAATAAGAAAGGCATTGCAATTTCTCGGAGCGAAAAAGCTTTTTTACAGGTACATGTGTTGGACGACGGGAGAACGCGACATGCGGAATTACAATGGGGGTAAATGAAATGAAAAATGTCGCCGTCGTGGGGGTAGTCGGATGAAAAATAAGTCGTTATCATAACTTAGAAAATGACTAATGGATGTTTAATAATGTTTTTTATTAGCTGCTCGTGTAAAAATAATGGCGATGTTCAGTGGTTATAAAGATATACATTTATTTGCACTGTCTGCTTTCGCGATCTGTCCAAGTTACTTTGTCAGTCGTTGCTATATATAATGTTTATCATTCAGACTTAGAATTCCCTTTATGTTATATACAATCCTAGACAAAATTAACGCATTAACAAAGCTCTTCGTTGATTCTTATAATTTTTCGAAGTTGTGAAAGAAACTTTGTTCAGTACACTTAAAGTAAAATAAATGAATCATCCATACAACTCAAGAGAAGATGAAGTAGTGAAGGCGGTAACTCCGGGTTAATGAGGGACATAGCCAGCAATATGTGGCTAGTTTGTTAGGAGTTAGATAATCAACAATTAGTCAAACAGTTAAACGTTTCAATAAACTTGAAAATTGCTATGGAACCACGGGACAAAGTCGTAAGATGTCTATAGATAAAAGAGATGAACAACATATTATGCAAGTCGCCTAAGAAACTATCACTTTACCAGTTTAGAGCTAAGCAGAGCCCTAGCAGCAGCTCGAAATGTAGCAATTTCTGGACGAACGATCAGGAGAATGCTTGGTGAAAGAGGATTAGATAGTAAAAGACCAGCTATTGCATTACTGCCCACTAGAGAACACGTAAACTAGACCATTGACGACTGGAAACGAGTTTTGTTTTCGGATAAAATAAGAGTCTATCTAATCTAATAAGTCTTAGTTCACCGGTTAGATGTTAAAGAGTCTGACGGAGGCCAGGAGGAAGATTTGTTTGCAATATCTCTCCAAGGATTCCATTTTCGTGGTGGATAGATAACGATCTGAATTTGCTTGGATGGTCTCACAGATTTTGCTTCTATACGGGGGAGGTCCATGAATGAATTTCTACATAGAAACCATCGGAGAAGAAAATATGATGCCATTTTACTCGTTTGCCTGGAACAATTCCATTTTGATGCAAGATAACGCTCAACTTCACGTTGCTAGAGAGGTACCGGACTACGTTCGGTCTGTGAATATTTCCACTATGAACTGCCCACCATGAACCCCATACAGCATCTATGGGATGTACTCGATTGGATGTACGATCAATTAGGTGCCACACACCTGTCCTTATGAATCTTACGGAACTCTAACAAGTCGTTCTTGTCGATTGGGAGAACGTTGCTCAGGAAACCATTTACCACTTGATTAATTGCATATCCAGACGAATGATAGTAGCGATAGGTAAGAGAAGGAGCAGGAACTACACGATACTAAATTGAAATTCTTATGATTTAATTTCCAATTAAATCTGCAATTTTGTTTTCTAAAATGTCTCATTAACACCGTTTTTTAATATGACGTAGATAATTTAAATCTTCGAAAAAATAAAAGTATTAATGTGAAATTTTACTGATGCGTAATTTTGTCCCGCAGTTTATATATTGAAGACTACGAGCTCTATCTTGTATCAATCAAGCACTACTTTCTATTTTGCGCAAAGTAGAAGACAACTGATTATTATAGAAAGAACAAATTAATCAATATTTAACCAACTTTCAAAATCAAGAGTTCCATCTTTATAAAACTGAGTTAATATAGGAAGATAACTTTCATAGTCACCATATTCTCTCGGATTTATTATTGTGTTTCGTAAAGAGAAGTTTATGTAATTATAAACTATTCCCTTAATTATAATTAATCCTATTATATAATACTAATAATCTTGTTGTATACTACTTACCTGGGATAGGAGGTACCGCGATCAATAACACTGTTACCCCAGGATGATGATTTTCCATTATCCGCGGTTTAGTTGACCCCTACAATTATCTCTAATGCGACAACTCTGGCACCTAATTTGTGGTAGTTAGCATTGCATTTTTGTATCTTAGAATCCATAATGTATATATAAGATTAATTTCAGATAGAAGTCCATCAATCAATCATTAATAAATATACTATCTCATATCAGTATTGTGAATGGTAAACATATGTGTTTCCTTTATTTTGTTATTTCCGTGGGGCAAATAATGTATTGATTGTATAAATGATATGTACGTAGATACATAATATCACGTCATCTACGTACAACTCCTGCTTTGTACGTAGATATAACTATATTAGCTGATTCGGAGGTTCAGCACATGATCCGAAAATATCATCGCTTGCAATAATATACAACCGCAAATAAACTACCAGTAAACACAAAAAGCAACTAAGATGATGTACTTGTCTACAATTAATATTGTATATAATACAGAGAATTAATTTCTAAATAATGGGGTAAATTGTAAATTCTCGAACTTACTTCATTTTCAATTTTCAGACACATAATAGATTTCAGAGTAGCCATTAGAAAATCACAATGTAGTCACAGCCTTATAAATAATCGTCAAACCAAAATTAAACACTTGGACTTCTATTGTCAGTTATTTAGTCTTACACTATATTACTCACAATAATCCAATATGGCTAATTCAATATTTGAATATATTCAGCTGAGTCTAAGTACAATTTTTTATGAAATTCTTATTTTTACCAATAACCTCCCAGGATTTTTTACTCACAACTGAACGGGGTTTAGTAGAAAAGGGATTTTTCTTTATTTTTAAACACGTTATTAATTAGGTAAAACTTAATGAACCATAATAGATATCTTAGATTATACTTAATTGATGTGGCAAATATAAAATATTTTAATTTAATTTGGATCCTATTTGAATCCTAATAATTTGGCATACCTGTCAGACTCTCTTATCTCTACATAAAATTTGCACATATACCTAATAAGAATTATTATAATAAACACTACCTTAATAATTTACATATTATTGTATATGTAATACATATCTATGTTACGCAAGTTATACTATTACTATACGTTATTAAAATCGAAAGCGTTTCTAGTATTAAATATGATAACATTCACAAAACAGAATAGTAAATGTATGGCTTAATAAAAATTCATCCCTATCAGAAACAAATTAAGGTATTTTGACGATAGCAAGGATAAAGAGTGCTTATGCCTTGACCGGGAATCGATCCCGGCTCTCCCAATTGCCGGTTGGTTGCTCTGACCGCTGAACTATCGAGGCACACTCATTATCGCTGCTAATGCGCCAATTTAAAGCGTCGCTATAGTACTCCCTCCCTAGAGACATGGTTTGTCTCGATACCATTTTAACGGAATGTAACCGCGTTCGGCATTCTTACGAACCGTTGTTCGGTAACCCCCGGACTGTAGGGCGATGGATAGGACGGGAATCGAATCCCCGAATTTGAGATGTAAGGGAGGTTGCATATACTGGAATGAATCACATCACGTCGGGGTCACCACTTTGGCGATAGCAAGGATAAAAGTGCATATGCCTTGACCGGGAATCGAACCCGGCTCTCCCAATTTCCGGTTGGTTGCTCTGACCGCTGAGCTATCGAGGCACACTCATTATCCTTGCTAATGCGCCACTTTAATGCGTCACTACAGTACTCCCTCCCTAGAGACATGGTCTGTCTCGATACAATTTAACGGAATGTGACCGCGTTCGCTATTTTTACGAACCGTTGTTCGGTAACCCCCGGGACTATAGGGCGATGTATAGGACGGGAATCGAATCCGCGAATTTGAGATGTAAGGGAGGTTGCATATACTGGAATGAATGACATCACGTCGGGGCCACCACTTTGGCGATAGCAACGGTATAAGTGCACATGCCTTGACCGGGAATCGAACCCGGCTCTCCCAATTTCCGGTTGCTTGCTCTGGCTGAGCTATCGAGGCACACTCATTATCCTTGCTAATGCGCCACTTTAATGCGTCACTACAGTACTCCCTCCCTAGAGACATGGTCTGTCTCGATACAATTTAACGGAATGTGACCGCGTTCGCCATTTTTACGAACCGTTGTTCGGTAACCCCCTGGACTATAGGGCGATGGATAGGACGGGAATCGAATCCGCGAATTTGAGATGTAAGGGAGGTTGCATATACTGGAATGAATGACATCACGTCGGGGCCACCACTTTGGCGATAGCAACGGTATAAGTGCACATGCCTTGACCGGGAATCGATCCCGGCTCTCCCAATTGCCGGTTGGTTGCTCTGACCGCTGAACTATCGAGGCACACTCATTATCGCTGCTAATGCGCCAATTTAAAGCGTCGCTATAGTACTCCCTCCCTAGAGACATGGTTTGTCTCGATACCATTTTAACGGAATGTAACCGCGTTCGGCATTCTTACGAACCGTTGTTCGGTAACCCCCGGACTGTAGGGCGATGGATAGGACGGGAATCGAATCCCCGAATTTGAGATGTAAGGGAGGTTGCATATACTGGAATGAATCACATCACGTCGGGGTCACCACTTTGGCGATAGCAAGGATAAAAGTGCATATGCCTTGACCGGGAATCGAACCCGGCTCTCCCAATTTCCGGTTGGTTGCTCTGACCGCTGAGCTATCGAGGCACACTCATTATCCTTGCTAATGCGCCACTTTAATGCGTCACTACAGTACTCCCTCCCTAGAGACATGGTCTGTCTCGATACAATTTAACGGAATGTGACCGCGTTCGCTATTTTTACGAACCGTTGTTCGGTAACCCCCGGGACTATAGGGCGATGTATAGGACGGGAATCGAATCCGCGAATTTGAGATGTAAGGGAGGTTGCATATACTGGAATGAATGACATCACGTCGGGGCCACCACTTTGGCGATAGCAACGGTATAAGTGCACATGCCTTGACCGGGAATCGATCCCGGCTCTCCCAATTGCCGGTTGGTTGCTCTGACCGCTGAACTATCGAGGCACACTCATTATCGCTGCTAATGCGCCAATTTAAAGCGTCGCTATAGTACTCCCTCCCTAGAGACATGGTTTGTCTCGATACCATTTTAACGGAATGTAACCGCGTTCGGCATTCTTACGAACCGTTGTTCGGTAACCCCCGGACTGTAGGGCGATGGATAGGACGGGAATCGAATCCCCGAATTTGAGATGTAAGGGAGGTTGCATATACTGGAATGAATCACATCACGTCGGGGTCACCACTTTGGCGATAGCAAGGATAAAAGTGCATATGCCTTGACCGGGAATCGAACCCGGCTCTCCCAATTTCCGGTTGGTTGCTCTGACCGCTGAGCTATCGAGGCACACTCATTATCCTTGCTAATGCGCCACTTTAATGCGTCACTACAGTACTCCCTCCCTAGAGACATGGTCTGTCTCGATACAATTTAACGGAATGTGACCGCGTTCGCTATTTTTACGAACCGTTGTTCGGTAACCCCCGGGACTATAGGGCGATGTATAGGACGGGAATCGAATCCGCGAATTTGAGATGTAAGGGAGGTTGCATATACTGGAATGAATGACATCACGTCGTGGCCACCACTTTGGCGATAGCAACGGTATAAGTGCACATGCCTTGACCGGGAATCGAACCCGGCTCTCCCAATTTCCGGTTGCTTGCTCTGGCTGAGCTATCGAGGCACACTCATTATCCTTGCTAATGCGCCACTTTAATGCGTCACTACAGTACTCCCTCCCTAGAGACATGGTCTGTCTCGATACAATTTAACGGAATGTGACCGCGTTCGCCATTTTTACGAACCGTTGTTCGGTAACCCCCTGGACTATAGGGCGATGGATAGGACGGGAATCGAATCCGCGAATTTGAGATGTAAGGGAGGTTGCATATACTGGAATGAATGACATCACGTCGGGGCCACCACTTTGGCGATAGCAACGGTATAAGTGCACATGCCTTGACCGGGAATCGATCCCGGCTCTCCCAATTGCCGGTTGGTTGCTCTGACCGCTGAACTATCGAGGCACACTCATTATCGCTGCTAATGCGCCAATTTAAAGCGTCGCTATAGTACTCCCTCCCTAGAGACATGGTTTGTCTCGATACCATTTTAACGGAATGTAACCGCGTTCGGCATTCTTACGAACCGTTGTTCGGTAACCCCCGGACTGTAGGGCGATGGATAGGACGGGAATCGAATCCCCGAATTTGAGATGTAAGGGAGGTTGCATATACTGGAATGAATCACATCACGTCGGGGTCACCACTTTGGCGATAGCAAGGATAAAAGTGCATATGCCTTGACCGGGAATCGAACCCGGCTCTCCCAATTTCCGGTTGGTTGCTCTGACCGCTGAGCTATCGAGGCACACTCATTATCCTTGCTAATGCGCCACTTTAATGCGTCACTACAGTACTCCCTCCCTAGAGACATGGTCTGTCTCGATACAATTTAACGGAATGTGACCGCGTTCGCTATTTTTACGAACCGTTGTTCGGTAACCCCCGGGACTATAGGGCGATGTATAGGACGGGAATCGAATCCGCGAATTTGAGATGTAAGGGAGGTTGCATATACTGGAATGAATGACATCACGTCGGGGCCACCACTTTGGCGATAGCAACGGTATAAGTGCACATGCCTTGACCGGGAATCGATCCCGGCTCTCCCAATTGCCGGTTGGTTGCTCTGACCGCTGAACTATCGAGGCACACTCATTATCGCTGCTAATGCGCCAATTTAAAGCGTCGCTATAGTACTCCCTCCCTAGAGACATGGTTTGTCTCGATACCATTTTAACGGAATGTAACCGCGTTCGGCATTCTTACGAACCGTTGTTCGGTAACCCCCGGACTGTAGGGCGATGGATAGGACGGGAATCGAATCCCCGAATTTGAGATGTAAGGGAGGTTGCATATACTGGAATGAATCACATCACGTCGGGGTCACCACTTTGGCGATAGCAAGGATAAAAGTGCATATGCCTTGACCGGGAATCGAACCCGGCTCTCCCAATTTCCGGTTGGTTGCTCTGACCGCTGAGCTATCGAGGCACACTCATTATCCTTGCTAATGCGCCACTTTAATGCGTCACTACAGTACTCCCTCCCTAGAGACATGGTCTGTCTCGATACAATTTAACGGAATGTGACCGCGTTCGCTATTTTTACGAACCGTTGTTCGGTAACCCCCGGGACTATAGGGCGATGTATAGGACGGGAATCGAATCCGCGAATTTGAGATGTAAGGGAGGTTGCATATACTGGAATGAATGACATCACGTCGTGGCCACCACTTTGGCGATAGCAACGGTATAAGTGCACATGCCTTGACCGGGAATCGAACCCGGCTCTCCCAATTTCCGGTTGCTTGCTCTGGCTGAGCTATCGAGGCACACTCATTATCCTTGCTAATGCGCCACTTTAATGCGTCACTACAGTACTCCCTCCCTAGAGACATGGTCTGTCTCGATACAATTTAACGGAATGTGACCGCGTTCGCCATTTTTACGAACCGTTGTTCGGTAACCCCCTGGACTATAGGGCGATGGATAGGACGGGAATCGAATCCGCGAATTTGAGATGTAAGGGAGGTTGCATATACTGGAATGAATGACATCACGTCGGGGCCACCACTTTGGCGATAGCAACGGTATAAGTGCACATGCCTTGACCGGGAATCGATCCCGGCTCTCCCAATTGCCGGTTGGTTGCTCTGACCGCTGAACTATCGAGGCACACTCATTATCGCTGCTAATGCGCCAATTTAAAGCGTCGCTATAGTACTCCCTCCCTAGAGACATGGTTTGTCTCGATACCATTTTAACGGAATGTAACCGCGTTCGGCATTCTTACGAACCGTTGTTCGGTAACCCCCGGACTGTAGGGCGATGGATAGGACGGGAATCGAATCCCCGAATTTGAGATGTAAGGGAGGTTGCATATACTGGAATGAATCACATCACGTCGGGGTCACCACTTTGGCGATAGCAAGGATAAAAGTGCATATGCCTTGACCGGGAATCGAACCCGGCTCTCCCAATTTCCGGTTGGTTGCTCTGACCGCTGAGCTATCGAGGCACACTCATTATCCTTGCTAATGCGCCACTTTAATGCGTCACTACAGTACTCCCTCCCTAGAGACATGGTCTGTCTCGATACAATTTAACGGAATGTGACCGCGTTCGCTATTTTTACGAACCGTTGTTCGGTAACCCCCGGGACTATAGGGCGATGTATAGGACGGGAATCGAATCCGCGAATTTGAGATGTAAGGGAGGTTGCATATACTGGAATGAATGACATCACGTCGTGGCCACCACTTTGGCGATAGCAACGGTATAAGTGCACATGCCTTGACCGGGAATCGAACCCGGCTCTCCCAATTGCCGGTTGGTTGCTCTGACCGCTGAACTATCGAGGCACACTCATTATCGCTGCTAATGCGCCAATTTAAAGCGTCGCTATAGTACTCCCTCCCTAGAGACATGGTTTGTCTCGATACCATTTTAACGGAATGTAACCGCGTTCGGCATTCTTACGAACCGTTGTTCGGTAACCCCCGGACTGTAGGGCGATGGATAGGACGGGAATCGAATCCCCGAATTTGAGATGTAAGGGAGGTTGCATATACTGGAATGAATCACATCACGTCGGGGTCACCACTTTGGCGATAGCAAGGATAAAAGTGCATATGCCTTGACCGGGAATCGAACCCGGCTCTCCCAATTTCCGGTTGGTTGCTCTGACCGCTGAGCTATCGAGGCACACTCATTATCCTTGCTAATGCGCCACTTTAATGCGTCACTACAGTATTTTATACCGCACTTTATTACATTTAATATCAAACAAATTTCACTTCACTATAACGTTATTAAGGTATTTAGCACAATTCCTATTCATAACACAATGACAGCATTTTGTAATGCGCATCCGTATTCTCAATAGTGGTTTACAAGTATATTGTAGGACTTCTTGATTATTTCTTATAACGTTGTATGAATTTTCATGCATTTCTGATTAACTGTTTCTGAATAAATTAGCTGCTTCATTTTGCCCACAAGGTGGTAATATAATCGACTTATAGTACAACAAATGAGAATTTGCTGTGTGCGTCGATATACTCTATAAAATCACTTTATAAATAATTTTGAGAAGAAAGTTTAAAAACTTCTCTGTGTCTGTTATAGCGTGACCGATTTTATATAACATATGAAACGACATTTTTTAATCGATAGACCATGTGGTTCTGCAAATGTGTGTTATCTATCACAAGCTTCTTCCGTTATTTTGTTATTTTTTGTCGTTATCGTGTGCACTATCTATTTTGTACTTTAGCATACCTATTTCTTAAAGTAAATTTACGTTTATTAGTAATGTTGATTTTAATGAACAGTATTTTCACAGCAAAATGCATTTTATTATTTATCTTATACAGAAAATATTAGAGTACAAAGTAATAATACAATCAAAAATGTTGCTATATTGGAGAGCTTTGAGTGTAAGTTGCGTAGATGGTATATCTAGTTAAGGAGAAATTTAATGAATATCTGAACTTATCCTTTGCAGCGATAATGTTTTATTGTTAGGAATGCCGTCCAGTTTTCGGATGTTTTTATCTCAGATTATTTGGATTTAATTGCATTTTTTAACTAAGTCAAAGCAGAGAACGTTTAGATTTGACAGAAGTGTATGCTATTTTGTATGTATAATTAAAGGGTTAAATTTTCTTGTCTTTTCTGTCCTGGATAATTTTTGCTGAGTTTTTGGGTATCGTGGTAGTAGAGATCCAGGGAATATATTTCATCAATAAATCGTAAATACATTGGCAGTGAAATTATAATTCCATGTTTATAACCCATAGTGTTAACGACGCATGCTTTTGTACATCGCTAACATTCGGTTTTAATTATATGTATTTTTGAAGTATTTTAAATTGTGGACTAGTTTTTTACTTTGTATTATTCGTGTTGTATCTTTGGATTAGGAGTTACGATTCACTATACCGGTCACTACTTCACTGATTTATTGAGAATATGTACACTAAATTACAAACTTATTCTACTGTACAGAAAATGCTGCCATTAGGCACGCTGTTAAGTTACATAGAGGGTGGTTTGTTCCCCTGTATGGCTTCACCCCAGATGCGTACATGCGCACTGGATTTATGTTGATTGCATTGTCTTCAACATGCTGGGGCCTTAGGTTGACAAACATCCTGTACATACCCAGTCTTACAATAATGGACAATAATCCTATATATATTTTTATTTTAAAGTATACTGCACGATACAATAGATTGAGAGAAAGAAGAAACAACGTTTGAGAAATAGCATAGCAAGAATTAGATACTATTATATATTAATATATGTATAATATTTACATCTGACTCAGAGACATACATATATAGAAATAAGAGACCTATATATATATGTATCAATATATAGGCAATGTTGCAATTTTTGTTATGGATCGCTTGCAAATTCCATATTTTGTTTTTAATTCTACAACCCTAACCTTATTGTCATTTCCCGGTATTACCTTAATAACACGTGCAATCTGCCAATGTAGTGGTGATAAATTTTCATCCTTTATAAGGACAAGCATATTTTCCTGAACATTAGGACTATCTTTATGCCACTTAGGCCTATTTTGTAACTGAACTAAATAGCCACTTTTGTCAAAAATGCTGTTGCATTTGAGTACATAGCTTCCAAAATTTTAGCCGATTAGTAGGCACAGTAGTTACATCTGGTTCTGGAAAACTCGTTAACGGCCTGCCAATTAAAAAATGGCCTGGTGTTAAAAAGGTTAGATCAGTCGGATCGTTAGACATAGGAGTTATTGGCCTTGAGTTTAAGATAGCTTCAATCTGAATTATGATTGTGTTAAATTGTTCATAAGTAAAAACATTTTTTCCCACTACTCCTTTTAAGTGGTACTTTGTGCTTTTTACCCCTGCTTCCCAGAGTCCCCCAAATACTGGCGAATAACTAGGAATAAACTTAAATTGTATGCCTTTCTGCGTGGTGAAATTCAATATGTTGTTTTTTGTTTCGTTGGAATTGAAAGCTTTATAAAATTCCTTTAGTTGTTTATTTGCACCTTTAAACGTACTACCATTATCACAATGTATTTGGCTAGGTAATCCTCTACGAGAAATGAATCGTTTTAGAGCCGCAAGGAATGTTTCAGTCGTCAGATCTGATATTAATTCTAAATGTATAGCCTTTACTGAGAAACACACAAATAATGCGATGTAAGATTTTGAAATAATACCTTTTCTAAGTCTGGACTGTTTTATCATAAAAGGTCCACAAAAATCTATTCCCACATTCATAAATGGTTTCGCAATATTCACCCGATATGATGGTAATGAATCCATCAGTTGCTCTGAACATTGTGCCAACCTAAAACATATAACACATTTGTAAATATTTCTTTCAATTTTTCGATTACCATTTATTATGCAGTATTTTAACTTTAGACTACTAGGAATTTGTTTTTGGCCTGCATGAAAGAAATTCAGATGTTCTCTCTTTATGATCAAATTTCTAATATGACTATTTTTATGTAATTTTATTGGATGTTTTTGATTGTGAGATATATTAACATTTTGAAGTCTTATATCTACACGAAGAGTACCTTTCCCGTCTAAGAAGGGATAAATTAATTTCAAGTTTGAAATAAAATTTAATAATGACAAACAATTTGATCCATGCCACCACAAACTATAAGACAACAGTTTTTGAGGTTTCATTCCTCTTGACAAACAGCCTTGTATTGATGGAGATCGATATAAAATTTCTTGTCAATGAATTAATTTCTATGACTCTGCTTGCAACATAAGCTTTTAATTTTAATGGATTTGTCTTTATCCAAGCTAACGCTATAGTAGAGTCAGAATATACGGAAACTTTTAGTGTAGTTCCCAATAAATCATTTATTTTATTTGCCAATTTTTCCAAAAGTAAGGCGCTGTTTTGCTTTATTTTTGGAATGGAAATATTTTTATTTATTGGAGCAATTCTAGATTTCGAACATATGAAGTCAACTTTAATTCGATCATGATAAATCGTTTTAATATAAATACAACATCCATAGGAAAATGATGAGAAATCACAAAATCCTACCAGTTCTACCATTGTAGAACCTACAAAACTTAAATTCCTTGGAATATTTATTGATCGCATATATATTAAGTTGGCAGCAAAGCCTTGCCATTCATCCAGTAAATCTGCTGGTAAAATGTCATCCCACTTTAATTTCCGCAACCATATTTTTTGCATTATAACCTTAGCTGTTACAAAAATTGGTCCTACTAACCGGAAAGGATCATAAAATTTGCATATACAGCTAAGGATTTGTCTTTTTGTGAGACAATTCTCGGTAGTCAAAGGATATTTTAGTTTTAATATATCTAAGTTGACGTCATAAGATAAGCCCAAAGTTTTAATTGTAACATTACCGTGACTTATGTCTCTTTCATCAAAATGCTGTTTTTCCACGGAAATATCACTAATAATATCAGGATTATTTGAACACCACTTATGTAGTTCAAGCGACCCCTTTTTTAAAAGACCTATTAATTGATTTTTTATTTCAATTACTTCATCAATTGAATCCCCTCCTACAATTATGTCATCAACATGTATTATTTAGCAAGGCATTGGCTGCTAGTGGAAACGCTTTTTCTTCGCAGTGGGCTAACTCTACTAAACACCTTGTAGCTAGAAACGGTGAACTTTTTAGTCCATACGTAACAGCTTGTAACTGCAGGCAAGTAATAGGTTGCTTAGAATTTTCCCTCCATAAAATATTTTGCAAGGCTCGATGGTCTTCATGAATTAATATTTGTCTATACATTTGTTTTATGTCTGTTAAAACTACAAAGATCCCTGGTGATCTTAGGGATGTGATCTTTGCAAACTAAGTATTATAAGAAATTTCCAAAATTGTGTTTTTAGTTGTAATAATAATTAATCCAAATATATTCTTTATTTTTTAACAGTAGCCTATTAAACACCGTTCAATTCTATTGCCGGACCCTGTATATGTGCTCAAATAGTCCTAAAGGAACTCGGAAGGTCCTAAAATTTAGAACACTGACGAAAAGTACAATTCATTTATTCTCAATCTTACGAAAATTACTATTTTTAAAGCAAAACTACTGTCATTTTAACCTGCAGCTCTTCGCTTCGCAAAACTTCGCCATTTCTCAGTACCTAGTTTACTTATAGTTTAATTATATTATGATATATGTAAACTATAGTACATAATTACTTCTTGCAAATTTCTTTCAGTAGCTTTATAATGAACAAAAAATAATAGTAATAACTTTTATAATACACTTTTGTTCCTCTATTTTATTATTAGTCTACACACAAAGAAGTAAGCCATTTTTAAACGTACGAAGAGTTACCTTATTCATTTAATTTTCAACATTTGCAATTCTCATATTAAATACATTTAGTCATACAAAACTTGATTGAAATTGTCAGTCATATTATATTGAATACTTTTATATAATATTTGACAGATATTTAATGCATATTAACAATATTATATATGAATATTGAACTTTGGAACAATATTCTTTATGGATATCAGTTGGAATTGCTTCCAACTCACTGAAATATAAATGTAATAAACTATTAAAGAATAATTAGAAGTATTTCCGAGATTGTGAAATCTCGATAAAAATCATTTAATAAATATCAGTCCATGTGAAAAATTGTGTTACTGTATTGCGAACTTTAACTATTTAACAAATCATAGTAGGCGTAATTCTACATTGATAATGTTCGTAATTATATCAAAGAAATTACCCCACATAATAGCTTACCGTTCCCTTCCATATATTTTCGAGGTTGAAATTGAGCGAAACCCACTACCGCAGCTATTAAAGCCTCACTCATCAAAGTACGACAGACTGATTGAAAAGTGGAATGCCAATAACAAAGCAACGAAAGATTGAGTAGGGATCTCCATTCTCCTTGTTCCAATTCTTTCCTTCATGAATCGAGATAACACAGTTCTTTTTAAATACCTCGTGGATCTGACTGTTAAGCTGTAATCAGGTTACTTCAAAATCCGCATCAGCCTAATCTGACGAACGTATTTAGAATACTGTCTTTTTATATGATTGTAATTTGGTATGCCCTGCATTTGCAATTATGATCCTGGAATTATAAAAGGTTAGATTCGTGCCACTTTATAGTCCAAGATCTCGCGACAAAAATGTAAGAGTTTTGGAAAGGTTTATGTTTTCAGATAGGAGTGTATTTTAGTCATATAATGCTACTGTACTGAGTTAGCTCATCAAATATCAAAACACCTGGTGGTAGCGCCCAGAGAAATGTGTAAAATTAATTATTATCCCTAAAATGTTTTGGAAAGGCTAAACATTTTTCTGTAAATATTTAGAACTTAAAACAAGAAATAAAACAGTATACTATCTAATTGTAACTAAAATATATTTAATTATTTAATTGGTTATTTAATAAGTAAACATACTGTTGATAAGATTAAGATGTTATTACTAGTAAGTGGACAACGAGCATGACAGATATAATATCTATTAGTTTTAATAAACTTGGTCATGACAATGACTATGTCTGCTTCTCAGGATAGACAAACCATTTGAGCATAAGTTTGTTATTCATAAATAACATTACTTCAGGTTTTAAAAATTGTTAATAATTCATATTGGGCTTTATTTTTAATAAGCCGATAATAAATGATACAATATATGCATTTATATTACCTTATTTACTGCATCATCTTAACATTACAAATAGGTTAGGTACATATACTTATATAATATCGCTTGAGTAAAATCATCCAGCGACTCCCAAATCTCAACATATTATTGAGATATCTTGGTAAACAATTTTAATAAACTTAACCGACATAATTAGTTTTTTCTTGTAGACACACATAACATAGACGGTAGTCACATCGATGCTAAGAACAAATTTGTTTATAAATTGAAACAAAACATTTTCAATTTATGAAATTGAACTTGCACTTTATTATTCTTTTCTTTTTAATATAAAAAGTAATTTTTTATTGCATTGATAAAATATCTGCGGATATTATATGGATGTATGTGTTAGGGGAATTTATAAAATATTTATATATTTGTGAACACCGTATTGACAACTCGCATTTTATTTTACGGAGGTTCCAACGAGTGGTGAGGTGTAAGGGGATTAGCTCTGTGCTCGCCATGTATACGGAGTCAGTGTTCCAACTTCATCATCATCATGAGGTCATCAGTCCTAAGACTGGTTGGACGCTAACCTCCAGCTTCTCCTATCTTGTGCTAACCTACGCATTTCGCTAATTGTGCTACCTACATCCCTTACTATTTGCGAGCAGTAGTCTAATCTAGGCTTACCTCTGCCTTACTTCATTCCTATTTCTGCCTCCAAAATATCGCGGACTATTCCTCCATGTCTCAGCAAGTGGCCTACCATTCTATTTCTTCTCTTCCTTATGTATTTCCACATACTTCTTTTCTCGCCGACTTTCTCTAATACTTCTTCGTTTCTAACCCCATCAGTCCACGGTATTTTCATTATTCTTCGGTAACACCACATCTCAAAAGCTTCTAATTTTTTCCTACTTGCTTCCCCTACCATCCAGGTTTCGCAACCGTATAGTGCCGTGCTCTATACATACGTTTTCAAAAATGTCTTCCTTGTTTCTAAGTTTATTACCCCTGAGCATAAAAGTGCTTTCCTTTTGTTAAAAGCTACTCAATCCTGCGCTATTCTTTGTTTTATATCTTTATCGCTTCTTCTATCCCAATTTATTTTACTTCCTAAATAAGTGAAGTCTTTAACTTCCTCCAATCTTTCATTATTAATTTGTACTTTCGTTTTTGCTCTGCTCTCGCGCCCTCTGCACACTAACACTTTAGATTTGTTTTTATTCACCCTCATTCCGTATTCCTCTGTCAACACTGCCTCCATTTCGTTCAATGCTGATTCTAATTCCTCCTTACTAGATGCTAATACTGCTATATCATCCGCGAATCTTAGCATTTTTAGTTTCTGTCCCTGTACTTTAATCCCGAAATCCATTCTATCTTTTACCACATTAATTGTCTCTTCGATGTACAGATTACAAGTTAGCGGTGATAGCGTACATCCTTGTCTTACTCCTTTCCTAATACGTACTTCCCTTTTTTCCCCTTCTACTTCTATAACAGCAGTTTGCTCTTTGTATAGATTGTGTACTACTTTCCTATCTCTATACTTCATTTCCGCGCTCTTTAGTATCTCGAACATCTTTTCCCATCTTATATTATCAAAAGCTTTTTCTAAATCTACAAATTCTATATAAGCATTCTTTCCTTTTTCTGTTGTTTTCTCTAACATTATTCTTAGCGCCAGAATAGCTTCGCGAAATCCCCTATTTCGCCTAAACCCGAATTGGTCTTCTCCTAGTATTTCCTCCGCTGTATTTTCCATCCTCTTCTGCACTATTCTGGTTAAGATTTTTGACGAGTGGGAAGTTAGGCTAATCGTTCAAAAGTTTTCGCATTTGTCGGCTCCTCTCTTTTTCAGTATAGTAACGATAATGTTCCTGTTATAATCCTCCGGCATCTCGCCCGTTTTGTATATGTATTTTACTAGTTCAAACATTCTATTTACTACTTTCTGTCCCGCACATTTCAAAATTTCCGCCTGTATTGTATCTATACCCGGCACTTTATTGTTCTTTAGCCCCCTTAGTGCTATTTCAAATTCCTCTCTCAATATAGGTTTTCCTACATCTTCCCTATCGATGCTAGATTCTTCCTCTAATAATAATTCTCTCCTAATTCCTGACCCTCGTATAAATTCCCTAAGTACTGCTTCCATCTATCCGCTTTCTCCTCTCTTCCAATCAGTATGTCCCCCGATTGACTCCTAACGTTTCTAGTTATTGGTCCTATATCCCTGAAGTTCCTCTTAATTATTTTGTAAGCCTCATCGGTCTTACCTACTTGAAGCTTATCTTCTACTTCTTTTAATTTATCCTCTATCCATTGTTCTTTCGCTTTTCTACACTTTCTAATGATTTCCCACTTTATTGACTTATAAGTTTTCAGTCCTTCCTCGTCTCGTCTGTTTTTGTAGCCTCGTCTCTTTTGTATTAAGTTTAAGATTTCGTCCGTTGTCCAGGGCTTCCTAGCTTTCCTTCTCTCATGTCCTAAAACGTCCGTAGCCGCGGAATCTAGACTATTATTGATACCCTCCCACTCAGTTTCTGCGTTCTTGATTTCGTCATTACTAGCTTTATTTATTAATTGATCTGTTTTCTCCGGGAACTTATCTTTCATATTCTGATCCCTCAATATGTCTACATTTATACGTTTCTTATCCTTCCGGGTTCTCAGATTTTTGAACTTTAATCTAGCTTTCATGACTACCAAGTTGTGGTCGCTGTCTACATCTGCTCCTGTATAACTCTTACAGTCTTTGTTCCAACTTACAAACAACAAATTTTTACCCGTAAATTTCGAAATTAGCATTTGATTGTGTCGCTTTCAACGCTTATTCTTTCATGGAAACTTGCAAATAACCACATTTTATATAAAAACAAGCGTTTTTGCAAATTGAAAAATTTGTGAATTTGTTATCTGCGAGTACAACACGCGGCAACGCTGCTGAAAAACTCGCGGAATTAGTGTCTTCGTTGGCAGTATGTCGCCATAAAAATTTATCCTAACCTCAAAATGTCACCGCGGTTATGTTGTAAAGGGCACTTCATTTCCAAAAGTAAGTTGAATAAAATTCGCATGGTGTCTGAAACCGGGAAAGGTAATGCGGGGCGAAAAGCAATAGTCGAATCAGTAAAGAAACCAAAATCGTCGAATGTTTGTGTTGGCGAAGCCAGTGGATATTGCATTGTTTTCGTAAGTCATTTGGGACAAACGATGAAATAATGCTCCTCGTGTGAGGTGTATTTATCCTTCGAAAATATCGTAAATGAAGCGAAATCTGAGTTTGCTTCGGAACTGACTATAGGTATAAAATGTCACAATTGCTTATTGCTGAACAAAGTTTAAACCGTCATCAACCAGTACAAGAATTCCAAGGAATACAATTATTTGAATATCCCATGCTTCGCGGCATTGCCGTTATGCGGCCAAATTAGCCGACGACGCTAAACGCCTCGGTCTTTAATTTGCAATATAAACTAAACTAGATGGTCAATTTTCATGCCGTTTGTGTCGTTGAAAGCTGCAAAGTACGATGCTTCACCGTAAGAAACACAGTATATTTCTATTGTTCCGAAGGTACCTTTCGCGTCGTTCGAATATGTCCTGTCATAAGAATCAACGCGTTTCACCTCTTCTCCATTATTTTTTCCCTCTTAATCCAAGTGGTAAAAAATTCTCAAAAAATTCATGAAGCCCTATTTTCAGCTGAGGAATATGTTAGCAAATTTTCATTGAGTTTTATAATTTTTGAAAATCCTGCTTGAGCCTCCTTAATACCACATAAAATGGAATTATTAATATTCATTACTTTTAGAACATCATGTGTACTTGAGACTCGATATTTAAAAGTTTAAAATCTAAAAAATCGTTGTCTTTATTATCTATAAAGTCATCATAAGTATAATAATATGTTTACAGCAAGTATGAATGCGTTTGGAAGTGGTATAAAATACATTGGATAATGACTATATCCTTTACACAGCTACCCAACAATGTCACGCATCTCTAAAAAAAAAAATATTTTATGTTGGAGATTTATTTCAAAACATCTTCTGACATCATTTTGTTCTCGTTCCGAGAGGTTAACTCTGAATAGGAACGTACCTCATTCTGGAGACATTATTTTGCACCATTTTGTATGTGGATGATACGTTTTATTTCTTTCCTCCTCCTGTTGTGGAAGTTGAAAATCTGGTGCCTGATTTTAAGCTAGAATCACTGACCTGGGGATTTATTTCAAATCACTGCGAACATAAATGCCGTGTTTACAGTTCGCGGTGCGACGGATGCTCTGGGGAAACGTACCGTCATATATTTTTCAATAAACACTCGGCTCGTTATTTACATTTCATTTGTAGAGTTTGTATAAACAACTGCGTTGTTGTCCTTAGATAATAAAGTAACGGCAACATGTAAAATATGTAATGTGAGGTCGTTATTTTCCGACGATTTTGGAGAGAATTTTAGATACAGAAAATAATGACTACAACTACAACTAGACAATTTACACAATAACACTTCAAGGACAGTAGCTGGCGTTTTGTAGATGTTCTTTATCAATGCTCTATTGTCAGATTACTCACTGTTTTCTCTTTGTTCCCTCTTCATCGCCATATTTGTTATTTCACTTTATTATTAAATTTATTTTTTGGCGATAGCAAGGATAAAAGTGCATTTTGCCTCGACCGGGAATCGAACCCGGCTCTCCCAATTTCCGGTTGAGTGCTCTGACCGCTGAGCTATCGAGGCACACTCACTATCCCTGCTAATGCGCTAATTTTTAATGCGTCACTACAGTACTCCCTCCCTAGAGACATGGTTTTGTCTCGATACAATTTAACGGAATGTGACCGCGTTCGCCATTCTTACGAACCGTTGTTCGGTAACCCCGGGGACTATAGGACGATGGATAGGACGGGAATCGAATCCGCGAATTTGAGATGTAAGGGAGATTGCATATACTGGAATGACGAATCACATCACGTCGGGATCACCGCTTTGGCGATAGCAAGGATAAAAGTGCATTTTGCCTCGACCGGGAATCGAACCCGGCTCTCCCAATTGCCGGTTGAGTGCTCTGACCGGCCCTACAATTTAGAATGAATTACAATGGTAAATACATATCTAGCCTTATGGCAGCAGATAGTTCTTAACCCTGCAGGTAACGCGTGCTCTTATTGTACAAGAAAGGACGCGTTGGGTCTGATATATCCAACGCATTGATATATCAGACCCAATCTGATATCAAAATAAACGTATATTTCTGATAATGGGTTACAAATACTTTTAAAATGAACAAAAAGTGTAGTGACGCATTAAATTGGCGCATTAGCAGGGATAATGAGTGTGCCTCGATAGCTTAGCGGTCAGAGCAACCAACCGGAAATTGGGAGAGGGGGGGTTCGATTCCCGGTCAAGGCATATGCACTTTTGTCCTTGCTATCGCCAAAGTGGTGACCCCGACGTGATTCGTTCCAGTACATCCAACCTCCCTTACATCTCAAATTCGCGGATTCGATTCCCGTCCTATCCATCGTCCTATAGTCTGCGGGTTACCGAACAACGGTTCGTAAGAATGGCGAACACGGTCATATTCCGTTAAATTGTATCGAGACAAACTATGTCTCTAGGGAGGGAGTACTGTAGTGACGCATTAAATTGGCGCATTAGCAGGGATAATGAGTGTGCCTCGATAGCGCAGCGGCCAGAGCAACCAACCGGAAATTGGTAGAGCCGGGTTCGATTCCCGGTCAAGGCATATGCGCTTTTATCCTTGCTATCGCCAAAAAAGTAACAACGTAAACAAAAAAAAAGCAGTTTTCCTATTTTATAATCTAAAATCGAATATAAATAAACAATATGTGCATTTATGGTATTTCTGCAATAAACACACTGTATAACAGTTATTCAGGAAATTTGGTCGCTCATACTTGACAAACAGATACAGTATGTTTGAAACATATAATTTTTTTGGAAAAACCGATATGTATACGTCGTTTTCCGATCTTTGCAGAAGGCACATCTTCCCCGTTTATTTTCAACTACTTGAAAGTCAGGTTGTCGAATTTCTCTCGGAAAGTATTGGGAGTTTACTTTACTATTCATGTAACACATTCATAAGGTTCAGTCCCAAGTTGTTTCAGAAATATTCTTCTATCGATTTTCGCATCACCGCCATTTGAGTTACTTCTATATATGACCAAAGCATTTATACCAGCAACATTGAGGAGCTCATATAAAACAATCATTGGTCACCTAGGCGTATTTCTAGAAACGTTATATTTTGCGGAAAAGTTGATCAACTGTATCAACTCCATATTTTGTCGAGTTATCCTCTCCAGAGTCCTTATAAATGCAATCATCATGATGAAGTGTTGATAATAAAATAATTTGTTTGTTTTTTTTTGGAGTAACTATATGACCCAATGTCATATTTTGTGTAAAACCAAACATGCTTGACTTTACTGGTCTTTACTGGTACTCCAAATGACTAAAAGTCATTTGGAATTTGCCGCTTATTTTTTCGTAATGTTCCCACCATTGTCATTTGATGATTTTTTAATAAAGTATTAACCACTTCAACGGAATCAAACCAATTGTCCATTGTAACATTCCTTCTAGATTTCGATAGTGGTAAGCTAGTTTGTCTGCTATATCAGAACACTAAACTGCTACACTAGCACTAAATGGACCTGAAGGCTGTTTTCCGCAATACACTTCCATATTGTAGGTATAGAATGAACGTGAGTCTACTAATGAAAAAAAAATATCATGTGAAGCACAGTACACGTGATAGAAGTGAATACTTCTTTAGAATAGAGAATGACAGAGATTAAGAGTGAGAGATTGAAAGAGAGAGAGAGAGAGAGAGAGAAAGGGAGAGGGATAATTTCAAAAGAAATATAACAATATAAAATTTGTGTAAAAAATATTAGGTTTATTCATTATCTACACTATCATCGGCTGGTGGTTCAATTGGTAATACTGATATGATTGGTTTGTGATAACTAAAATATGAAATGTTCGTGATTCGATGTATTCTAGATAACGGGTAAAAATTGCATCTATTGTTGTTCCGGATTTTGTTGTTGATTCTTTGGGATTGTTATTTATAAGCAGACCAAATGTTTCTCGAAGAAATTTAATCAACGTCAAAGAATCATTGGATCCGAAATTTACATTGAAATCTCCCCCGAGAATCAAAGGGATTTTGTCTTCGCCTCTTTCAAGCATTTGCACCTGTGTGGCTGTAAACCAGTAGGAAGAGGTGAATGAAATATATTATATCTTCTAGATTTTAACAAGTTAAACGGTTCAAAGATATTATCAAATAATCACAGAACACAGATGTAAATAACGTAAATAATTACAAAACACAATTATAAATATTCGGTACACACGCGTGCTGCTTCAGCTGTTAATATATAGCGTCTGGGCGCATATATCTATAACGCGCGCATGCGTGACAATAGGGAGACGCGGATAGCCTAAACTGATATATATGATGTATAGCTCTCTTCCTCTTTCTCTCTATGTTATATATCCGTGTACTCTGTCTTGTAACGAAGCCTGTGTTTTAGGTATACCAAATGTATAGCTCTCTTTCTCCTTCTCTCTACGTTATATATTTTTTCTCTCGTGTAACTAAATCTGGAAACGTTACATTTTTTCCAATTCACTCTCCATTCTCGTCAAATATCAGAACGCCGCCAAGGAAGTATTCACTTCAAAAACCTTTATCCCATACAGAGCGGGTTTGTTCGGAATATCCATCGAAATTCATCAATTGTAGTACATTTGCCCACAGAATAGTGTTTCTGGCAGGTTTGTATTACTGCTTCAAATACTTTTCTTACTGGCGCTAGGTTATCTTGACTTTTACGTACCCTCGGCCGAATGTTATCCATTCGTAAACAACTTAGGAAAAATCGGAATCCTCTAAGTGCCATCGTTGCCGGCAATATATCTACACCCGTACCATCCCTAAACCAAAATTCAAATATTGATGTTCTGCCTCCATGATAAACTCCAGCTAGGTAAAGTAGGCCAAAAACTGCACGCATTTCTGATATATTTGTTTATCTTGCATCAGATTCATTTTTGTATCTATCGTGTATAGTTTCAATGTATATTTGTGCTTTCTACCAACTCTCTCATTATGTCATAATCGAAAAAAGCTGCCAAGCTTCCAGTGGAGATGCCGCATGTTTTGCAGGTCCAATTACTCCAGGAAGCCTTACAGTTATATTTTCTTGACGTGTTCTAACCTTTTTAGTGGGACATACTTTGTGTCATCTTTTGATGTATATTGTAAATGATTTCATCCACCTACACTCGGCTGAGTAGGTAAATGTTTATTCAGTTCATTCTGTTCTATCTCCTGTTCGCTTTCGGATTCATGCTCACTAAAGTTTTCATACTGTGGGTCCGCTAGGAAATCATCCGACTCCGAGAAAATTTTCCTGATCAGATTGAACTTGTTCATATAGCCGTGTCAACCTTTCTACTTCTCTTTCATAGGGATTCATTATTCTACAAAAAAATCAACATTGTTTTTATAGTCATAGTTGAGAAAAAGTACTTACACAAAGGAACGCGTTGGGCCTGAGAGACCAATATCTGCTGCTATATCGTTGTTACTCACTACACTACGCTGCAATGACTGTGGCGAGCTGGCGAGTGTGGCGTGTGCCTTACGGTGGAGCTCGAAGGTACAGAGACGCACAGGACCGTACGCGCTTTGATTACAAAATCTTGAGAATAATTATTCTTGCGTAGGCCTAATAGACCCGACGCGTCTACTGGAGGGTTAATCAATTGTATTATCCTAAATAAGATCTGATATGAAATAACCTGCAAAGAATATAACCTTACCAATCATTCTATAGATACTTTAAGCCGGGTGCTATAATGCGATGTCTTAGCAAAAGATGATGCTACAATATTTCCAGTACTTAGTACTTAAATAAAAACCTGTAATATTTATATCATAATTAAGCAAGTATTTTATAGTACTGAAGTGTCAGTTCCTGGGTGTATACCTAAACTATCGCTTATGTCCACATACTAGTCCGAAGTAGAACGCTGTAGACGTAATAAACTGTGGCTGTATTAATTAAGAATAGTCTGTTTAGAAATGAGAATAAAGTCTAAATCGCTATACAAAATATAAGTATAGAAAAAATAATAGAACTCAGACGAACAATTTCCTTCTAAATATTGTAATGAAAACAAAAGATCCACCTTAAACATCTTTTTCTGTGGTTGTGTTACAGGTGATTTTAGAGGTAGTGATACAACCTAATAGGCAACCATGATCTTGAGTTCGATGAGTGAAAAGAGCAATGACATCTGCGTCAGAGTGTCCGTATTTATAGGGTACAATCTTCCCCTGCGCGGTATATAGCTTTGTGAAACGCAATATTAATTTATTATTACCCGTATTTACATCATTTATTATTATTCCTCTGTATCTTTCAGAAATTTCGGAGAAATCTCTTAAAAATATTTTACATTATTTGTTGATGGCATCGTCTTCCATGGTACACTTCTTTCAATATCTTATACTTATACAAACTATCAGAAACAAAGTATATGTAATTAAATAAAAATTTTGCAATTTTTTGATGCAAGAAATTACTCCATAACGATTAACACGGCCTGCAACAATGCTAGGTGTAAATATTATTGAAAATACTTAATTCGGGGTTGAAATCTAATTATAATGTTGCTGATTGGAACTCTGATATATGTAAATATTTGTCTGATGTTTTAACGTGTTTTGTTTCCATCACCTGTACCTGACGTGGGTGTATAGCATGGATTAATATTTATCGATCTAGAGACTTTCAGTAGCCTTTGAAATTATATTGGACTTTGAGTACAATTTATTCACGAATGATATTAAACGAACGATAATCCACTGTCTTGATTTGAGCCCTTACATCAGCCTTCTTCTATAAAACGACGGATAAACGATGGTTACATTGTAAGTTCACTATTCGTCGCTTCAAAGCAGAAGTAGCCTAACTTCAAAATTTCCATTTTTAGTCTTTAATCGCTTAGGTTAGTTTTTAGCATCATGGATTCAGTGCACAAGTAGCCTATTTCTATCTATAATACTAAGGGAACTGCGGTCAAATAAAAAAGTATCCTATCCCAAAATAAAATATCTTTTTACCTCATAAGAGACTAAAGTTAGGCGGAGGTCATTTTCAATAAGTTCATGAACCACTTGAATGTGTTCCTCGGTTAAACTCCTCCTGGACTGGCGATTGTGGAGTTCATTTTCGACTATCTTTTTTGTCCGTCAGAAAATGTTTGGTACCAATAAAGCACTGATTGTGAAAGGGTATTTTTATTAAACTGTTTTTGCAATCTTCGCAAAACTTCAGCTGAATGTACCCCTTCTTGTGCCAAAAACTTGATAATGCGTTGTGCAATAGATCGGATACATTGCTCTCGTTCATCTTTATAACTGCCACAGTAACATTCTCAGGGCTGCGTTGACGACAATTCTCGCCTCCCATTACTCTTTCCTACACTTCCCACCAATATCAAACCCAACCCAGCTTCTTCCAAGACCATCCGCCTGAAATTCTCGTTTATATTTGAAGACCCCTCGTACATTGTGATAGTTCAATCAATATTTCGTCGAGAAATAATTTTAGTCTACGTATGAGTTCGATTAATATTTAATATTTTGTTTTATTTTCTTTTCAGGTAATGCAACAACACTCTTCAGATGTTAGCTGTACTTTCGAGTGAGTACAAGATAAATCTAGCCCAAGTTTTGTAAATTTTGAATATATACCTTTTACCAGTAAGTTTAAAATTTATTGGAATTATACCATTTTATGACTTTATCGACGAACTATTAAAAATGAATAAATCCGGACCGATATTTTGATGATGTAAATTTGCTTTATGCAGATATAAAGAAAATATTTATTAAATAGACAGTTATTCATAATTTTTGGTTAAGATTATTTTAAGGTAGAATATCGTAGTAGTTACTTCGTTTTTCTACTGTATAGAATATATTGGCATGGAACATAAGCTACAGTTCGTATAAGAACCCGTTTCCCATAAATTTGTAAAAAATTTAAGTCAAGTCAATTTAAAGCTATTGAACTAATGAATAAATACAGTAATACCAACCAACCAATTCAGCATTGCCCTCCACTGCTAACTAGATGTTGTCAAACGTTTTTTATAGATTACAGTTTACAATATGGGACCTTTTTCTTTGCCGTTTTTATAAAGAAATTAGATACTTTCATGTAAATATGTGTAAATCTGGGGAAAAGTATTTTTCAAGATATGATTTTTCATAATGCTATTGTAACAGAACTTGATACTCGTATGACTGTAGACAAGGAGAACTAATTTTCAATTTATTTAGTAGATTGTTCAAAGATTTCTTGATGAAATTTCATAGAAAAGATGTGAAGCAAGTATGTAGAATTTAAAGAGGGAAGAAGAATTAATGAAACTATTAGCCCAACTATTGCAGAAGAATCACAATATGTGAGCATAAGCTATTTTTAAGTCATTCTGTGGTCTCCGCTACTAAGAAATAATACACATTTTCAAATTATGCTCCGTTATGGTAACCACAATTTAAAATGGAATATACTCAGTTGCCTTTACATACTCTAAACACATATCTTGTAGAAAATACAATACTGAAGTCATTTTCCAAATAGACAATACCTACATATTTATAAAACTATAGACTTTCTTATGTCACTTTATTATATATAATATCTTGTGTTTTTTCAACACAACTACGTATGCAGCTAAAAAGCTGTAAACCCATCGGCCTTATAACTGGATTTTATTAGAATTGTAACCCTGTTTTTAAACTTCTGTTGTATATAATTAACCCATAATGGGAATTATTCGATGAAAATAATCCTTATATGCTATATTTGTATCGTAGATATAT
The DNA here is from genome assembly GCA_037954035.1 of Rosalia funebris. NCBI lineage: Eukaryota > Metazoa > Arthropoda > Insecta > Coleoptera > Cerambycidae > Rosalia > Rosalia funebris. The sequence goes on from JAZFAV010000009.1 coordinate 5,838,453, forward strand.
TATTTATTTATTGTACTGAAAAGAATAATTATAAATATTAAACAATAAAAAAAACGATAAGTGTAAGTTTTAAATTATACAAAAATAACTAGCATTTTATTCGATACACATTCTTTATGTTCTAAACTATATATGATATTCTTATATAGACAGCCCTTCTGTAAATTAATGAAGAAATTCATTAAACATTCAAGGAATACTTAACTCTAGAGAAAATTATTGGACATGTGAAATTTTATTTTTCGTTGCTATATATTACTATCTTCCTTAAAATATATATTGTTATTATATTTTAAATAGTGGTAAAATCTGAAAAACTTAAATTACACCCTAAAGACATTATTATTACTCTATTACGTATTTAAATGTATTTTCCTATAGTACTATTATTTATTCAGTTAGTAGAATTTATTTTGACGCTATTAATAGCGAAGCTATCTTATATTGTTAAATATGTAGTCATCACATTTACGAAAAGATTTAGATAACCTCAAATATAAAGGATATTTCAGTAAGGACGGTCGATTTGTATACTTAAATAAAACAGATTGTGTGTGAGATATTGACTCACTTTTTTTTTACTCCAAATAATATTTTATGGCATTAAGTATGGAATACAACGTCGTGTAAATATCCACCGTAGCTTTGCTTGGTGGCACGTATTCGGGAGGATCAATTTTCGATGATGTCGCATAAATCTGGCTGAATTTGCTGGATGCCGTTCGTTATGTTGACTTTGAGGACATCAATTGTTTGCGGTTTATTCGCATAGCTCTGCGATTTAGACAAGTTTAAATCGCCCGCTTTCACTGGCCAGTTCACGTCGCCGCTGCGAAAGATAATCATGGCCTCAAATCGCTCGTGCAGATAGTCTATCGTGGCATGCGCTCTGTGGCACGTAACGACGTCCTGTTGCAACCAGATTTCATCGGTATCCATATTATCCACTTTATAAGAGGATGCTTATTATCTACCTGTAGTGCTCGCCGTTGTCGGTTATGGCAATGCCAGTTTTGTTTTGGAAGAAGTACGGACCGATGATTCCGCCAGACCAAAATACATGATTTGTGTAAGACGTATGACGTTATCGATCATTTTTGTAACGACTGCTGAAGTCATTGTCAATGTTAAAAAATAATGCATTAGTCGCATTGGCTACTGACAAGCAGCCAACGGTGCACAAGTTGAACATTTAATTTGGTTGATTTTTTAAATAATCATTGCCATTATATTTAGTATTTCGAATTTGCTAAATCGTTTTTCCTATTTATTTATACCCATGCTAATGTAATTACCATAGTGTATTTAAAATAAATTTGCTCTTTCACATCCGGTAATAAAAAAAGTTCCTGTTAAAAAGATATCGATGAAGTTATACCTTCTACATGAATTATCCTGTATAGTTTATTTCATCTCTATTTGCCAATTAAAAAATCTCAAACGGCTCTTATCTCATACCGTGGCTTGTTTTTATGGCTAGGCTCATGGACACTGTTTCGTTTATCAGCAAAATAAGAGAGTTTTTTATTTGGCAAATAGCCATGAAATGAATAGTACATATTAATTATGTTCTGAAAAATGTGCAATTAAAAATGAAATTGGTAGTATGATATTACTGTAGTAGTGGTATATGGAATACCAGGTATGTAAATATGAAACCGGAGTTTCCCATAGATGGTCCAGCTTCTAATGTAGATAGAAGCTCGACTATCCTACCGTCATACTACGTCATTGGCGCTATTTTATGTTTTGATATCTGATAAAGGTTTTTATCTCATAATAATACAAGTTTCATACAAGAACATCGTATTTAATAGCGTTGAGCATGTCGACTTTTGTGCCTGGAAACTACGATTTGCGGACGGCACTGATTTTCTTTTATCATTTAAAAAAAAACTGCTGCAGTATCGCATCGAATGCTTGTCAAAATCTACGGTGAGCATGATCTTGGTAAATAATAATGCTTTAAGTGATTTAAAAAATTCGAAAGTGGCAATTTTGACGTGAGAAACGAAGAACATAGAATACTACCGAAAAAGTTTGGAGATAGTGAATTTCAAGAATTGTTGGATAATAATGACGTTCAAACGCAACAAGAACTCGCAGGTCAATTAAATGTTACACGATAAGCCGTCTCCATATGTTTGAAAGCCATGGGAAAGATCCAGATGATGGGAAAATGGATTCCACATGAATGAAAGACAACAGAAAAACCGAAAAACCATTTGCGAAATGCTGCTCGTCAGGTACAAAAGAAAGTCATTTCTTCATCGAATTGTGATTGGTAATGAAAAGAGGATATATTTCAATAATACTAAGCGTAAAAGATCATGGGTAACTCCAGGCGAACCATCAACATCGACCGCAAGGCCAAATCGCTATGGATGGAAGACAATGCTCTTCATGGGATCAGAAGGGTATTATCTAATATGGGCTGCTAAAACCTGACCAAACCATTAATACTGAACGGTACTGACATGTGATCGATTTGAAACAAGATTTTCGCGAGAAACGATCTAGAATATCAAAAAAAGCAAGACAAAGTGATATTGCTTCATGATAATGGGCCAGCGCACACAGCAAAATTAGTCACAAGGAAACGATTGAAGCATTTAGTTGGGAAATACTTTCGCATGCGGCTTACTCACCAGACTTAGTCCCGTCCGATTACTACTCATTTGCATCGATGAGAAACGCACTTGCTGAGTAGGGTTTCACTTACGGAAATATACGAAAATGGCTCGATGATTGGTTTGCCTCAAAAGCGCAAGAATATTTTTGGAATTAAATCCACAAATTGCCAGAAAGATGGAGAAAATGTATAACTAGCAATGGGCACTACGTCGAATAAAATATTTTTTATCATTTTCATACAATAAACATGTATTTTCTACACAAAAAATTTCTGTTTGATATCTGCATACCTGGTATGCAAATACCTCTTTTTTAGAAATACACCTGAAACTAAAAGTACAAACTTTAACGTTTCTCCTCGAAAGGTAATCCGAAACAAGAAATTGAAATGTCGTTATCTTGTATTTTTAATACTCTGAACGGTTCCTTCTTGTTTTATAAAGACTTAAAATTCAATATTAATATCCCATTCAATTTTAAATTTCAGGCGCGTTTGCGTCTGTTTACTAAACAAAGGAGCCATTAAACTAAACATCTCAATTTTTCCTCCTGTTGTATCCCCGAAATTTAATTACGTATTTCTTATTGGCTATAAAACCCAGGACCAGGCTAAAAATTTCCCTGATATGCATAAATGAATTTTACATTCTATTTTGATAGCGGAAAGCCATCAGATGCAAAATAAATTATTCATATACGGAGATAAAGGTACACTTGCTAAGACATCGCAAGTTTGTTCAAGTTAACAGGAAAATAAACATAAAAGGCTGCTGTAAGGGGAACTTACACCATGCACGCAAATACCATTCATAGCTTCCTCTATCAATTTAAGTCTGCTCCGAGCATTTTCAATTGGGAAATATTTATATAACGGAGATCAACCTTTGCCTATCGTATTTTCTTCCCCTGCCTATAGCCAACTTATAATTGAATTGAGAAGGGCAGGCACATTTCTTAAAGTCTGTCGGCGTAGGAAAACGATCCCCTTCTTTGTTAAAAGTCAAAGTAAAGACCGGTATATAGAAAAATAAGTAACCATGTTTGGAGCGTATAAATCAAACCAGAGCTAGTTTATTTTTAAATTGTAAGCGTCTGAGTATCGGAATATTATAAATAATTCAATCAGTAATGCATATAGTAAAATAAGTTATAGTGGCAGGTTTAGACAAAGGCAATCTAGTTGCATCTTTTGTTTACTAATGGATTACAGGTCTTCTTAGTTTCCTACGAACTTTTAATAACACGTCTCTAATCAAGCATGGTTTATTAATTATAGCTAACCATTGAAGCGTGGCATTATTTGTGATTGTTTCGTTTATCAATACCTACATATAAATAAAATTGAAGTGTCTGTCTGTGATTTCGAAATAACTACTTTGATATGTAAGTTCATTATTTGCGTTGTCTAAAACCCCAAACTCGTTTATAAAGTTTGTGTTTGTCTGTCTGTTTGTCCGGGAAAATCTTCCAAACGGCTAAATTTAGAGTTTCTGCGCAAAAATAAAAACTTTCAGCAATTACACTAGTATGTTCTTTTGGTACTTTTTTCTGTGTAATGGCGTTGTCTTTTCCATTGGTTAACACAGATAGTCATTCCTCTAGAGGCTCATCTATTATTTTTGTTATAGATATTGATTTATTATTTTCTTTTTGGTATACAGTTCTGGTTTAGTTGGTATATTGGTTGACTTTTTAACACTACCCCAGTGCAGTCCTCCTTGTTCGTAACTGATTTTGTCGACTATTTGCTATAGGTCATTACTTAGTACAGCAGCAAACTTCAATTTTCTTATTTCTCCACTATACATAAAATTGGTCCACAGCTGTCGCTAAGATGGGCAATAAGTACTTGTTATAACTATAAATGATATGTAGAGAACAAATCCAATGAATTGTACTGTATTTAAATGATAGATTAACAATTATATGAGAAGTATGACAATCTTAAGTATAGAGTTATCAGTAAATTTAATTAAAAATACACGTAATTGGTAATTAAGCCTAATTAATAAGTCGTTAAGTTTGAAGCATTTTAATCCTAGAACGGTAACATAAAAATTTGAAACTCAAAAAGTAACATCGAGTTTTATATGACCCATGAAAAACATTCACTTTCTCTCGTAAATTTGTTGTAATATAAGTATCACAAGTTGTAGCAAGTATGTTTGTTTTATCAATTATAATAAAACGAAAGTAGTTTTTTATTGGTTTTTATTAAAAAAAATATAGAAGAAATTTTAAACTCTACTTCTAAAACATTTTTTAAATACTATTTTTAAACACAAAACCAAAATATTATTGTTTCAAGCTTAAGGAAACTTATCAATGAAGTAGATATATTCAAATAGTTCAGCTTGGAATTCGTCTATACAGTCCTTACAGATAGCGTTTCTGCGTGGTCTGCACATAAGACGTAGTTGCACCTAACACACTTATCCTTTCCCTTTCTATCTTTTGAACTTGGACACATTCGACAACGGGTTCGTATCTTCGTTCCTATTAGCTGTATATTCTCAACTAATTGAGGCTCAGTCTCTCCCAAAATGTAGATCATATGATACCTCAATGATTGCGGTAGATTTAACATTTCCATCCACTTTTTTTGATAGTATTTTGTTTCAGAATGATATAAGAGTTAATTTCAGCCCCATCAAGCATACCATAAAATATACGGTGATCTCAATTCCGAAGTATTGAGATCGTTCAGATTTACATGCCGCTAACATGCAATAGGCCTAGTAAAGCTTGTATTTCATGTACATCGGTCCCATGCCACATATCTTTAAGATTCGTGTACTTTGGAGCTTGTCTTGCAATTTCCTTGTTCGTGTGATCAACGATTTAATTCATAATTTCTGCATCGAAAAATAATTTCCCCGACGCAAGTTCATTGTTCGCACTTCTTGCAACAGGTTTTGGCCTCGGCATATGTAATACTATATTGCTTTTTGCCGTTCGACTAGTTCTCGCAACGAATGGCGAGATAGTGCAACGATGACGATATCATTCATAACCATTTTTCCGTAAATCACATTTTCTTTTCTCTTTATTAGCTTGTGCTTCTACATCTTCATCACTTTCTGTTTGGAATTCGTCATTGGTGTATAACTGATCTACACTAAGTTCTTCAGGTTTATCAGAGGAGTAGGACAGCATTTTGTCATCATTTTCATCATCCTCACTATGAATCTCTTAATCATTACCTTCTAAATCAGTGTTCATTGCTTCAGATTTGCGTGCGAAATCTTCTAAATCGTTTTCGCTTAACGTTTTGCTAGTGGAAGGTATATCTACCTATTTAAAAAAAAAGTAACGTTAACAGTAACATCGGGTCAAATCTGAATTTTCGCCGCTTATCAACTGTTCTAAGAATTTTATATTCGTGATTTTTGCACTGCATCCTCACTTTCGATAGTTGAGAAGGTACTGAGATGTATAATTATGTAGACCCATTAGTTTAGATTAAACAGCGAATGCGAAATACCGTTGGGTCATATATAACCCAATGTTGCCGTTCTAGGGTTAAACATCTTAACTTCATGTGTTCATCCATTATTGTCTTCACAAGAACATTGGGCTTCAGCTTCACTCTTTCTGCATATTTTTGACTAGATTTTTGTAGTTCACATTTTATTGATATCACTTATAAATCTCGTTCAATAACTATACTTGGAGTGTACCACAGTACGTTAGCGTAGCATTTTGTTCTGAAACCGCGGAACTATTTCTATATTAGAATGACTTGACGTACCTCAGAATAGTAAGCCATAGGTCCATATAGATTTTAACACCGTTTTCTAAATAAAAAATTGACTGTAGGTTGATAATTGAGACTTTGTTCCTATCATCCACTTTAATTTAGCGAGCTATACGAGTAGATCCAGTTGCTTGCGTTTAGTGAATATGTGTCTTCGTCAGATGAATTCTCTATCCAGATGCATTTCAAAATATTTCACAGAATCGAAGTGTTTTAATTGTTATTGTTTACAACGATGTGTTTGAATTATAGTTGTGCATTTAAACTTACTGGATGAGAGTAGGTAATGGTAGTGAAGGTAATATGAACTGATTTGCTTTCATTAGTTTTTATTTTCCGGTTTTTTAACCATTTTTGAATATCATCTAAATGTTTTTGTAAATGCATTGAAGCTGTATCTGGATTAAGATGGGAAGATAGTACACCTGTATCGTGTCAACGAAAGTAGCTAATGTTATAGTTGTAGATTTCTAAATATCAGGAGTGTATATTAAATATATAGTAGGGCTAAGGACACTACCTTGGAGTACTCCAGATATTATGATGTTCAACGAAAAAATGCTTGTTAGTTAGATAGAATTTTCATGCAAACCTCAATTGTAGATAATATAGTTCTCAGAATGGTAAATATAGTTGACGATACGTATATCTCACATATTCTCCAGAAGATTCTCTGGATTCCAGATGTGTGTAGATAATATTTGAGCTTTATGACTGTTGGCATTAGTTCTTTGTTTGTATACCAATGTATAAATGTCAATGAACAAAATAATTGGCTTTTATTTTTATTTGGTTATCTTAGTCTGTTAATTCTCAAATATATACCTTTCTCATAGAGGTATATATTGATAAAATATTGCAGGTTTTCGCAGCTGTTATTTAATGAAGTAAATGAGTTCTGCTGTGGTCGGCAACGAACTTATCTTGGCGGTTCCGTGGTCAGGTTCTCCTTCACGTTATCATTGTCTTTCATATTATGGTCAATAATAAGTATGTAAAATGGCACATTATGACAATTTTATTTTATTCTAAAATACCGGGTGGTTCAAGGAGTTGTTAAAGTTGCCCTGTAGAAATTTTGATAGGAGGGGTAAAAAGGTGGGGTCGGTCTTAAAGGATATTTCGGTTCGGGGAAATTTTGTCACCGTGAAACGCTACACGGGAGATCAGCGCTCGTTTTGTGTGCGCTAGTATTAACGCAACAGTTCCGCTACTATTTCGCGCCGTAAATATCGATAACATTTTAATTTGCACAATATTCAGAAATGTCCAAGCCTTCCGTTGATACTGCGATGGGTTCGTAAATTTGACGAGACTGATTCCACGTTAAATAATCGTGTCCCCGGTCAGCGAGAACCAATGAAAACATTGAGAAAGTGAGGCAAGATCCGAACTTATCGACTCGAAAACGGGCGACTGCTGTAAATCTGACGAGATCATCGTTGCTTCGCATCCTTCACAGATATTTACGCATGCACCCGTATACGTTGACATGAATAACACGTTTTTCACTCCTGCTCTTCAAGAATTTGAAGGGTACATTGAGTATACTTGGTTCCGACAAGATGGAGCCACCTACCATACTTCTAATTTCTCTTTGCCCGTCGTTTAGGCGATTTTTCAGGAAAAATTGATTTCTCGAAAAGGGGACATTCAGTGGCCTCCCCGAAACCCGGACGTGACTCCCTGTGACTTTTTATGGGGGTACCTTCAAGGTCCAGTGTACTGTAACCGCCCCACCACTCTGGAAGATCTAAAGAACAGTATTCGGCACGAAATTGAAGCAGTAACTGCAGACACTTGCAGCCGCGTTATGGAAAATTTTAGAGGTCGGCTTCAGGAATGTCAGGACAGAAATGGGTCAAATTTAGACAATGTAATTTTCAAAACATGATTTACCAAGAATTTTTGAAACTTTTAAAAATTAATTTGTTAAAATTGGTCAGCTTGTTTTTGTTTATTTCATTTCAAAAAAGTTAATAACTCTTTGGACCACCTAGTATAAACGAATACAGAGCTAACGTTCTTAGTTTATCTCGTATGTTATTAGCGACATACACAATTATATAGTTTGAATGATCATATATACACATTTTGCCTTGTAATTGATATAGCTATAATAAAAGTAATAATATTCACGGTATGGATATTTCTCGCTGAAACCTGTTAAAGGCATTTAGACAAAATGAAAACCGCAAGACACTGTCTGAATTGCAAAAGGTATTCATCTCCTTTGTCGTGAATAACAATAAATAAGCTATTGGTACTACCAAGAATGTTCTCTGTGAGCTGTTGGCTTTTCTATTTAAAATGTTGTTTTAAAAAATTTGTAAGAATTAGAAATAGAAATTTTTCGGACAATGGAAATAGGAATACAATAATAACAACACTTTAGTAACCTTCAACTGCGGGTAGATCAACTGGTACAATTTTTTCTTAATCGCTTGAACATGTCAAATATGTATTTGAAATGTCAATTGAAAAGCTAGCTTTAAATTATCGTGATAGATATTTTTTAATGGAAAGCCATATTTTTGGCAGCCATTTGAAAGCATTCCTATGACGTACAACCAAGTAAAATATAGGACTTGTTAGGTTGTTACATAAGTTGGAATTTTTTTGAATCATCATTTCAACAAGGTAAATGAAAATGTATTGACTATCGAAATTTAAAACAAGCAAATTAATTTCAAAAAGCCTTTGCATGAAAAAAATTAATTCAAAACATTCAACAAACACTGAACGACCTATCTCGTATGCTAATACTAACCAACATTAAACATGAACGTAGTATTTTTCTTTTATTTTAATGACTTTTTGTATAGCTTTTTATTTCCTGTTCATTTCAAAAATTTACTTGCTCACAAAAATTCTTGTCAGCAATCCCTTATTTAACTGTACCGTACCGTAAATAAATCGAGTAATCAAAAAAGGCTTTTCCATAAAAAAATAATATTGATTATATCAGTTTTTAAAAATACTGATCGGAAAAATTTAAGGGTGGCCCTTAAAGTGAAATTCCAAATACATTTTTTGACATGTCTGAATTCGTAAAAAAACCGTACCAATTTTATTGCTAATGAATTTTCGGACTCAGTATACAATATGTCCAACATTAAAACACTGATAATGGGAGACTACATACAAGTTCACTTTTTAGTTATAATATTGTTGATTATCACACAGCGAAAAAATTAAATTATCTCTTAAAGTTTAAGCGAAATGTAGATTTTGTTAACAACTGATTATGGAAATTTTTTGCAAAGCGGACATGTTCACCTTAATTGTGTAGGAATAGGGTCACACTAAATGCCGGGACACACTTGTCATACACTCCTCCGATCAGACTACGATCATACAATCGGACAGCCCCTGATCACGTGCCGGAAAGATGTGAGTTACCGCGTTCGGAGTTTACTACCGTTTCCTTCTCAAACACTCGTCCGACTGTATGATCGTACTCGGATCGGAGGTGTGTATAAGTGTGTCCCGACCTTGACTATATTTAAGTGCTAGATTTTTTTGTTAAATTTCATATTAACCAATAACTTACATATCGTCGTGACTAGTTATTTGGTAATATTTCAAGATCTTGTTTGTAAAATGGAATAATAACTTATGAAGATGTATAAAAATATATAGAAACATTTCAACAAATATGGACGCTTCACCAGTCATTGCAAATCACTTTTTAAGGGTGAGTTACAACTAAATTAACACAACAGTCAATTAAATGTTAATTTCAAAGTACGTGGTCACAGGTACGTAATCATTGTTGTCTAATTATGATGGTAATTATTATTTCAACAATCAAATTTCATTAAGAATTTACTTTTTCGCCGGTACTCTCACAAATATACCGATAACGATTTTGTAAACGTACTTTTTATTGCATTACATGACACCTTTTACTACTATTTTGAACTTATCACTTTCTTGGCGTTTATTAAGGGGGGGTTTTTATCGAACTCGACCAAAAATCGATTTTTTCTTTGTCTTTTTTAATACCTTATTATATGTAGAATACGTTTCTAAAACGATTTAGCCGAAAACATTTTTATTAGAAAGATATTGCATAAAATGGAACCCATCTTTTTACGAAAAATTACGCAATAATAGAGTTCGCGCAGTAGAACATATTTTATCCTAAAATTTTTGAAATGCGCGCCTATTTTAAGATTCTATGGTAAGTATAGTTACCCCAAGTGCCACCAGATGTCAGAATATATGATATAATATTAGATAGTTTGCCTCTATACGTACAGCGTTTGGCGTCAGTCGAACACACGTTTTTCTCGAAACAATGTTTTTTAAACTGGTGGGAACGGTAACTCAAAAACTAATTGACGGATTGTTTCGATGTTTTTTTTATTTGAAAGTAAATTAAGTTTATTGGAGCCTATACCTTAAGAAAACATTTATTTCGCTGTTATTTTTTATAACAGTTTAAAGAGCCAAAAATAAGTGAAAAATCGATATCGAAAAGTCGCAGGTCCACCATTTTGTTAATTTTCGAATTTTTTTTATTAGTATAAGCTCCAACAAATATATATTTTATAAATTTTTTTAAAATTTTGATTTCAGATGATTTTTACAAGTGCTACAGTTCCCACCGATTGGACACCTTCTTTTAGGACGGTCACTTACCGAGCATATAACTAATTACCGTGTCATTATTTTTAATAAAAAAATTGTTTGTACACCTTAATACTTGACAAATGTGCATAACAAATTTTGAGTACATTATTTACTTCCTTCTATGAAAAAAAAAAAAAGATGGAGAAAATCATGTAATTTTTGGGTCGCTTGATGAGAACCTCCCCTTAATTCAGTTTATCGAGAGCTTTAAAAGTCGTAAATACTAATTTTCAAAATTAAAACCACTCAACTGATAACCACATTTCTTCCCTAATATATCTATTGTTTTTGTTATTAGCTTGTTGGAAAATATTTCGCTATAATACAAAAAATAAATATTTCTATCCCCTTTTATAGAAGTGATTTTCTAGACGAGTAATCATCTAAGCAATGGTGATAAAAGGCTCTAAAACTATGGTGTACTATGTATTTGAGACTAAATGGTAATATTTGGAAAATTATACTCATTTTTACTTAAAAATATTTGATACAGAGAGGGATTAGACCAGCTTGAAGGAATTTTAAAGACCAATGTGTCATGGCGATCAAAAGTAAGAATGAATATCTTCTATATTTTTCCAAAATACCAACAGATATATTGATTGATTTGTTTTGAATGTGTTCCTCAAACTACCATCTGATGAAAATATTTCGAGTCTTATATGTATTTTATTCTGCTAATTGGTTGCGGTATTGAGAAAAAGGGAATCTCAGTACATCCATATCTTGCCGTAGCTTTCCAGAACTTGATAATAGTAATAACTTTAACTCCTTTATAAACTGGGAACTCCTACGTAAACTGAATGTTATTTAGCTGATTATCATCCAACATTATTTCACAGCTCCTGAACATCAAACATAACAAATATACTATATAACATAGAAAATAGAGCCTGAAAGTAATACGATATTTATTGATGAAACTGTGTATATATTCTCTAGCTTACATATAAATACTGATAACATTTTCCTCTTCCCTAGAGATGCCAGCCTTTTTATTTATTTCTAAGAATATTACCCAACCATGTGTTTACTACATTTTTCTTTAGTAAATTTTATTGAATGTCAAAAATTTGGTTTAGACACAGTAATAATATGGGATTTAGAAAATAACAATTATATCAAATTAAAAATCATTGTTTCTAGAATACAATTTATATCATTTATTTTATTGATTAGTAATATCTCAGGTTAACCGCTGTAATCGTTCACTCGGGAAACATTAATTTACGATCCAGAAAAATAGGAGATAATCAATTAGGTGCCACTGCAAAATTACCTTGGAGGGAGCCCGTATTTATCTTTCCAGGAACTAAATGTTTAAGTTTCAGTCGTACTAAATTGGATGAATGTCTAGATAGCTGATCAATCTCAGCTAAGCAAAGTTTTTCGAAATGGAAAACTTTAAACTCGATCCCTGCATAATATATAAAATCAGGACTTCCGAACTCCCAACTTTGAAGCTGTCACTTCGTTTTGTTATTGATATATCTCATAAAGGAATGCGACTTTTCTGATTCAATTTTCTAAAAGCGCCGGCTCCCTTGTCGCCCTACAACAAAAAATATATTGATATGACAAGTTAATAAATTAGGAATTAAGTAGATTAAAAACTGGCTTTGCTCTAGACGGAACCGTATGTTGTTTATTTATAGTAAGAACTTTCAAAGGATTAATAACGTTAAAGTGCATACATGCGTCCCATATTTTTAATATATTAAGTAATATCCTTAGCTTTGTAGATTTATACAATAATAAATACGTTCGAATGTCTGAAAATTTTGTTAAACATCCAAAAGCCATACACATAGTAACATTTTTGTGTATGTATGATTAGTTTCTCAAATAGATTTTAGATGTATGTACGTAAATGTAAAAAAATATCGAACCAACATTGATTGAATCTTTAGGATCTATTGTAAAATTAATATTTTATCATTTTGGCTCTTTTGCCTTTCCTCAAAATCTATAATAATTTATTCTAAGTTTACTTCTATTTAAGGGGCACTTATTGTTAGTTTACATGAGTAACACTTCACCTATTTTCATGCTTATGTTTTCACGAATATATTTTTAAGATCCCCAGTGAAAATCTTGGGCCCGTAAACTTTCTTTGCAGTTCATTTTAATATACATGTGACTTATGTAAACTATAGCTTAAATTGTAGTTAATCTTCGTGTTCCACAGCGTTCCATCCTTGGGCTATTAATATTTCTTTATATGTCAATAAACTGCCTTCTCATATGGAAGGAAAATTGACAATGTACGCAGATAATACATCAGTAGTAATGTCCGCAGCAAATCCTATGAAGTTTCATCACTTAGTTTCAGAAATTATGGCACAGTTTAAAATTTGGTGTAGAAACAATTAATTCTAAACTTAGACAAAACAGAATGTACATATATTTTTCTAAGAGAAGTAAGTCACTAGATAATTTACAACATAATTTAAAAATGCATGAAGAAGTAAAATTCCTAGGGATGGTTGTTAATAGTAAACTTACCTGGAATTGTAAGATGAATAACGTACAGCTTGTCAAGAATAGAAAAAATTTGTGAGATCCTCATGTATGCGCAGAAGAAAGAGTGAGGCAGCATTCGGAGATAAAAAGATGCACTTTACGCGTGGCCAGATCGAACTTCCACGAATCGAATCAGAATCGAACTGAATATTCCATCTGCAAAGGTCTCAATGCCACTGAGTAACTACTAGGCAATTTACTGGGCACCTCATGGGCGGTTCGATATCGCCCATTCTATAGTCCGATAAAGTCCGATATCGACAGTTTTGAGACTTGTTCCTATTCTTGATAAGCTTGTACGTAAAACGACTAATAATGCCTGTCTTGCTCTAAATACTTTAAAACAAACTTTAGACCCAATTTTCTTATTATATTCATGTTATGCTTTAAGATATGTCATATGGAATAGAGCGATCTCAATAAATAGAGTTTTTATTCTTCAATAGCGGTTAATAAAACTTCTTTTTAACATACATTCACGAAAGACATGCATTATTTTATAGAGAACATTTTAACGTCTACATATATAATATTGGAACATATATTAAATAAACGTTGGCCAAATTTACTACCAAAAATGATAGTGTAAGATCCGGCAGCTGATTCCTGCAGGTATGTTTCTTTAATGATTAATGACAACGTAATACATTTCTGCTGAGTTGCCTATCAAAAATTAGCCGCGAATACTTTTAATTAATTATATGGTAATTAATTTACTTTAATGAATTCCAACTATATATTTTCTAAGTGGTTTAAACGTTATTTGAAAGAAAATTACGCGAAGAATTGAAAAAGAATGCTTTTCAGCCGCAACCTTTAGGTTTCCAGATGTAAACAGGTGTATTATTGTTTATTATTTACACTCATTGTGTTTTTCAATAAAATATTATACTAAATTGACGTTTAATTTTTGCTGTACACCATAATACATGATTGCTTGTAAAGAGATGGCCGTAAGTAGTGGTTGCCATGATTTGAATTAATTATTCTCGCTCTAGATGAATGTGAGCTAACGAGTGTAAACAAGGATACAATGAAATATGATTTATATTTTTTTCAGTTGAAAGAAATTACTAAAATTATAATAATTTTGTAATGTCATTACTATGAAATAGATATTTCATTGCCCTGATTGGCCAATATTTATAAATTGTTTTTTTCAATCGGTGCAGCTGAAATAAGTTTTGATAACATTTTATATAGAAAACTTACTCTAACTACATCACATTGTATCCTTGTTTACACTCGTTTGCTCACACTCATCTAGAACGAGAGGAATTAATTCAAGGTAGTAATTGAATAGGACCAATTGAAAAATCGCCAGTTATTCCAGTCCATATATTAATTTTAAATTGTCGCTGGAGATGAGAAGGTCGTATTTCTTTGAGATTATCGTCACTCCACACATGCAAATTATGAAAATTTACAACTCCGTCTCATTTTTGCAGTAAAATGTTATCCTCGAAGCTATTCACCAACCAGTGGCACAATTCTAAACGTGCGTCAGGATCCATCAGGTGCGTCGGGAAATCTTCAATTTCTTGAGCAGGAATTAAATGAAATGGTCGAAGAAATTGCTGTTTTACAGTTCTGTATATTACTTTTACATACATTTAATTGTCTTAACATACAGCCACAACCGTGACGGTTATAGTTCGGTGAGCCGCAACCGTGACGGTCAGGATTCACTGAGCTATAGTCAGTAATTTAGGTATAAATAGGATACATTGTTAGAATAAGATTAGTTTTAATCATCTCCAGATGATGCCAACTTTGTTGGCAAAACGCGCGTCGAGTATAGTGTATAGTGTTTTGGTGTTTTGTGGAAAACTCAGTTAATGTTAACATACTGTGGCCACTTCCTCTTAGTCCATTTTCAACGAGATTAAGAATGTCCTCTTCAACTTCAGGTGGAAATTGTCGTGGGTTACCGGCATTTGCAGAAAATTAAAAAAAAAAACCATATGTTCTTGATTTTCTGTCAACCGAAGCGGACGTAGTGTGGTGAGGTGTTCTACAGTTCGGGAATCTTTCACTATAAAATCGTGCAGCAGCTCTTTAGTTCATCCTGCATTCTCCTAATATTAAATACATGTCGGCAAGCTCATTGAATGAATAGTCGTGATTTTTAGTAAAATGATTTAATAAAAAGTTCCTTACTAAATAAACTACTCAGGACTAAATTTAAAAGCTAGCAAAACCGGTTAAATAAAAGTATAATAAATCGGTAACAAAACATCGTCAACTAGAGCAAATGACAATAATGACATTAACCTGATGCAACAGCAATTTATTTTCATCGCCTACTGAGTCTAAAGTTTTTAATCCATGGTACTCACATCACAAAGTGGAGTAATCAAGCTTGTAGATAGTCATTTTCCTTAAGAATGTTTATCTGTAGGTGATTTTTGCTACAGAAAATTTCTTTTATGATAAAATGGCCTTTTTACTGTTGCTATCTCTTTAAAAAAATACGACTGCGATAAAAGTTCTGACCACTAAAAGAGGGAGGTATGCCGATAAATCTATCACCCAGTATATCGGTGTGACTAATATCTTGAAAAATAGTAGGCTTTACTGGTCCAAATTATTGTTCCAATTTTCAACCCTATCGATAAAGGGGTTATGGAGTTATTAATAAAATATTTTTTTTCTTGACAGTGAAAGCCTATAACTTGGAAACCAAATATTTTTTATTAAACTTTTTTTCGTATATCGTATTTAATTATCATCGTGAATATACAGTCAAGGGTTGTCGGTGAAATTTGCTGACACCCTGCATACTTCAGAATAAAAATAATAGAAAACTATTAACACAACAAACATACATATGCAATACTGAAATAAAAAACTACGACTGAAATATGACAATATTTAAGATCGTTACTTTAAAGATTTTGAATAGATATCTAAATGCCTTTTTGTTAAATATCTGGAAAGTTTTCAGCTTGGAACACATAAAAATGCATTATACAACCCCTTCTTCTGGCGCCTTTGCCAATTACTTTTTCCCCATTTCAAGCTAATAAGTGTAATATATTATTCATAAGCACTTAGAATTTGCAATTCCCCACGGAAAGTACGTTGCATACGCATATCCTCTTTGCTTCGGATGCAGCGAAAGACCCTTAAACACAGGGGATGATCTACATTCAACTTGAGACCGGGTATACAATGCACCGGACTCTGGATGTATCTACCTGACACGAAGTCCGTCCCCGGGGTATTATCCCGGCTACAATACCAGTATTATTATACGTATAGGGGTTGTGCATGATTCTCTTATAGAATCCCCCTCGTTCTAACGAAGGTCGTTTAATCACAGCAGGATTGCGTATGTATATTATTACTGCCAATATCAATGGTATTGTTGGCAATAACGCGAATGCAAATTGATTAAAATAACCATGTAGCTAAATGCGGATTTCTAAATTTAGTTAAAAATATATACGGAAATTTATTCAGTAAGAATATATATTATTATTATTATTATAAATATATAAATATATACATATATACTTTAAAATATTAATAGTATTTTTTTAAACACAACCCAAGCACTCTAGAATATTAACTGGGCTAATATCTGCACAGACAGCTGATATCTTTTTTAAATTTGTATTTAAAAATTAAGGCTTAAGGATAGAATCGATAGAAAAAATATTAGTAGTTTATGTTTCAAAAAATTAAACCCGCCACGGGTAGTATTCGACATCTGTCCCGGATGGAAACCAAACAACAGACAGCTGTTTCGAACTTATTAGTTCTCATCAGTGCCGTACACTGTACGCCGATCCAGGACAAATTCCGAATGAAATCGGTGGGGTGAATACATCGATACGATCTATGTCAGTAACATATAAGTTGAGAATCGAGAAAGGAACTACCAAACCACCAAGTGGTTATCAAGTAGTTCCCGAATAGCAAGGCTGTTACATAATCGCTATAGGAAACAACTACTTCTCGGGCTAAAGCCCCGCCAGGCATTCAATTATACCTAAAAGCAATCCTCGGGGCTTTAGCCCGAAGAGTAGTTGTTTGGTATAGCGTTATGTAATAGCCTTGCTATTCGGGAACTGCTTGATAACCGCTTGGCGGTTTAGTAGTTTCTTTCTCGATTCCCGATTTATATGTTATTCGTAGTTAATAATTCATAAGCAGACATTGATCAAGCTTTCTACGGAAACACAACGTTGTTAATAATAGAAAATTACAATAAGTGACGTGCATTATAGAACTGATTAAAAGTAAAATTTGTAGATATTGAATATAGAACATTCAAAAATAAAGAATTTTTCTCTTCTAGCGGCGTAATAACTTACTCCTATTTAAAAGTGAGAAAATTTTAATTTATGGAGACACTGGGCCTAAAATATGATTCTCTACAGTAGAACACTACATTAGTTTTTGATGTCATTCTAAAATGATTACAAAATAACCTGAAATGATCTTAAGTTAAAAGAATGAAGAAAGTTAAAAGAAGTTGGCCAGTTAAAAGGATAAGTATCCCTTACCTTTTTATATTCTGCCTATGTACAACTTACCTACATATATGGGTAGGATGATTGGGTCGTGTATTAGTAATATAGTTCATTATTATAATTTAAATATGGTACACATATGTTTCTTTTTTACCTAAGCGTTTACTATGAAACTCTTAGGTCATGAGTGAATTTGTCCTGCTCGATTTAGTATTATTTAGGCAATAGCTTGCTAAAGTTTCTCGCTTAGTAACAAAAAGTTCACAAAAGGATAGAGCTAGAAGTAACGGATATTCTATATGCATAGTAGATAAATTAATCAGAAAATGCAGATTTAACGCCCTTGAAGCCTTAAGGTGAAAAATAGTGTTTTCCATGAGAAGACTCTAAAAGTTGCAAATGTGTGTCCATTCTTTAGGAATCACAATATCTTGGAGTATCCAAAAGAGTATTCACAGATTTTGAGTGACATTAGTGGTTCTCTTCTAACAATAAATTACAGCAAATCTTAGGAAATCCATTAAATAAAATTTAAATTAACGAAAGACCTGGGATTCATGAAATCAGTTGTCAGGATTATGGGGAGACATCCCCGATCAGAATCAGTCAAAACCCGATCGATCCGACACGATTTAGTTGAGTTATCGTGCTAACATAAAAAATTTCTCTAATAGACCCATGGACAGGGTGGGGTGTGTCCTATCCACCTCAAAATTAATAGGTATCATCTGTGAGACATCCCCGATCAGAATCAGTCAAAACCCGATCGATCCGACACGATTTAGTTGAGTTATCGTACTAACAAGAAATTTTAATGCCGACGATAACGATAACGACAGACACACAGACATAATTTTTTTTAAAACTATTTTTTTTGGTTTTTGGACCGAAAAATGAAAAATAAACAAAAAACAATTTTTTCCCACTCTTCTTTACACGATTACAGTACTTTTCCGCTAGTATAGTTGAGCACGGAAAAGTAAAAATATTTTAAGATAAATATAGCCATTGAATACTTTGTCCCAGTTTTATTCATAAAAAAAATTTATAAGATTTCAAAGTATCCGTTACTACGTCAGTATTAATAGGTAATTTGCATCAATTTGCTTGTAGGCTAAGAATTGTTTTCAATAATAATTTAATACAAAACAACATAATAACAATATAGTAATAGGCCGAATAATATGAAAATAAACAATTCCCAAGAGCCGCCTGTCAGTGATTATAATTTGGCTGCCAGCAACTAGGTGATGTCTTTTTTACGCTAGCATCATATATTGTAGTTTTTAAATGTTACTTACTTATTATATTTAAACAAGTTAAGAAAATTTTGTCTTATTAAAATTTACGAAAGTCGAGACTCACTGTTGTAAGGGAATTTCGTCTTATTAGTATTCTCCGTACGTTATCTAAGGTATCGGTAAAAAATACTTCTAAACGGGTGAATGAGTATTTATATATTTAAATTAATTTAAAATTTTGCCATTAATGCAATCACGAATATGCAAATATCACAATACTTACAGTACCCTGTCATCTAAAATATACAGAAATTCTTTTAGTTAATCAAAATATGAATGTTTGTCACATTTTTTGCAAGGTGTCAAGTTTGACGCTTTGAGTCGTACTATCTTGTTCTTAAAATCCTGATTTTTTTTTTAATTAATTTGTGCACATAACTAATGGAGTTTCACAGGGTAGAGTAGTCGGGCCTTTTCTATTTTTTGTTTATTCAACGGATAAATAACTAACTAAGTAACTTTTATTGATTATATGCAAATCTATGATTAATTTAATTTACGAGATATCTCAACAGCCGTAATAAAGATTCCTACGGATTTAAATCAAATATTGAATGTATCATCGGCGCAGAATTTGGTTGGGTTTGGGGAAACCCAATTGTTTTTAGTAGTAAAATAAATTCCTATAAGTAACTCCAAGGTGTACCAAGCATGCTAATCATTGGGTCGTCAGAGCGTTTGTGCGTCCATGCAAGCAGTATTAAGGTTGGTGTTCGATTAATGATTATTAGGTGATATAATATGTATTATGTGATATATTAGTTATCCTCTCCTTATTGTAGTATACGATTTTGAACAGCTATTTTTGACAAGGGTAGAGTTTGAAAGACGTACAAAAT
Organism: Rosalia funebris; assembly: GCA_037954035.1. Lineage (NCBI taxonomy): Eukaryota > Metazoa > Arthropoda > Insecta > Coleoptera > Cerambycidae > Rosalia > Rosalia funebris. The sequence goes on from JAZFAV010000009.1 coordinate 5,858,626, forward strand.
GCTTGTGTGAGGTTTAATTGCAATCTTTACAGATTTGGGCAAGTTTAACGTGTTCAAAATGGTTGGTGATCTCGATAAAACATGTACTTGTAATCTCGTAAAATTCGGTCCTCCACTTTTCCGAATTAATAAAATAAAAATAGAGATATACATTGTCTAACTACACGTAATACAGATCAGTTTTATGTTTCTAAATATCAGCTGACATTATTCTTATTCAACAATGTTACACCTTTACATCAGTCTTACACAGTCAATGCATGGCTACTAAAAAAAAAAAATTAATACCCTACCTAATAATGCCATATCTCTTACTTTAAAAAATACTGAATTCATTTTTCACAAGAAATACAATTTTTTTTTATTTTATATGTCAGTAACATATAAGTCGGAAATCGAGAAAGTAACTACAAAACCGCCAAGTGGTTATCAAAGTAGTTCCCGAATAGCAAGGCTATTACATAATTGCTATAGGAAACAACTATTCCTCGGGCTAAAGCCCCGCCAGGCATTGAATTATACCTAAAAGCGATCATCGACTCCTTTCTCGTGTTTCTGCACGATCAGACAAGGTTTCAAAAATAAAACCCGCCACAGGTAAGATTCAACATTTGTCGCGAATGGGAACCGAAGACACGTACTGTTGTTTCGAACTTATTAGTTCTCATCAGTACCGTATACGGTACTGATGAGAACTAATAAGTTCGAAAAAGCTGTATGTCGTTCGGTTCCCATCCGGGACAAATGTCGAATCGTACCTGTGGCGGGTTTTACTTTTTGAAAAAATTTTATATCTCTTTCTAGGGAAATATGTTTTAGAATTACACAATCACTTTGGGCTTAAATATACTATTTTATTTGTTATACATATAATATTTTACATTAAGATAGTTGTATGGATGAACATACATGAAGCTCGATAAAACATGTCCTTTAATCTCGTAAAATTTGGTTCTCCACACTTCCGAATTAATAAAATAAAAATAGAGATATACAGTGTCTAAATACACGTAATTGAGATTAGTTTTGTGTTTCTAAATATCATCTGATATTATTCTTATTCAACAATTTTACACCCTTACATCAGTCTTACACACAGTCAGTGCATGGCTACTAAAAAAAAAAATGTTAATACCCTACCTAATAATGCCATATCCCTTACATTTGTGAACTACTTAAAAAAAATACTGAATTAATTTTTCACAAGAAATACAATTTTTTTTTATTTTATATCTCTTTCTAGGGAAATATGTTTTAGAATTACACAATCACTTTTTGCTTAAATATAGTATTTTATTTTTTATACAATTTTTTAGATTAAGATGGTTGTATGGATGAACATACATGTATGAATTACCTTGTCTTACTTTAATTTTTTACCCAATTTCATTTTGTTTTGCAAATATAAAATTATTCGCATTGACTAATATATTTTATAGTAATAAAGATTAATGTAAATTAACGACAACGAATATATTGAACTGAAGAGCTGTAATAAAACCTTACTTGCAACTTTCGACGCTTATGAATAGACTAAGTTAATTCTGTAGTTTCATAACTGTTTCATAACTAATGCAATGAAATGTTACACACGAATACTAGATAATAATCGAGTCATATGTACAACCTCCATTATTCAGGGTTAACAGAGATATTTTTTTAACATGTTTCTTTTTTATTTACTACTAACAAAGTATCCCTAACGAAATATAATAATAAACCGCCCCCAACTAAATTTCTCATTTCTTTACAGTCCATTAAAAAAACACTAGGCCTCCTTTGAAATCCTCTATATCCGTACTTTCTCCTTGGTAGGGATCCCGAAAAAAGACACAATTATGCTACCCATTCTATTCGCACCTTTTTGTAAAATTTAAATCCACGATAAGTCCCTCCCCCTAATTTGTGGCCGGAAAACCTTAACCGAATAGACGGGCCCGTCTTTAAACTGCGTAAAGGGCCTCACGCCACGCGGCAATACTCCGGGTCTGCGTTTCCACTCATTTCGCCGTGGCTGGAATTGTGGATTAAAAAGAGGAACATATTTCGTACTGACCCTATCTCCGTTAATCCCGGGATTACGGGTTGAGAAAAATATTTTCGACGCAGAGAAAGAAAACTGTAGGTGCGAACGGGATCTGCAGATGGCTTAACGTTTCATTGAATTTAATTCTGGATAATACACAGTTCTGTGTTCGTGTAAGTGTTTTAGGTGTCGAACAAATGGAAGGTTTAACTCCCTAATAACGTACGTGGAAATATTTCTTTCTCGTTATTTTTCAGCACATGTGCGTGATACTAAAATAATACTTACGTAAAGCCATGCTACTAATTAATACTAATAATAGTAATGGTGCTTTAGCAACCACTAATAATAGTTAGAATTTTTTTACTGAAAATGTAGTAATAGTGAATAGTGAATCCATTAGTGATTGGACCCCACTGATTGCTTACTCAAAGTATTTATTTCAGACGGTATATGCACTAAGAAGTAAAAGCTTGGAATTAATTCTTTTTCACAAAATATAGAAATATTTACCTATATTTTACCTCTAAGCTTCTACATGTATTTTACCTCTAAGATATTTTGAGGTTATGAAACAAATTATAGTCGCTGGGGGCTAAGTTTGGTGAATACGCGGAATGGAAGAACAATTCAAACATCAGTTCGTTAATTTTAGCCATTGCAATGAATGAGGAATGAGCAGGTGCATTGTCATGGTGAAACAAGCAAACACAACAAGAAACATCTCCTTCCTCGCCAAATGGGATCATTTTCCTTCATTTCGTCACTCAAATGATTTAATAACTCTGCGTAGTATTTACCATTGATAGTTCTTTGAGATTGGTTTACTTGCTCTAGTCCATTGTTTTGATTATTGTTTACTGTCAGGAGTGTAATGGTGTACCCATGTTTCATCAACACTTCGCAAAAACTCGGTGGAATTTCGCTTGTACAGTGTCAAATTTCGGTCGAAACAGTCTTCGGACGCAATTCTTGTTCGATAGTTAGCAAACGCGGCACCCACCTAGCGCAGAGCCTCTCCATGCACAAATGTTGATGTAAAATATTGCATACACGTTCAGTTCACATCCCAGTAGTCTCAGCTATATCACTCTCACTTTCAATCTGTGGTCCTCTACCACAATTTTATGAATTTTCTCGATCATTTTGGCAGTTGTAACTTCAACAGGGTGTCCTGAGCGTGGTTCACCATCAATGCTCGTGCGACCTTTCTTATATTCAGAAACCCACAGTTTAGCTGTTGAATATAATGGAGAAGAGTCCTTCAGTGTTGAATCCATACTTGTTTGATTTGAAGTGGTGTTAAGCCTTTCAAATAGATGTACTTGATGATCGCATGCTTCTCCAAGTTTCCATTTTCACGTAAGCAAGCGAGGCGTCTTATTCAATGGGCTGTCAAACATATACTAACAGAGCAATCGACCTGAAAGTTATTATGTATATTTTCTTTAATCTACTTGGGTTTATACACGTATGCTTTACGCGAATTTTAAGAACTAGTCCTAATTATAATTAGGACTTTCTATATTAAATGTATAATAATAGTGAATTTTATGTACAGTAAATGCCCGAAAGAATTTTTTTTTCACTAACTATAGAAATATTTACAACATATGTATCATATTTTCTTAACCACAACCGATATGTTGATGTATATCAATATACGCATATTTCGATAGTAACACTATCTTCGTCACCAAAATATGTTGCTTCTTACTCGAGTGTGAGCTTGAAACTATTTTCCATGATCTACTTAGCTTTAAAAATCTGCATGCCATTACAACACTCTGTTAACTTACAGACAATATGCTAAAGGTACTTTATGCGAATTTTTCAGTTATTCAAATGTCTAACCGAACGTGTAATGTACCATATAATGCAACAGATTTCTAGAATGTAAACGAGGTACAATCCTGGAACAATGGAAGCGGTTAGCAGATACGATCATAAAGAATTGCTTGTTCTATATGGACGGTGCACTGTGAGCAAAATGACTGATTTAGGTGGACAAAAGTCAATATTGAACCGTCAATTTTAGAAGTTCTAGAGAAAAATTCTGATGAATTTCCCGATCTGGAAATATACTCTTAGATTTATTTTTATGGAGTTACTTAAAATTTAAGATAATCAGTACATAATTTGCCAATACTGAGGTTTTAAGGTACAGAATAATTGAAGAATATAGGGGAATTCTCGTCACTACTATCTACTATTTGATTATGGGCTTCTAATCAAAGAGTTATTTGCGACAGATAACTGTGAATTTGAAACAAAAATTCAAATTCGCAGATTAATTTTTGGTAATCGTATGCAGTGCAGGTAATCATATGCAGTTCATTTTTACTATGTCATGTATAAATATACCTATATATGTACATTGTACTATATAGTATTAAAGCCTAGATTTGAGAGAAAAAAGGGATAATTAGTACCATATCACCATTAGATATCACCAGGATTATATCACAGTCACATTCACAATTCTCATCTTTTTAACCAGAAAATTGTTCATTTCCTGTCTTCGTGTCTGTGAGTTCTACTTTGTGCACCACATATTCTAATATAGACTGAATATTTATTAGAGGCGATCGAATAAACTACGCATGTTTTGCATAATAATAATCATAATAATAAATCTATATTAGTATGAACGAAATTGAGGTAACTTTCTCTTTCTCTTAATAGTATAGTGTAAGATTAACTCTTACGCTATAACTTTTAATAGCCTTTCTAACTTTTAATAGCTACCGACAATAGAAATTTGATTAGGTTACAATTAAAAGAGATTCAGTAAGGGAAAGCTCAGTGTATTTTTGTTTTACATCATAGTACACTATAGTTTCCTTATGTAAGCTAGCATATATAAACCTATGACATATATCTTTATGCATGCATAAATACAAAGGTCCTTTGTACCAACTAGTTCCAATTTTATGTTTCATTGAAATAGTTACAGTTGAGCCTCTGCTAGGTAGCAAAGGTTCAACTATCAAGATGTATGCACACATTTCACTCCTTACTTGTAGAGATATTAATATTGATATATAATGAGATAAGGTTTCAGAAAATAATACCCGCCACGAGTAGGATTCGACATCTGTCCCGGATGGGAACCGAACGACACACAGCTGTTTCGAACTTATAAGTTCTCACTAGTGCCGTATATGGTACGTCGATCCAAGACAAATGCCAAATGAAATCTGTAAGGTATACATCTACATCGATACGATCTATGTCAGTAACATATAAGCCAGGAATCGAGAAAGGAACTACCAAACTGCCAAGCCGTTATCAACTAGTTTACGAATAGCAAGGCTATTATATAATCGCTATAGCAAACAACTACTCCTCGGGCTAAAGCCCCGCCAAGCATTGAATTATACCTAAAATTGAATTATAACTTTCTCGATTCCCGACTTATATATTACTGATATAATGATATAAAGTCATTATATAATATAGTTTTAATAAAATAAAACATAAATACAGAGCCTCAGTTAAAATCCAAAATAAATTAATATTAAATAAAAAATGAAGAAGAAGTTCTCTCTAAAAACAATAATAAAATAATCCATATATGGCATGGGTTATACCTTTAATGTCTAATACTAATTGATCACCAGTAGGATTTTTCTATAAATCAGTTGCTCACCAACGCAGTTCATGCTTATTATTATTTTTAATTAAATTTGCTATTATTATGACACTCTTTTGTTACTTAGGCAATAGACAGTCTTAATGTTGAAGTTTCGTTCTAGTGGGACATGCCAAATAAACTTTAAATCAAAATAACCTTACTTAATTGAAGGATTTGTCAATTGCTCATGAAACACTACAAACTCAAAACGTTGTCACTCTCGGCATGTTTGCAATATGTTCGTTAAGCGAGCAGTATATTACACGTTACATTGCATGCTTGGCTCATGTATACGCAAGCTTTAGACCCCAATCCCACTCATCTGTAGGTATACATCAGTGGCAAAAGCATCGCGCGTATTTGCAGTAATATTCTACGTAGAGTAAGCTTCTCTATTGCAGAATTCTAACTGATAACAGGTATGCATCGAGCTCTTAAAATATACCGATTACCGTAGTAGTTTATATCTTTGATCTTTTAAAATTAACCCCTTACGTAGTCTCCAAGTGGATACCAATGGAGCTTTATCGGCATTTCTAAGAATTTCTATTGGAAATTCTTCCAAAAATACTTGGATAGACTTACTTAATCAATCACAGTATAAGCAGATATATTTTGCATTCAGAGAAAACTAATTAAAACTTGATATATTCCAACGAGCAGATATATTATCACAGTGGCGACTCGTGATGAAATGAAACGGGTGTTCTGCACAGGGCCGATCCTAGGGTATTGGCCGTCCGCGTGCAAATTTCAAACGTATCCAAACTACTGGCGCCGTAAGGGCCGCAAAACAATTGTGCCGCGGGCGAAAATTTTGAAAATTTTCAAGGTCACGCGTTTTCCTGATACTTCAGAATTTTTATGTAAAATCCATTTATACAAAAACATAGACTTTCACAAGAAACATTTTTGGAATTTAATACCTTTTTGAAGAACATTCATGTTTGCCGTCATATTCTTTGGTTAAGGAAAAAGGCTTGTAAGGTGAATTTTCTACTAGAGGGTCTATAACACTTAAAATATACTCCGAAAGAGATTCAGCGTCACATTTTGTAGGTTTCAGGTATGTCCAAGAACGTTCAATCGGTACACCATCGAGAATATATCTTAAAACTACCACTAACTGAGTTTTTGCAGATATGTACATCAGTTGTTTCATCTGCCATAACTGCCAAAAATGAAGGTTTGTTAATTTCTTTAATTATTTCTTCATGACATACTTTTAGTATACAGTCTAAAAGATCATTTTGTATTTCTTTAGAGGTTCCTTTAAATACTGAAGCATTTTGTAGATGCTCGCTTAAAGTTACATCAAGCTCAGCAGAAAAAATTATCAAACCACGAAACATCCCCGGGTTTTGAGAGGTTTCAGCTTCGTCATGCCCTCGCAGCGCCAGTTCAAAGGCCCCACAAAACTTTATGCAGTTTATAATTTTTGACAAAACGTATCTCTTTTTTGTCACATTATCATTATGCTCTTGCACATTTATCCAATAAACTGAATCTAGCTGCGCTTTAATATTAGTTGTTCCTAATAAAGCTAATTCCATTGTATTATGTAGATGGCTTTTGGAGTTGTCGTGCTTTTTTATTTTTTCAGTTAAGTGCACCAAATCTGTCACCCCTACCTCCGTCCATGCTTTATCACCGCCAAAAAGTAAACAAGGAAAACAAAATAACGCATTTTTTTGTTGCACCCACAAATCCAATTGTTCTTCGAATAAATGTCTCTATTAAATTGACGTTTATACGCTTTTCCGCGGCTAACACCTGCAGTCTCAATAACAATGTCCGGCAATGGCCTACCATTGCTTTTTAAATCAATTTTTTCTTCATAAGAGTATTTAAAAAATCGCTTCACATGAACTAAATTATAAACTAAATCCATTGTCACTATCACAGTATATAAATATTAATAATTAGTACAATAAATCACTACACAAATTCACAAAACAGCATTTAAAATCTCAAATTAACACGAAATACGAAATAGATACGATTTACGCCCGCCCGAGGAGTAGGAAGGAGTAAACATTCACTGATGTTGCCTTAGCTGGAAAAAATACAGCTCACTGACCGTGTAAATTCGCGAATTTACGAGCGTCAAGTGTGGATTGTCGCGGGAGTTGAGAGGGAGGACGGGTGTGCCGAGCCGTGCTGTGGAACTACCTCATGTGGCCCAGTTCAATGTACCGCGACGCGCTCGCGTAGAGACCCAGATAATTCATCTGGTCTACTACTCAATAGAGGACGGCGGGCAGAATGCGACTTTAACGCAATAATTTGGTTAGCTGCACCAACTAACCAAATTATTTTATTAATAAATTTTAGTAATTATTATGTCGTGAAAATATACAAATATCTAATTTTTTTGGCAGTTCTGCAGCTCTGCAGCACCTATACACCAGCCGCCCCTGTATTATCACCAAAATTATTTCATTCGAAAGGTACGTTGGTTTTCGTAACGTTAAAGCTGATTTGATCAGCTTTAATGGGATAAAGGAAGGCGAATCATTATTAAGTCCTGACTAAACTTTAGTTAATGGGAGGTGTTCGAAAGAAGTATCAGGAAATTTGCCACGAACTTGCAGGAATCTACATAAATATCTGTAAATTTCTTGATACCTACAATGAACCTAAAATTTCCAATGTCGTTAGTAGTATAGCTGCTTTACAAAGCTCTTCTAACAGATATAGCGATTCTTCTAGTATATCGGCTAGTAATTCATGTACCTCTACTGACTTTGTTAATGATATAACTTCATCAAATACTTATCTATCTGTAAAGGTTCAAAATAAAAATCGTAAGCTTATCTGGTTCATCGCCAAGTGTTAAAAGTACTTCGACTGATATTTAAACACCGGAAGGTATCATTTTGAGGAATATTTAACATATGCCGTGTGTAATGACGGTAGCGAAGACATTGTTGATAACGAAAATGTATCACAGAGTAACCTTCAGGATAGCGAGGAGGAAGAAGAAATACAAATCGAAGATCCTGTTTTAATTCATAGTGAAGAATAATTATCATTTATTATAGAAGACTCTCTTCGTATTCCCATCTCCACTTTAAAGAAAAACCTCACTTGTTTATTGAGAAGTCTAAATGTGTTTTACCAAAAATATCGTGAATTTATAGGAAAGGTATTCGGAAAATAAATACTAATTTAGAGCTGTTAAATAGAGTGTAACTGAGTACAATCCTTTACGTCGGTTATTCAACCTGACAACAATGATATAGATAGCCTACGTGGTAATTCGCCATTCCACTAGTTTAAAAAGGATAAACATCATTTACGCTTTTCACTCGTTATGGAAACAATTTTATCGCCATTATAACTGAAACGAAAATATGGGAATACGTCCCAGGGGGTTTTTAAATCAGAAACAGAACAGTTTGTTAACTGCCATAACTTTTGAAATGTTGCCTCCGGCTCTAACAAAATGTACGTGAATAAATTTGACGAATAAACTTTTCGGATTAAAAAACACCCGCTTAAAATGAATCCACTAAAACAAATGACATACATACGTATGAATAATAATTAATTTCACATATACCGCAGTTGAAAATTAACAATTTCGCAAAAATTAATGATTCAACACACTGATTTAACAATTTATGTTCGAACATTGCAAATTATTACTTATCCACTATAGATAACTGACTGTAGTATTGATGAAAAAGCTATGAATTATCACAGCTGTCAACCGCGAGAGTTGCATCAATGGTGTTACATTCTAGTAATGGCTAGTACACACTAATAGACAAAATCGCGCAACTGTCTATAGACAAATCGCCGACTTTGCTGGACAAGATTTTTGATAGACAGTCGCGATCCAAAATAATCGATAGAGAATTTGTCGCACGTCCACATTTGCACACCTCGGCTAAACTTATCATCTTTCACTCATCTCTTTCGTCTTTCTGTGCTCACGAAAAACTGCTTTTAAATTGTGGATATTTTTTTCCACATCAGAAACCGAGGGTTTCATATTTTTTGCCAATGTCTTTCAAATTCAGCTTCTTATGATTTTTATAGTCTTCTGATGTGATATCCTATAAGAAACGACAAAAAAGTGTCAAAATCTAACACTGACGTAGTTTTCCACAAAATACCCTACACTCAACGCGCATTTCGCCAACAAAGTTGGCATCATCTAGAGATGGTTAAAAAAAAAAGAGTTTTTTTAATCATATCCAGATGATGCCATGCATCGAGTATAGTGTACACTGTTTTGTGGAAAACTACGTCAGTATTATTTTCACACCAAAGGTTCCTACCCACTCCACTATGAAAACTTTCTATGAATAATAATGTCTTTTCCGTGGACTATATTATGTATGTATTTGAAAACAATCAATAAGTAGGACGTACACTGGCACGTACAGAACTGGTAAGTTATGTTCATAAACACGTCCGCTCTGCGAAATGTTGTGCAACATATCTCAAGTTTTCCATTCGAGTCGGGAGACCATAGAGTTACGTTTTTGACTCCATGTTGTTGCGAAACCAGGGATTTGTTCCCGATTTGTCTATTGACAGTCACAGAACTTTGTCTACAGACACGAGTTGCGCAATTTTGTCTACGAGTGTGTACCAGCCTTAATGTTACTGCAGCCGATATTCCGTGGCGTATATGTGATATGATATATTTGAATTGATGTAGGTAAAATCAATTCAGTGCAACTTAGTTTCACTTAGTATACTTTCGTATTTAACGCCCTGGCTATTGTATAAATGAAGTATACATATTTGATGCATTATTATGACTTATACAAGGCGAGTCTTTGAGTTGTACATATATTTTGACCACTTAACGCTACGCGTAGTAAATGATTATAGTGAAGACTATTTCTTAATATTATCCTTATGGAGTTATTGAACTCTTAATGTTCACAAATAGTTGCTCAATATTTTGAGAATCACTGATTTATTATATCTAGTATATCCATGATATAAGTTAGATCAGACGAACAGCATCCATTATTGCCAAATCTCCAAATTGGATTTTCGTATTTTAGTTGAAAAATAAATGGCCAAAAAACGATTTGATTGAAAATAACTTGGAATAAAAAGACATGAATTTCTAACAGGTGAAATATTGATGTTATAAAAGGTAGCTTGTACTTAAGTTACATTAAAAACTTTCAAATAATGAAACAATACATTTTTTTGTATTTCTTGTACCCAAACATGTATAAAACGATTTTTCTGCAAAAGGACAGTAAGAACGTGGACGTTAAGGTATCACTATTATTATACCATAAATATGTGATCTCTCCAAGAATTACTTATCCATCGCAGGACACATTTTTCATTATTCAAGCTCATTTTTTTCAATTAATTAACATCTCTCTTAAATATTTTATTTAGAGTATTTACTTTCACAAATGATTATTAAGAATTATACAAAAGAGATTATTCTTACAGTACGTTGGATACTGCCTAAGCTTTTTACAGTAGATAGGGTCAGGTAGCTGTTACTATTATCTATTTTTTTTTATAAAAGAAAGTTTGTACTACATACAATTTCTTCTCGTTACTTTGAGATGACTTTTATGCGCGCCTGCGTGGAGCGAATGTTTTCAGGATGGTTGATATCTACTCGTTGCGGGATGCTATTTCAGTAGCCATGGAGCCGTGGTCTGTGGTACATCCTGTGTTTACTTACAACACATTCATTGAAACTGGTTGTTCTGTGATGTTCTCACAGTGACGATTTCGAAACCATTTTAATGTTGGTCGACATGGTCCGACACGAACATGGGTGAACAAACAAGTGGGTGAACAAATTTCAAATAACAGGATCCTTGAGACCTGGGACTCCACGGGGAAGATCGAACTGTACGAACCCCGGAAAACATTGAAGAGGTGGGACAAGGTGTGCAAAACAGCCCTCGTCGTTCAGCGGTTCGTCACGCTCGCGCTGTTGCAATAGCAGACAGCTCAGTTCGCAAAATCTTACATCTGAACTTTCGTTTTCATCCATATAAAATTATGGTTGTCCAAAAATTACAGCCAAATGACTATGTAAGACGACATAGGTTCGCAGAAAGGATGTTGGAATTGTTGGCCAATAACATCGTTTTGTTCATGAGTGAGGAGGCTTTTTAGAGGAGAGGCATTTATCGGGGATGGTAAACAAACAGAATCTTCGATACTGGGCCTCCTAAAACCCACAAGAACTGCATGAACAATCTCTGCACTCCGAGAAAGTATATGTTTGTTGCGGCGTATCTCGAACTTTCATTATTGAGCCGTATTTTTCTCGCGAAAATGGATAAACAGCATCTGTTAACACAGATCGCAATCTCGCTATGTTGCGTGATTATTTCCTGCCGGAATTAAGGAGATATTAACATCAACACAGTTTGGTGTCAACAAGATGGGGTGACTTACCATACGTCAAGGAGAACAATAGGTTTTTTAAGGGAATGTTTCCCTGAGTGCCTGATTTCGTTGCGTGGGGATGTTGAATGGCCTCCTCGGTCACCAGATCTGTCAGCTTGTGATTACTTTTTATGGGGCTACTTATAAGATAAAGTTTACATAGACAAACCGCGAACTCTTGAATCTCTTTCCGAAACCATAACGTGCGAAATTGAAACGATTCCTCGTGTCATGCTCGGAAGAAGTATGGATGATTTATCCACCCGTCTACAAGTATGCTTCAACAAAAATGGACGCCATCTAACTGATTTGATTGTTCGAAGCTGATTTGTGTATTCTTCAATGGTAATATACGACTAATGTATAAAAACAATAAATTTTAAAATTCGTTCAAAAATAAGCTTTTGTCATTCTTTTCAAAAACATAATACCTCCCTGGCTGACCCTGTAGAAAACTATTATAACTCAAAATGGGAGAAGGAAACTTGTGGAAATGTGGGTATTCTTTAATTATTAAATATAGTAAAATAATAGGGGACTGTTACTAAAGGTACTAAGATTATGAGGTAAAAATTTCAGACTCCTGCCTATTGCCATCTTTGAAAAAATTATAGTTCAATTTTTTTAAAACTTCAAATCACTTTATTTAAAATTGTACTTTTTTTAAATATCATAGCCTTCTTCCAGATCAACGATATTTCCTTTACTTCTAAAATTGATTTGAGTAACTTCGTTTGATTTGCAAATCGATGCAAATAAATAAACAACTTTGCCCCTTGGAAGTGCTACCTAAGCGCGTTTTAAGATGTAATTTCTACGAAGAATTCAGTTTCCTTAAATCTATGTGGCTTTAGCTTTCTTTAAAGCTAAAGTTCCGTTTAAGACTCGTGCAAAAAATGAAGTGGAGCAAGCATCCCGAGGAGATTACAACAAAGTTTCCTTGCGGTAATTAATTTGGAACTGAAGGAGTTGTAGTGGCATTTAAGTTTTGTGTTTAAGATATCTCAAAGTGGTAGCTTTAGCAGCAAGGCCGTTGTGTCCAGGGTTACTTAAGCTGCCGCCGCCGGTGAATGCGGAACCGGTACTAATGCAGTTCTATTTCCATTTAGTGGATCTGGCTATTATTTAACAACAATGAAAATCTCAGAGGCCGGATATGACTTAGAGGCTTTGTTGTCTTGGGGCCAGCACTTAATTCCACTATGCCGATTCCCAAAGTGAACTAAAATGTTTGTTCTCTGTACATTACGTAAACAAATTAGTTTTCGGGGGAAGATTTTTGTGTAATCTACAAAGTCAAAGAGCATGCCAGGCTAATATTACTGAATAATGCAAATTAATTTCTTTTATCCTACATGCTAAAGTAATACACATATTCCAAATCTGTTTTTAGAATTATTTTATCAGGCAGGGTTTAAAAGTGAAAACGGAGTTAAACTGTACAATGATATATATTATTTATCAATAAACATCTTTATACAAAGTGATAAATTTACTTAATAAATGTACAGATATATGATGACCTGGTACAAAAGTTTGGATGCAAAACCAACTTGTCGTCTACATCACTTTCTACTTTGTCGTGAGCAGACTTGTTGACGTTTGATGTCATATTTTCTGGAGGTATTACTTGAGGCCAATACTACATAGCCCAGTTAACTCTGGTATGTGGTACTGGTCTCAATGCAGATGGTATATTAGGATATTTTACAGTATGCTTGGACTTCATATACTTATGATGTTATTCCAGTTATATTTGTAAGACAGAAATAGCAATCGAAATATAGTCTCTCTATTCCCTCCAAATCATGAGAATAGTTAAAGGCATATGTCGTGAACCTTTTGCGCATTCTGTAAAAAGCCTGGTAGGCGTGACAGAAGAACCTAGCTTTTGTCTTGAGCATTTACATTACACTTAAAATAGTGCTCACAGCATTGTTTAATAAGGGGTGTTAGAGGCCGTTTTTGATATTTGACTGTCAATTTTCCACAGATGTAGTAGGAATAGTTCGCGTGGTTTGCACAATTTCTTAACACTTTTACGGGTGATTCCACGGGACATCTACAAACATAATACAGCACAACACTCTTTAAAGCTTTGATAAAAACCAATGTTTTGTATTGTACCATAAATTTTTTGTATTTAGTGCCTTTTATAGTACATGTACACGCATGGTTTATTAGTGACAAATGAATAAACTGGAGCATAAAATCTAAGGGCGATGAAGAAATTCTGAAAACATAATTGATTTCAAAATATATATAGAAAATATGCAAGACATGCAAAATATGCATGCAAAAATATATAGGAAACACGTAATTTCATACTTGGGACAAAAATCTTGTTAACCAGTGTAATTAATATGGAATGATAATTTTTGTTACACGATTACTGATATTTATTTGTTTCTCAGCTAACTCTGTAAAAATTAAACGACTTTATTAAAAGCGTTGACGATTATCGTACCAAGAAGTGTGTGAAATATAATTAGAACACAAGAATGTTATATAATAAAGCTCTTGACTATAGAAGACAATGTATTAAAATGATTTATGGAAGAATACGATACGCCTTTGGCGAAAATATGTCAAGTAGGGTAAAAAATTAATTTAGGATGATTATATTCAAAAGGTGGACGATGCGTATTCAAAATATTAGAACGATTTTGTCTAAAAACCTGTTTTAAAAAAGATAGTTTTAGAGTTTTTGTTAGTTAGAATGCAATAGAAATATCAGAAATCGCCTTTATGGAACTCACTCATATCGACAAAAATATTATAGTTCCACAATGACTGTATGGTGCTTAAACCTTAAAAAGTACAAGTTAATAAAATACGTTGTTGTTATTGAATGGAAGCATTTAAATGACTGTATGGTGCATAAATCTTAAAAAGTACAAACTAATAAAATACGTTGTTGTTATTGAATGGAAGCATTTATATTGTGGTTCTGATCTAGCATCCTACGATTACTATATATTTCCTGAAACAACTGAAATGAAATTGACTGAACGTTTGTCTTTATTCTTACGGGACGCTCAAAGAGATATTAAGGAATATTTTTCTAGCCAACAATTTTTTAATGGCTTTATTAATTGAGCATTGTTAACAATACTGTGAAAATTTATTACAAGTTATTGGGTTATGAGGGCGAGTCTGACGCTGATATTATGAAAATAATAAAAAATTATCAAACGTCCCTGAAACCCAGAACTGTTAAAAAATAAAAGCAGAGGGGAACATTCTGAATATATTCAAAAAGTGGGAACAGAAATATGTTACATTACAAGCAGTTGGAATCAAAATGTGCTGAAAGTGACCAGGGTTATTCTCCATAAATTGGAATACATGTCTTTCTTTGCATTGAAAATTACAACGATTTTATTATTAGAAGTAATATAAAATAGACGAGGATAATAACAATCGCTTCCTGAGTGTAGAATCTCCGTTATAAAAAACCGTTTTTTAGTAAAGTATACAGGAAATATGTTTAAGGATCATTGTCCTTTTTGTGTAAGGACATTTGAGAGAGTAGCGATTATTGAAATATCTAGAAGATTGACAATTATGATTAAAAGTTCTTTAGATTGAGAAATTATTGGTTATTCTTTTTTTTTAATATCTTTGTCTTCTATACCAAATATATTACCATGCTGCTTAACAAAATTGTTTTGTTAGTGTGTTATAAGACAGATTTATCTTACATATTCTATACCAGTAAAACTGACTGGATGGAGGGTCGAGCTGGATACCGCTCAATGGAGACATCTGGTACACGGATGGAGCATAGAGTGGGAACAGAGCGGGTGCGGGGGTGTATAGGCGACGCGATGGGATAGGTGAAACCTTCCCCTTGGGCAAATACACTACCGCACTCTAATCCCCCTGGGCAAATAAACAACCGAGCTAGTTGCAATTACATACGGTGTTCTGGGGGCCGACCAAAATCGGACCCAGGAGAACGTATGTATTTTCTCGGCGTTGGTAGCCCTGAATTCAGCAACGACAAAGTCTAAGTTGGTCTATAATTGCTATGAAGTATTGAACCACTTGGCAGGGAAGGGAGTGGTGGAACTCTTATGGATATCTAGGCATAATGGCATTAAGGGAAATCTAATTGCAGATGACCTTGCCAGACTAGGGACCAGGGAAAACCTCTATGGACCAGAACCTGCAGTGGGAATAAGTCGGAATCTGATCAAGACCGCATCAATCGCTGGGCAAGAGATCAGCACAATAAAAGATGGAGAGGAGTAACGGGTTGTCGAATAACCAACCTCTTTATCCAATACTCAGAGATTGAGAAATGGGCCCAAGAATTCATCAAATTGAACAGGCATAAAGCCAGAACCCTGGTGGGAATCATAACGGGCCACCATAGCAGTCTGAATGCATATAAACACAAGCTGAGGCTCACTGATAGCCCGGCCTGCAGATACTGTAAAGAAGACGAGGACACCTCGATTTATCTTATTTGCACCTGTCCCGCACTGGAGGAGAAGAGGTGCCTTATATTAGGGACCCCTGTTATCCTAGAGGAGGCGAGGCTCAAGGCGGGGGACGTACCTAAATTGCTCCTTTTATAGGGTAGCATTTTTGGATAATGACCCGGTTAAGAGGGGATTGCGAAGGGACTAGTCATGCGATCAGTGGCTGATGAGGCCCAAACCCATATAACATAATGTAATGTACATATTCTATAAATCTGGTAAACTATAAACTGTCTTCAAGGAAGTCTCTATTTTTTTTTTTTATTTAACAAACATTATACGTGAAGCATTTAAATGTTGAATTTGTTTTAATTATTATCGGGAATTAAAAAAAACATCTCGGACAGGTCCATTTTGTTTTTTATATACGCATTTTTTGATATATGTATGTATAGTTTATTTAATCGCTATTTGCCAAATTGAAAATCTCAAGACATACCGTGTCATATTTTTATTGATAGGCTCAGATAGACTGTTCCGTTTATCGTCATGATAAGAGAGTTTTTTATTTGGCAAATAACGATGAAATTAATAGTACATTTAGTCGTCATCACTGTTGAAATTATGATGCTGTCAATTGTTTTTTTAATAGATACACACTTGTCTGATTCATTCAGCCATTTCAGAGAGCATATTTACATCAGATTTTGTGGTACGTAATAATTGTTTTGGCATGCAGATGTCTAGGAATCAACTATAGTTGTAAATCAAATTAATCTGCTGATTTAGTTTTGAAGCCAACATTCTAAGGTGGCTCCATAGGAAAAACATCGGAAAGTATTGAAAATTGATGCATTTTAGGGAATTTTATTGTCGTTTACAAGTGACACATTATAGAACTTATCATAGGAATTTTTCCTTAAAAAAAGAATCGAGTTCCATGATTTTTAATAACTTCGTAAAATTTTGTCAGATTCCATTAGTATGGCCATTGATTAAGCTACAAAAATACTAAAACGGAATAACTTCATTTGAGATAAAAAAAACTGGAGAACCAGTTTTCTACTAACAACGAAATATTGGTACTTTCTCGACGGGAATTTCACAAGACCAGTTAGCATCATCAGGAGATAATTAAAAATCAGTTTTAATCAGTTTTATAATCAAATAATATCCTCATTATGTCAATTTGGTTGATGAAACGTGCGTTGAAAAACATGTAATTTGTCGGTATTCGTTTTCTTAATCGATAGTACTGATTTTTTATTATTATTGTTCCATGAACAGAAATATTTAAAGTGTACTCCTTGTTTAATCCGACCGGAGTTAATTCTTATGATACTTCAAAAAATATAAAATAACCAGTAATGTTGAAACATATAACAAATTAGGCAATATTTTGGTTCGATTAATAGGAGGAATAATAGTGCACATTTTAACTCTATTTATTCAACATAAAAACAAATTCTATATAAATATGCACCAAAGCAACATCACGATGATTAAAACTTCACTGCGTTTTCACTCGTGCAGAAACTCTAACACGAACAGATATATTTGGGTTAAATATAAGCATTTTTCGTGTTCCAGTTTTTAACGATCGAATATGAATAAAAGAAATATACAATATAGAAACTTTATGGAGAACTGTATTTTTTACCCTTTGGAGTGTATTTGGTTTTTATTGCTTTTGTTTATTGCATCATAAGTAGCAAGAACCGCAAACGTTACCGAGGAGCAGTTTAAAATGTTTAACGGTTATGGTCTTTTAACTTCCTTTAAAATAGGGATATTACAATCCCCCTATAAAGATACATCGCCATTATCCAAGTTATAATTTGTTTCTAACAGCTGTTGGTATCATAATTCTAAAGTCTTAAAACAGGGCCGGCAGGTTATGTATTCTAATTAAATTTTTATTGTTAATCTTGGCATAATATTAAGGAAGCTGATAGCACCCTTGATCAGAATAATTATAAAGTATATTATTCAAAGTTTGTTATCTTACTGTAGTTATTATTTACTATAACTGGTATATCATAGTTATGTTTGATGAATGCTTCCAGTCTAGAAATCTAAATTTGGACTTAGTTGAATTGACTCATAACAGAATAACAGCAAAAGTCACGATTATTTACGGTAAGCGTTGGTTAGAAAAATACAACTAATCTTTAATTTTTGGGATTTTTTTTACAATTTAACATATTTTTGTAAAATTGTATTCCATAATCTGGATGATCCATTTCTAACTGTTGCAGTAAATGTACTTAATCAGAATGAACCTATTTTATATCTTGCTTTCCAGTGACCTGGTAAAAGTGTGAGGATATTCTTGAACTTTCACGGATGGTATAATAGGTGCTACGATGTGCTGTTACACTAAGATAGTAACAAAATTCATTCATTTAGGTTTTCAGTTATTTGTAACGGTTACAATTTTTATTCAGAATTCCACATGGTAGACTAAACATATCATATTTTGTGGACCACAATATATGTACTTGGTGTCTAATATTTCATAAATATAAGTTATCAAGAATTGAACGATATTGTATATATATTTTTATTTTTATATATATTGTTATATATATATATATATATATATATATATATATATATATATATATATATATATATATATATATATATATATATATATATATATATTGTTTATGTATATATATTTTTAAAGATTGTCCCTTTATTTTATGTTTGTATAAGCTGCTTGAGTTTTGGTGGTATATACATATATGTTTTACTATAGACTTTTGATTTATCTGGTAAAGTCAACTTGACAGTAATAGGGATAGAATAATCAATCAGTTTAATAAAATCTAATATTTCTCAAAAGCTTTGATTTTTTTTTTAGTTTACTCTTCACAATTATTTTTATACAACCTTGAGTTCTTGGTGGTATAGATATATTTTATTATGGGTTAGTGATTTGTTTGATAAAGTCTATTTGACAGTAATATTGATAGAATAATCAATCAGTTTAGTAATCTACTATTTCTTCAAGTCTTTATTGTCAATAATTTATGTTCTTTATTTTTTGTATGACCAACAAATATTTATTATATATTAAATCACTTTTTCTCACTCACAAACTCATTTGATTTACATTTTCAATTTTCAAAATAAAATTAGTCTACTATAGAAAACTAATATTTTGACACCAGATCCCTGATACGAGATATCTCTATTGTTGTAAAACATTTTTGTAACCGTATTCATTGTCTAAAGTTTAACACTCTCCATCTTATAAACGGTAAATAAAGAATCCCTAATATGGGGTATTATTGTACTCGAGAACCTTTATTAATTTTTGTAAAAAGAATGAGGGGGTATAGTATCTGAGGGGGTATTCAAATCAAATATAAAATTTAAAATAATAAATTAATTAATACGTTAATAAATGTCTCTTGTTGAAAATGAGCTCAACGTGTTTCAAAGTTTTTCAAAAAATCATTCAACTAAATTATAAATATTGTGTGAAACTTTATCACAACTCTGAAAACTAATCATCATGGATTAGAGAACAGGTCAATTCAGTATCCAATTAAATAAAATGTGGTCCAACCAAAACGCACGATGTTAATTGTAAATAAAACTTTTAATAAAAATTTTTCAGAGAATTATCATAATATTTTTTATTATGATAGAAGAATCTATGACAATTATGTGTGAAACAAAATATCGGCCAAATGCTTGCCACGGTGTCGGTGGCATACCTCTATCCGATGGTCCATATTTTCAATGACTCTGAGACATAATTCAGGTTCAATGTCGTTAATGTGCCGAATTATCTCATCCTTTAGCTCTTGAATTGTTCTTGGCTTATTGACGTACCCTTTTTCTTTTAAATATCCCCAAAGAAAGAAGTCCAACGGTGTCAAATCACATGATCGTAGCGGCCAATTAACATCGCCATGACGGGAGATAACACGGCCATTGAATTTCTCACGCAAAAGTGCCATTGTTTCGTTGGCTGTGTGGCAAGTGGCACCATCCTGTTGGAACCACATATCGTCCAGGTCCATATCCTCAATTTCTGGTAGTTACCATTCACGGTAACTGCTTGGCCGACCTCATTTTCGAAGAAGTACGGCTCGATGACGCCGCTAGCCCATAAACCGCACCAAACAGTCACTCTTTGTGGATGCATCGGCTTTTCAACAATCACTCGTGGATTCTCATTTGCCCATATGCGGCAATTCTGCTTGTTAACGAATTCACTGAGGTGAAAGTGTGCCTCGTCGCTGAAGATGATTTTCTATGTAAAGTCACCATTCACTTTAATTGGTTGGTCAATACACCGAATGGTTGGTTGAACTGTCTGTTCAACCAACCATTCGGCGTATTTACGACGATTGAAATGGTCAGTAGGCTTCAGCTCTTGAGTCAATTGAACATTGTAAGCGTATAAATTCAAATCTTTATTCAAAATTCGCATCAGTGATGTTCGTAAGATGTTCAATTGTTGGGCACGACGACGAGTCGAAATTAACGGCTCTTCTGCTACACTATCGCGAAAAACAGCAATGTTTTCTGCAGAACAAACTGGGCGAGCATGCACAAGTGTTTTCACATTTCCTACAGACCCGGTTTGCTGAAATTTGCACACAATTCTCCCGATTGTGGACACATTTGGTCGATTATGCTCACCAAAAAAGTCACGAAGTGCACGAAATGCATTTTGATTTGAACGCCCATTTTCGTAAACGGCTTCAACAATCTTAACGCGCTGCTCAATTGTATACCTCTCCATGTTTGAATTTGTCAAACACTGAAACAAAGAAATTTCAAATTAAGTTGGGCAAAAACTTGACGTTATGGTGTGACTCACAATTAACATCGTGCATTATGGTTGGACCACCCTTTACATTCAAAATTCAGTAAAGCATAAGCCATTTGCTTTATATAAAAAATATATGAATCAGTATATATGCAGAAAGGGCGTTAGTCATATCTAGGCCCAAAATGACATAACAGGCAATTCATGTTTCTCATGCACATTTGTATGTCATACGAGTATGAAGAAATGGCGTAAGTCTCATAAGCGGCTAGGATTATATAGCAGTAGGTCGGTTGTTGTTATACGCAGAAGTATCAGAATTTTAAGAGAACCAGTAGGATAATTTTAAATTATCCTTTGGAAGACCTCAAGTGGGCATTTATTTTACTTGCGAAGCTTTAGGCAATAAGATAAAAAGAAGCACTTACACGATGAAGCTAAGAGAGTAGCAACTGCAGAACTCATTATTCATAAGAGGAGGTTAAAGAAGGTCTACAGTTCAGTAAAATCTAAATCGGAAAACGCCAATCCCCAAGTCCTTTCATTTTGTTTCGACGTTATGCAGAACATTCAGTTACAATGTACACCTGTCGAAGAGGTGTTTTATTATAACCAACTTACTGCAAATGTGTTTTTTATTCACAATATAAACGAAAATTCTGCAAAAATATATCTATACCATGAAGGTCAAGCAAAGAAAAACTCCATAATGAGGTTTGCTGCATTTTGTTGGATTGCCTTAAAAGTATTTCTTCCGAAATTATAGTACTTCATTTATATAGCTACAATTATTGCTGGGGGCAGAACAAGAATATCCCACTTATACGTATGATACTTTCACTAACTTACACCGGCCGTTTTTCTAGAATTTACACTATTATCCAGTTCGATGCCATTCCTTCCTTCCCTGCGATAGAGACTTCGCTATCATTAAGAAAAATTTAAATAAACATGATAAAATTTTCACAATTCACCAGATTACTGAATTAATCATAACCAGCTCACAAACTCACAAAAAATTGCTGTTAAGGAAGTATCTTCGAAAGAATATGAAAGAAGAAGAAGAAAGACTTTGGAAAATTGGTAGCCAAAATAAAAAAAAAGTACGTCAGAGAAAAATTCATCAAAACAAACACCTCGAACAGATAAAGATCAAATTGTAATATAAGCAACTTCGCTCAGTTCATATACAATTCTGAATATCCCAAGTTAAGACGGCGGAGTACATTGGAGGCTTTACACATTTAAGTTAAATTAGCCTTAAAAACAATGCCCAGAATTACCAAGGATAGTGGCTTACTCTTTAAGTAAAGTGCCAGTAAAATCTAAAAAACTGGAAGGTATTACAAAGTGTATCTCTCTTGTTGGTCGCGAATTTATACCATTTTATGAAGATATTTTACATTAGCCAACAACTTCCTCTAATAGCATTGAATATATAGAATAAGTTTAAAAACTCTGAAATAATTAAATCGTATATTTTTATCTGTAATAAATATAAATTAGTTGGACTATATTGGTAGTGTATTTTTTAGTTGAGTTTTCATAAGCAGGTTAATAAATGCAACAAAAAAGAATAATTAGCTATACAGAGAGAGTAAGTTAAACATATTCAACAATCCCTGTTGTCAAATGTGGCACTTTTTTGGCCCAAGTCTGTACTAACCCATCTACATACCGGGTGTTGTAATTTAAAAAAATAATGAAGCCGAGAGTAACTATAGCAGGAAAAGAACGTAGTTATTTTGTTTTTTCTCGAAATTTACTTTAGTTAACTTACGCCTTTCTGCATTCACTGATTCAATATGAAGAAAAAAATGTATTCAGAAATTTCTTATACGTCAATGGCAATGGATTTATCTTAAACATTAGCAAGATTAGAGACGATCAACTTGGGGATTGCTATGTTATGAAAGTCCAAGAGTATTACTCCATGTGGAAGCGTTTCATGTGGCTAGAGCTTACATATTGTTTATAATAGGGCACACTCGTCGCTTAGGAATAGTAGGAGGTGTCATAAACTGAGCGTTTCACGACACGGTGAATACTGGGCCGCCATCCGCCGCCCGATAAGATATGCAGATAGCGATGTCTGTCGCTACCATAGCTCTATCGACTTTCCGCGCGCCCTTCCAGGCGCACATTTACTTGTTAATGAACAAAACCTCTTCAAACGGACATTTTAATTACTACAATTTATACAGCTAATTTAAACTATCGCCCGACCTTTATGTACGTAGTCCTAACTATGTTGCCTTTTGTTTATGAATAACAGCGCTACTGTTTTTGCATATGTGAGATTAACTCGAATGGATTATGGTGGCGACCGACGAGGCAGAGATGTTACATGCTGCCTCCCTCTGGGCCTTGTTTGCTTTCCCTATGCTTTTGTTGAATATATGTCTGTATTATATTATTACTGACACTGGCATCCCTGTATTTTCCCCCTCTTTTCTCTAGACTCTTTCTTACATCTCTTATAAAGTGTGTCAGATACAAATATGGTCCTTACATGATCACCATCAAAATAAAAGTTTATCAAGACAAGACGATGTATCCGGTTTTATTTGTTTGTTAAGAAGAGTCTTGAAATTTATATCGCCTGTTGTCGACCTACTTAACTTGAAACGGGAACATTCCCTGAACTCTTAAAATGAGAAAAGTAATACCAATTCTTAAGAAAGCTAATCTACATCTATTATAAAACTATAAGTGCATAGCCATAACGAAGCACCGCACTTCGCACTGCACTTGGCATTGTACCATAGCATCCGTGTGCACAGCAAATGTTATAGAGTTAAATGCGCGTGGCCACAACGGCGCACCGCACTTCGCCTCGCACCACGTCTGGTACCAGAGGATTGCACTGCGAAATCGAGCTTAGTATTTCTCGAAGCCTCGCACATCGCCTATGTATGGTGGACAAAGAAAAATTAATAACCAGTGTCTTTACCAGAGAGGCAATATGGGACAAAAAGATCAAAAGTCATCATAATACTGTACTTTTGACAAAATTATGGAAAGAAGTGGCAATTGAATGTAATACAACAAATAAAATTTTATTTATTATAAATTAAACTTGTTAAGTAGGATTATTATAACAGAAATTTTTAAAAGCTTCTCGGATGTATTTTGCTTCATTGTTTGGTCTTCCTGCGGGTGCTTGTATGTTTTCGTTTTGAAAAGTAAATTGAATGTCCCGTAGATTATGCTCCATTCCTTCCTTGTCAATAATTATATTATGTAAAAGACAAATTGTCTTCATTATTGTGGAAAGTAAACTTGAAAGTTGAAAATAAACTGTAATGAAATGCTAGGTGCGGTGCGTCAATATGGATTCTTGATGGCAATGGTATGTGCGAGGCACATGCGATACAATGTTAAGTGCGGTGCGAGGTGCGGTGCGTCGTTATGGCCATAGCCTGTAGAAATTTGGCGCAGAAATCTTATCAGCTAAGGAACTGAATGTCACTAAATAATTCGTCTTAAAGCATAAAAACAACCATAATCCGAGTATTTAATACATAGCTGAACAATAAATCTGCTCATTCTAAGTCAAAATACGATTCTCAGCAAAATCTCTGGCACATTGCGGACGTTATGAAGCCTGGCATTGATGTTCTTCTGGTGTCACTATGTAGCCGCATCAAAATCCATCGCGACATTTAATACGTGCGTATATCCCTCTCTATATTAATGAGAAATTTGTGGTGGTTGTTCTCCACATCTTGCACTAGAATCAGACCCGGGCTTGTTTAAGAAGTACATATAGAAACAACCAACTTTCACCAATCGCCACTCTTTCTTTTAGAGCTTTTAACGATATGTCAACAAAAAATTTAAACAAAACCTAGATGTTCAATATAATGCAAAGTTTTACTACCAGAGGGTAATATTCAAACTACATAAATAAGGAGTTTATACTCCAACCCATCTGCAAATGCCTTATATAATAAGGACTAAACAAATTAAGTCAAAACAGCTCTCTTGGCTATATGCCAAACGCCGAGCTCTGAATTACATCACAAAATTTGTCGTATTTTTGTCTAACAGAGTTAGCACTAAAAGTACAGTGGTTGTTCCAAAACCACCAAGAAAGATGCAGTGTCACCTATCTCAGGATATCGTTAACTGCAGACCGGTTTCGACCTTTCTATCTTGGGTCTCGTCAGTGCACTATAAACGAGTATACCTTCGACAGATAAAGCTCACATCTAGTAGACGTTGCTACGTTCTACCGCAGTAAAACGTACCAAACGCAATCTCTTGGATCTCTTGGTACTTGTTCCAAAATTTGTTTTTTGAAACAATCACTGTACTTTTAGTACTAACTCTGTTAGTCAAAAATACGACAAATTTTTTCATGTGATTCAGCGCTCGGCGTTTGGCATATAGCCAGGAGAATAGCTGTTTTGACCTAATTTCTTTAGTCCTTATTATATAAGGCATTTGCAGACGGGTTGTAGTATAAACTCCTTATTTCTGTAGTTTAAAACCTAGATGTCTTCAGGGAAAACAATATAGACAAATGCAAGAATTTGCATCTGAGTTGCAGTAAATAAACAGTTATCTATTCACTATTTATTTACTGTAGTGCAGAGATTACTAGAACAAAGTAACCATACTATTTATATTACTGTGTTTATAATAAAAACCAACCAGATCAATTTGACAATCCTCCACAGCCGAAGCTGTTTGAGCTAGGGATACACATTAAAGGACAACATGAATTAGTTATGACGCCTCCTACCATTCCTAAACGTCGAGTGTATGCGCAAAATAAAAGGTGTTTCAATAAGGACACTCGATTTTTAAACGTAAATAAAACAAGTTGTGTGAGATATACATCCAGTTCCCCTTTTATTTAAAAGAACGCTTTATGACATCAAGTAAGGAATATAAAGTCCTTCAAATTTCCGCCGTGGACTTACTTGGTGGAACGCATTTGGGAGGTAAAATTTTCGATGACATTGTTCCACAAATCTGTCCGAATTTGCTGGATGGCGTACGTTATGTTTGTGCTAATTGTGGGCATAATTTTGACTTTGAGGACTTTGAGGGCATAAATTGTTTGCAATTTAGCATAGCATAGACCTGCAGTTTAAGCACCAAAGGAAGAAGTCTAAAGGCGTTTAATCGCACGATCTCAGTGGTCACTTCACGTTGCCTCTGCGCGAGATAATCATGCTCTCAAATCGCTCTATAGAATATTCATCGTGGCATGCGCTGTGTGGCACGTTGCGTCATCTTGTTGGAACCACATGTCGTCGGTATCCATATCATCCAGTTTATGCCACAAGAAGTTTGTTATCACCGATCAGTAGTGCTCGCTGTTGACGGTTATGGCAATGCCAGTTTCGTTTTGAAAGAAGTACGGACCGATGATTCCTCCAGACCAAAATCCACACCAAGCAGTGATTTTCTCGGAATGCATTTGGTGCTGGTACTGCTGATGTAACTTGTG
This sequence comes from Rosalia funebris, assembly GCA_037954035.1. Lineage (NCBI taxonomy): Eukaryota > Metazoa > Arthropoda > Insecta > Coleoptera > Cerambycidae > Rosalia > Rosalia funebris. The sequence continues at coordinate 5,885,377 of JAZFAV010000009.1, forward strand.
TGGATCGATATCGTGCCAAATTCAACAATTTTGCTTATTCACATATCCATTCATCCAAAAATGGACTTCGTCGCTAAATATCATTGTTCTGGCGAAATTTGGGTTAACTTCCAACTACTCCACAGCCCAATCAGCGAACACACGGCGTTGTCTATGGTCGTTTACCATACATTCCTGGGTCAGTTGGATTTTATACAGGTGAAGATACAAGTCCCGACGCATAGTTCGCCAATTTGAGGTCAGAGAAAGGCCAAGTTCTTGTGAACGACAGGAAATTTTATATGTACACTCTCACGCAAAGTAGCGATTTTTTCAGCAGACCTTGCGTTTCGGTGTCGTATGGGTGTTAACTGATTATTTATCAAGCCGGTTAACTTAAATTTGGCCACCAGATGTCGAAGAGTCGACTCGGCGGGACGGTTATGGCGAGGATAAAAATCACGTAATGCGCGGAACATTTCTCGAACGGAGCACTGATTTTGAAAATAAAATTAAATGATGTACACACGTCGTTGAACGCTATAATCTTCCATCATCATTTCCCATACACTACTGAACAAGTCACAACAAGTTTTACAGATATCGCTTTAACAACACGGCCGCTATAACCTAACAAATTTCGAGCGTCCCTATTGAAAGACCCTATATTATAAGTTCTTGTCATATGAAACTTCAAACGCTTCCACGTGGAGTAATACTTCCGGATTTTTATAAATCACAACATAGCAATCCTTAAGTTGATCGCCTCTAATATTTCTATGATTTGAAATGAATGCATTTCCAAAAATTAATGAATAGATTTTTTCTTCATATATATATATATATATATATATATATATATATATATATATATATATATATATATATATATATATATATATATCTTTTACGTAAACAGAATGGTACATCCATAAATTAAATACTGATTTGACCTGTCCTCTTATCCATGGTGATTAGTGTACAGCGTTATGATACAGTTTCGCCCAATATTCATAATTTTATTAAATTATTTTTTGAAATACTTTGAAGCACGTCGAGCTTGTTTCAACCCGTTACGTTAGTCAATGTGTTGAGACACTGACTAACGTTTTTATTAATTAATCTGTTTTTTTATTTCATATTTGATATTTCATTTAACCCACTGTAGTGACGCATTAAATTGGCGCATTAGCAAGGATAATGAGTGTGCCTCGATAGCTCAGCGGTCAGAGCACCTAACCGGAAATTGGGAGAGCCGGTCGAGGCAAAATGCACTTTTATCCTTGCTCTCGCCAAATCCCCCTTGTTTTATTTACAAAAATTACTTCTTTAAAGTTTTTCGAGTACAATAGTATCCCATGCCCGAAGTTTTCTTTTTATTTTTTCAGAGACTGTTAAACTTAAGATTATAAATATGGTTACAACATATTTTACAACTATAGAGGTATCTCGTATCAAGCATAAGGTATCAAAACATCGGTCTCCTATTGTACGCTAATTTTATTTTCAAAATTGAAAATGTAAATCAAATTAATTATTGACTGAAAGTGGTAAACTGATGTCTAGTAAATATATTTTGCCGTATATAAAATATTAGGAACATGAATTATTCAATCTCAAAGCTGTTGAAGTAAAACCAAATTATTAAATCTGATATTTCTTCGCCAGATTACTAAATCTGATAGGTACTAACAGCTAATATGACTGTTCCTATCAAGTTGACTTTGTTTATTGCAAATTATTCGTATAATATCGAGTACGAGTTTCTAGGTATCAGTATCGAGTATTTTGTTAACAGCTCCCATTTAAGGAGTGTGTTCCTTCATCCCACTAACGTAGCCCAGATTTTGTCACACACCAGTTCTAGTAACTACTAAACTTACATACATAGTCTAAAGATAAATAATGGACTCGCGTCAATGCTCCAAAAACAGAATAATGAAATGATTAAAGATTAATGTGTGAAAATAAAAGTGCATTAGTTTCAAACAATAACTCAAAAATGGATAACATAGAATACATAACAGCAATAGTTCAGATTCTCAAGTAAATATGTAAAATTTCTAGTTGCTTTCACTTGAACTTTTTTGCATATTAACTTGAAAATCTGAATACTACTATTAATACTGATCACTAGTGTTGTTGTACCTGTTTCATTTGATATACGAACGCCCGTTATTTGATAAACAGTGTTCCACTCAGTATATTAAATGTTATTTCTATTTTACATAATTACATCTTTTACTTTATAAGATCTCATAAATAAAACTTAATAATAAACTTTAACTTTATTTTGACTAATTAGTTTAAGTATTGAAAGTGCGTACCAGATTTATTGTATGACAGTTTTTCATCATTTATTTCTTCAATTACTTCAGTTTTGCATTTTACTTATAATTAAGAATTGTAATTTACAAATTGTATAATTGGCTGGGACTTTCTGATGTGCTTTGCAGTGTATATTATTCATTTTTCTTGTTAAACGTGTTAGGGTACAAAGTATCCTGTTACATACATATAAAATAACTTACAATTTATTGAGCAACTAGGATAATACATTTTTCATGTCAAGACGATGTTTGAAATAAACACATAAAAAGGAGAGTACATGTGACTCGCAGAAAATATGAAATGTCTGGTTCAGAGGCTATACACATCAACATTAATTGTAACGCTGTTTTTATATATCTTCGAATATGGTAACATGCATTTATATACTCTACAAGAGGTTTAAAATAGATATCAGAAGTAAATTAAAATAAATCTTCTCTTCTTTTTGATGAGTCACAAATGTAGCTCATGTGATAAACATGTTTTCGTATTTTTATACTAATAATAATATTGATTCTATAAGTACTTTCATGTTTTATGTTAACAGACTCATAATCAACTTTAATTAAGAAATGTTAACTTACGAGTTGAACAACTAATATTAATAAGGAAAGAATGACTTACCAATTTACTTTGTGACTGAAATCGAAGCTGTGCTATGTTATCGAAACTCTTAAATCTGTATTCTGAAAAGTCAACTTATACCTATTGCCTGAAATTCTTTTAACTTTTATGCTTGTACCTAAATTGCTGGTCTTTTATATTTCCAGTATTCAAAATCGATTTATTTGTATTTCTTTCTAAATAAAATAGGAGAAAGAACAAATCTTTTTACTTTTGAGACACAAATGTAGACACATTGTTTTATATCTAAATTACTACGCAGTAAATTAGATATACAGTGTGGCCCAATTTCGATGTTCACCATTGGGATTCAGGAAACTATAAATGCTATAAGGTCGACTAAATGGGATCAGTTTTAGAAAATTTTGTACTGATTAAAAATCCGTTAAGAAATCATGACTAATCAAGACCATTTTTGAGATTTTTCAAAGAAACTAAATTTTTGTGTTTATAGTGCATTACTAAGTAATGCTTGCATTACTAAGTGAAGCATTACTAAGTAATGCTTGGTCGGGTAGAGTTTTACGTTACTAATGGGACGTTTTAAAGACCAATATTTCGGTGTAAGAGTGGTCTTCTGCAGTATTTTATTTATGAGATACCATAGCTAAATTTTGCTTTTCTTACGGCAGCCATATTTGATTTTTCGATTTTTAAAACACATCACATGCCTGGGAGAGACTGTTTAAGGAAGTAAAAATATCTGTACCAGCCAACAATTGTACAAGTCTATAAGGCTAGAACTTTATCGTTGACTTGATCAGAAAAGTGAATAAGAACTAGATTTTCCATCGACTCTTATGTGGACTGACTAATCTAAATTTAAAAATTTCCGTGATTGTAATAAGGACAATTATCACTATTAGCACAATGAGCACAATTATCACCAAATTAGGTTTGGCTTTAATATATGGTACGGCATGATATATATTGTCCTACAGTCTTTACTTCATTTACTTATCCTATAACCATAACCATTTTTCATAACAATTTAACTGGAGCCGCCTTTATTTCTTATTTATGCTCCATCGTAATAATTTTAGTTTAGAAAATAATATATCTGCTGTCTCTACATCCTAAGAATCATATAGCATGTAGTTACAATTTCAGCAAAACTACTACATGATAAATAATTCTTCATATAAATTTATTTATCACCTCAATTGAGGCAATTTAACCTAAATCATTCTTAAGATACTTACAATATATTTATTATATTCCCTTTAACCACAACTCGTTTCTAATACACCTGTATATGCATACTTCGAAAGCAAGGCTATCGTCATCAGCAGGATATACTGTTTCTTTTATTTCATACTGGAAACTGATATTTTATTTTCTAATGTCTAATGAAGTTTAAAATAAAAATATAAGCAATACAGTACTGGCGTTTTCCTTTTAATGTAAACTATATATGGAGTACGAAATTTCAAATCGATTACTTACCCTTATTCGATGTCTCTTTATAACATGCCATGCATAGTTTTTCACAGTTCATGAGTACACAGACATGTAACAAATTCGTTTCTGCCTTTTAAGTTTTCCATTATGCTACCTATTTTTACATACAGCTCATAAAGAATACGAACAAGTCTCAAAACTGCGATATCGGACTGCCCAGGGGGTGCGCAGTACATAGCTCAGTCTTTACTCAGTCGGATTGAGACCTTTGCAAAGTGAATATCGATGAATATATATTGAATGTGAATGTACATAGATAAAGTTCAGTCTAGGCGTGCGTAAAATACATAAAGTAACTCTATTCGTGATCTTTCGGTATTCATAAAAACTGGTTTCCTGTTGTTATTTTAATTTATAGTATGTCAATAGCAGAATTAATAGTAATCTATAATGTGAATAATGGGGTCAAATGGGGTCTATTAGGGTCAAAAACATTTGATTCGTCAGGTCTGTGTTCCCCAGAACACGCAGAGGATTGCTGGTTACGCCACTGTCCACTATATGTTCATAGTATTTTCAGGAAACGATTTTTAAAAAGCTCATTGTTCTTGGATACCATACAATTTAGTTTTCTATTATATTACATTACGTCCACGTTTCATTTTATTTATTTTTCGGCTATTTGAAGATTTCAAATGAGTAATTAGAATATTACGTTTCGTTTAAGGTTCTAGTTCTAGTTGAAGTTTTAACTAGTTATGTAAAAGATGACAAATTAAATTGATAATATATCATGTTTGATACAAATATTGATAATATTGCAAAATATCTTATTTATATTCTCTATTATGCATAATTTTTATTTAATTTTACTTTAAATAGGGCTTAAACATTTCCCTTGTAATTGAAGTTGTTTTAAAATTACACCATTAAACAGTGAAATAAACGTCGAAAATATGATAGTCAATTTAAGTTTTATTTTTATTATTTTACCTTTCTCTCTTGTTCTGTATTACTGACAAATTTGTATCCATAAATTTAGTTATAAAATTACCAAGTAATGTAACTCTCTGGTTTTAATAACATTTATTTTAATTACTTTTTAGATGTAATGTATTAGTAAATTTTTATGCGAAGTGAAAAAAGTAAAAATATAATTTGCAATTCGTGTTGCGCCTAATATCTCTTGCGATATCTGCTTCATACATCTAAACTCCAGGGTACAATCATTCTATGGTGTCCAAAGAATACGACGGTGTGTCTTATGGGATCTCCCTCGTCCTCGTGAAGGTCATTCCAGTCCCGCAGGACTAATTTTATGGACTAAATCTTGGCTGTTCATCAAGCTGGAACGTACTCTGCATTTAGCAAAGCTTACCCTCCATTGTGGGGGGTAATTAATTAAGAAACGCTTTAGAAGTCCCGTGCAGTTGACAGTGGCATAAACTTAGTTTCAAACAAATGGAACCGCTTATCAAAACTACATGTTCGGGGTAACTGATATAGGCAAATTAATCGGTGGAAGTGATCCTTTTATATCCGGCGACAAGAAAGGAATGTCCCAAATATAGAAGTTCTATATTACTATTGTATTATATCGTATTAGCTATGGTTCAATGTGACAGCTGCCATTAATCGTTTCCTACAATACCGTACACTTGAATGATGGATCTGAAATATTACACAAGAGATTCACTAAGTAGTTTTGTTAACATCGTTACTAATTATTCTCAGTTATAATTGCTGTCGTGTATTATACGCTGAGGAAGGATGTTCATTTCGTATTTTATACTTAGCATAAAATTAATCATTAATATTCAAGTGTATAAATATTTTTAATATCTTTAAAATTCTTTAGCCTATTGAATAATGTATACAGTTTCATATTCTGACAATATTCTTTTACCAATCCAATAAAAGTTCCAAATGTTATGAAAAATATTTGGGCTGTTCCAATGCTCACGTACTCATTCGGTATATACAGTAATTCAGATTATGGCGGTCTTCGGAGTGGTAATGAAATTATACTAGTAGTTATATGTTATTGTTAGAGTTACGTTTACTTGAGATAAATGAATATCGAGCAAACTAGTACCGTAAAAGGAGAGAATGTTTCGTGGCCATTTGCGGGAATAGGCTAACTTGACAAACTTATCCCAAAAGCCAAAAAGCCTGGTGCAGTTATTAACAGACGCTACGCTTGTCATAAACAATTGAGCTAATCTGTCAGGGTTTTAACTGGTGGATGATTGTTGCAATAAATAATATAATTTATTGCCTGGGATAATAGCACCTTTACTCCTAAGAAACAGATGCATCCTGGTTCCTAGTACTGGCACAATGTACAAGAGTTTCTATTTTCTAATATTTACAAGACTTAAAACTATGTATACAAATACCATCACGGCTGTCAATAGGGATATGTGGAACCACCTGTGCCCACAGGATTTTAACGAACTGGACATACTAACGTATCGACAACTCACCGAATTTAGAAAACACCATCCACGTTCAAATATTATACTTAAAGAGATATCAAGGAGGGCAAGGACTAAATATGGCAGCACTGTGCAAAGAACCAGAACAAAAGATAATGAAGTATTTTTAAGAATCTGAGAACACTATACCAGAAAGTTATGCAAGTTGATTAAGGATATATGGCAGTGGAACTCAGTGAGGGAACGCCTGTATTGCGACGACAAAACCAGATGATGCGCAAAAGTACTCCACTGTATAGGTATATCCCTCATTACTAAACCAGAGAGTGCATCGACAAACTCAGCTCGTTGGGCTTGTTAAAGGCAAGACACTCGCACCTTGAATTGGAAGATTTGATGATACCACGGTGTGATATCTACTCGCAACTACGAGAAGTGTATATAAAAAGGGATGTTGAGAATAAACACCGCCGCAAACGCAACAGACCAGGGGAGACAATTGGCCATATAATTGGGGGATGTCGATCTCTGACAGACTGGCGTAACTGGGAAGACACAACCAGATAGCGAAGATAGTATAGTTTATTTCATCGCTATTTGCCAAATAAAAATCTTAAAACATAAATTTGGCTTGTTTTGATGGCTAAGCTCAGGTAAACTGTTCCGTTTATCGGCAAGATAAGACAGTTTTTTATTTGGCAAATAGCGATAACATGAATAGTACACGCGAGGATGGCATAAAAGTACAACCTACTATCTAGCCTATCACCATACTATAAATATAGCCGCAGCTAGTCCTCGAGAACAATAAACACTTATTATGGGATAGGCCAGTACTCACCGATACAGCAGTAGATTACTAAAGGCTAGGCATCGTCCTTAATAACAAAGAGCAAATAAAGGGATATATTATGAGATGAGGCAGAGAATGAGGCGGCGTACTCCGTTCATTGTCGGACTTACGCTGATTGAAGTCAAGCAACGAATTGCACGGTTGCGACTTGGATGGGTGACGCATGGTCTTATTCTCATGGTGCCGCGGTGCTGCTGATTTGGTATTTGGTAACAGGGTGGTAACTGGGCCAAATACTGGGCACATTGTCTGCGTGAGTTCGATTCTCACCAGAAGGAACTTGGCACTTCCCTCAGGGCTGGGTGTTTGTCCGCGTTTATATGTATAACCTTCCCCTACACAAGCCTGCCTGTAGGCTTGCTGGGGAAGGATGTCTAGTTTCCGTGTGTACAAACTTTAAAAACTTTGAACTTTAAACTATTATAGATATAGCTTACCTATTGACTCAAAATATCAGAAAAATCGAAGCCTAACAGATTAGGAAATATGAAATCCTCACCATAGAAATTAGGCACATAGAGGAGAAATTACTGCAATAGTCATCTCAGCAACAGGTGTAATGACCAAAACATTAGAACTGACAGCGAAACTCGCGATTTCCGAACTACATTTTAAGCCAATAGAGAAGAGTGTCATATTGCAGACCTGCCATATACCATGGAAGTTCCTGCACCAACATTAAACGACAAAGCAGAGCGAATAAGAATGGAGTGACTTCTATTTCTTGCCATCCGAGCCTAAGTCCTTAGATAGTCTTGGAAGTAGGTGAATGTTTTCCAGCAGTTTTACTGAAGAAGTGTTAAGTCGATGATAATAATAAATGCCTTTCTTGCTCAACAGAACACAATCCGTTTATAGGACAAAAATGTGAAATATAAATAAATACATATAAATGTGTACACTATATAACAGAAAAGTATATAAAAATATCATGTGCAGCACAGTACACGTGATAGAAGTGAATACTTCTTTAGAATAGAGAATGAGAGAGATTAAGAGTGAGAGATTGAAAGAGAGAGAGAGAGAGAGAAAGGGAGAGGGATAATTTCAAAAGAAATATAACAATATAAAATTTGTGTAAAAAATATTCGGCTTATTCATTATCTACACTATCATCGGCTGGTGGTTCAAATGGTAATACTGATATGATTGGTTTGTGATAACCAAAATATGAAATATATGTTCGTGATTCGATATTTTCTAGATAACGTGTAAAAATTGCATCTATTGTTGTTCCGGATTTTGTTGTTGATTCTTTGGGATTGTTATTTATAAGCAGACCAAATGTTTCTCGAAGAAAGTTAATCAACGTCAAAGAATCATTGGATCCGAAATTTACATTGAAATCTCCCCCGAGAATCAAATTGATTTTGTCTTCGCCTCTTCCAAGTGCATTTGCACCTGTGTGACTGTAAACCAGTAGGGAGCGGTGAATGAAATATATTATATCTTCTAGATTTTTGTTCGGTGAGATATAGATGGCTGCGATGACGATATTTTTTCATCGCTTCGTACTGAGTACTCGCTTATATCGCTCTCTCTTGCTGCACTCCCGTGTGGCGTCAGAGTTGTACGTACTCGCGCGCATACGTGTCATACTATATTTTCTTCTATTACCTAGTATTCAATGAATACGTGGCTCTCTCTCTCTCTCTCTTGCTCGTACGATGCTTCCTAAACTATTCCCCCTTAAAGCAACTTAGACCTTGGACTTAGCGTATGAGTGGGCGTTAAAGACGAAAGACTGCACAAAAGGGAGACGCGGATAGCCTAAACTGACATATATATGATGTATAGCTCTCTCTCTTTCTCTCTATGTTATATATCTGCGTACTTTTTCTTGTAACGAAGCTTGTGTTTTAGGTATACCAAATGTATAGCTCTCTTTCTCCTTCTTTCTACGTTATAGCTTTTTTCTCTCTCGTGTAACGAAATCTCGAAACGTTACATTTTTTCCAATTCACTCTCCATTCTCGTCAAATATCAGAACGCCGCCACAGAAGTATTCACTTCAAAAACAAGGTAACCTTTAAATAACTTTAACATAAATATAACATGAAATACTTCAATAACATATAATTTACATGACAGTGAAAAGTTATTATTTTCAGGGCCAGACTATAACTTTTTTTCGCCCACAGGGAACTATATTATAGCCCCCCCTCCCACTATAAGACTTTTAAAACGTTATTAAAGCTTTTGTTTACAATTTAAAATAATATAATATAAAAAACAATATATAAGTACTCAGCACAAACAAACGAAAAAAGGACCATTAAATGGAAAAAGTTAAACAATAAGTATAATAGTTATTTATGACCAAGTGTTAAAAATTATATTTTATTTTGTGAGTGTGGAAATTTGCGAAGCGAGCGTAAGCGAGTTGAGCAATCCCACGAACAAAGCAATAAGAACAACATATAACATCATTTTTAACACTCGTATCATAAATAACTATTATATACGTTTTCTGGATTTCGTACTGGCGAAACTATCTATAACCTCAGTAAAATCAATCGCAATATTTAAATCATGATTTGTTGATAGCGTCCTTATAGCAAATGCTATTATTCAAGAAGTCCTTCTTGAATAATAGCATTTGTAAATATATTTTTGTCCTTTTGTAAGTAGAAAATGGTCTTTCTCCTGACGCATTTGTTATTGGTATAGTAAGAAAAATTCTTAATGCAATTTCCACATTAGGAAACATGGTTATAATACGTTTCTCCCTGATAAATAGTAACATGTCTCTAACATTAACGATATTTTCTAAGTTTCCAACAAAATACTTGAATTCATTACATTTCTCAGCAAAACATTGTACGAAATCTTTAAAATTATTAAAATCTTAAAAATTATTTTGAATCATTTCTTGTCATTCATAATCTTAAGTTTATCTAAAAACCCCACTTTTTTCTATTTCTACGTAAACCAGCAATCGTTTATTTAATTCTTAATCTAGTCTATCAATAATAGAAAGAAAAGCATTAGTTTTCATATTACTTTTGTCATCGAAGTTGGTTTCATTTTCATGAATCAAATTGAAGCTTTCTCTTCTGCATTCTTTCTTATATCTATTATGTTCCATGATTTTAGATAGTTGTTTGCCCTTTTCCTTATATTTATCAATCTGATCTCGGTCTTGCAGTGATTTAAGGTAGCCAATTAGTGATTAACCAAAAATTGCAATCATTGTTGATAAATTAATAATAACAGTTCGTAAGTCTTATTGGGGTTATAACATTTCTCTAAAACAACGGAAAAATCACATATTTGACCCGCATATGTGACCAAGTCTACCAGACAGAAAAGAAGAGACAATATTTTTTAAGAAAATGTTAATTGTTTGATGATAATTTTCAAGTATGAAAATTTGTTAATTTTGTTCGTCGCCGGCGCGGCGCCCCCAAGCCGTCGGTGCCCCTAGGCAGCTATCTATATTGCCTTATGGATAATCCGGGGATGGTTGTTCTCCTAAATTATGAACAGCACTTTAGTTCTTACAGTCTAGAAATAAAATATACCTCTCGAGAGCCCAGTCTATGTATACATATACTACACATGTTTAGTAATGCGGATGCATCTATACTATTGTGGAACAATTTAAATTAAAGCTAGTAAGCACCCTTCTCAAGTTCAATGACTGAATGTCAAATCTTTGTAGAAGCATAGTATGGTCGTAGCTCTTTACTGGGTAATAACTGTCTATGTGAAGTGACAAATAGTTTAAAAAACGCCGTTGAATATCTTCAAGTTGATTCATATGATTCAACTTAGTAGCTTGCTGCAATATCTGAAAATATTTTTTTCAGTCCAATAAACAATTCCTTAATAGCATACGAAATAAAAAACGTCAGGGCTTTCCCCTTTGATGCGAGGCAACTTAAACGAGTATTATAACAACACATTAAAATAGGAAGGCTATATAGGAAAAGTTGCCTGGCGGGCAGGATAATATCGCCTTACCGCTCACTTTGATCTTAGGATATTAAACGTAAGGACCGGGTGTCTGTTTCGCCTTTTTGAAGAACCCTTAACGGAATCGATATAAAAATGGTCACCGTGACGATCTATATAAGTTATTGCCTGCGTATGATGATAAGATAAGCTTAAGCGGAATATATTACTTCGCATTCCGCGGTAATGGCATCGAAAGTGGGAACAAGAAGGCCACCCCAGGGGATGAATTGCTGGCGCGTCATGATCTCCTTTCCTTCGTTCAGGATTGCAAGACTATCGAAGTAAATGATTTTCTTTCCGATGCTTCAGAAACTATTCTAACAATGGCATTTTATTTTTGTATCACATAACTTACTCTATTGATACACACGGTATCGAACTGAACAAAATTACATACAAAAGACGCTTGGATTTGTTTCATCAGGTAAACGGGAAGAATAATATAGTCGAATGCATCTAATTACATATTCAGTATGTGTCTGGAAAATATATTCAATAGAGCAAATAAATTTAACAAATTCTCTCAAAAATATCAGTAATATCGATATTATTATATGCAGATAGAATTTTCTGTTAATTTAATCTCATATTTTCAATGATGAACACACATTACATTATTTATCCATCCACCAGGCGCAGCGGATCTGTGAGATCCGGCAGTCACTTTTTTCTTTGCCCTTTCGTGTGTATTACGAATATTATCTCGAACTCCCTCAACTTCCTAACTCCAAACCACTTTTCTCGATATGGTGTCGACTTCTTTTTGATGCATTCCCTGGCCTTGCATGGGCCGCCTGGATCTGTCAGATGTATTGCGCCTGATTACGTCATTATTTTAATTTTCATATTTTGTTATAGAGTTATTTTAGATTTCTTTAATTAATAATATTTTTTTTGGGATCTATACTTACTTATTCTGGCATTTTATAGTATTATTATTCAAAATTGACACATTTGGGTGTAAAACTATTAGTTTATACTAAATATCGTTACCAACAATGTGACGTTTACTTTTGTTTGGAACACGCTAAAATGATGAAGAGGATTTATAATTATTTACACTTCAAATAGGCAGCTACAGCAGTTACTTATAGCTTTCTTTTGTAAATCACGTCCAATATTTTTTTATATATAACTTTATGACTTTTACATGGTTTAAAAATTTGGTGTTTCTTTTTCTGTATACAAAGTATTAGTCAATACTAATTTATGTTTGTGTTTTGTTCATAAAACAGAAAAAACTTGTCAGCTGATTTTCTTATAAAAATCTTCCAAATTCATTGTTCCCAACATTAAATGAGTCCTTTGTATAAATTTCATTATTGTAATTAAAAACTAGTGTAAAATATTTATTATTGTATTGTATTAATTAAAATAAGTTTTTAATTAAGTCTCCATCTCCTTCAAATCTAAATAGTGTAACATTTGATTATGGGATCTCTCAGATCCACCGCGCCCGAATATGTTTGGCTTCATACTGCACTCGACGGAAGGTTAATTAAACAACTCTTTATTTTTCTCTTGATTTTCATAAACACTATCAAGGGAAAATGTAATAAAATATTTCGATATATTTCCCTGAAATATAGGCTATACCGATACAATTTCTCTTGGTGGAAAGAGAAAGTGTAATAAAGCACCTTATAATAATACCAATTAATTTTAGAATTGAGAATAATTTTGTTTAATAGAAAGAGCACTTACTTAAATATCAATAGCTTAGTTAACCCTAACATTAATTTAGACTACTATATTTTAGGGTAACGTATTAAAATAATTTCATTGTACTGTTTTCTCAATGATACTGCATTTATCAGTAAATTTTATTAATATTGTAGCACATTTTTGCACAATTTAAAATAAAAAATTTCTAGCAAATAGCTATCGACAGTACGCATATTAAACTGTTTTATTATTTATTACACGTTAATTACAGCTGATTCTTCGCAAAGAATAATTCAATGCTTTTACTAGCATATTCCGATCCGATAGGACTTGAACCTTGACGAAGTTCTAGTGCAAACTGGAACGGGTGGGTCGGCTTGCGCGTTTTAATGATTTAAGGAGCCGTACCATAGGTTTAACCATAGTGGGGGGTCCTTATTGAAAAACCAGACTAAGACAAGTCCCTGAAGGAGGGCAGCAGCTCTTTCAGTAGTCATAGTGGCAGAAACCGTGGGGGTTGGTATGGTGCTATGACACACACGACTGCGATGTGGAAGGCAAGAGGAAACCACCACATTATAATCCTCAGAACAGCTAGCAGAAAGCTTATCCTAAATTAATGATGGCGTCTCCTGGGACAAAAAACTCCGGAGGTAAAATAGTCCTCCGTTCGGATCTCCGGGTGAGGACTGTTCCGGGAGACGTGATCGAGTGCAATCATAATAAGAAGTGTAGCATTTCACGAGTCGGAGCGTGGAATGTCAGAAGCATGAGACAGGCAGGGAAGCTAGAAAATCTGAAGATAGAAATGGATAGGTTAGGATTAGATATAGTAGGTATAAGTGAGATGCGCTGGCCGGAAGTAGGAGATTTTTGGAGCGGTGACTATAGGGTAATACACACAGGATCGGTAAATGGAAACGCGGGAGTAGGGATCGTTATGCGGAAGAACGCAGGACAGTGTGTAGATAGCTACCTACAATACAGCGAGAGAGTAATGATGGTTAGGTTAGATTCGAAGCCAGTGGAAACAGTAATAGTGCAAGTATACATGCCTACTTCTAACCACAGCGAGGAAGAGTTAGACGCCGTTTATTCGGACATAGAGCAGGTAATAGGATTTGTGAAGGGTCATGAAAATTTAATAATAGTAGGAGATTTTAACGCAGTCGTAGGTGAGGGGAAAGAAGGAGAATTTGTAGGGCCTTATGGATTAGGAAACAGAAACGAGAGAGGTAGCAGACTGATAGAATTCTGTGAGAAGCACAAGATGGTAGTCGCGAACACATTGTTCAAGAATCACGTTAGGAGGCGGTACACATGGAAAATGCCAGGAGGGATAGACAGGTATCAGATAGACTACATTCTGGTTAGGAAGAGATTTAGAAATCAAGTAAAAGACTGTAAGAGTTATCCAGGAGCAGATGTAGACAGCGATCACAACTTGGTAGTCATGAAAGCTAGATTAAAGTTAAAAAATCTGAAAACCCGGAAGGATAAGAAACGTATAAATGTAGACATATTGAGGGATCAGAATATGAAAGATAAGTTCCAGGAGAAAACAGATCAATTAATAAATAAAACGAGTAAGGACGAAATCAAGAACGCAGAAACTGAGTGGGAGGGTATCAAGAATAGTCTAGCTTCCGCGGCTACGGACGTTTTAGGACACGATAAAAGGGAAGCTAGGAAGCCCTGGATAACGGACGAAATCTTAAACTTAATGCAAAAGAGACGAGGCTACAAAAACAGACGAGACGAAGAAGGACTGAAAACGTATAAGGCAATAAAGTGGGAAATCATTAGAAAATGTAGAAAAGCGAAAGAACAATGGATAGAGGAGAAATGCAAAGAAGTAGAAGATAAGTTGCAAGTAGGTAAGACCGATGAGGCTTACAAAATAATTAAGAGGAACTTCAGGGATGTAGGAACAATAAGTAGAAATGTTAGGAGTCAATCGGGAGACATACTGATAGGAAGAGAGGAGAAAGCGGATAGATGGAAGCAGTACTTAGGAAATTTATACGAGGGTCAGGAATTAGGAGAGATATTAGAGGAAGAATCTAGCATCGATAGGGAAGATGTAGGAAAACCTATATTGAGAGAGGAATTTGAAATAGCACTAAGGGGGCTAAAGAATAATAGAGCGCCGGGTGTAGATAAAATACAGGCGGAAATTTTGAAATGTGCGGGACAGAAAGTAGTAAATAGGATGTTTGAACTGGTAAAATACATATACGAAACGGGCGAGATGCCGGAGGATTATAAGAGGAACATTATCGTTACTATACCGAAAAAGAGAGGAGCCGACAAATGCGAGAACTTTAGAACGATTAGCCTAACTTCCCATGCGTCAAAAATCTTAACTAGAATAGTGCAGAAGAGGATGGAAAATAGAGCGGAGGAAATACTAGGAGAAGACCAATTCGGGTTTAGGCGAAATAGGGGAACTCGCGAAGCTATTCTGGCGCTAAGAGTAATGTTAGAGAAAACAATAAAAAAGGAAAGAACGCTTATATAGGATTTGTAGATTTAGAAAAAGCTTTTGATAACGTAAGATGGGAAAAAATGTTCGAGATACTAAAGAGCGCGGGAATGAAGTATAGAGATAGGAGAGTAGTACACAATCTATACATAGAGCAAACTGCTGTTATAGAAGTAGAAGGGGAAGAAAGGGAAGTAGGTATTAGGAAAGGAGTAAGACAAGGATGTACGCTATCACCACTAATTTTTAATCTGTACATCGAAGAGGCGATTAATGTGGTAAAAGATAGAGTAGATTTCGGGATTAAAGTACAGGGACAGAAACTAAAAATGCTGAGATTCGCGGATGATATAGCAGTATTAGCATCTAGTAAGGAGGAACTAGAATCAGTATTGAACGAAATGGAGGCAGTGTTGACAGAGGAATACGGAATGAGGGTGAATAAAAACAAAACTAAAGTGTTAGTGTACAGAGGGCGCGAGAGCAGAGCAAAAACGAAAGTACAAATTAATAATGAAAGATTGGAGGAAGATAAAGACTTCACTTATTTAGGAAGTAAAATAAACTGGGATGGAAGAAGCGATAAAGACATAAAACAAAGAATAGCGCAGGGTCGAGTAGCTTTTAACAAAAAGAAAGCACTTTTATGCTCGGGGGTAATAAACTTAGAAACAAGGAAGAGATTTTTGAAAACATATGTATGGAGCACGGCACTTTACGGCTGCGAAACCTGGACGGTAGGGGAAGCAAGTAGGAAGAAATTAGAAGCTTTTGAGATGTGGTGTTACCGAAGAATGATGAAAATACCATGGACTGATAGGGTTAGAAACGAAGAAGTATTGGAGAAAGTCGGCGAGAAAAGGAGTATGTGGAAAAACTTAAAGAAGAGAAGAGATAGAATGGTAGGCCACTTGCTGAGACATGGGGGAATAGTCCGCGATATTTTGGAGGCAGAAATAGGAGTGAAGAAAGGCAGAGGTAGGCCTAGATTAGACTACTGCTCGCAAATAGTAAGGGATGTAGGTTGTAGCACAATTAGCGAAATGCGTAGGTTAGCACAAGATAGGAGAAGCTGGAGGTTAGCGTCCAACCAGTCTTAGGACTGATGACCTAATGATGATGACTAGCATATTTTGGTGTTAATTTTGTTACCTTTATTATAAGAATTTTATATAGTGTTAAAATATGATATAACAGATTATGTTTATTTAAAACAAATTTAAACTGCTTAAATAAAAGAAAAATAATTCATGGGGTTAATTCCATCAATTATCAGTTTATTCCTTATCTTTGACTTTCTCTTTTAGGCCTTTAACCTATACTTACTATAGAATAATTTATCAGCCAAATTATAACATTTTATCTCATAGACTGGAGATTTACACGGACTGCTTCAAATTGTATTCCGGATAGATTTCGCGGAAGCCTGAAACTTAATATTACTGATAGAACGTACAACAGTCTTCCGGAAGGACGGGTCGTCCTGCCAGCAGGACGCTTCTTTACGAGCTTATAGAACTCTCCCCTTCTAGCAGCGCGGATGGTACTACCATATGAAAGCTTGTGCAAAAAAAGAAAAGCTCAAAAATTCCAACTCTAACATTATGAGGATTATTTGAAAATTGGAAAATGTTTTACATCAAGAAGCATATTTTCCTTTTAAAACCCACTGCATGTGAACCATCTCTATATGAACATGTGAACCATACTAAGCTGACATATTCATCTTGACGGATACGTCAGCAAACAAAATTATCCAATTTGGGGTGTTGAAAATCTTCGAATTGTATGTAGCCGCACAATATCCATTTTGTCAAATAATGTTGAAGAGTAAAAAACCGCAGTTTGTCAAATATTGTTAATTTTATTCACAAATCACATCGTATAGTTCCAAATAAGACGCCCAGGTATATTGACGTCGTATGGTTTGTAGATAACAGTCGTTAAATATTGACGCCTTGTCTTTGGCAGAACACAAATGACGAGCAATTCAAATCCGATAGTTAATTATAGATACACACTATATTATAAAGTAAACATGATATATATGTAAATGTAGGAAAAAAATTATACTCTTATTATAGTCATCAGTCTATTTAATAAATTCTTAATTTAGTTTTAAACTTTTTTAAGAATTATTCTTTACGTTGTTACTTATTATTCCTTATTCTGTACTTATTATCTCACCTTAATCTCAAAAATAATTATGATGTTTTATAATAATACATTTCCCCATTTACATTTAATGATTCAAGAAGTAGACATAATATAATAAAACTTTACATTATATTGATTAATGATAAAATTTTTACTTTTACAATTTGGATTGTTCTCGAAACTACCAAGAGATGGCGTTTGGTATCTACTGCGGTGGAACGTATCAACGTCTACTAGATGTGAGGATCATGCGTCAAAGGTATACTCGCTTACACTGCACTGACGAGACCAAAGATAAGGTCGAAACCGTTCTGTAGTTAGCGGTATCCAGAGATAGATGAATCTCCTTGTGGTTTAGAACAATCTGAATCACTGTATTTTAGTGCTAACTCTGTTAGACAAAATATGGCAAATTTTGTCATTTAATTCAGCGCTCGGCGTTTGGCATATAGCCAGAATAGCTGTTTTGACCCAATTTGTTTAGTCCTTACTATATGAGGCATTTGCAGATGGCTGGTGTATAACAATCGCCTTATTTTAGTAGTTATACATAATATTTTCTACTGAAATAAACCTGCAAGGCCATATACATTCAGAATTTTCAATTTGTTCAGTTTCATTTATATTAATTTTGAAACTCATTATATTAAATATACAGAGTACGCTACAGAGAAAATTACGTCTAAAATCTTATTATATATAATGATGTTAGATTCATAAATTCTCAGTTGCAAAATGTTCTACAAACAAAATGAAATGCAACTCGCTTATTACGAAATAATGGTATGCGGGTTATAGTTCATCAAGTTACTTCAGCGTGACAAAGCAGGGTTGAAATTATTATTAATATCAGTTTATAAGTAGCTGACGCGATTAAATAAAGTTGGATGAAGATGCATTCGGAGACAAGGCTGCAGTCTGCAGTCTCATTTCTGTGAAGAACCAGCTCAACTGGCTAAAAAGCCGAGAACGCCGTGAGCTAACATAGAGGGAATAAATTAATTTCAATTTCACTTGTATTCGGTTCGTGCACTACTTCCTAAACTAAACGGAGAATTTACAGCCAGTAGCATAATGAAACTTCGAAAATTTAATAACACTATCTTCTTACTCTGCATAGGATTTATGAGTTTCAGTAATACATCTGCTTAATTGCAGGACTTAAATGAAACTTTAATAAAAACGTTTATTATTCCAATCTACTCGACTTGAAACAGATTCTCTAGTAACATTTTTGTTTAATGCCATTAGACTGTGGAATTTTCTTAAACGTCAATGGTAACATTATCGATTCACATGGATGTAGATCGATTTTTGCAATGGAATCTCGAATTTTACTGCCATTTTACAAAGTATTAGTTTCTTCTAAAATATATATGTAGGTATATATTATTTAATCGCTATTTGTCACATAAAAAATCTCAAAGCATACCGTGGCTTGCTTTTATGGCTAGGAACAGGTAGAGTGGTCTGTTTATCGGCAAGATAAGAGAGTTCTTTATTTGGCAAATAGCGATGAAATGAATAGTATATGAATATTCTTTTTAGTTTCAGGAGAAATCCATACAGATATTTTTTATACTTTGCTTCATATCGTAATTAGCTTACTTACCTACTTATTCTCATTACCCAAGGGTATTACGAACTAATGGTGCGTGATAAGGCTGCTCTCCTGTAGCTTCAAAGTGTCTTTCAACTTTCCTTCATCATACTTGATTGACACTGATAGCGTGACCATATTTGACAGAAAATAGAATTTAAGAGAAGTTGTTATTTAAACCTAATTGCGAATCATGGTATACATATATATATATATATATATATATATATATATATATATATATATATATATATATATATATATATATATATATATATATATATATTTTTTTTTTTGATAAAACAGTAATATAGTTATATTCGTTAGTTTTGACATGAAATCTTACTATGTATGAGACACGGATGTCCCATATTCATGTCAGAATGCGAAAAGTCGTTTGGAAAGTGCATGCCTTTTTGACCTTCAACTGAATTTTTTGTAAATACGTATTATGAAACTATTATTATTATACACCTATCGAAATAATGTTTCTTCTCCCTTACTAAGTAATAAGTAATATTTGTTATCACTGATATGATTCTTCTCTAATATGCTAATTTTGTATTAAATTTTACGCCCAATTTGTCGAGAAACATTAGCCGTCAACAGTGGACATGACATATCAATTACCTTTCCAGAATTGAGACCTTTTGTATTTGAGACTCTTTCGATAGAATATTAATATGGTCAATGAAAATAGTTGTAATTATGTCCAAAATAATTATAACTAAGTCCAAAATATATACTTATTTTGCGAATGATAGGACATGTAATATTTTTAAATAAGAATATTATCATAAAAATTAAAAATGCAAATCTAGTACACTCGCAGTCAAACCTGTAACTATTAAAAAAAAGAGAATTAAAATCCATTTTGATAACCCTTAGTACATTGTCACCCTCTTTATATTGAACACAAAAATAGAATTTACGATAGTGCTAATAGAGGTGTGCAAGAACTTGCTATTGTACAATTTGTTCAGTAGAATTTTCTTAAAAAGTTGAACCAAATGTATATATTGAAAGAAAGATGACACTTTGATGATAGCAGCTCATATTGTTCTTAAGTTTCCTGACTCTTGAATTTAAAATGCTTTTATTTTTAAGTTAAATAAATAAACAGTTTTAAAGCCTTAAAATGGACTTTTCCGCACGTAGAATATCTCTATCTCGAGATTCAGTGTCCGGGAAAAAATAAATCAACACATATACAATGCAGAATATGTTCTTATGCGACAGTTTTTATTTTTTCAAATAGTCCACCATCGTGCTTTCTCATGACCCATGGCCAGGGTGGAATATATCCTATCCACCTCAAAATCAATAGATATCGTCTGGTAGACGTCCCTAATCAGAATCAGTTGAAACCCGATCGATCCGACACGATTTCATTGAGTGATCGTGCTAACAAACAAAATTTCTCAAATAGTCCACCATTGTACTTTCTCATGACCCATGTACATGGTATAGGGTGTTCTATCCACCTCAAAATCAATAGGTGACATCTGGAAGAAGTCCCCGATCAGAATCAGTCAAAACCCGATCGATCCGACACGATTTAGTTGAGTTATCGTGCTAACAAGAATAAATGCCGACGACAACGACAACGACACACACACAGCAAAAAATTTTTAAAAATCATATTTTTTTTGTTTTTAGGCCGAAAAACGAAAAATAAACCCAAAAAAAGAAGTTTGTTTTTTCAATTTTTCTTTACACGATTACATACTTTTCCGGGTATAGT
The DNA here is from genome assembly GCA_037954035.1 of Rosalia funebris. Classification (NCBI taxonomy): domain Eukaryota; kingdom Metazoa; phylum Arthropoda; class Insecta; order Coleoptera; family Cerambycidae; genus Rosalia; species Rosalia funebris. The sequence goes on from JAZFAV010000009.1 coordinate 5,906,614, forward strand.
GGAATGCGGAAAAATAACAACGTAATATAAATCAGACATATGAACGAGGCTTTCATTTCTACTTTATTTTCGAGAAGAAAAACCTAGAGTGTTGTATATAAACATACATAAGTAGTGTTCATATATCAAACCAAAAAATAAATGAATAATAAGTTCCATGTCATCTAATACCTATATTAAAAAATTATGTAGAATGAAAACAGAGATATAGCCTCACGTTAACTTGGATACATCATCTGGCCCGAAGATAATGGGAGAGCGACTTGTGCCGTCGTTATTTTTGGAAAAATTATCTATATATTTCTAAAATCCGCCGAAAATAAAAAAATATAACACCCTGTATATTTACATTAATCCAGCGGCGAATATAATTGATAGATTGTTTTGTAATTCCCATATAAATAGCATGATGTTTTTGGAAATTCGATTTGTATGCTCATATTGATACTAATTTGGAAAAAAATTTGAATATTTTCGTTTTAAATTTAAAACTGCGTCTTTAAAATTTAGATTTAAAGAAAATATTTTCCAATAGTTTTTTTCTGCTTTATTTTGTTCCTATTCAATACTGCCGTTTTCATGGAATCAGTAAGGATGATCATTAATACTCTTTTTCAGGGTCAAGTATAATAGAGTTATTGCCATCTAATTATTTTTAGTTACACCAGACTCTCCCGAAACTGCATATCGATATTTCATCCTTATTAAGAATAATCAGTGCAAACATACCGAAGTACGCCTGGCGCCCTGGCTACGCTAGAAATATTAGAAGAGTCTTGTACCAAGCCTACATGAGCAATACTTATAGAAAACGCCATACTTTGACAATCGCCATCTGCCTGTTGCACGACGACGTTACTTAGTGTCAGCCATGTTACTTCTAATTTCTAACGCAGATTACTTCATCTTACGAAGGCCTTGACGTGACATTACTTCATCTTACGAAGGACGTGACATTACGTGAGGGGGGCAATCAAAAGACTTATTGTCATCTAATTAATCTCAGTTGCACCAGGCTGTCCCAAACTGCATATCGCGATTTTATCCTTAGGAATGACCTGTCCAAGTATACCTGGCGTCCTGAGAATAGTAGATTAGTGTTGTACTAAGCCGGCATGAGCACTACATGTAGAAATTTGGCAAACGCCATTTGTCTGCTATACAATACCCCTGCGTTAAGCCTGATTCGGACTGTGCTAGTAATTTAGTAAAGTGGCGAGTAATTTACTAAGTAAACGTATACGACCTGACCAAAAAGCGTTCGCACTACAGTAATTGTGTACAGTACATTAGACATTAGTGATTCGTGTATTATAAGATGAACAGGCAACGCGACTAGTAAATAAGCTAATAAAGCTTATTGCAATGGCTATTTTAGAAGAAGTGGAAGAAGGAATTGGTGTGATAAAAGAAAAAAAAAACGATGGGTGCGAAAATGGATTTAGAACTAGGAGCTTCTAATTCTCTTCTCAAGGAAATAGCATTAGAAGATCCTAAAGAATATTTACAAATTTTGAGAATGATTGAAAACGTTTTAGTGTTTCCCGGGGATCCATTCAATAAACTGAACCATTTTACTGAAGGAATGCAAACTATGTTAGTCCCGGCACCGGTATGTTTTAACCCCTGCGAGCAGGTCGATCTGAAAAGGAATCGAAAAAGGGAGACGAAAAGAAAACAATACAGAATATTTTATATACCTACTCGTAATAACTACTTATGTATATGAATAAAAAAGTCAACACTAACCTGATATTTTTATTTTTAATTTAATCTCATTCTCACCACATCCAGATATGTTCATTGCATTCTCCAAATCAACATACGCATATTGCTTGATATGTTTTTTATAAAGCGGGGATTAAACGTTGCAGAGGCACTCATGTTGTAAATATTTCGCAATAAATTTAAAAGTTGTATCTTTGCTCCAACGAATATAAATTTTTGCGGCAGCTAATGAGCTCAATTAAAATCAACAGGTTCGCACTTATTTAGTGGATGAAGCACAATGCAGTGATGCGTGGTGGGAGGGCCCTACTCGCCCGAAAATATAGAATAATATGGATCGACTCGACTAAATCACTTACTCTACTTGACTAAAATTTTGTCGTTCAGACACGTTTGGCTACTAAATCACTCGCCACTCGACTAAATTACTAGTATAAAAGCCACTTTACACGACGCTAGTAACTCGTACGAGTCACTAAAACCGAGTACTTCACTCTAGTACTCGCTTTGTGTAAATTGGTGTTCTGTATTCCAGTAGAGTACTCGCTGCTAGTGTCCATGCCAGTCGAGCGCATAGAAAGCAATCCTATTTACTGGAACGAGTTGGTTCCCCCACCAATATTTCCCTCACACAATACTCGACTGCATGACGTACTAGCACCGTTGACATGATTCGAGTAACACTTACGAGTGGTTAGTTTAGTGCTACTGAAGTCGTTGATAGTGCGTACCCCGTATTTCGTAATAGTTGATCGTTGCGTGTAGGTGTCTAAAATGGCTAAGTGGGGTGAAGATACCACTTTAAAATTTGTGGAACTGTATAGAGACGAAGAATGTTTATGGAATATGAGCCTGAATAATTATAACAAATCGGCCCGTGAATCAGCTTTATTAAGAACTTTAAAAGAAATGAATATATCTTATTTTGGTGTTGCTGAGGCAAAAAATAATATTAAGAATTTAAGATCAACATATAGTCAAGAGCTTGTTAAAATTAAGAAATCCGAACACTTTGGAATGGGCATCCAAGAACTTTACAAGCCAAAACTGCTGTTGAAGATTTCGAAAGCTATTTTCAGTTGCAAGGTATGAGAGGGTAATTTCTAACTTTATTCAGCTTAGCTTTTCTCATTGTTGTATCGGTTCGTTGTATTCGTGGCGATATTTTCTTCAACAGTAAATTAAAAGAATCTGGAGATATTCGCATGCAATTTCGGTATTCAGGAATTCTCTAAAGCCATAGCTACCATAAAGCCAGCTCCTTAAGAAGCATACTTGAGGCCCCACGGGCGGATCTTCTAGCCAGTCATTTTCTTACCCATATTCTTGTTGGCTCGTTTTGTTCCGATTCGATTATTTCCATCAATTCTTCGCACAACACTTTAATACACGTCTTTAAACACTTTCTGATCAAAGACTTTTTGCATATAGTGCTCATCTTTGCATGAAAATACGAAAAAACTCGACAACTGGAAATAGCCACTAAACCGAGTGGTGTCTACACGTCAAAAACCAATTTTAGCGTGTAAACGTCACTATCCCCATGAAACACTCGCCCCAGTAACTCGACGAGTTACTAGCATCGTGTGAAGCCTCCTTAATCCGAACTAGGTCTTAGACGAAGTAAACTGAGTTAGAACTGAGAAGTAGTATGGCTGCTGATACGTGACGAGAAGTAAGCGTGCAGCATATGGAATTTAAACAATATTACTGCAACATTATATTACAACACATATGTTGGTACAATTTATAATCATATTCATATTCATGAAATATGATTCATAAAATATGATATTTTAAAAATAGTAAATAGAAGAAAATTGTACTGAAACGTCCTGTACCCGGGCTATAAGATCACGCGGTATTTTTAAATTTTTCGTAACATTATTAAACTAATTTGGCACATAAAATTTTTCCTAAATTATTTTCATTTCATTTAATAAGCAGTCAAAGTAATTAAGCTCCTTTTAAATTAATTTTCAGAGAGAAATTAGAGTTTTAAACTATTCAATACAGAATATCAAGACAATAACATTACAATATTTGCCTTAAAATGTAGATAGGCATCAAACTTTAGGTATTTGACAGCGGCGAAGAATGCATAAACATAGCTAGCGTGGGTATCTCTTTTCGACAGGCAAGAGGATGAGGCAGCGTACTCCGTTCATTGTCGGACCTGCGCTGTTCGAAGTCAAGCAACAAATTGCACGGTTGCAACTTGGATGAGTGACGCATGGCCTTATTCTCATGGGGCCGCGGTGGTGCTGACTTGGTATTTGGTAACAGGGTAGCAACTGGGCCAAATACTGGGCACATTGTCTGTGTGAGTTCGATTCTCACCAGAGGGAACTTGGCACTTCCCTCAGGGCTGGGTGTTTGTCCGCGTTTATATGTGTAACCTTTCCCCTACATAGAGCCTGCCTTTCTGGGGAGGGATGTCTAATTTCCGTGTGTCCAAACTAAAATTATCGCCATTATATGTTAAGGCCTTATATGGAAATAGAGCCCAGGAAACCTGATTAGACATTTTATGAACATTAAAATACCGTCAAATTTTCGAGATCCAGCGATCCCTAAACGATCATCGGATCGATGAAATAGTACCCTGTTTCACCGCGTCCTAGTTATTTCCTTCGCACCGAGGATTTCGGGAATCTGTTATCCCTCTCGCAAGGACCACTTAAATTTTGCTTAAATATCGAGGCCCCGAGGTAAGAACATAGTTTTAAAATTAATCCACGAATAAGCAGTTCGAGATTAGTCCGGGAAAAGGCAGCCAGGAAGACTTGAAGAACAGAAGACCCGAAGATTTGAAGAACCGGAGATCAGAAAACAAAAAACAAGAAGATCCGAAAAGCAGAAGACCAGAAGAATAAGATTAATTCAATTCATGTCCACTACTTTGCCACATCGGGAGGGTTCCACCTCTCGAATCACGCTGTCCACCAGGAAGTTGCGAGACCGGATTGTCGGAGGCTCCGGGCGACAATCCAGTCATCCATCGAGTAGTTCGGGTTTCTCCATCATGGACGTTAACGAGGGTAGGGGTTGCAAACCTGGGGGAGAAATCTCCGAAGCCGCGCCTATTGATGCCCTGCTAGGTGAGCGTTATTTAATCACTCATATTTCAGTTAATATTAAAATTATTGTAAATAATCACTACCGATAAAAGGGGGATTTATTTAATCAATGACTTTAATCAATATCTGCGTCGTTATTTCCCTGTGGTACTTAAATATAATTTAATACTTGTTAGGTGATTTCGTTGATAATAATAATTCACTGTGTTAGTTTGAGTGTAAGCTAGCCACTGAATTATACTTTCTTTTCATTCAATTATAATTATTACTTTTACCGGGAACTTAATTTCCAGTATTAATCTACTTTACGTCTATGTGAATTAGTCTGTACTATGATGTTCTTGAGAGGCTAACAACCCTCTGTTCATAATTTATTGCATTTTGTGGAACATCTGTTAGCGTCTCCAGGCGGGGGCATTGACATATCTAGGGCCGACCGCAACTCTTAAAATAATATTAGCAGTTACTACACGTGAATTTCGTTCGATGGTTTCATATAATCGGTGATGTTTACCTGTGTTCTAAAATGATAATGATACGTGCGTACTTTGTCTATCATAGAAGGGTAAATACTTCGCATCGGGCTACCTGGGTATCTCAAAGCGAACGGGTATGTGACACGAAGCCATTACAGAGACAGTGTCTCACCTATAATAGCTTTACTGAGGTGATTTTTTACACAACCTACGGCAACAAGCCGTTTGCTAACTGCGAGTTCGTGGTTGGGCTTAGGTTTTTTAATGTCTCCCCAGTGGGTAAACTCACAGAGTATTTGGCGAGTGGAGTTCCTTTTGGCGTATTTCAAACTTGTGCGTATGTCAGCCATTATTTGAAATAAACGGAAGCTTCCGTTACAAATAACAGAGTTCTATTGTTTGTCAAGAATATTATTTCCACATATCCAAGTTTGGATAATAAATGTAAATTGTAGTGGATTCTGAGTTTTTTTTTATTGCCTTCTTCTAGTATTTATTCAAATAAAGTAAATCAGACTTGAATTCAGATAAATAAAATCCTAAATTAAATTAACCAGAGCAGATCATAAATAAGAAAATTAAAACAAGTAATACCAAACTTTATATAAAGAATTTGGGGAATAATAGTTAAAAACACAACGTAGCAAGGTTTGTACTAGACAAAATTAAACGATCAGGCCAAATCTTCGAACTTGTACGTCCACTATTTTGGGAAGGGTCAATTAGGAGTAGCAGAGGTTAGTTGGTATAACATTCTACAGGGGTGATCAATATAACCACTGCAGAGGCTCTCGCGAGAGGACATTCTGAACCGAATATTTTGGACGGGCACTGTATATGTGGCATAGATAATAAAAATATACCCACACAGAACATATATTAACGATTCCATAAATTTTGTTTACGACAAAATCTTGAAAGCGCGATAAAACAAACAAAAAATTTGAAAGTACATATATAACTCGGTAAAATATAGTAATACGCGCCCGGGTATATTAAAGAGTCGGGTTTAGTAAACAACTTAGACGTAGAGAATATTTTATGTGCATTACGATATAAATTTTGACCTTATAAAAAACATATTCAGTTTCATGAAACTTGCCCCACACAATTTATATGGCCAATTCCGTCTCGGCAATAAATAACAGTGTAATATGCGTTTGAAATTTTCACAACGATGTTACATTATATCCCCATTTCTCCCCCTGTGGCAGCGCGTAATAAAATCTGCAGTGTTCACATTTCTGTGCAAGAATGAGTAATACCGTATGAGTCAAGTGTGGATTTGTAGAATGCCAGACCTCTAAATCATCCCTTGAATGGCTGTGACACAACGTCGTTACATCAACTTATAAATAGAGGGCGGTATTTTATTGGATTTTCTGATTTTAACAATAAAGCCTGTCTATCTGTTGATGGCTTCGACTGTAGCTAAGAATCGTTGCGCTTGCTCTATTGATATTTTTATTCGGTTATCGCGGATAGGTATGTTTCAGGCGGTCCTTTGTAAGCAGTGCCCACTCGTGTTTTATTTGAACTTTGAAGGATCATAGATACATTTATTTGACCCGATTAACTTACTTTTTTTTTGTAAAAACGTTTCAATCAAAACAAGGAATTGTAAAATACCAAAACTAAACGATACTCGATAAGCTAAATGCAGGGCCGTGAAAAAGTATACTCTCAAGTTTATATTTAATGGCATTCGTAGTAAGAGTGTGTGTAATCCGTGACAGATTAAAGGGCTCACAGCGTAACATCGTAACGTCGTCGCGCAACATCAGAGCGTTCCGTGGCTTGTCGGTTTTTCAGCGTCACATCAAAGGCTTGTTCCGCGGTGGCGTTACGTATCCCCCTTACATGTCTGGACGAGACTACAGCGACTACGATGGATGGAACGGTGTCGTGTTATGAACCAATGTTAGGCGTTGATGTCCCGTTGCGGATGAAGAGTATGTGTCCTGTTGGGATATTGTGTCACGATGGTAAGTTACGCGTCGGCGTTCCGATACGGTTCGGTGTTGCATGTTTGGACGCACCTTAAGAAGTTCTGCTGCATATGTATGAATAAGTATAAACTCAGTTTGATTTAAACAGTCAGTGAGATTATACAATAAAAACAATTTGAGTAGCGATTTGTCCAGAGGCTGAGGGTTCTCTGCAAATGATTTTTATAGTGTTAATACTTGGAATGTTCGTTTAATCTTTTTTAATATGCCGCGTGGTAAATAATTGAAAAAGATAAAGAGAAACAATGAACAATCGATCTACTGGAAAAACACAGCGACAGATCGCCACACTTATTAATCATTCACAAAGTCTTGTAAAAAAATTCCTTAAATTTGGAGTCTGAAATTATGGTAAAAGAAAGCGCTCGGGGCGGCCGTCTAAACTTTCACCGACTACAAAGCATGCTATTCTGAGGGAATTATCAGAAGCATCATCATCTCAGGCTGTCCGTCGTTTTAATTTAAAGTGTTATCCCAGTCTCATCAGAATGGACGGCGGAGGAAATGTTTAAAGAAACTTGCACTTAAGCACTATCACATGGAGGCCATATTAAAATTTGCAGAATAGTATGTTCTAAACAACCATTTTTGAGACCATGTAATCTTTAGCGGCGAAAAAAATAATAATTTCGATGAACCGGATTGGTTTAGCTATTATTGGCATGATTTACGAAAGGAACAAAAAATTATATCAAGAAGACCTCAAACGGTTCATTCTGTTATAATATAAGCGGCTTTTAAAAAGGGTATGAACAGCCGGCTGGAATTTATAAATGGCATAATGAATGAGACTGCTTACGAAAATCTGTTAGATGATTACCTGTTACCATTTCTACGCTTACTGAAGATGGTGGTGTAATATGTCAACAGAATAATGCACCTATTCATTCTGTAAGGTTCACAAACATCTGATTTCAACAGTATGGAATCGACCTTATGTCATGGCCAGCATTCTGTCCTGATCTTAACCAATAGAAAATCTATGGGGAATTATGACAAGAGCAGTATATAATCCAACAAAGCCTTCAATTGAAAGTATTGATAAACTGAAGTGTCGAAGTACAGCTGCCTGGGACGACATTCCATAGGCAATTTTAAACAATTAATAGATGGTATGAACATTTGCTTATTAAATATAATGAAATATAAGGGTAAATAGTATTAGTCCAAGTAAAACAGAGAAATACCAGGTTATAATTTTTCACAAACTCCAGACCCATTTTTTCATGAATTTCATGTTATACTAATACCAATACATGAGATTCTAACAACTCTATGTAATATAAAACACTGCTATCACATAATATACCATTCCAATATATCCATAAGATTATTTTCCATTTTAGGCTTTACTCATAATGTAGTTCAACTTAGGGCAATTTTGTATTTTTTCACTGTATTTAAATATGTTAGAAATGACCATCTTTAATTAATATTAAAGAAGTAGAATAAGCTTAGAACTGGTCTTCTACCTTTTATTCAATTTTGATCAAATTGTGGTTGCATGTTCAAAGTGATATTTTATTAAAAATAATGGTTATACAATATACAGGGCACCAAAGACTTGCTGCAAACCATAAATATAAATTATCTGTTTTCTGAGCTATTGTAAATTAATAGTTTGGTAACGAAAGTAGGCTAATAAAAGTGGGAATATACAGGATAGTATACAGTCGAATAAGGTCTTTTGAACTCTATTCATCTCATTATATATTTCCACTTTCTGCTAGCCATCATCATTAACGACTGTATTGGAATGGAGAAGAGATTGAATGGAATTTGAAATTAAATGGTATTGCATGAAATGAAACTCGTTTCTGTTTGGAAATGCACGAAGGTCATCTAAACTAAGCCTCATGTGAGAAGAAGACGTGAATAGATATGATATATCCAATATTATTGTGCAGGTACACAATATTATGTATGACATATCCAGTATGCGTGTACATATCAGAGTGCCGTGGTATACACACATGTTGTATGAATTATGGTATGGATAAAGCCTATAATTGTAATTGGCGATTGGTCTTCATTCAAAGAGATATGTGCACCCAAAGCTATAGAGGATGTTCTACAATCATTCCTATTTCTCAGAAAGTTACCAAAGCCCGTGTTTCAGCAAGTTTGTCTTCTTCCATTGATATTTTTAACTTAGATTGTAAGTAGATATTTCCTGTATACTATATCATCATATTCATATAATATCAACCCAATTATAGCAAGCTTCCTGAGTTTTTCATTTTCTATATAACTTATTAAAGAACACAATTTCTTGTACAAAATTGTAGAAAACTATTCAATACCATAAAATAGTATGATTTCAATTCAATAGAAAAATGCCTTAAGTTTAGTATGTCTTTACAGGATGTTCCCCTTGATCAATATTATTTTCCTCTTTGAGTGTATTTGACATGTTAAGACATAATCTGTTTTAGATGGATATATCGCCATTAATTTACTACTTACTTTCATCATTATATTTCTTGTACTGACGAAAATGCTGATCCAATTACTCCTCCATATTTTTTGAAATTTTGTTTGATTTCAACAAAACGAAAACCTAAAATAATCTTCGGTTTTAAGTGCATGAATTATTAATAAGTTGACAAACAATGCCCAGAAATAGTACGATTCATTTCCCAAAATTTTATTTCTGATTTGGTGAGAATTTTAAGTCGAAATGTGTGAAATGTCAAAGTTCATGAATCACATCGTATAGGCCAGGGATAAAGTTCCTTCAAGGGGTTGTAAGAAAGGAAAAAAATTCGAAAATTACTTCTCTTCCATTACTTTTATTCGAAATTATCGAAAAGTATCGATAATTTCTCTATTGGCACATAATTGCCAGTTCTAAAATATGAGACTCATAAACATTTTATGCTACTAAAAGTTAATAACAAATAGAAAGACGAAAAAAACATGAAGTAGCATATATGGTACTTGAATCCAAAATTGTTTTTTTTTAATTGAAAACCCGATATTGAAAAAAACTAAGCTCATGAAAAGAAAGAAAAATGGGTAGCATCAAAAGCTAGTTTTTCTAAAATATAAGAAACAACACAAATAACTGGTAACTGATTATAATGTATTAAATCAGTGGAAACAATATGTACAACCTACAAAATAACAAAACCACAGCACCGATTGTGAAATCGTTAAGGCATTAAGTAGAACAACGTGATATTATCCATACATAAACAGAAAGTATTTGGACATAATATAAAATAAAAACCAACTTAACAGACAGATGCACACCGCCTTCATCACATGAATACCAAAGTTGTCAAATATCAGTAATTTGGAAATTGGAAATTGGTGGACAATAATGAATAAACTTGGAAGTGAAGCAAAGTCATCTAATAGATTCATTAAACATATGCTTAGATCATGAGTGCTTGGATTATAAATCAAGAAAGAAGATATTAGAGGAATAAAATGGATGATATATAAAACATTCCTTTTATTAAAAAAGTACATCTTAAATAGAACATCTGAAATATTTTAAGGAAGTAAATAACATAGCACATACCTGAATATTAGTATTTATTTGAAAAATATTCTAATTCAGTCAACATTAAAACAAATGGAACATTTTGATCATCTTTACGTAGGACGTTTGGAAACAAAATGCAGAATATCGATAAAAACATTAATTCCACCATCGATTAGATGTGTTTCATCGTTGATAAAAAATATTCAAATCGGGTGGAAATTAAATGTTTCCATCTTAAGTAGTACACATTGTATATGAGATTATATATCTGATGGCATCATAATAATTTTATATAATTTGATAATATTTGGATCATTATCATAATAATTTGATAAATAACAACAATGTATTGCTGATAGGAACTTATAGCCCCTATGTAGCGTTCTAAAAAATAAATATTATGCACCTTTTGTAGTGCTAATAAAATTACAAAAAGTTAGTTAACAAATCATACACGCATTCGAAATGACATCCCATTGTATTTTCCTATGTTTAAAGTATAAAGCTCCTCCTTTAATCAGCTGGTGTTCATTAAAAAATTAAAGGCCGGAAGGTTCAGGGAATACACGTGTTTTATTCAATGATAATAAAGTTGGGGAAAGTGGGTAGCTGTACGAGGACGAAATTCAATTAGGCGAATCGGCAAGTGTATAATTAAGGAAAACATTTCCCCCATTAAATGCCGAAAACAGTTTTTTGTGTCATATTACTGTCAGATATTATACGTTTCATGTTACATCGTTCTCTTAGGTATCAACTACGAGACACGATGTCTTTGAAAATGAACGTAGGTGGACTATTATTTCTATTAGGTACGTCAAAAAGGAATCCACTTTCGACAAGATGTGCTTCAGTAAAAAAGTATACATGTTTTTTTTTTTGAGAGAGAGATAATATATTACATTAACTTCAATGTGTCTCAAAAGTGAGGCATGTAATTGCATTTTCCTTTTTCTATTTGACATTAAAGAAATTCTTTGGGGAAAGATAGCTATTAAATTAACTTCTGCAATAAAAACTTGATGCAGTGTTATAAGTCAATTTGTAGTATTGCAAGCAAAAAACATACAAGCAGCCCCACAAGGATAACAAGCAGGCCATGGCAGACAAAAGGCAAGTTACATATAGTATTAAGCTATTGATTTAAAACACAAAGTTTCCAGATGGTAAGTTTTAAAAACTATCGTGAGATGGAGTATTGTTTATACTCCAATCCATCTGTAAATTTCTTAAACATTAAGGATAAAACAAATTAAGCCAAAACAGCTATTCCCCTGGCTATATGCCGTTAACGGGCACTGAATTACGTGGCGAAATTTGCCGTACTTTTGTTTTAACATTGCATAGAAAAAATGCAATGATTTAGATCGCTCGAAAATCGCAAGGAAGATGCAGAGGGTCCTCTATCTCCGGATACCGCTAACTACAGACCGGTTTCGACCTATCTTGGGTCTCGTCAGTGTAGTGTATAAGATTTTTTTGTTAATATAAAAATGTTTAGTCTTTATTATCAATTATGACCAAACTGTATCTTTTAAAAGTGATTCCAATTTTTCAAATATATATATTTGAAACATGTACATTTAATATTATTAAATTCATATGTTGGAAATTTTATAGATAGAATGCAAATAGAAGTTTGATTTGGGAAGTAGCTTTAGCAATATCAGATTCATGACGATATGACTATTCTCTTACCGATTCTGAAAATTTTGTATTGACTTTAAAACAGTCCAAATTTCTTTCGTTATTATTAATATGACTTATTCTATAATAAGAGTCTGAAATTATTTCTGATATTTCAAATTGTATCTGATTTTATTATTTCTGATCTTATTTGAAATTATATCTGATAGGTTATTGTGTATATAGCGGTAATAACATAAAACAAAACTGCCAAAGCCTTCTATAGATTTAAAACCATTTCCTCTTAAAAAAAATCACTGTTTATTTCATAGAAATAATTTCGAACATTAGGAAACCTGTTGCAGTCTACCAAAAACATGCATTGATGTAAGTTTAGGTTTAGATTTAGTTTTCTGTGGAGGGTCGCGAATCCCTGCAATATTCAGGCTACTACCCATAATATCTCCCCATAAAATAGTCAGTACTGAAACACAGGTTTAGTTTCTTTCCAAAAACTCAATATCCCCTTCAGACCAATATTTCTCAGTTCATATTCAGAAGTCTCTACCATTCCTCCATACAATCTGAATTACTTATCGGTACTATAATCAGTGTTGCTGAGATTTCAGTTAAGGTTACAGTATCCTGTTAGCAACCCTGTGTGTTCCCGAACACTGTCTCTATCATCCCTCAGGAACTTTACCATCCAGTTGCTGCTAAGGGTCAAACCCAGCAACAGAGATGCCTGTCTGTATCCCTGGATGTTGCGCCAGCGATTAAGTTTTTCAATCTCCAGTCATTACTGGATTGCCCTCTTATCGAGTCAGTGTGCAGTCTTGATCGCTGGTTCAGGTTTAATCTCTCGGTTTCTTACCTTCCCTACTTGTCCGCCTTTTATTTGTGCTGGATGACGGTATCACCTGATACCCAGACCAACGTTAGCTTGTTACTTCTGACTAGTGTTTCTCTTGCATGTGTATATTCCTCCACCAACCAGGATTATACCCCTCGTGGAAGCATGTGGCATAACGTCCAAGAGAAATCGAGTACAGCTCTCTTCTATTATATCTCTCCGTATACTCCAGCCCCAGTCTCCCCATTAGCCCTGGAGCTATTCGCGAACCATATGTCTCCACCAAAGGGACCGTGCTGTTTCTCCAATCCTCTCTACTGGGTCTAAAGCCGGGTTCACACGGAATCGTGAACCAGGTGAGATTAATACTTATTTTGCGCAAGCCCTACGATTTGCTTTTTCGACATACGAGTTCATTATCTACTCCAGTTGATAGTGTTGACACTGATGCGGTGGTGAAACAACTACCCTTGTTGATCGTAACCGAGATGTTAGCATTCTTTCAACATAACTATGAACTATGACTGAAGCGGTCGTGAAGTCTTAAACCAATCGGGGATTTGACGAAGGCTATTCGAGGGTAGACAGTGGGCATGACTCCCACTACCGATAGTTCACACTAGGTAGTGATCAGTGGTCACGACTTCTTAGCGGACTGGTAGTGCTCTCGCCCGGTTGCTGAACCTATGTTCAAATGTGTAATATATTTTCATCCTGTCCTGCAGCATCAAAAATGCATTGATGTAACAGGTTAATAATTTTTTGAACTAAGGTTTGTAGAATGATAACAAATTAAAACGTTAGCGCAATGAAATGGTCATTTTCACAATCAAAACAGTGAAACACTCTATTTGTTGCTTTTGTGCAAATAAATTGAAGAATATTTATAAACGGCATCGTACGAATTATATATTCTTACCCGACTTACGAGAATACACATTCCTCTTCCTACGCCTTTCAACTACCGTCATAAATTTCTTAGCACGAAATATATATACTACCTACTGTATGCTTTAGTAGAGTGTTATTAAAGAAAATAATATTTACATGAGAATTCAGCAGATGAAAGCTGAATTCTGATATAAAATCTTTGCCTGTTGTTTTATTCTCATTTTCCTACGAGGTACCCCAACCATGTATGCGATGAATATCCTCGCATATGGAATTAAAATGAAATGAAATAAAAACTCTATCGCCTTATTGTTTTATTTTTAGCCCTTGGAAAGGTTAGTATATTGTTATGTGGAAGTTAAAACAATGGTAGCTCGAAAAAAAAAATAACATCTATTCATAAAGAACTCATGAATTAAGTATTAAATGAATGAAGATCTATTAATAATTCATAAAAATAACAAAATTTGGAATGTGAATAAAAATTTACTTCGACAGTGGATATAAATGGTTCACAAAAAGACATGGTACTTTTTTCTATTAGTGCTGTTAGAGAAAATATGGTGGTGAATAATTAATGACAATAAACAACGTGAATTGGAAATCACTGAACTATCACTGAACTTCATTATTAAATATTAGTTCTACAATGACACTTCGGCCATTGATAGACATCCCTTTTGATGCTATAAATTGTTAAAGAACAGATTAAGGCAATAATAATACCTCCAATGAATTAAACTGACAACGTTGTTAGTGAAAATGCATATTAACATTTTTGTTTCATATAAAACACAATAGTATAATAATATGATAAACGAGTAAGCAAATCGCAATAATATTGCGCCGCCCCTCGATCATATCGAAGGCACCTCCGAAACATGCCTCTAGAGGCTTCAGATCAAAAAGTTGTTCGCAAGGGTCGATTTTTTATATTGATTAGTGCCAAAATTCGAACGAATAGCATTTCGTACATCGACCTAAAAATTTCGTGACACACACACGAAAACAGCCATTTAGTAAATAGATATTTAGAGTCGATACTCAATGTAGATCGACAACTAAATGCTACTCAAATGACATTCTTGGATAGTGAAAATAGATGATGATGCAAAAATCAAACAGACATAAATCGCATTTTGATTTCTGAATAACTTGTATTCAGGCAAACAATATATATATATATATATATATATATATATATATATATATATATATATATATATATATATATATATATATATATAATATATATATATATATATATATATATATATATATATATATATATATATATATATATATATATATATATATATATATATATATATATATATATATATTGCAAACTACCACTACCCCAATTATGCCTAATTATAATACAACAGGTTATCGGGAATAGATGTATTACACACACCTGTTGTGTTGCGTATTTTACTTATCCGATGGTAGATAAAGCCATTTATTATTAAACGGTTTGTCATCAACCGATTAAGTATTTTATTAGTAGAAAAATGTTCACCAGAAAAAAAAAACTTTTCAGCATAGAATATCTCAATCATCAATTTTATTCGTCAATTTGCGATAAATAAATCTACCCATTTTCCAGCCGTGGTCAAGAGAGAGAAACTTTAATTATACAAAAATGGGAAAAGTTAGCAATTGCAACAAGTTAGCAATGAAACTAACAATAGTACTAACCTTTCTGAATTTAAACTTAACCCTAACCTGCCTCTGTTTTTCACAGTTACATTGATCTGTGTTGCCAACTTCTATTGGACCAACTTCTGTCATCGATTGTTGGCTAACCTAAGTACAAGGCACAGATTTGGCAATAACAAAATCAACAGCCAGTAGGGCTTATGCCTGCGAACACTACACAGTGGCTACACTCTTAGATACGGCTCTGCAATGTTGATATTCTTGCCTGCTCTTTCATTTAAAATAGAAAATATCTAGAGGTGTCTAGCTCAAAATTCTCAACGGCACCGAAACAACAACAAGAAGAGAACAAACCGCAATAAAGAAGAAAAAAGGCCTGAAACAAGAGAAGAGTCTTACAATTAGTCTTTGACTAGTGGTACTAATTTAATGGATTTTATTGGCACAAGAAAAAAATACTATACCTTTGATATTAGGTAGCATTCAGTGGTTAAGTACACTTGTACTGAAGTTCGGTGACAGATAATTATTCTAAACATCAAATCCGTCAAAAAGTGTGAATGAAAGACAGTGTTCCAAGGATAATACACAATTTATATTGTTCAAAACAACTTGTCATCAAGACACTCAAATAATCCAAGAACCAATATGCCTAACTTTTTTGTATCTCTTTATCTACAAAAAACCCTTAAATTAGCGGCAGTTTTAGTTATTTCTAATTTTTTATTCAAATATCACTGCACATCATATATGCAGTCAGTTATTTATGAAAAAAAATAGTACGGGACCGCAATCGTATTAACAGATATGGAAGTTATTGTACGGGGACTTATTTGTTTAAAACCATAATAAATCTACCACAAAATTTCGAGTCATACGTAAAAGATTATGCTTTCTTAAATGGCATCATTGGATAAGGGCATTGCTATGTAAAAAAATGTTGATTACAACATAACTCCAAAATTGAAGACGTCAAAAATAAATATAAGTACACCAATAAACGTACATCTAGATAAAATTGATCTATCTAAGAATATTTTTCTACCTGCCTGATAACGATGTTATGGGATTTGTTACCAACCGTTACTTCCTCACTCATATTTTTCTGTCAGGCTATTCCAGAGCTACAGATTTGTTCCATTTACATAGTTTCATGCTATGTACGTATTGTTTCTAACATCATTAGGATGTAGTAAGTAGAGCAATACACATCTCATAATTTATCTGATTGTTTTTCATTAATAAAGGACCATAATGCGGTTTCAAATGCAGGCCACCTTATTCAGTCATGGCGCTGCTCCAAATCTGCGTTAATTAAATAATTACTCCACCTATTTCATGTTAGTCTGGGGGGGTTTTTTGTCTCTTCGTTCGCCATCGCTGAAGGCAGTGCAGTAAGAGCGAGTCTCTTCGTTTTGTTCCAAGTTTATTTGCTTCATTTCCTATTGTTTGATTGCTTGTAGTTCGGAAACTCTTGTTTATTGTTCAGGGGAATTGTTTTTAGGGAGATAGCTCACCATTCGTTTGCTGCATTTAGCTGGACCATGTTCTGTTTGCGGTTAAATTTCCAATATACGTTTAGATGCTAGATAACTATCATATAAAACAGTTTCCTCCATGTCTGGAGCGGAGCCTAATGGATTCATAAAAGATGCGGACATGGATATTAATTTTACTTTGTGCAAGGCCTTTTGTAAACTTTGTTCCTTAGGATCAGAAAGTATGTATAAATAATACGTTGAAGAATTAAGGTACTAGTATTTCTTGACTGAAAGTAGTGAAATAAACAATTTTATTTATGTTTTTAAATAACATTTCCCTGAGTGAATTAATGAATATAAAATGTTTCTTGCAAAATATTTGAATAAATAATTTTGACCGATGTATACTTAAATAATGTTAAATAGCTAATTTCACTTATATTAATATATCTTATTAATATTAATAAAAATTAAGCATCACATTCAGCAACAGCAGGAAAAATTACATGGAAGTTAAAACAACCTCGCTCGAGAAAATTTAAATGTAAATTTTTTGGGTACGAAATTTCCTTTTAGAAGTAAGTCCACCGGTAATACTTAACGGTAATAACATAAAATAAAGTTCTGTAAAGAACATATTGTTTCGCAGTTGTTGAGGGCAACGAGAAGTAAAAAGCAATATTTCTTATGAACCATATTGTGATATACTGCTAGTATATTAAAATTTACAGTAATAAGGTTTTTTAATCAGGATTTTTCTTACTTATAGCATTTATCATATTTTCTTTTAATCATTCAAAGAAATGGACGTGTGTTACTGTTTAATTTATTTTTCACATCATTCAATAACACTGACTTAGTTTTCCACAAAACACTCCACTACACTCAACGCGCGTTTCGTCAACAAAGTTGGCATCATCTGGAGACGATTAAAACTGAGTCGAGTTTTTAGTTTTGTGGAAAACTATGTCAGTGTTATCTTCACAGCAAAGGTTCCAACCTACTCCAGTACATAATTTAATATTAGAATTAATATCGGCGCAGTTTAAGTAAGTTGTGGTGGTAGGACAAATAAAGGGCATTTTAACACTGCAAAAGTGTTTTACAAAAACGATTTTTCTTATACTAAATTGATGATAATATAACCTTATCAAAAATGTTTTATTATAATGCAGATCGCCTTAGAGAATATTAGTTGGTCGATTTCTCTAAGAGCTATTAGAGTGGTGTAATGTAAAATATTGTCAATTACACTGGTGAGTTTCATACCACAAATTTTGAAATTTTATACAACTCTCGTACCACTAAAGGTGGTAAAGTTTTACTCTGGTAGATTTAAATATAGTATGGAATTTAATATTTGACATAACGCACCTGTAATGTGTTCTTGATGTAATTACTCTAAACACCTCATGCACAAATATTTTCATAAAACTATACGGCAATTATATTGTGATATTTATGTTATATAATTGTTATTTATTATCTTTAAAAAAACGAAAACATTGAATACACTATTTTTGTACCGAATGAATCTGAAATTATTTTTTAATTCTTAACTGATTCAGATTTTCATTCGAAGTACGAGTAATAAACATAAATGGAAATTGTAAGAAACCAGTTGAGAATTAGTCTTTTTTATCTTAGCTGCACTACATATACTTATGTTATGCCTTACTTTATCATAAACAAATCAGAGGTATCAAGAAGGTTGGCTTATATATGTGATGATAAACGAATCAACTTTATATAAAAAAAAAAGCAGACTGCATAAATTAGACAATTCCCCAAATGAGAATCCGTAACTATCTGAGCGGTGGGTATAATTTGAGAAAGCGCCCATTCTCATTGACATTGCCAGTGCCGATGCTTGGAATCCAACCAATATCACAACAGTTAGTAGTTAGTCACAATTACCACATAGTTCAGTCACCTCAGTTTTTATTTAAATCTGCTGGTCAACATCTCTTCAGTCTTCGGTTCTCAACTGAATGTTATAGTGTTTCTATAAGGAGGTTGGGATGTGCTTCGAGTTTTAGATGGTGATTATGAAACTCATAATCACCATCTAAAACTTCACGTTTGTATTTCATGACTTCACGTATATAGGGGATATTCAAGTCTGTATGTAATATGGTTTAAAACATACTAAGGTATGTGTGATATGGTACGAAGGACCTTCGTCTGAGCACATTGCATGATATAGTCCCTTCAAATTAGACAAGAAATCACTGATTTTGGGAAATTTTTCCTACAGCTAAGCGACCTATACATAAAGTTGTGTTGGGGTTGAGTCAACATATTTTTCACCTAGCGCATGATAAAAAAGAAATTTTTTTTTTATATATATATATATATATATACACACGTTTTTGGTCGTTTTTTCGGTTTCTTGCGTTTTTTTGAAAAACTATACATTTTTGGGAAAACATGACCTGATTTTATGTTGTAAATTTTGCGGTTCTCCACAATTTTTTTTCTTTTCGTTTTTGCGAAATTCTGCTTAGTTGCGCCGCTAGAGCGCGCTGAAGTATTTTTGAGCTCTTTTTCGATTTTAAGCCAAAACTATGCATTGTAGAGAAAAATATCAAGAGATCAAAATTGTAGATATAAAGATTTCCGATACATTTTGTTTTTTTTTTAAAGTCGCACGGTTTTGCCACTAGAGGGCGAGAACCGTTTTATTTTTTTTTTTTTGTAATACTCTTGTGCAAATAAATTCACTCTAGAGCATTATTTTTTATTTATAGGCAAAACTATGCAATTTTTAGAAAAGTTGAATTACAAAAAGTTGGAGAGCAAAAAACTTACTTCAAATAACATACTTTTTTTTACAAAAATGCATAGTTTTGTCTATAAATAAAAAATAATGCGCTAGAGTGTCTTTTTCATTCGCACAAGAGTATTACAAAAAAAAAATAAATAAAACGATTTTCGCCCTCTAGTGGCAAAACCGTGCGATGTTAAAAAAAAACAAAACAACAAAATGTGTCCGGAATTTTTATATCTACAACTTTGATTTCTTGATATTTTTCTCTACAATGCATATTTTTGGCTTAAAATCGAAAAAGAACTCAAAAATACTTCAGCACGCTCTAGCGGCGCAACTAAGCAGAAGTTCGAAAAAATAAAAAGAACAAAAATTGTGGAGAATCGCAAAATCTACATCAAATCAGGTACTGTTTACCCAAAAATGCATAGTTTTTCAGAAAAACGCAAAAACCGATAAAACGGCCAAAAATGTGGATATATATATATATATATATATATATATATATATATATATATATATATATATATATATATATATATATATATATATATATATATATATATATATATATATATATATATGTATGTCTATATCTAAAAAACCACCCATTTTTTATCATGCGCTAGGGGAAAATATGTTGACACAACCCCAACACAACTTTCTGTATAGGTCGCTTAGCTGTAGGAAAAATTTCCCTCAATTTTTCTAATTTGAAGGGACTAGTAGGAGTATGTGATTTAACTGCACAGCCCCAGGGTTGGTTCATAGGTCCAAATGGGTCTAATTATTGTTTTATATAGTTTATTTTCTATTGATAC
The DNA here is from genome assembly GCA_037954035.1 of Rosalia funebris. Taxonomy (NCBI): domain Eukaryota; kingdom Metazoa; phylum Arthropoda; class Insecta; order Coleoptera; family Cerambycidae; genus Rosalia; species Rosalia funebris. Next base: position 5,927,504 of record JAZFAV010000009.1, read on the forward strand.
TTTGGACTGTCGTCTCGAAAACTAACTAGTTCATTTCTTTCATTTTTAAGACAATTTGCAATTTGTTTTTAATATGTGTTACTTCCAAGTAAGTTTACTGTCTAGGTGAAGACCAAGGTATTGAACGGTTACTTGAAGTACGATTTCCTAGTTGAGATGAATTGCAGGACAACGTTCTTTTCTAATGGCAAATATTATATGACAAGATTTGGACCCATTTACTTCTATATTCCACTTTTCCAACCACTACTCAAGTGTTCCTAGATGAAAATTGTCTGTTGCAATGTTGGGATTTATATTTCTAGATATGAGGACTGTGCGTTAACGAATATTCCAGAAATCAGATGTATGTAGTACATACAAAAGAGGGCCAAGCATACGTCCTTGTGGTACACCCAAGTTAATTTGAAAACAGTTCCTTCACTTCTTGACGTAATTCTGTAGAAGCTTTGTCTATTATTTTCGTCACAAGATGAATTTAGGTAAGGTGTTATTTGTTGCTCCATAGGTGTCATAAAATAATTGGTTACTTGATGTAGGCTGTATCATTGGATATGAAATAGTTGGACTATTACATGCTAATTGCCATTGAGGCTAGCTAGTAATTATTTGTTAAGTTACCTAGTTCGGGCACGTTTCCCCCTGGTAGCATTTTTCAAGTGTTTTCATGACATTTAAATAATTTGTTGTTTACAATACAATCAGCTGCCTGATTATAAGTACTTAATTACTATTAAATTCTTTTATCAACGATCTTAGCACTTTTTTCAACAACTATTGCTATCTCTCTCGCTGAGCCGGTTTTTGGTACGTTTTATGCTACGAAACTCAAGCGACAGATAATCCTTAGTACAAAATCTGATTTTGTTTTTGTCGATATCTTTACAAAAATAAACTAGGCGTATTTCATAATTTTTCAAAAAATCATTTAACTTTGACAAAATTATGAGAATTATACGAAAAGTTATTACTAGGTACGCTGTATGAATTTAACAAGAGGTAGTTTTAGTAGTATCTATCCTAGATAGATAGATAGGTATAGAGTAGTATATCATAGACTAGTCTAAGATATAGTCCTTTCTGTCATATCATTTTATTGGATATTTCTAAAACTTAATTACATTTCTACTAAACTGTAAAATTTGTATATTTGAGATAACTTTAAATAACTTATAATTATTGACTTTTTAGTTAGTTTATCTATGTGAGCATCCCAAATGCACTAAGTTAAACTAAAACATAATAATAATGAGCCTGCTTGACTACCAAACAGCCTGCAACTTGCAAATTTACTTCTGCGAGCCATAAAGCAAACTTCTGCCGTCACACTTTATGAAATCCTTTGTGAGTCGCGTCATCGCATAAAGTCGATGTTCTCATCCGATAAGATGTGCTGTACATGGGAGTAAACAACCCTTCAAGGAGACGGCTACTTTTAAATTGAAATGTTTCGCTGGATGTTTTATTTATACCCAGCGGAATGATGGTGAATGGAGCGGTTCGATCTTCGTTATAGAAACTGCTCCACGATTTAATTTTGAGTTTATTCTGTGTTCGAGAATCAATCAGTTCCTTATAAAAGGGTATTCGTTAGAGTCTATTTTCAGTTGACAAAGGGGTAGTTTAATGGTGCAATTGTTTATTTAGTATCTATGTACTGGCAAAACTGCGAGCAAAGCGCAAACGATTTTGTTTAGTTCAATGAATTAATTACTTTTGGTGTTTGAATTATTTTGCTAGTTCAAACAATAAATATTTCTGTAGGATGATATGTAAGAATAATTTTAACGAGATTCTACTTTCCTACTGACAGAAAATAAATCACGATACATGTACATGACTCAGAGGAATTCAGAAAGTAGAAATACTTTAGTAAGACTAATAGATAACACAGGCCTACACATGTTGACATTTTGAAAGTTGATTTGGGTCCGATAAATGATTATAAGTGAGTTATTTATACTGATTTCATATCTATCTTCCGCTTTTGCCCCTCATGTCATGTTTTTGATCAACTGAATAATCAGAATAAATTAAAAACTAAAGGAAAAATTACATTTTAATAAACATTATATTTAATAAACATTAAAACACATAGTAAAAAGCAACAAAATAAATAGTTTTGAGTCTATAATTTCTTGTTTTCTTTGAAAATCTGTCCCTCATTAACAAAAAACTTTTTTTATTTTTTCTTGTGTAATCATTCGTTGGTTCTCTTTTCAGCATCTATCAGTAATCTGTCATAGTTTCCACATTCCAATGACCCTGATACCTTCTCTCCATCTCCTTTATGTCTTGATGGAACCTTTCACCTTGCTCTTCATCAACAGCACCATAATCTTTTGGAAAGTAGTCCAAATGAACATGCAGAACATGAATTGTTATGCTCATATTACAACCAAGTCGCTTAAACTTATCATTTTGTTGACAACTTGAGGAAGTTGTGCGGTTGAGGAAGGTTGCGGTTTTTCATAATTTCCTACAAAATTTTCTGTTCCATTTTTAAAGCATATCCAACATTATTTTTCAATTTCTGTCATTGTTTCTTCAAACTGTTAGTCCTGCATTAATTTTCTTATTTGCGGTCCAACAAAAATGTCTTCCTTTAATTTTGCTTCCGAAAGAGCTGGAAATGTGCCACATAAGTACTTAAAACAATTCCCATGTTTATATATAGCTTTTATACAGGGTGATTCAGCTAGCCCGTTCATTAAAAGTTTATGAATTGTGCTTAGAACAGAACGGACGGCACATAGAACAGTTGTTACACCAATAAGACCCAATTGTTAACATTTAGTTATTATTGTTATTGTTTTATTGTTTAGGCTAATGTAAGTTCCAAATCGTTTAAAATATGCTTTTTATCCATGATGATTTTTTTTTGTTCAATAATTTTGCACCATTGTTTATGATAAAAAATTAATATAAATGTTACGTTATTTTAATTTTCATGGCCCGCTGGTCAGAAGTAAATTAATAAAATGGAAAACTATGGTATCGAATAAAAAATACCTCGATAGCAAGAAAACGGTAGCAGATAGGTATAGGGAATCCTAATACCTATTAGGTTTGATTGAAATATAACTTAATTCTCCATCACAGAAAGCAATAAAATACAGGGTGTCTCATTTAAGAAAATTGACTTTTGAGCAGTTGAAGTTTGTCAGAATGACCTAAGTTTTTTGGACACCCTGTAAATAATAAAATATCAAACTACATATCACCTGAAATCTCAATAGTCCGCCTAATTACAGCCCAAAATTTGCTACTGTAACTTTTGTTTTGAATAAGTGACGAGCATTCCAATGGGATACTACAAAACCTAATTTTTTCAAAAAAATTAAAATATCTCAAAAACTGCTGAAGATAGGTATAGGGAATTGTTAAGAAAGTTCACTTAAAATCAGCAGCGTAATTCAAAAGTGTAATAATATACTGGGTATTCTATTTAAAATAAGGAAGTTGATAGCTACTTCCGGTATAATCGGAAGTGTCAGATAATCAAAAATACTTTAGTTGAATAGATCGTCCTCGCTAATCCCTGATTCCAAATTTTAAAAAATGAATTCCAATGGGAAGTTCATGATGAATTAAAACATAAACTTTTAATGAACGGGTTAGCTGAATCACCCTGTATAGTGCTTCATTAATCCTAATTTAATATGAAGTGGTGGCAAAAGAATTTTTTGAGGATCAGCCAAATTTGCATAAACAACGCTTTCTGAACGAGGTGTTAAGTTTGTAACAAAATATATTTGGCGTATTTTACAACTTCTAGGCATTTTTAAAACAAAGTAAAAACACAAGACGCGATGTCACAAATAAACGTACACACATTAAAAACGTACTACAGCGACTATATAAATACCCGAATAGTATAAAATGGGCCACCGGCCAACACAGTTTCGGTAAATCCCCCACACTTGTGTGTACCTACGTTTCTAATCAATTAAACACAGGGGCGTCGCAAAGATTGAGGCGAAGTTTTATTTTATAGAACCTCGGTTTTAAAAACTATTAATTATTGTAAAATGTATATTTACAAATACTGGTGCGTGATGGAAACAAAAAACAGTGTTTCTGTAGTTCAGGGTATGTAACTATGCCAAAGAGTCAAAAAAAGTCCCATCACAAAATCTTCGTTTTCCTGTGTAATTAATAGTACGGTTTTGGAAATATATACATTATAAACTAGAGAAGTTAATTATTTTGATAGGAGAATATTCGTGAAAATTATATTAAGACTTGTACAGTATGTCCCAGAAATAAGAAATTAAATAGATTTTTTTTTGTGGTTGATTTATTCTCAGAATAAAGCGAAGTTTATTTATTAATTAATTCATGAATTCACGGGATATATGTTTCTATTTTTGTATTCCCTGAGAAGCGATATGCACCCAACAGTTTGGTGTGAAATGATCACCGCAATATTTTCTCACGTGCTGGTGTAATAAGCAGTTAATCCGACTAAGGTGTTTCCACAAATTAAAAAATTGTAAATTAATGATTGAATACTCGCTAAATACTCAGTAAGAAATGAACAACCTGGAAGTCGTACCCGGGTTGTATCAGTAACCTCTATATGTTTGAAAGTGTAAAAAAAAAATTATAATTAAGGTGATTTTACAAAGTTGTAAATTTAATATTTTTGACACATTATTAATACACAATATTAATTTGACACATTCTTATATGTAAAAAAGAAAATTCCAGACGATTTCATTTGTTGCAATTCCCTGCCAGGTGACCAAGAAGCTGTTGCGTGCAGGGTGTCTAGTAAGGTAATTCTACAAGGTTAAAGTTTATAGGAGGTACTCCATGCGGAGTAAAGTGTACTACATTGTGATGTATTTGTATTACATTTATACCCAAAATATATTCAAGTTTGCAATTGTAGTAGCATAACATTTTATCAATTTCACTTTTATTACGTTCTATATTAGAAATACTAAAATTTGGCTGAAGTGGCAAAGTTTTACCCCGCAGATTTTCAACACTGCATCAGGGTTAGCAAAATAATTGGTTAATTTGTTAGCTAATCCATTGTAACATTCCAATGACGGACATTCTGTTATATTGTTATATTTATTTTGAGAATTATCTGAGGAAATTCTCAGATAATAAGCATAATTCATATATGAATTATGCTTATTTGTGTGTGTACTAAATAAATAAGCAGTATTATAAGTAGTAAAGTAGAACTTGGTTAAAACTTACTTGTGTACAAGATATATTAGAATTTAATATCAAGAGAATAGTATTAGACTTTTCATTTGGAAGTCAGAGAATTTTACGTTCTTATTTTTCTATATGCCTTTGTACTTCGACAAGTAGCTCTGCAGCTGTGGGCAAAGTGGAACGGTGGCAGCAGACTTGCCAAAGCGTCCTCTTGGAAGTTCCATTTCAATCAAACCAGTCTATTGAAAAATCTCAAGGAGCCCTTTCATACGGCTTTCTAAAACCATAATAGTAGAAATTTAGCGGTAGCCAAAGAAATTAACTATAAAACAAATAAAACGTCGACGTGATATTAAATTAAAAGATTACGTGAAATGTTAAGAAAGTCATAATATTACATTGCGAAAATTATTAGACATTTAAAAGTTATAATATCTTATTTTATTATGTTAGTGTAAACATGAATCCTAATGTGCATATAATTCAGTCAATCTTATTAAATCCGCTTGTTATTTGACATAGTTTCAATGATATATAATATCATTCAATCAAGTTTAGTGAGGATGATTTTTATAAAATTCTACTATGATATTCTACTATAATAAATAATAGTATGTATATTATTCATTTGTTGTAATTCGTAATATTGTTTCATTATAGAAAACTTCCAATAATTACACATAAATAAACATATAATATTTTACTTTTTCGCACTCCACTATACTAGCGAAAAAGTAAATCGTGTAAAGAAAAAGTGAAAAAACAAAATTTTTTTGGATTTATTTTTCATCTTTCGGTCCAAAAACCAAAAAAAAAGGTTTTTAAAAAATGTTTGCATTGTGCGTGTCCTCGTTGTCGTCGGCATTAAATGTCTTGTTAGCACGATAACTCAACTAAATCGTGTCGGATCGATCGGGCTTTGACTGATCCTGATCGGGGACGTCTCCTAGATGACACTTATTGATTTTGAGGTGGATAGCACACACCACCCCCTCCCTTGGATCTATTTGAGAATTATTTTTTGTTAGCACGATAACTCAACTAAATCATGTCAGATCAATCGGGTTTTCACTAATTCTGATCGGGGACGTCTCCAAGATGACACTTATTGATTTTGGGGTGGATAGGACACACCCCACCCTGGCCATGAGTCATGAGAGGAGAATGGTGGACTATTTGAGCAATTTGTTTTGTTAATGCGATAACTCAACTAAATTGTGTCGCATCGAACGGGTTTTGACTGATTCTGATCGGGGACGTCTCCTAGACGACACCTATTGATTTTGAAGTGGATAGGACACACCCCACCCTGTCCATGAGTCATGAGAGCACAGTGGTGAACTATTTGATAAATTGGTTTTGTTAATACGATAACTCAACTAAATCATATCGGATCCATCGGGTTTTGACTAATTCTGATCGGGGACGTCTCCCAAACGAAACCTATTGATTTTGACGTGGATAGAAGACAGTCTACCATGTTCATGGACCATATGGTGAAAAGTGAAAGCACAATGGTGGAATATTTGAGAATTTTTTTGTTAGCACGTTCACTCAATTAAATCGTGTCGGATCGATCGGGTTTCAACTGATTCTGATTAGGGACGTCTACCAGACGACATTTATTAATTTTGAGGTGGATAGGACATACCCCACTCTGTTCAGTGGTCATGAGAAATCACGAGGGTGGAGTATTTGAAAAAAGTAAAGCTGTCGCATAAAACAGATATTCTGCATTTATGTGTTGGTTTACTTTTTCTCAGCCACTCAATTTCGAGATAGAGATGTTCTACGTGCGGAAAAGTCCGTTTTAAGGTATTAAAACTGGTTATTTATGAATGCTATATAATATATAAAAATACAATGTAGGATTTTTATTTTTCAAAGAATGAAATATGAAATAAACTGTAACGTATATCTAGTACTGCCACATTACAAAGGTCTCTATTGTCGCCACAGCTATTATGTCAAAAATAAATAATCATTATTGTAACATAAAAACGATCGATAAATTTTTAAATGTAGCAGCTGTTTAATTTTCTGGCTGACATTATATTTACTATTCAGATCTATTATTCTGCTATTGGAATAATTTATCCGTGTTGATATAGAATATTTATAACTAGGTATGAAACATTATTACATAAGATTACACTATTATTACATAAATGGTATGGTCAAATCATTCTAATTAAAACTACCTATAGTATCAAAACAACGTATACTCTATAACAATAAAAAATCAACAAAATACGACTCTGGTTACATTCTTCACAGCAATATATTATTATTATTTTCAAATTTAATTAGAAACTAATTATTGATAATAATACACAATAAATTACAGACATATAATATATCTTTATATTTCATTTCCGTTGATGTGAGTACATATCAATTCAATGAAATGCTCAAGAGACTTTACTAATCTTCTCATTTCCTCTAATAACTTCACCATTACTCTTAACGTTGATGTCTTAAGACAAGTAACGTAATTATTCATTATGTTCGTAGCAACTAGATATTAATTTTCAACCACAAATAAAACGATATTGGAAATATTGCAGCTATTTATAATATATATTATAAATAACTTAATTTATACTGGACTGTTTTAATGAAAAATAATCTCTAAAATGCAACAAAAAAAAATGCCGCAAGAAAATTTCAGCGCTACTATTGCGAGTGGGTTTAAAGCAATAAATGATCCTCAACCCACAAATCAATTATTTAAAAACCAATACAACCGTCAAACGATTGTCTCAAGCACAAATATATTTTTGAAGGCGCCATTAATAGAGGTCTAGAGTCTATTAATTTTTGAGGCAAATATGTTCAGTTAATGTTTACCTTAACATATAAAATAAAAAACTTTCTCTCTTTTTTTTTTGTGAAATGCAATAATTTTCATCAGTAGGTGTAGTCATTTTTGGTACTGCGCAAATAGATTAATGAGAAACAAACTTTTGCTATTGTCATCACAATGTAAAAATATCTACAATGTATAAAAGCGACCGATGACTCAAAACGTAGCAAGTTTTTTGTAAAGTAACAGTCCTAATTTAAAATTAAAACATTTAGTACGTTGATTGAATTATAGACACTGAAATTGGTAGAGTATGTTATTGCTAATGGAAGGCAGTAAATCCTACTTTCATGGGACCTACGTATATACATGTATAAATGTAGATATTAAATTTCGTAATTCAATTTCATATTATGAAAAAAACATGAAACTCATATTTGTGTCAATAATAATCAAAACTATCCTTCACATGTGATACCAGAGAGAGTCAGTAAACTAGCGAGTACCTGCGGTAAGAGAACTAAATCTGTGTTAGTAGTTGCACACTTTCACTATGAGATGTAACAAGTGCTCGCTGATGTCTACTTTATTGTAAATTGAATTAACATCATTCGAAGACTTAAAAATGTCGCAGAAACTTTCTTCACGTGCTACGGTGTAAAGTAGGTAACATACCAATGATGGGGACGGAATATCACACACGTATTAGTGACGGGATGCACGAGATCACGCCGATACGACTACAGTTACGAGTAATTGCCTTAAAAGTAAGTATGGGACGATTATTGTATTTGGAAAACAATAAAGGACATGTGTTGCCATATACAACCGATGCAGCACATAAAACTAGATCAGTTTTTTGCATGTAATTTGCACGTGGTCTTCATTGCGATACAGAAACTGGTAGAGACTGCTGTCGCATTTCCACAAATTAATGCCCAACGTGAAGAAGAAGCGCCGTTTCGAAAGAAAATATATTTAAGTCTAATTTCCGACTATGTCATTACTAACACAGTCTGTTATTATACGTTAAGTAATAGTTAAAGGCGATAAACTGCTATTATATTCATTTTGATGAAACAAAGACGACGGTCTACAAACTAAATTCAAACGAAGCACTTTCAATCTATTATACTCAGCAAGCGTTCAATGACATAGGCGTATTTGAAAAGATTTAATGTATATCCAAAATCGCTTTTTATTTCTCAATTGCTTTTAATAAACCTTAAGTGTATGCCTACTTTCTGTGGAGACACAATAGTTAAGGCAGAAAACGTTATATTTCACTAGCTCCAGTTCCATTTTCAGTTAACAGGTTACACATGAAAGTTAAATCAGACTAAACACGTGCAATCTAAATTGGACACGGTTCTACAATGCAATCCCGGATTTCATACACTGTATAATATTGTGAACCTCCTTGCAGCTTCACAATAGTCGTCACGCATAAAAAAATATAACTTTTACCAACTCAATACACGTGCTTTTCTTGTAAAACTTAACTTCCATTAACTCATTGAAAGGTTTTTCCGCATATACATGGATTTTGAATAATAGGCTGTTAACGTTTGACTCCTTAAAATTTAGAACAGATTATACTAATATACTGGATAATGATTAGTATGCTTTGTTGTGTATTCAGTGACATTTATTCCTCTTGTTGTTTTGGAAACTACAAAGTCCACAATCAAAAGGTAATATGTACAATAGGTATAAAGGTAATAAAAGCTAATCTTTATATGTATACGTCAGCGCGGTGTCCTGGATCTGCCCCTGATTTTTATGTCATGTACGATTTACCTGCGGCCTTTAGTTATTTCGTAAAATTATACTAATTTTACACAAACAATATGGTCAAATTATACTAACTAAAACTGATTATAGTATCATAAATATATATTCGCTATAATTAAGTAACACATAAGTCGGAAATCGAGAAAGGAACCACCAAACCGCCAAGCAGTTATCAAAGTAGCTCCCGAATAGCAAAGCTATTACATAATCGCTCTAGGAAACAACTACTCCTCGGGCTAAAGCTCCGCGATCCTCGAACCCTTTCTCGTGTTTCTGCACGATCAGATAAGGTTTCAAAAAATAAAACCCGCCACAGGTAGGATTCGACATTTGTCCTGGATCGCAACCGAACGACATACAGCTGTTTAGGGGTCGAGGATCGCTTCTGGGTATAATTAAATGCCTGGCGGGGCTTTATCCCGAGGAGTAGTTGTTTCCTAGAGCGATTATGTAATAGCTTTGCTATTCGGGAGCTACTTTGATAACCGCTTGGCGATTTGGTGGTTCCTTTCTCGATTTCCGACTTATATGTTACTGACATCGTCGTTAATCATTTTAAAATATCACTATAATGACGCCAAGGCCCCACGGGTGGTAATTTTTTCTGTATCCACCAAAATTAATCAAAGGCTAACATACCAGAAACTTTAGAAACCTGCGGAGAATTGCAGTTTTTTCTATTTAATGTTTCCAGTACTTTAGTTATCTAAAGTAGATATTAATTAATAATATAATTAAAATAGGATAAAAATCGTCTAAATTAATTCACAGTTATATGTAAATCTATCAAATAGGACTCGGATGTAGTTAGATATGCATAACGAAAATATTGAAGAATTATCATTTCGTAGAGCCACAATAATTCTCCACACGTAACAGTACATGCCTACAATAGCGTCAGCGCGCAACCACAATTCTGTTTTAAAACTTGTCCTAACTGACAGTATTATTGCTTTGATTATACGTCTATTTATCTTGTAATGGTAGAGAGCGCTTTTGTTCAGATGCAATAAATAAACTTTTAATAAACGAACAGCCGCATTGAAAATTATTCTTGTACATATAGAAACAATATATACACAATCGAACCATGAAGTTAGTGTGTTTTTTATTTATCGTTTATTACCCTTTAGATGAGAATGATTTCCAGTGAAAAATGATTCGAGTATTCAGCGATTCTTAGGTTTATCGAGTATTGTTGACTGTATAATCGACAAGTGATAGATAAGTGGTTAAATTAACAGTAACCAATTTTATATATTACTTGCTATGTGTAAATATGTAGATTTATACTATTTAAAAACATTTATTAAACCGTAATGATTATTTAAAAACCTAGAGTAATTAAATTACAGTACATAATAAAGTATATGTAGAGTTTCAAGATAGTTTCTGGCATCAGTTTAACAGGATATTGGTTCCATTAACAGAGACCTGACACTTAAATTGTACAGCAATCCAACAAAAAATAAAAGTCTTATATGTGTCCCCTGAAAACTTATGAGTCAATAAAGTGGGAAAGCATTAGAAAGTGTAGAAAAGCGAAAGAACATTGGATAGAGGATAAATACAAAGAAGTAGAAGATAAGCTGCAAGTAGGTAAGACCGATGAGGCTTACAAAATAATTAAGAGGAACTTCAGGAATATAGGACCAATAAGTAGAAACGTTAGGAGTCAATCGGGGGACATACTGATCGGCAGAGAGGAGAGAGCGGATAGATGGAAGCAGTACTTAGGAAATTTATACGAGGGTCAGGAATTAAGAGAGATATTAGAGGAAGAATCTAGAATCGATAGGGAAGATGTAGAAAAACCTATATTGAGAGAGGAATTTGAAATAGCACTAAGGGGGCTAAAGAACAATAAAGAGCCGGGTGTAGATAAAATACAGGCGAAAATTTTGGAATGTGCGGAACAGAAAGTAGTAAATAGGATGTTCGAACTGGTAAAATACATATATGAAACGGGCGAGATGCCGGAGGATTATAAGTGGAACATTATCGTTACTATACCGAAAAAGAGAGGAGCCGACAAATGCGAGAACTTTAGAACGATTAGCCTAACTTCCCACGCGTCAAAAATCTTAACCAGAATAGTGCAGAAGAGGATGAAAAATAGATCGGAAGAAATACTAAGAGAAGACCAATTCGGGTTTAGGCGAAATAGGGGAACTCGCGAAGCTGTTCTAGTGCTAAGAGTAATGTTAGAGGAAACAATAGAAAAAGGAAAGAACGCTTATATAGGATTTGTAGATTTAGAAAAAGCTTTTGATAACGTAAGATGGGAAAAAATGTTCGAGATACTAAAGAGCGCGGGAATGAAGTATAGAGATAGGAGAGTAGTACACAATCTATACAAAGAGCAAACTGCTATTATAGAAGTAGAAGGAGAAAAAACGGAAGTAAGTATTAGGAAAGGAGTAAGACAAGGATGTACGCTATCACCACTAATTTTTAATCTGTACATCGAAGGGGCGATTAATGTCGTAAAAGATTTCGGGATTACAGTACAGGGACAGAAACTAAAAATGCTGAGATTCGCGGATGACATAGCAGTATTGGAATCAGCGTTGAACGAAATAGAGGCAGTGTTGACAGAGGAATACGGAATGCGGGTGAATAAAAACAAAACTAAAGTGTTAGTGTGCATAATTATGGAAAGTTTTGTGGAAACATATTATATAGTTTTATGTCGAAATCTGTAGCCATTGGTTTACTGTATATACGATTATAATAAGTTGAAAATACGGTGGGCATCCTTGCACCGCGTCTAGAATAAATATGAGTGATCTATCAGTCTATCGTATTCCTTTGGTGACTGTTCATGTTATTTTCATGCATTGTCTTCCGTTCTTTTACGAGTATCTTCCACTAATAAAGTTTCTGATTTATGTATCAGTAATAAACATAAATAGTCTTAATATATCTACCTATGTACTTATTATGTTTATTCGATAGTGATATATTAATATAGTAGGTAACCTCAGGAATATATACATTTAGAAGAAAATATACGAATATTACCCTGCTGCTAAATTTGATTCCTCTCTTGAATTTCAACTTCTATCATTAATATTTGAATATGTGGTAATTATTAGCTGAATGGAATAGCTCAATAGTCTGATGAATAAGTAGGAGATCAGTTTTTTACAAACACCGACAAAATAAGACGTTAACTGAATGTCACCAAATAGTTTAAACTGATGGTACCAATTTAGTTGGAAAAACGCGCGTCGAATGTTGTATAATGTTTCGATATATGTAGAAACCTGGTCTTCTATTTTTTTGTTATATCTCAGATTCCTGCCTTCTCCCAAGACGTAATGCGTGGAAATGACCATAGATTGGGGGGGGGGGGGGGGCTACTATGTGCATAATAGTGGAGCTGGATGATTCTACAGTCAAATACTGCGACTCAGTGCAAGCATTGAGTCATTAACGGCCTCCTTATTGATGACATTTTTCTATATTCTGAAATTTTGCATCACTTCAGTCAGAAACCGAAAATATCATCCAGTGTAATATTTTAATTGCATACTAATATTGCATTAATATGCAATATCACCAAAATCCATTGCGACTATTCAATCCATTGCATTGCAACAACAAAATCCATTGATGCCATATGCGGCAAAACATGGACCTAATTTTTGCTCTATTTCGATAACAAATTTGGAGCATTTCTCCGATTTCTGTTCACTGCCATTGATTTTTGATTTTTTCCATTTACGGAACCAATATAATAAGGTAAAACTTGTACTATTACGCATCCCCATCGATTGTAAATGAATGCACACTTAAAAGGCACATTATCTTTACACTTTTCTGAATGAAACAACCTATTATAGTTATAGTCATTGTGTTATTATACTTTATGTATAACAACAAAATGAATTTTATCTTCACTTCTTTCATACAGCAGAATTTGCTATTTAATCACATGTGTATTAATATAAACAGTAAAGATACTATTTTTATTGGTGTATGGAGATAAGTCTAAATTTACAATTTAGTTTCTCTCAGTAGCTAAGTGAATTCAGTGATTAATCAGTGTGTTCTTTAAGATGCTACAATGCAAAAACTCCAATGACAAGCTCTACTACTTTCTGCACCCCTGAAAATCCTCTATTAATCACAGCAGCGTATCACCAGTTATCGTGAAGGCGAAGAATAATTGGTCAACATCTTCGGCTAACGTAAAACAATAAAATGCCATCCGATGGTGGAAATGGTAGTTCAGCTGTGATTAATCGACCCGGCTGACAAAGCGACACAGTTTGGCGACAATGTAACAACTCAAGTATTGCACACTTACAGAAATAAAACTTATATTGGTGTTCCGATGGTCGGTTAATGTTGATTTATTTGTTGTTCGTCGACGGCAATAAATTTTTCCAAGGTTCTGAAGTTTTGTTATGTAATTTTCAGCTGTTATGAAACGGTGTAAAGTTCCTGACGACTCTTGTAATCTGAATGTATTCACTACCGTTATTATTTATAGTTTTAACTTGCCGCATTGTTCGATAAGTATGGATAATACTAAAATAACTGTAATATTTAATTATTATGTCAATCAGACAATAAACTAATAGTAGTTTCCACAAAGCATTAATACTATACTTTCGTCGGGCGCAGCCTGAATCGAAACACATTCGAGCGCAATGCATCTGAAGGATCCCATATCGAATCTCGCACAATTTAAATTCTAATGGGGTGGAGAATCTCATTTCATGTTATAAAACAATTAATTTTGAATATTTTTATAGGAGAATCAGCTATTGACATGATTCTTGTTTCTGTTTTAAAGACAAAACACACATAAATTAGTATTGAACAATATTTTGAATACAGAAAACATACGACCTATTTTTCATGTAAATGTCATAAATGTCATAACGGGTGTCCAGAAAGGGTAGGGGGTATTTGTAGATTCAATAAAAAAAACTAGAAGTCAGAAAAAATAAATTTTTTGTTCATTTTTAGACAAGGTTTTGGAAAATTAAGTACTAAAGATTATGTTCTCCAAATGTTGACCCTCACGCTGCTGGCACTCCTCTAACCGTAAACGGAAATTAGCCACCACGCGTCTACAAATCTCTATGGAAACGGCGGCCATTTCGGTGCGAATGTTGTGTTTTAATTGCACTAAAGTTCGTGGTTTGTTTACATACACTTTCTCTTTAAGGTATCCCCATAAGAAATAATCAAGAGGTGTAAGATCAGAAAATGGATTCGAATATTTGGGAATACCGGTTCGACTGTAAAAATTCGCAATCCAGGTCGCCCGTGCTCTGTTTGAACCCCACAAGCGATTGAAGAAGTGAGAGTTTGCGAATTGATTGAGAAGGATTTTCACGCACTGAAACTCTCACTTCTTCCATCGCTTGTGGGGTTCGAACAGAGCACGGGCGACCTGGATTGCGAATTTTTACAGTCCAACCGGTATTTTCAAACATTCGAATCCATTTTCTGATCTTACACCTCTTGATTATTTCTTATGGGGATACCTTAAAGAGAAAGTGTATGTAAACAAACCACGAACTTTAGTGCAATTAAAGCACAACATTCGCACCGAAATGGCCGCCGTTTTCAGAGAGATGTGTAGACGCGTGGTGGCTAATTTCCGTTTACGGTTAGAGGAGTGCCAGCAGCGTGAGGGTCAACATTTGGAGAACATAATCTTTAGTACTTAATTTTCCAAAACCTTGTCTAAAAATTAACAAAAAAATTTATTTTTTCTGACTTCTAGTTTTTTTTTATTAAATCTACAAATACCCCCTACCCTTTCTGGACACCCGTTATATAAAAAAATACTGGACCTGAATTTTAAAGAAAAGTTATAAATAACTGCCTATTTTAAGTATAAAGAATTATAAATCCTCTTCATCATTTTACCATGTTCCAAACAAAAATAAACGTCACATTGTTGGTAACGATATTTAGTATAAGCCACTAATATAACACTCAAATGTGTTAATTTTGAATAAGGATACCATAAAAAGCCAGAATAAGTAAGTGAGATCCCAAAAAATATAATTAATTTAAATAATAAAAGAAATTTAACAAAATATAAAAGTGAAAATAATTACGTAATTAGTCGCAATGCATCTGACAGATCTGAGCGGCTCATATAAGGCCAGGGAATGCACTAAAAAAATCGACACTATAGAGAAAAGAGTGGTTTGAAGCTAGAAAGCTATGAGGGAGTTCGAGTTAATTCTCGTAATACACACGAAAGAGCAATGAAAAAAGTGACTGCCGCATCTCACAGATCGGCTGCGCCCGACGGAAGGTTAAGACCCGAAAATCCATGACAACTAATAATAATCTGTTACATGTTACATTATGTCGATATACAGAATACGATGAGCATTGGTATATAAATCAAGCTAAATTAACGAATGAACTTCGCAGCTAAGCACCGGAGTCCCGTGTGTAATCAATCAATATAATACAGCTACCGGTATATAATAGGGACGAAGTGTAATACATCATTGATAAAACATTACACTTGCATGTAATAAGTTCTTAATAATTAAAAAATTGATATTTTTTAATTATTAAGAAGATATAAGCTTGATGAAAAGCTTAGATAACATATGAGACAGAAATATTACACAGAAGTTTTTACGATCGATCAAGTCGTTGTTTAGCTCAAGAAGGGAACTCATTTTATTATTAGTTATAACTGACTCTCTTAACTTCTTTCTAATCATATTTTTGTTATTGCTAAAAAAGTTATTCCTAAGAAAATGAATGTTATGATCCTTACAATAACGCTTCTTATTTTTTATTCATTCAATCCATTCATCAACTCCTCCATTAATTGTTTGCAGGCAATTATTTAATATTCTCAGTGCTCTTAATTATGTAAGTTGCAATGCTAAACATATTCCTAGAATTTGCAGCGTATTACTGAATGGAAACTCGATCGTTTCGATTCGGTTAAGTCGATGTCAGCGTTTCAGATCTTGTTCGACGTAATCAAATCAGTATTTTATAAATAACTGTAGTAATTGCTTTCATGCAAATAGTAGCTATGTAAATTTACCTTATTTTGACATAAAAATCAAGATAAGAGACACATGATTCACCTATTAGATTGCATTTACTGCAAAATATAAATAAGACCAATAGTGTGGTGAGCATCCAGGTCAATTTATCTGCGTCTGGAATATGGATGAATGATCTACCATATTCTCTTATCAATATGCCTGCAACGGTGATATTTGTACTGTGATCTGATGTGGTGTACTTGGCCTAGTATTAGATACGTCATCATAATAAAAACGGGGGTATTTTACACTCTTTTTAAATATGGATGTATCTCCATCTCTACTTGTAACCTTCCCCTCCGCAGCCTAAAACTTTAGGTGAAGGAGCCTATTATATCCTTAAGTGAGGATGTTGCCTTAAGCTGATATAACTATAATTTTGTATTTTGCTGGGACTAAAAGCATACGCATTATACTAAACACGTTTGTACTGTTAATGCTTCACGTACTGTTGTACTAATTAACCCAGTATAAGCAGTGAGTTAGTATTGAACGTATTCTCGTATATTCTTGGATAAGATACGTGTATTTTAAAATAACATAGGATAGATAGAATTTACCTCGAACACTGCCCCCGGGTTATATGAGAACTTAGGTCTTCATACGAATCATTGAATGTAGGAAGATATATGACTAACAATGCATCATCAAACATTCAGAATACCATTTCCTTTACGACCCTATACCCGACAAAACCCGATATTAATTTCCTACCTTAAAAATTATACGGACTGAAAACTCCCTTATCCGAATATATTATTACCACAAGGCTAAATTTACACCCAAAAACTTAGCAGTCATTATTTTTAAGATGCCTATCACGACGATATAATCGGGCACTGTCTGTTATCAACTTCCGTTCAGTACATCAAATTTTTAAACAAGTGTTGGGTAATCTTTGATAAAAAATAAAACACTTCACACTGTACATTTTGTCCAGTCTTTGTGTACATTTTTGTTAACATCCTGTACACTTAATGTACTTAATGTAGAAACATATAATTGTTTTGAGAAAATTAAACGATTTTTCAAAATTTGTACATATCTACATAAGCACTTAATGTTTATTTAGTAACGAGATATTAATATATATATATATATAGTAGATAATTTCATGCAAACATATATTAAAGCGAACATGTACGAATATTATTCCTGCTGCTAAATGTTTTCCCTTTGAAGTTGAAAGTGACGCAAAACATTTGCTTCTGACTACCAGAATGAATAGTAAACAGAAGATCAGTTTTCCACAAACACAAAAAAATTGTGTGTTAATCGCCGAGCGCTTATCAACCAAGTTGGCATAATCAGGAATTGATTGAAACTGATGACACCAATTTGGTTGATGGAAGACGCGTGGAGTAACCAATATGTTTTCGCTATTTGTCTGATCTAGGTAGTGTTTTGTTATACATCTAAGGTTGCTAACCCTTTCCCCGGACTTAAATGAACATTTTAAAACGTAGAATAGGTCCTAATCTAGGGGTCTAATAAGCGATCTGGAGAATAAGAAGATCAGTTCCTAGGGAAAATATGGTACGAATACTGCAGCCAAAAACTGACTCGATGTAAACATTATGCGACCTATAACTGTCATGGGGAGAACTTTGTGTTGCTTTCTTTCGATTACAGATTTGCAGCAGTTCTTCTCAGATCGCTGTCCATATCCACCGGTTTTTTTTTTTAGTTTTTAAGAGCATTGGATAATTCTTGAGAGAGAACACTTCGTGTACATTTTGTCCTTATGTCAATTTTTGTCATTATCCTGTACTGCTGTCAAGAATAGGAAAAAGTGTGAGATTCTCTAGCTATGCGTAGAAGAGAGAGGGGCAGAATTCGGAAGGAAAAGGATGCACTTTACGCGCGGCCAGATCGAACTCTGTGTACATATGTATATTCATCGATATTAACTCTGTAGAGGTCTCAATGCGACTGGATTAAGACCAGGCTATTTACTGCGAACCTCGCGGGCGGTGCGATATCGCAGTTTTCAACTTGTTCCTATTCTCGACGAGCTGTACGCTTAGTATGTTTAATGTACAAACAATTTCTTTGTCTTGAAAAAATAAAAAACAAAAATCAATTAGTATTATTTAATGAACGTTTTTAAGCCTATTTCATCGCTATTTACCAAATAAAAAATCTTAAAACATAACCTAAACTTACTCTTATGGCTAGGCTCAGGTAGACTCTTCCGTTTATCGACAAGATAAGAGAGTTTCTTATTTGACAAATAGCGATGAAGTGAATAAGTAGTATGTAGTTAGACAGATATCATTTTGATTTTAACTGTAAAATATTTAATTGTCAATCTCTAATAGTTTTATCAACACAGAAAAAAAAAATAAACAGTTTTAAAACCTTAAAACGGACTTTTCCGCACGTAGAATATCTCTATCTCGAAATTGAGTGGCCAAGAACAAATAAACCAACACATAAATGCAGAATATGTGTTATATGCGACAGTTTTACTTTTTTCAAATAGTTTAACCTTGTGCATTCTCGCGACCCATGAGAAGGGTGGGGTGTGTCCTATCCACCTCAAAATCAATTGATGTCGTCTGGTACACGTCCCTAATCAGAATCAGTCGAAACCCGATCGATCCGACACGATTTAATTGAGTGATCGTGTTAACAAACAAATTTCTCAAATAATCCACCATTGTGCTTTCTCATGACCCATCAACATGGTAGAGTGTGTTCTATTCACCTCAAGTTCACTATAGGTGTCATCTGGGAGACGTCCCCGATCCGAATTAGTTAAAACCCGGTGGATCCGATATGACTTAGTTGAGTTATCGTGTTAACAAAAAAAAAGCATTCTCAAATAGTCCACCGTCGTGCTTTCTCATGACCCATGGACAGGGTGGGGTGTGTCCTATCCACCTCAAAATCAATAGGTGTCGTCTAGGAGATATTCTCTATCAGAATCAGCCAAAAACCGATCGATCCGACTCGATTTAGTTGAGTTATCGTATTAACAAAACAAATTTCTCAAATAGTCTACCATCGTGCTTTCTCATGACCCATAGAAAGGGTGGGTGCGTCCTATCCACCTCAAAATTAATAGGTGTCGTCTGGGGGACGTTCCCGATCAGAATCAGTCAAAACCCGAT
Organism: Rosalia funebris; assembly: GCA_037954035.1. Lineage (NCBI taxonomy): Eukaryota > Metazoa > Arthropoda > Insecta > Coleoptera > Cerambycidae > Rosalia > Rosalia funebris. The sequence goes on from JAZFAV010000009.1 coordinate 5,947,453, forward strand.
CGATCCGACACGATTTAGTTGAGTTATCGTGCTAGCAAGAATAAATGTCGACGACAACGACGACAGACACACAGCAACAAATTTTTAAAAACCATTTTTTTTTGTTTTTAGACCGAAAAACGAAAAATAAACCCCAAAAAAAATTTTGTTTTTTCACTTTTTCTTTACACGATTACATTACTTTTCCGCTTATACTGGAGTACGGAAAAGTAAAAACATTTAGATACTCGAGGACTTACACAATAATATTCAGATTGATACTCAGTTCCCAAGTTATGACAATTTATGTTATTGATGTTCTTACCTCAACTATTGAAAACAATACTCTTTTTAGTGACCTCTAGGAAAAAAGGTACGTTTATTCATATGAGTATCCGTCCAGTTATAGCATAACTGGTTCACTTTATCTAAAATAAACTAGCCATATGTCATCACTGACATATTACTGATTTTAAATAAAATTAACATTTTACTTTCAAAAATTTACGATAAAATTTTCAAATTAACAAATTTGAAAGTGCCTTTGAAACTACATATGATATAACAGCTTGCTGTGTGGATTCTTTTGTCTAGTATCTATATTCTGGAAAGAACATAGATACTTTATCCTTAATGGAATTGAGTAAAACAACCACTAAGTTTTATACCACTATATTTACACAAAAATCGTGACTGCAGTTGTGTAAATATAGTGTTTTGCAAACCAAGTTGGCATCATCGGGGGATGATTAAAACTAGGGTTAGGTTTAGGTTGCATGAAAATATAGTATATCTAGTGGCGTAGTCAGAATAGAGATAAAAAAGCACTTCTTTTTTGATTCTTGGCTTTGAAAAAAAAATTCAAAGTTGGCTTTTAATTCAAAATTTTATTCTAAAATCTGGGTTATTGAAGCTCTATTATTTAGAAAAATTGGTTAAGTCGGTCAACAACTAAAAATATTAGAGAGGTGTCCCGCGTTTAAATGAGTCACTCTATAATAAATATCTAGATAAAAGTGTTAATTTATGCATAGTTTAGATAAAAACGTTATTAATGACAATTCGATAAATTATATCCTTATTATATATTTAAACTATAAAATTCAACTTATATACATAACTATTAAAAATGATATAACTAGAATATTTCAATTTTTAATGCGAGAAAGAAATAAAGAAACGGAATCGCTAAATTTAAAAATATCTAATGGGAATCCACTAAACGTATTTACTGAACGTTGCATGTTGATAATGCAATTTAATTTGCAAATCAGCTAAAATATTCAAATGCCTCGTGATTGAACACACGCAAAACAAACAAATTTTACATAAAACGGCATATAATTATACCGCTAAGCGTCTATTTAATTGCCCCCGGAAGCTTTTTGTAATATTTGTAATTCTAATAAAGAACACAATACGGGCCATCACAGCAGCGATCCATTATTCAAAGTAGGCCTAAAATTTTTGCGTCGAGACAGGACAACAGGCCCCGGCAGGGTCTCTCCAAGAGAGGGACATCAATCATCTTAAGCCATTTAGATCAAGTAGCGTTGACAAGAACTTGTGGGCCGCTTGTACTCAAGGACTCGCGTCCCCGAGACAAAAAAAAAGGAATCCGAGTTTTGGCCCTGCAAAATTCTACACGACTAAAAACAATATTTAAGCGTATAAACCTGAAGGTATTGATTGCAAGAAAACACTTTCATAATCTTTCTTATATTTCGAGTTATAGGTTTCGTGCTAAAAAATCGCAAATAATAAATTTCATGATAATAACAATAATAACAAGCCTTCAAAGATCAGCCGTCGAGAGACTATATTTAAAAAGACATCAAGGAGGTCAAGGACTAACTAATTAACATCGCGTAACTGTGCAGAAAACAAGAAAAAGATATAAACAAATATTTTCAAGAATCCGATAACGCTCTACACCTGCGTTTCATAACAAAAAATATTTTTTTTTAAAAACAAATTTTATAAAAAAAATCATTCCTTTTTAGATGATCTTAAAAAAAGATAATTTAATACATTGGGAATGATTCATAGACTTCTGTTGGTGATCTGGGTAGTGGACATCGATTTATATTCAAGTAATTACAATTAGAGTAGCAGTTGTTTCGATTTCGGTTATTTTAATAGAAATGGTTGTTATATTTTTATAGTTATATTAATCATCATTATTTATGACCTATTTTATACACAAATATATCCAGACAATATTATTCTCCAAGTCTATTCTTGTAGAGGTAAAAAGAAGTACCTACTAATTAATAAATTAATTGTACCGGTAAATAGAAAATATAAAACAAATATTAAAATCTATGAGACTGTAACTAAAGGACTTATACGAAACATGTAATTCTTTTGAAAAATTTCTGAAACATGGCATATTACCTTCTTTTTAATGCATTGACTGCCGTAAACATTAATTTTGTTTTAAATTTATTTGAGCTGTGACATCATAGTATTTTAAAATGCTACATTTTTAACACGAGCAAATTCCTTAAAATTTTGAAAGTATAACGTTACCACATATTAAGCGTTGTTCCCGTGGTCTGTGGCTTTCCGAGACTGGACTGAAGTTTGTCATATCACTTGCCGTGTGAATGAACAACGTAAAGACGCGTTGTTGCTCGAGGTGGCTTGGCTTTCCCGTATATTGTCGGTAATACTCGGACCAAAGGCTTGGAGCTCGACGGATGATAAGCCCAAGCACCTGTTCACACGATCTGTTGTGGTTCGTTGTAGTTGTACATGTTTATTCTAAAACTTTTCTGAACGTTTTCAGTGCGTGATTTCAGATAACTATGGAGTGGTCAAATGAAGCTATTATGAAGTTTTTGGACCTGTACGAGGCAGAACCTTCTATGTGGAACGTGTAAAATTCTGACCACAAAGATAGAAACAAATTTCCTCTTTAAAAAATCGCCGTTCAACAATACATAAACCGGCACACACTCACGTCCTCGTCATCACTGTCCAAATTAATTTTTCAACATCAATGAATCATAGAACACTGTACTAGTTTGACTTAAATCAAAACTGTCTTCATTGTTATAAAAAAAATTAATAACGAGATTCGCCAAGCCGCGAGCCTTTCTGCGCCATGGTAATGGTTTGCGATCGGAATTCGACCACTATAGACCACAATTCTGTGAGTACGCTCGTAAAGCCACAGGCCGTAGGAACAAGACTTTAGGAGTTTTTTATGTACAGTTTATAAGATAGACTATGTCTTTTGCAAAAAACGCAAATAAAACAAATACGATTTTATTCTTTTATATATATTTTAAAGTTGTTCAAAATATCTTTAGTGGCCATTACCAATCTAATGGCTAGCATGATTAGCATGAGAATTTCCCATTATTGATATTTCCCATTTCATTGCTTGATTCATACCCCTAATTTATTAATATGGAATCGCGATTACAAGTAATTCCACAATAAGGAACACAAATAGGTAAAAGTTAAGTAAACATGGTGGTCATTCAGTTGGTTCTCATCACCTTATAAGAACAGTGACGTTCATTACAAATCTGGTTAAAACAAGACATTCCTCCTTATTTTCACGCTATTGTCCGATAATTTCTTGACCATGCTTTTCCTGGCAGATAGATAGGGGAATAAGAACCAACTGGAAGACTACTACTTTTACCTAATTTGCCACTTTGTTTTTCAATTGTGCGATTACTTGTAATCTCGTGTCCAATTTAGTATGTTAAATAATTTAGAGGGTATAAAGCAACGAATTGGGCGAATCAAGCAACGAAATTTGAAAAATCAGTAATAGGAAATTATTGAATATTAATTTTTTAATTTTCAATGATTTGATTCCTAGTTTTTAATACGCCACTAACAGCATAATTTATAACTTCAATATATCTTACTTAGTATCTTAAATCGATACTAAAGTCTTACATCGATAACCTGTATCGAATTATAGTAAATATATCAAAAAATTAGTCTTTCTTATTGATACTTTTAGAAAATATAACATTTTTTCAAAAATCATACAATTTTGTAACTTTCACCAAAGATTTTATTTAATTTTTGAAACACATCTTTGTTTCACAAAACTAAGAAATACTTATTCTATATTTAGTAAGGAAAACACGAAATACAACGTGGAATTCAAAATAATTCTTAACAAATTAAAAACTAATTTAGTTTCTGTAGTGTTCGATTGCGATTCGTTTGCGTTCTGGTAATTTTTTGAGAGCAAAGAGGTTTTATACTTTATTTCATACATATTCTTGGATATTTCCACAGATACTACCCTATAAAACGGAATTATTACTATAATTAAAACTCTTAGTGGCATACTGAATGTTTTTGAAATCCTCTGTTTGCATTTATATAACCTTGTATGCGTTACGCCCCCTTATATGTTTTAAAATTCTCATTAATGATATAGGGGAATAGTACTCAGCTACGTGCAGAACCCTCTCAATGCAGCCATGTACCGCATCTACCTCCTGAATTGCTGAATGTCCAGGTACACAAAACTTCTTGTATATTTTCTCAATAGTATCATGTTCTTGAAGACTGATGGCCCAAGTCCTAATATTGTTTCGGTTTTGTGGCACACAGCTATTACTCCAAAATGTCAATGTTCTGATTTATAGACGATCTTTTACAACTTTTATAAATAGACAGAATTTTATAAATAGCACTATAATTTTATAAATGACATTTTTTCTGGGACACATTCTTTGTTCCTGTCTAAATCGTATCCTTTCCAAAACATGGAGTCCTCATTACAATCTTTAAAAGCACTCATTTTTTTTTACTTAAACACGGGCACAAACAGACTAACAGCGCATATGACAATTACAACAATAGTGTTACAAACTTGTATGTTCATAGATACAACCTTATTTATAAAGCCAAAATGACATACATCTATGCAGTTTTTTCATATATATCCGTTAATATTGATGCTGCATTAAAATTTTCGGTAGCAAAATAAGTGAATGAATATATACAACTTTCTTACGCCAATAAGTCGGAAAGTGAAAAAAATGCCACATACATCCTTGTAATTTTAAGGTGACGATTTGCCCGGATTTTATTTTAAACATTATTGTTTCAGGTTCCTCAAGAAAATATTTGAACAATAATCATGAATGAAAATTGATTAATGTTTCAGAAATATGTGCACATGTTTATATAACAGTCTAGAGTGAATATTGCAAGACGCCACCGGAAATACATTTCTCAAATTAAATTCTCATTTTAAGTGTATGATCTCATTATTGCAAGCTGTTTTAGATGCAGGCTATGATGACTAATAGGAATATCCTACTTTTAAAATAATAATATTTCGATTGGCAGAACTGAATAAATATATATGTCGAACTCTTTCTGTAAAACAAACCCTGGAAACGTTCCAAGAACGGAGCTCAAAAAAGATTGCAAAAAATTCTCCCATTTCCCAATTCACGACACCTGTGGGGATAATAATATTATTTATCTGTTCAGTGAGGTAGAACTGAAATACTGCTGGAACTATTATAAATTAATTACGTCTCTCTTATATTCGATTAAGGAGTCGGTCACTTAACGATTGGGTAAAGAAATATAATAGCGCCAATATTACTACATCCGAGTTAGTAAGATGAATTTAGTTTTGATTTTAATAATGTCCTGATAATGCCTAATTGCTTGGCAAAATATGTGTCTAGTAATTTATAATCTTTGGGTGTTCGTGGAAGACTTGACTTGGTTCTTTGTTAGTGCGTCGAAGGTGCCAATATTTTTTATATAAAATAACTTCCTTATTTTGCTTAAAAATTAGTCGCCTGAAATACGTTGTAGAGAATCATTACAAGACCTACTCATTTCGTCAACGTATCAGAGCCGTCACCTTCGCGGCTTCGTAATGAGCACCGGGTTATACATTATAATTTTACAACACTGTAAACCGCTTACTGATTACCCGATTTGGATTAGCTCTGTTAAAAATCTAAAGCTTTAAGTATGTTCTTACTGTTGTTTCAGCGATTGTCGCATTTGTGAAAAATGTTCTTCTATGAAGTGAACGATCACTCGATATCTAAGGATGTAATTATATTATAATAAAATAATCTTTGTAATTATATAACGTATCTGTAGATGCAGGAACACTACACATTTGTATTAGTCTGACGAAATCTGTTTTTTAAACAGTGTCAAACTTTGCATAACACTATTCTGTTTTCGTTCTTTAAATCTGTGTATGTACAACATCTACTATTTTCAATAACTCCACTAACGGTAAAGAAGAGTTTTGTAATTTCTCTATTGCCTCCACTAGTTTCTTGCAATTGTTATGAATAGATTAAAAATCTGTTTGAAATTAAGGATCTTGAAATATCGCCCAACTTTCCTTGATCGAAACTGCCTTTGTAGGATAAAATTGTAACATTGCGAACTTTATTTTGCGGAAATACTCAAAATAATAAAGTGCTACCTGTAACCATATAAAAATCGACTGTGGTTAAGGGATGTCGGGACACTGTCTGTGTAATTCTCGGATGCGTTTAGCAGATTTAAGAAACATCGCTTCTGTACATGATATTAGTTCATTTACACTTGGATAATTTGTTCGAATGTTCGAATTTCTTTAGTCACAACACATTAAGTTTGCACATAATTAGTAAGACGTTGTTACCCCACTCTTGTTTAAGAGCATGGCCTATAGAACGCTTGGTGGTGGCACCATCAGTCACAGTCGGTTTTGACTTTTGTAATTAAATTTTCACTATCGTTATATTAGTAATTACATAATTAATAAATAATAACTAATTTCATCTAATCAACGTCAAATGGGAATTTCTGTTTATTTGTAATTTGTTGTTCTGGTTCTAGTATACAGGTGTGTTTTTTGGCTTTTTGCCAATACTAAGTTGTCATCTGTTTGTTATAATCTAATCTAACTTAATCTGGTGTGTCTTTTATGTTCCATAATTCTGCACTAGATGCTCCCTCCTGTTTGAGCAATATAGTTTTTTTCACAGGAACACTTCAGCTTACGCTAATATACACATTACGTTGACAATTTTCAAACGATATCTTTTTTAGAAGAATATCTGCCGTATTTTCTTAAGTATTTAGAAATGTACATATATGTTTTCCGTATAATACTTTCCTTAATCTGTCTGTTACTACAGGAATAGAATGGAGATGTGCGTAACTTGTTCCTTGCCTATGGTATTTATTCACTTCTCATGTTGCCGTTGTTGACAATTCTTTGCATATATCTCTATTCATTAATCTATAGAATTCCTTTTCGATGTTTTTTAATTCCTTAGATCGGTTTAGGTCATTATCTATTGCGTTGGCTATGTAGACTAACGTTCTCATTAGGAATCTCTTCTGTTATAGGTGATGGTAAGAACCAGCATATAAATAATGGTTCCTCTGCATTCTCTTCGCGTTACACTTCATGGGAAGTTGTTGTTTTCATGAATATGTTAAATACTGGCAGAAAATCCTCTTGGTTAGGCTCCATCATGAGATGTAATATTTGAATGTTGGTAATTCATACGATTCTTCAGATCGTATTTTAGGCAACAGCTTTCATTTCGCTCCATACATTACCAGCTACTCGAGCTTCATCGATAGCGGATCTGTGCCACGTACGTTTTGGCCAACTCCTCTTTCTTTGTCCTTGTGGATTCCAGTCCAATGCCATGCGGGCGATCTCTTCATTTGATTTTCAGAGCGTATGTGCAATCCAATTTCCATTTTCGACGTTTGATTTGGACTTTTATTTACTCACAACCAGTCATTCTCCACATCTCTTCATTACTTATTGTTTCTGTCCATCTGATTTTCAGTATTCGCCTCAGTCAGTTGCTTATGAAGACTTGTATTTTGTTTTCCATGAATGAAGTTGACTTCCAAGTCTCGCATCCGTACAGCAGTACTGAAATACAATTGGTTTTAAGAAAGCATATTTTCAGATTTATTGATAGCTGTGTTGATGTTCATAAGTTATTGAGTGATATAAATGCTTGTCGTGCCTTGTGAATTATGTTGTTTACATCTTCATCAGCACCATCATCTTTTGTAATATAGCTTCCGAGATAACAGAAGCTATCCAAATCCACAATGGTTCTGTCTTCGATCACCTCTGTGCATGGGATTATTGTGTTAATTCAAAGAAGTTTTATCTTGACGACAGTTATTTTGAATCCAACCTGGGTGAAATACTTAACAAGTGGTCGTAACGATTTAACCATGTCACTAGGTTTTTGAGCCATAAGCGCAAGATCAAACTCAACATCTTCTAGACGTTCGATAAGCGTCCATTGAATACCTTTATTTCCAGTATTTACCTTCCGCATTACCCAGTCTAGGACTAGAGGAATATAAGTGGAAGAAAGACATAGGCTTGTTTAACACCAGAGCCTACGTTGAAAGCGCATCTTAATTTTACACGATGTAGAATACGACATCGTGTGTTACTATAGAGTCTTGAAATAATACTCAGAATCTTCGCTGGTATATCGTTGCATTCCTAGCATACATTCCAATGTATCTCCAGCCGCCAACTCCTTTCAATGTTGAGGGAGGCTCTATGGTGGAATTTCTCTGTGTTGTTAGGCTGGTTCCATTGGACTGTGCGCAATTGTTACAGGTAACGTATTGAGCAAATTCGCAAAATGTTCGCTCCACCTATCATTTGGAACTGCTTCAGTTGTTAATAGACTACCATCTGCTACTAACGGGGTTTCAGCGTTTGGTCGCTTTCCAGTTAGACGTCGAGCAAGGCAATATATTTCGCGTGTGTTGTTACTATCAGCTGTACGCTGGGCTTGATCAGTGATATCACTCGACTACTTCCGTTTATCTGCTTTCGCACTTTTCTTCACTTTAATTTCCAGCTCTTTATAACTTTCTTTCCGGCCTGTCTTTTCCTGTCTACCGGACTTGGTGTTAAAGTTTTAGGGCCGAGCATCTCCGAGATTGACCAACTCGTCAAATTGTTCTTCGGCAGGTATTCTCAACGTCATGGTAGTGGTATCGGCCGTCGAATTTTCCTTGTGGGCAGTCTTGGCGATGATAGTGGTCTTGACATATCCGATGTGATATGACAACGCGGTGAACAATAAAACTAGTGAAGCAACGTGTCCATAATGTCTTTGTTTGCGACGAAACCATTGATGCAGTGGGTGGTGAATGTTTTGGAAGTTATCACCGATTAACCTAACAGATCTGAGGACGGAATTATCGGAAGACTAATATTGGAAGAGTAATATCAGCTTCTTTAGAAGATCTGTACATCGGTAATCGATGAAAATAATTTCTAACAGTTATTCAACCGGTAATTTTCTTCTAACAAATGATGTGCATAAATAAAAATGCCGATAAATTGGTTTTAATAGAAATATCAATGAAAATAACGTATAGATGGTTGCTTGATTATGGCTTTTCTATTTTGGTCCTCCGTTTAGTGATATAAGGACCTCCCACATTTCGTTATTTATCGACATACATGTTGAGAGAAAACTTACAACTTACAAACTTAAGCGTTATATTTATATCGTCCTGTAGCTCCAATCAATATCAGATACGAGACGGTGTTTTTTATTACCACGAAGACTGCACCTTTTTTACGGTGACAACAAAAAATGTGGGCAGTTTTCTGATTTATGTTATGTTTCATTGACAGCGCGAATCGCTGAGGAAAGAACAGAAAAAAAAACCATCACCGTTCGCCAGGACTGAAACGAATCAGACAAGTTATAAATGATGTAGTGTCAGTTGTAAAAGAACAAAACAGTAGGCGTATAAATGATATGATTGACTACTCAGAGGGTTACTTTTAATCAATTTTATCCACTTTCAATGGATTATTAATATACTGATTTTGGGTTAAATTGCGATGTGTTCTTATCAAAGTCTTATTTAGTATAAGCAGCGAAGAACAGATTCCTCTTTATTTTTTTCATGTAACATTAATTAATATAATAAATTTTATTAATAAACACCGAATTAAAAAAAAAAAGAAAGAAAAGTAACTTAACTAAAAATCAAGAAATTTATTGTTCCATTTAATGTAATTAAGATTATATTTATTGTAATAATGTAATTAAGATAAGCTTATTATGGAATTATTATTAACTGTTTTATATAATTTTGCCAGTCGGTGCCAACTAAAACATAAAAAATATATATCTTGCTACGATAATAACAAGTTTACATTTAAAATTGCCGAGAGCCGGCATTCGCAATACTAATATTGTATGCCACCGACTTCAAAATTATATAAAATAAAAATAACAAATAAGTATTCAATTGTTGTGGAAAACATTTATTTCTTGCTTTTCAGTTGTTACTTTTTTTGAAATCGGTTTTTTAAACTTGTATTTTACAATTTTAAGTCAATGGGTAGACCTACTAAGGATGCTTTGCAAATGAGAAAACGACGGCTACTTGAATAAGGAGTTCCGTTCTGTATTTTTCGAAGTCCAAGGTCCAATACCAATGAAATTAAGATGAGACCATCTTGGAGCTATCCTCAATCAACGCAAAAAGAATAGTTAAAATCGGTTCATAAACAAGAAAGTTACACCCGAACATAAGTACATAAAATATATATTTATATGTGTATATACATGTACAGATGAATTGATGCGTTCTAAATAGTTGGTTGATAAGTTCGTATTCATAATAACAGAATAATAATAAATAGCAAATAACAATACACGATAATAAATAATAGCTGATCTATTTATATTTATAATAATGCTTCAGTGCTTTTTTAAAGTTCACAAAGTTCAATGAATAAAAATGTTATATGAAAAGTTTATATAAACACAAAATAATTTGTTGAACACATCATTGTAGCTCCCTTCATTTATTTTTTGCTTTAATTTTTAAAAGATTAGATTTCACGAAACTTTAATGATAATTTTTATTTAAAGATCCTGACAATGTACATTACATTTGGGAATAACATAGCATTATAAAAGTTTAAAAAAAGTGAATTTTTACAAACTTTCAGTCACTAAAGCAAAGCAAATACTGGGTAAATAAAACCTTCTCTATTATATTCGCTAATATATTTCACGGCATATAACTTCTTCGTAACCTAAACTGAAACTATGAAAGGAAACTATTCTAAAAAATATGTCAGTTTTGTCGTATGTTTTATAACAACCTTGATTACTCCGAAATGTATTTTTTACGTGCATTATTGACTTGGCGACACCATAATATTAATAGAATATAAGTTAATCCTTTAGACCCGGAATATAAAGCACTCGCTTTTTCCAAAATTTTTTGAATACTTACGTTCTGGTGGTCTCATATATTAATGCTTCAGACTTATTTCTTTTTTGTTTTGTACGCGAGGGCCCTTGGGACGCATGGTACTTATACGTACCAACTGGATTTTTAGTTGGTACGTATATGAACCAACAGTGTTCAACAATTATACCTTACTATGCAATTATACCTTATTTTCACGAATAACTCAATTTTATTTTCAAAAGTAAGTATCAGCAATGCGAAAATTAGTACATAAACAAAAAGTGATATTATTTCAGGTGATAAGAAGCAAAACAATTCTTGCACAGGGGAACAGCACATTTCGCACAGTGTTTTGGTTTGCTTCTTATTGGTGGCACATTGTGTATATCTTCTCCGTGTTGGCCTTTCCACTGGTAAATGCAATGGTACATTTCCCATGAGTCTCAATTTCATAGAGTGCCTTTAGCAATCAATTCCTCTGAGACCATGATCACAAATGTAATGAATGAAATGTAACGAATGAAATTTTTGATTGGTCTTGCCTAAGATCGTTGTACATGATCCATGGATTCATCGCGCACATGTTCAAACAAGTTTGAAATACCTTTTTCCATCATTTATTAGATTTGTGATCATGGTCATAGAGGCCAATCAATTGATCAGCTCGATCTACACCTTCAATTTTTTATTAGTGCACTCAACAATACGCAAATATAATGAATGAAGAAAAAGTATTTCGAATAGTTATACTGGAGTCAATTCTTTTGTTATAGTTTCATGGAGCGAACAAATCCTTGGAGGTAGTGTATTTTTGTGGGTTGGAAAGTATTAGTTGGAATCTCAAGGTTTCGGTTTGCTGCAGCTGGTGGGTTCTCAGGTTCAACTTGCAAAAAATAGTCACAAGAATCACTAATTTCGGAGAAAATCAATTCCTCGGTTTCCCTAGGACATTGTGAAGTACTTGGTTCTTCTAAAGAACTACTTTCTGATTCAGAATTTGACTCATAAAATCGTCAGATCCAGAAGAGATGTTCTCTATTTCATCTAAGTGTTTTGTGGCTTCTTCCAGCTCTTTTTGACTAAGGGGTCGTTTTCTTTTCCATTCACTCATGGCGTTAGAAGTAACAAAATAGTATTTACAACACGGATGGTACTTATATGTATCACTCAAAAACCCGGATGGTACATTTATGTACCGCAATGATTTCCCTCAAACAAATCACATATGAGAATTATTTCCTACTTACCTTAGAGCTTCAAGATTATCTCAAGTCAAATAACACATAGATTTTACAAAATATTGAAAGTAATGCTCAAATATTGTAGAAATGTAGCCAGAATATGAGGTGCATTCAAACATGTGTGAACCACTCTTTTCAGTGAACTTAGTGAACCAGTGAACTCTTTTCATATGCTTAATATTACTGATTTCGACTTCAGGCAAGTTGAAATACAGCAGGTACACATATGTACCGTTCGAGACGAAAGGGTTAAGTACTTTGAGTGAGAGAACAGTTATAATAATATTAACAAAACTTATGTCATGCTACCTTCGATATATTCCTCTGAAATATAGGCAGTAACGAATTAATTTTAGAGTTAACTAAGCTCTTGGTCAATAGAGGACGCGAAGGTTTTTAGACCAAAGGTATATTTAACCCTAAATTAATTAAGTATTGCCTATATTTTAAAAGGGTGTATTGAAAACGTATACACATAATCCTTTCTGAATGGTATTTGAATCATCTCTTGTCATGATTGTTATAGTACAGATAGGGGTATAAAAACAATATACTTGGTATTCAGAAGGTTGATATTCAATAAATAAATGAAAAACAAATTATGTAATAAATCCAGAATATGAAACGTTGATATAAGTACTGTCATAAGAAAATAGTGCCTTCTTGTATAATTTCTCATTTATGTGCTTTAATACACAGATATCAACAAAGATTCAATGTGTCTGTATATATGTACTATCTATCTGTTTCTTGTAGCTGTATGTGTATTATACTGAATATGGTATTCTTTATGCTAAATTGTATACATGATAAGCCTATAGGAAGTTATTGTGCTCAGGTATGGTGATGAATAATTATTTATAGGAATTTTATGCAGAAGCGTACATTTTTATATCTCGTCTACAATACAAGCGTCTATAATATAAATAAATGTAAATAATAACTCTCGTATGAGATTCACAAATTAAAACTGATAAATATGACACGATTTAGTGTTTTTTTTATGATTTAGACTTCTTTATGTACCTACTATCTCTTTAATTAATTTCTTTAATTAATATTCCTTTAATTAATATGAGGTGGAAAGTATATCCAAAATTATTTTGTTAGCATGTGAATCTGTGGTCTGATAAAATGTAGGATAACTTTTCCTTACCCGTACTTACAAATGGTAGTTTCTTATTATGACGACACTGGATCAAACGAATGGACGACAGTGAAACAGTTTTATTTTTTTTTTTTGTAGGTGATTACGATTTGTCTAAGTTGTTTGTAGGAAATCACTATTGTCTTTCCTAGTCTAATAACCGATAAATGGTGAGCCGCATAACCTTCAAATATATATATATATATATATATATATATATATATATATATATATATATATATATATATATATATATATATATATACCATAATAGTTTTTGCTTGTAAAGTTACAGAATACAAACAAACCTACCGTATAACCGACGAATATTCAAGAAAGAAAAAGGGGTCTAGTATGGAACCCTGTGGCACCCCTGAGGATACTAATCCTGAATATGAAGTACCTAACTGAACTTAAACTTTTATTTATCGATATTCTAAATTCTATTGGAACAAACAAGGGAGAAATTTTATCCAAGCAATAATATTGTAATTTTGCAATTTGTATAATTTGCAATTGGTCTACTGATTCAAAAGATTTAGAAAAATTTAAACGGATTAATACGTTTGCGAGTTTCTCTTCAATATTTTTTACTATAATATCAGATATATTCAGAAGTGATGTAGTCGTACTGTATCCATTTCTAAACCCTGATTGATTTTCTGGCAATAACTTATTCAACTGTAAAATATTTCGTAATTTGGACATGTACAACTTTTCCAAAATTTGATTCAAAACACATAGTAAACTAATAGAACCGAAATTAAATTAAATTTAGGTTATTATTAGACTAAATTATTAACTTTACATAACGGTAACATAATAGATATCTTCCACTGCTCTGGAAAACATCCTTATCCCAAGCAACAATTCATAAAATGAGCGACATCATATTTTATTAAAGGCGTACATAAAGCCAGCATTTGCAAGCTAATGCCATCATAATCTGAAGCGCTTAGTGTGATTTGAGACACGGTTTCTTCAATTTCATTAACAGTAATATGTCTGAAGACGAATCACATGTCGATATTAGATATAGAGTATTTAAGTATTTGTAATGTAGCAGGCAAATGAAGTTTATCAATTTTCTACATGTATTGCTCCTAGACTCTTGGTTCTAGACTCGTCTAATATTTTCAGAGCGCCAGGCATAGTCCGGTACAATTTCACTGATAATTCTTAAGTGGGCTTTCAGACCAAAGATGCATGCCACATGCGACTTGCTACCTGGAAGCAGGAAGGATACTTTCACACCAAAGTCGCACAGCATGCTACTACACGAAAATCCTAGCAATCGCTTGGGCTAAGTTGAAGTTGTATTCTTAAAATGTCGTCGGAAGAGGACGATATTGTGTTAATGGCTGCGGCTATTGCAAGGAGGAGAAAGAAAATAAGGAGGTTATGTGTTCATCCATATTTACCAGATAGTGCAGATACACACAGTGCGTTTGTTATCTCTCACCAGCTACAAATACATCCTTAGAAATTCCAGAACTTCTATAGGATGGAAAGAGAAACATTCAACAAACTTGTTGAATTAATGAAACCATCAATGCAGTTACAAGATACAAATTATCGTAGAGCTGTTACTGTGAAGGAAATGCTACTAATATTTTAGCAGCACAGAGGTAAGTAAATGCATAAAAATAAAAAAGAAAATAAAAAAGGTAGTCAAATCGAAGTCAAATACTAGTCTACTTAGGTGCTTAAAAAATAAATCGTTTAATTTTTGCAAATAGGCATAACATTTGGCTAATAACGAGTTATAAGTACTGTCGCTGGTGAACATTCCCCTGGATAGATCTAGCATAAAGCCGTTAGTATGGTTATTATATGTATGCTCTGTGGTTGATGCTGCAGTATCAGTAAAATGGGCCATTGAACACACAAGAACCCGCTGATGTATTGGTCTCTTGCATCATACTTTCTAGCGTCTGCAGTACCACTACTTTAAATCACCGCTTCTGTGACGCACTTAAAGCACCAACGTCAGGTCCGGGCTTTCAAGTGTTCGCGCATTTCGCTGAGAAAGGTTTTGCCTTTCTCTTTTTTTTTTTTGAAGATCTACTCGATAAAGACGGCGTACGTGAAAAATTAATATGATCTAAATTTGCTTGAGGCGGATGGTCAGGTGTGTGCCCCCCAGAATCAACAGGTCTGAAGTTCTCTTCATCCTCATCCACACTGGAGTAATCGTTTTCAATCATTTCATCTTCGGCGCTAGGTAAATTTTCTGACTTCGTAAATAGGAGCACAAACTGCATTACATCACACGAGTAATATTGTTTTTTTTTTATTTTGCCGAGCATTCACTTTTCCCATTGCGCTGTTTCAAATATCTTGTCAGGCTGCCTTGAAGTATTTGCTCCAGAACAAAGTGCACGGCACCAGCACTTGTGGTAAAGTAGCAGAATATACGACATGCTCTATCAGTTGAGTAGTAAGTCGCACGATACCACGTCGTCTCCATGCCACGTCACTTTGGCATGAAAGTATTCATTTGTTACTATACGATTTAAAACAAGTAGCATGCTTCCTGCTTCCAGGTAGCAAGTCGCACGTGGTATGCATATTTGGTCTGAAAGCCTACTAATAAGGATGAAGTCGCGATATGCAGTTCCGTCACAGCTTGGTGTAACTGAGAATAATTAGATGGCAATCGGTGAAGATTGAACTACTACTTTTTAAAATATTGTCTGAAATCAAATAACCGACATCATACCATATAATTCAGAACAGTTAACAACTTTATTGATCATTAATATTTACTAATGCTTACGTGTTTTGTTTCATTGAAACAAATGCCCAAGAGAACTATTTTTATTGATTTTTTAGTAACAAGCTATAAACCTCTAAACCACTTTAAAAGAAAAGAATAATAACACATTTATTTTATTTTAATTGCATGTGGGCCACTATTCGAGCGTCGTTGTAATAGCTAATATCTGAAAGGTAGGTTACCATTAATTTTAACAACTCTTTCACGATAAGTTCCCGTAACGCGTGCCATCATTTCTCTTAAGTATGCTGAACTAATTCCGCGTTATTATCGACATAATGAGGGATTTTCTAGAGAGGAACGTCTTGAAACGTTAGTAATCGATTACAATTTAATCTAAAAACGCTGTTTACTTTTACGAGGCAGAGATAACGCTAAAGTAGCACTTAAAACTGAGAAGTTTACTAAATTTCAATCGGCTCGGCACTACAATACCGTTCAGTTTGGGGTATGGTATCATCATTTAGAAGTTTTTAAATTGACAAGTAACATAATGCTCTGATGCTATGGATGTTTCGAACACGTTAATAAACTTTATGAAACATAGAATTAGTTTCTGCAATAATGGCCGAAGTTGTAAATGGAGTTTCGGTTTAGCGGATGAGGGGAACTATTTGTTCTTTGTATCCACAACGTTTCATGTAGGCAGTTAGTTTTCTTTCGCATGTAGGGGAAACATTTTTTATTGCAGTTTATCCTGTAACGGTCATTTCCAAAAATTGGTATAAGTTAGAAATTAGTTATTTCTTATACCGATAATAAACGATCTATTGATATAAAGTTATAATTTACGATGGAGAATTAAAAACAGTTATCCGTTACGTTATGTTCTTGTAACAATCGAACTGATAGTTTCGTATCACTTTTTCGAATCTGGTTGAAACCGATGGAATACTAGGATTGGAGTCATTACGGTATCAAAGGTATTGCATATCTGTGGTGTAGTTTATGTGAATGTCGAAAACCTTACATATCAACTTATGGTAATGCCATATTTCTATAAGTTTCAAAAAATAATAAAACCCTCCACGGGTAGGATTCTACATCTGTCCCAGGTGGAAACCGAACGACAGACAGCTGTTTCAAACTTATAAGTTCTCATCAGTTCGATACACGGTACGCCGATCCAAAATAAATGCCGAATGAAACCGTGGGTATATGCTACTGCCATAATTCTATAATTTTCATTTTTAGATGGGTTATTTTTTATTTAATGTCTGGATTTTATTTAATATCTGCATTTAATGTCTAATGGATCTATTATTTCTGAACATAAAATTGGAAACAACTTTATTGGTATTTTTATTAAGCATTGAAAGAAAAATTAAGTAATTTTATTTATTGGTATCATTATCTATATAATACTTACTTACATATTACAAATGCAAAGTCTAGCTAATGTTATTCCACTTAACCCCTACTTAATATAATATATACAACTTTATTATTGAATTCATCTACATTAAGTAAGGTAAATAGGGTAGGGTATATAATATGCATCTGGGATATAATATTATATTAATATTTCTTAAAATAATGAGTTTATATATATTATAATGAGGCAAAATAAATTGTTTAACATGCCACGACAGTGTTCCTCGTTTACTGTGGTAGCATTACCAACTTCATTTTCAAAGAAATATGGTCTAACTACTACGCCACTCCAAAACGCACATCAAACCGTGCATCTCTGTAGATTCATTTCTTTTCTGTGAACAGCATGTGGATTTTCAGCACCCCAAATTCGATAATTCTGTTTACTGACGTATCCATCAAGATCAAAATGTATTTCGTCGCCGAACATCGTTTCATTTTGCAATAAAATTTTATTGCAAAAATCAGTATCACCTTCTTTCTTTTATAATACCCAATTAACAAATGTACTACGTTGTAGATAGTCTGTAATTTAATTGATGTGTCAACTGAGCAATATTTGCATCTAACCAACTATGACGAGGACGCATTGATGTTGCCGTATCAATAACATAACTGGTCTCTTCAATTTTCTTGATTAAGTTATGAATTGTTAACTCTGTGGACGCTTCATTTTGTCCTAATTTTGTGAAAATTTTTCTTAATGCAACTGTAAATGGTCGCTCACTTTCATAAAACACTTGTACACAAACTAATCATCGTTGAACTGTTAATCGCTGCATGTCGACACAGTCATCAAGTATTGGTATTGATAATTCAAATCCTACAGTTACAACTGAGACCCCTATATTTGACGTCAACTAATAAGTTTCATCCTATAAATCAGTGGCGGCTATTCAGGTGAAGTAGGTGAAGGCAACCAAAGAAATTGAGACTGGGATTTATTTTTCTTTATATTGTTGGGATATATAATCATACCTTTAATATGTACTTTCAAATAAATTTTGTTATAAAAAACCTATTATATCTTTATGTCAAGCATGATATCTCGCTATGCTACTAAAAACACTGTGTTTACATACATTGGAACGTCCTTTGAATCTTCAATAGTCCATGCACGCGTTATCTATAATATAAATAACTCGCAGGTACAGAGATGAAAATCAAGTGCAATCAAATCTGCACTGTTACAGCGGGTTGCCATGGTAACGTGACGTCATGCAATAGCCTATGTCCATTTAGTCCGTCTTCTCCTGGAGAAACTCTTCACCTAGATGGAGACCTAGGTGAAGAGTTTCCCGAGATTTTATAGGGTATCTGCATAGTGGATATGCATCTATTTAATACACTGAAGCGTGGTATGTATTTATAATGAATCCAGTTAACGATATTATTTGTAATTTGTTGGAAACACCGTTCTATCACTGGAAAGACGAAGATAAAAGAGATGTTTTACTGGAAGGAAGACCTACGACTGCTTTATCAATATTCGCCAAAGAAAGAGATTAAGAAATCTGGTAAATCTTATAACGTAAATTTCAAATCTGCTTGGTTCACAAATTATAAATGGTTATGTAGCAGCCCAATATTAAAAAACTATATTGCTCGCTCTGTTCACTGTTCTCTAAAATTGGTTTGGAACAGAAATGGATTTGTAAATATTTTAAATATTACGAGAGCATTATATAAACATACCGATTCTGCCCAAACATTCTATACGATATCCTACAAGAAGAATCATTAGATATTAATTTTTGCGTACATCAAATAAAACAGTCACGCGAAATATTGAACAAAAAGGGGAATGACGACTTTTTTAAGACAATTTTTAATAAAACAAGTAGAATGACTGAATTAGAAATTACAAAACGACAATACGCTGATCTTTCTAGCGAAGCCATTAATACAAGATATGAAGCACATCTTTATGAAATATTGGACCATATTTTAATGCAAATAGACGTCAGGTTTCAGGACTGCTTAAAGTTAAAATTTGTTTGTCTGGTTGATACTGCAAAATTTAAACAATATAGCTCGTGCTTCCCTTCTAATGCATTTGAAAATCTGAAACAACTTTATGGAAATATATTTACCAAACATCAACGACTTGAAAACCGAATTTTGCCAGTTATATATAGTGATGAAAGTTACAGAATTATACCGCTACATGAACTGCTCAAAAAACTGAATGATTACAAAAGCAATTTTACAAACTGTATAAGGACGTGTTCAAGAAATATCATTTCCCAAGAATAAATCTTTAGCAACTGTTTCTATCGAGAAACAATTGTTGCTAAAACTAAAGAAGGTTCAGCCATTTTATAAACATACAGTGCTATTCAAAAGTGCCCTCCCCCCCTCTAATCTTTGGAACGATTATACATAAACTAGTGAAATTTGGTAACTGAATATTAAGTCTTGTAAACTTCCCTACTAGTGATGATAGATGACGTATGCGTCAAAGATAACGTCACAAGGTCATTGTGACCAATAATTTTAAATAGAACCCTATGGTAAGCGACACCTCTTTTAAAAGGTATCGAAAAAACCTATTCAATGATACTAATACTGTGTCTGTTTACGGCAGTTTTGACAACTGGCTTTCAAAAACCGCAAAGTTGTGATGAATTAAATCAGTTAAGAATAAAATTTAAAATTTAAGCTCCACCACTGGATAGTTGGATAGTAAATAATCTGACGTTTTTGCAAGTCTCCCCAATTTGATGTTTTTTTAGCTGTCAAAGTTTTTATACATTTAATAATTTGTGTATTGTTGATCGAACGTTTAACGGTTTTAGTACCTTGTGGTGATTTTAAAATATTTGTACATTCAATAATTTGTTAAACTGTTGTGAGCTGAACGTTTAAGTGCTTCAAGAAGAGAATTGGTACGTGTTTTAGGTGATAAAGTAGCAGCGATCCTAATACTTGGTGAAACTGGAGAAAATATTCATGCAGCAGAACGCATTTTTAATGAAAGGTTTCCCGATCGCCCAGTTTCGAGGACTTATTTGAGAGAGCTTCTTCGTAAGTTTAAAACAACGGGTAGTATTAATAATGCAAAACGATCTGGCAGACCACAAATTTCTGATGAGAAAAAAATTGATATACTGGCAGAAGTAATAGTAAATCCTACTTCTTCAACAACTCAAGTTGCATCAACCTGTGAAGTCAGTCATAGTACAGTGCACAGGGTGTTGAAAAAAAACAAATTTCACCCATACAAATTAAAAATGGTTCATCAACTCTCAGACGACGATCCAGACCGAAGACTGCAATTTTGTGAAAATATGGAGACTAAAATTAACCAACAGCCAGACTATGTCAAAACAATTTGTTTTAGTGACGAAAGTACTTTCTATCTAAATGGAAATGTAAATACACAAAACGTGAGATATTAGAGTGACGCAAATCCTCACATGTTTCGTGAAACACATACTCAGTATCCCGAGAAGGTCAATGTTTGGGCAGGTATACTGGGAAACCACATCGTTGGGCCTGTTTTTGAAATACCAACTTAACCGGTGAGGTGTATCTGCAGATGTTGCAAAATGCAATAGAACCGTTAATCCTTGAAATTTTGGAAGATAATCAAGATGAATGCGACATTTTGGAAATAACATTCCAACAGGATGGTGCTCCTCCACACTATTACGGTGCAGTAAGACGGTATTTGGATGAAGAATATCCTGGTAGATGGATTGGACGACGAGGTTCAATGGAATGGCCGCCTCGATCACCGGACCTCACACCTTTAGATTTTTTTCTGTGGGGGTATTAAAAATCGAAGGTTTACGCCACTCAGCCTGACAATATTGATGTTTTAAAACAACGTATTGTTACAGAATGTAGGGCTATTTCCGCAGACACATTTGAAAAAGTACGAGAAGAGTTTCGCAATAGGATGTTTTACTGTCAGGAAGTAGATGGAGCTCACTTCGAACAATTATTATAAGTAGGTACTGATTCTTGAATCTGTAATTAAAATTATTATCCAAGTTTACTGATTACTGATTTAATCCATCAAAACTACCATAAATACAAACAATATTAGTATCATTGAATAGGTTTTTTCGATACCTTTTAAAAGAGGTGTCGCTTGCCATAGGGTTCCATTTAAAATTATTGGTCACAATGACCTTGTGACGTCATCTTTGACGCATGCGTCATCTATCATCACTAGTAGGGAAGTTTACAACCCTTAATATTCAGTTGCCAAATTTCACTAGTTTATGTATAATCGTTAAAAAGATAAGAGGGGGAGAGGGGACTTTTGAATAGCACTGTATAATAGATAACTACGCCACACTAAAAGATCGAAGAATTGATTTGGTATACAAAAATTAGATAGCTATAAGCTTGGCTATAAGTAAGTCTTGAGAAAAATTAATCTACTTTCTTCTAACTGTTTACACATCCTAAGTCTCTTCACCTATTTTCTAACCTGCGAGCCGCCACTGCTATAAATGGGGTAATATGGAGGTTGTTCTCCAAGAGTTGGATTAAAATAAATGTGTCTTATTTAAAGCAATTTAATTATGTGACCTTTAATGCGAATTATTTATAAATAGCTATTTACAAGAACGTCTTCTGATAGCTTATTTAAACAAGCTTAATATTTGTTTAGCATCATCAAACGACAAGCCTGTAGAAAATTATTTCCGGTACACGAATTTCATCTAAATATGAACTATGCGACTGAAAATAAATAGTGACGTTTCGCCGATAGAATTTCTGGCATGTCTTAAGAGAAATAAACAAGTGCTTGCTAAAATGAAAGCGGAAGGGCGGAACTGTAATTAAATTTTTTCATTAAAGACGTAAATATATTCGCAATAAAACTGCGTCGTTCTGTCAAACTTCTCCGGCAGCTTTTTATTTGTAATTTTTCATGGCGGAAATGGTCGGAGACGCGAATCAATTTGTTGTAGGAAACTAATACTGAAAAATCCTTGTAATGAAATTTCTTTCTCAAGATGATATTCTACAGGCCATAAATTATTACTTTAACGTCAAGCTATTGAGGTTTATTTGCCAGCTGAAAAATTTACAGCCGGAACAGCATCGTTTGTTTGCATTAAGTTAATACAAAATTGCAGAAGCATTAAGTCATCGCTTATGTCGAAACTTTATAGGCATTTAATAGTCATTCATTGTGTTAAAAAATGGGCATCAATAAAATGGAACAGGTATAATTCTTATCATAAATTTGCAGATAACTCATTCTTAGATATTTGGTGGGCAATCTATCAGATCCTAAATTAGGTATATTATGTAGCGACGCGTTAAAATTGGCGCATTAGCAGGGATAATGAGTGTGCCTCGATAGCTCAGCGGTCAGAGCAACTAGCCGGAAAATGGGAGAGCCGGGTTCGATTCCCGGTCGAGAAAAGTGCGTTTTGCCTCGACCGGGAATCGAACCCGGCTCTCCCAGTTTCCGGCTAGTTGGTCTGACCGCTGAGCTATCGAGGCACACTCATTATCCTTGCTAATGCGCCAATTTTAATGCGTCACTACAGTACTCCCTCCCTAGAGACATGATTTGTCTCGATACAATTTAACGGAATGTGACCGCGTTCGCCATTCTTACGAACCGTTGTTCGGTAACCCCCGACTGTACGTTACGGATATATATTCAAAGGTACAATTTCTCGTTGATACTGGTGCGGACCTTTGTGTATATCCTCGCGCGTTAGTGAAAACTTCACGTACGAAGTCGGCTTACGAACTTACCGCCGCGAATGGGACGTCCATTTCTACGTATGGTACAGTGACGATAACACTAAATCTCGGCTTGCGACGCAGTTTTTCGTGGCAGTTTGTGGTCGCGGACGTGTCAAAACCTATAATCGGGGTGGATTTTTTGTCTCATTACGGGTTACTCGTCGACGTAAGAAACCGACGGCTGTTAGATGGAACCACTCAACTTACCGCGAAAGGTCAGGTAGTTAAGTGCACATTACCGTCAATCAGGACAATCGCAGGAGGCTCGGTATTTCACCGTCTTCTACAGAAATACCCTGACATTACTCGTCCCGGCGGAACCCTCAAAAGTGTGAAACACCAGACAAGACACCACATCGAAATCACTTCAGGACCACCTGTCGCCGAGAAGCCCAGACGCCTGGCACCCGAAAAGTTGCGAGCCGCTAAAAAGGAATTCGAAGCAATGTTAGAGTTAGGCATTGCTCGTCCTTCCAGCAGTCCTTGGGCATCGCCACTACACCTGGTACCGAAGCAGGGCGACGAATGGCGACCATGCGGCGACTATCGTAGATTGAACGCGAGGACTCGACCGGATTTGTATCCGGTGCGTCATATACATGACTTTGCACAGACACTTTGCGGAAAAACTATGTTTTCAACCGTCGACTTAGTACGTGCTTTTCACCAAATCCCCGTAGCCGAAGAAGATATTTTGAAAATCGCGATAACGACGCCGTTCGGACTTTACGAGTTTCCGTACATAACTTTCGGGTTACGTAACGCCGCGCAAACATTTTAGCGTTTTATTGACGAAGTGTTACGAGGACTAGATTTTTGTTATGCGTACATCGACGACATCTTGGTGGCTTCATCGTCCGAGGAAGAACACCTGCGACACCTGGAAATCCTATTTCAGCGTCTATCGAAATATGGAGTCGTCATAAATCCCGCGAAGTGTGTGTGGGGACAGACAGAAGTTAAGTTTTTGGGTTACCTCGTATCTAACAGAGGTACACGACCATTACCCGAAAAAGTTGAGGCAATACGAAATTATCCACGCCCAGCAACAATTAAACAACTGACACAATTCTTGGGCGCCCTCAATTTTTACCGCCGTTTCGTTCCTAAGGCGGCACAACTACAGACGCCGCTGAACGACCTGCTGAAGGGCAACGCAAAGGCAAAACGCACTTTTATCCTTGCAATCGCCAAAGTGGTGACCCCGACGTGATTCGTCGCTCCAGTATATGCAACCTCCCTTACATCTCAAATTCGCGGATTCGATTCCCGTCCTATCCATCGCCCTACAGTCCGGGGGTTACCGAACAACGGTTCGTAAGAATGGCGAACGCGGTCACATTCCGTTAATTTGTATCGAGACAAATCATGTCTCTAGGGAGGGAGTACTGTAGCGACGCATTAAAATTGTTAAAAAATGGGCATCAATAAAATGGAACAGGTATAATTCTTATCATAAATTTGCAGATAACTCATTCTTAGATATTTGGTGGGCAATCTATCAGATCCTAAATTAGGTATATTATGTAGCGACGCGTTAAAATTGGCGCATTAGCAGGGATAATGAGTGTGCCTCGATAGCTCAGCGGTCAGAGCAACTAGCCGGAAACTGGGAGAGCCGGGTTCGATTCCCGGTCGAGGCGAAATGCACTTTTATCCTTGCTATCGCCAAAATTATATAGGCTTAGGATAAAGTTTCGAAACAATTATACAGGGTTTCAAAAAATAAAACCCGCCACAGGTAGGATTCGACATTTGTCCTAATTTTATTACCCAGATAATATTGCCAATATTATTTGGGGTTGTTTAAAGGGTGAAAGCATTTTAATAAAATAAATCATATACTACGAAAATAAACGTCCAGAAAAATAAAATAACAACTGAGTTTTCTTAACAAAAAAAGAGCAACAGAGTATTTCACGGCTTATGCCCAAGATTTTGCGCATTAACGACAAATGTTCAATGTTGCCACATCCTTAGTTATGACAGAACAGAGTCTGATGGAAGAGAAAATCGAAAATAAAAAATTCAATTGTGGGTAACAGTTTCACCTATAAATAGAATGCTCACAGTGAAATATTATATCTTATGTTTGTTCATTGTTAGTTAGCAAATAGCTGCAAAATTTTCCACGTTTAGAATAATCGTATTGTAGTAAACTCTTTATATAGTGTGTGGAAAACATTCCGCGCACAGACGTGCGGCCACCATATTTTTTTCATAATTTTTATTTTTTCATAACTGTATTAAAAATAGATAATAAATGCATACAACTGGTAAAATTTATCTACTAAAAATGCAAGTAAACTACAATGTCACGCCAAATATGCATCTGACTGAATTTAAAATCGATACAGACGTTGTCGTTGATGGAATGAGTTGATATTAATGGAAAAAATGACTACACCGGACATTTCCCATTATAATTGTTTGATATAAAATTAAGGTCCCATATATATCATGTATTTCATGGTCCAAATAACTTTTTTTTTAACGAAGATACACCAAGCTAAAATCCTCATGACTGACGTAACTCTAAAAAATTTGGAGATTATAGAATGTAAGTTTTCACGGCTGTCATTATCTGCTATGTACTGGTTTCTTCCAGATCTTACCGTTTGATCAACTTATCTCGACGCGACGGTTCGCTGATCATGCTGTTAGAAGATTTTTCAGAAGGTTTCCAAATACTGTTATTTTCATCGTTTACTCTTCGTAATATATTGCTTCATTTGGTTTATCGACAGTTATGAGTGAGTGATTGCACTATTTACTGACCATTCTTGAGTGCATAACATACCCATTCACCATCCTTGAGTGACTGCCTTGCTCCCTGATCGTTCTGGATGACCGTTCCACTCACTAGTCGTGCTTGATTGCTTGTGTGCCTGTGATAAAACTAATGCTCCAGATGGTGCTTACTCTGTATTCATCCCCTTTATAAAATCTCCTTTTGTTTTCCATAATTTCGATGGATTCCCTGATAACTCTCAGTTAGTGTCTTGAATTGTTGTCTAACGTTTTTTCTATCTACAGAAGACACGATCTATAATTGTTGATGTCCGTGTAAGTAAATCTCGTATGAGGTTGATTCTGTAATTGATAATTCTCCCTGTCTGTTTAATGTAGCTTTACCAATAAGTACATTGCAATTGGTAAACACATTTGGTGGTATAAAGTCTTGAGTGAAATGACGGCCCTGCTTGAGGGTAGTATTACCTGTATTTTCGTACTGGTTCTATATCTAACACCAATGATACTATCAAAGAAGGAAATTGGAAGAAACCAGTACAACTTGCAGATTGCATTGAAGAATATAACACTAACTGAGTTTTCCACAAAACACCGAAACACTATACACTACACTCGACGCGCGTTTCGCCAACAAAGTTGGCATCATCTGGAGATGATTAAAACTAATCTTATTCTAACAATGTATTCTATTTATAATTAAATTATTGACTATAGCTCAGTGAATCCTGATCGTCACGGTTGTGACGATCAGGATTCACTGCCTGAACTAGCCAATAAAGCGGGCTATGTGGAATAGGCCCTCTGTCACTATTCATACTATTTTTACATTTTTCTAAATATTTCTAAACTTTCAAATGCATCTAGCTGTCTGCATTTGTTACATTCCTAATTAATCTTGCTTAATAATTAAAGTTGCTAATCTTATGGTTGTTCTCGAAGGCATGTTGGGCAACACTAGACTTATCTATTCTACCATATTTGAGATGCGCCATGTGCCCTTTGAACCGGGTTTGAATAGATCGTCTGGTCTGTGAAACGTACCTTTGACTACAGTCGTTACAGCGCATTTCGTAAATCCCTAACTTATCATTTGTGTTCGTTTTATCTTTTGGATGGCCTAAAAGTTCTTGTAATTTATTTTTTGACGAATGAACTACCGTCACTCCTATGTCTTTAAAAATCTTACTAATACCGCGAGTGAATCGAGGATCGTAAGGAATAGATACATATTTTTCTGGATGTTCTCTCAGATGATGCCAACTTTGTTGGCGAAACGCGCGTTGAGTGCAGTGTATAGTGTTTTGGTGTTTTGTGGAAAACTCAGTTAGTGTTATCTTCACACCAAAGGTTCCAACCTACTCCGGGATTGAAGAATATACCAAATACAAAATTAGTTGGTAACTTGGTACAATGGTAGAAAATTTATATTTGAATACGATTTGTATTGTATGAATGATCGAATAATTGGTTGAATAGTTCTGAATATCTGAATATTTTTTACACAAAATATCCATATTACTTTATTTGCGTCAACTGGATTTATGATATTATTGAAATGTAAAGCGAAATTATATGATATAATAAACAGTTTTAAAACTTTAAAACGGACTTTTCCGCACGTAGAACATCTCTATCTCGAATATGAATGGCCGAGAAAAAATAAACCAACACATAAATGCAAAATATGTGTTTTATGCGACAGTTTTACTTTTTTCAAATAGTTCACCCTCATGATTTCTCATGACCCATAAACAAGTGTGGGATGTGTTCTATCCACCTCAAGATCAATAGATGTCGTCTGGTAGACGTCCCTGATCAGAGTCACTCGAAACCCGATCGATCCGACACGATTTAATTGAGTGATCGTGCTAACAAACAAATTTCTCAAATAGTCCACCATTGTGCTTTCTCATGACCCATGAACATGGTAAAGTGTGTTCTATCTACCTCAAAATCAATAGATGTCGTCTGAAACACGTCCCCGATCCGAATTAGTCAAAACACGATCGATTCAACATGACTTAGTTGAGTTATCGTGTTAACAAAAAAAATTTCTCAAATAGTCTACCGTCGTGCTTTATCATGACCCATGGACAGGATGGGGTGTGTCATATCCACCTCAAAATCAATAGATGTCGTTTGGGTGACGTCTCCGATCAGAATCAGTCAAAACCCGATCGATCCGACACGATTTAGTTGAGTTATCGTGCTAACAAAAACAAATTCTCAAATAAACCCAAGGAAGGGAGGTGGTGTGTGCTATCCACCTCAAAATCAATACATGTCGTCTGGGAGACGTCCCAGATCAGAATCAGTCAAAACCGGATCGATCCGACACGATTTAGTTGAGTTATCGTGCTAACAGGAATAAATGCCGATGACAACGACGACACACACACACACAGTAAAAACATTTTAAAAACCACTTTTTTTTTGTTTTTAGACCGAAAAACGAAAAATAAATCCAAAAAAAAATTTTTTTCACTTTTTCTTTACGCCATTACATTACTTTTTACAGTGCAGAAAAGAAATAGGTATTTGGTAATACTATATTTATTGGGCGTTATTCTGTCTTCTACCTAAGAATTAAAGAAAAAATGATAATTGGTTTGTGTTTCGCATTCTTCCAAAACAAAAAAATAACCTTATATTCGTACCAGATAAATTTCTAGTGTTCCAACCAAGTGCAACAGGCATGGATGAAACACATTTTCAAACATGTAAATTTATTTCTATAAACGCGTCAGAAGAATATTTAATCCTGTGTTTTATTAATCCGTCGAATACGCCAGATGTAACGATTTCATTTCCTAGTAAGCGAAGTTATGAATTATTTCTTTGAACATCCGTTCTCATATATTCGCTTCACTGCTGTTTCGTTCTCCTGCATTTTTTGATGGCCTTATGATTGATTGCCGCTTCACGTTCAAATCATTGCCTCATATAAATTACAACTTTCTTATGAATAAGGTCGAATCATCGCAGGAATGGGGGTAAATTTATAAAAAAATAAATTTCTCGGTAGTTGACCCGTGCATGTGTGATAGATTTATAAGGAGATAAGATAAATTGACACAATATGTTTTTTGTTCGGAGGAATTGTCGCACGAATCCATTCGATAAGGATATTATCTCCTCAGATGGGCAATATAAATCCTATAGTGTGCAATAAATATAAGAAATAACTTTGCCAAAAAAATATTACATATATATGTACAGTCTCATAACTTTCTTTTTATTGAAAATTTCTCTTATATATATATTTTAATATATGTATATACAAGTCACATAAAAATTTGTAGATTTAAATAATTTATCTTTTATCAGTTTTATTAAAATATATAAATTTTTAAAGCTAAAGGTTTTAGAAATATACTCTGAGCTAAACAACTTAAAACTTAATTCTGAAAAAGAAAGAATAATGAGGGTTTGAGAAGGTGGATTTAAAATAAAATAAACAGTTTTAAAACCTTAAAACGGCTTTTCCGCACGTAGAACATTTCTATTTCGAAATTGAGTAGCCGAGAAAAAATTAACACATATATGCAGAATATGTGTTTTATTGGACAGTTTTACTTTTTTCAAATAGATGGTGGACAAATAGTCCACCATTGTGCTTTCTCATGACCCATGGACAGGATGGGGCGTGTCCTATCCATCTCAAAATCAATAGGTGTCATCTGGGAGACGTCCCCGATCAGAATCAGTCAAAATCCAATCGATCCAACACGATTTAGTTGAGTTATCGTGCTAATAAGAAATTTTATTAATAACCATTTTAAAAACCATTACTTTTTCGCACTCCACTATACGCGAAAAAGTAATGTAATCGTGTAGAAAAACATTTTATTTCTAGGGTTTCTTTTTCGTTTTTCGGCCTAAAAACCCCAAAAGAGAAAAGCTTTTAAACCATCTTGTGTGTGTGTGTTGTTATCATTGTTGTTGTTGTCGTCGTTGTCGTTGTTTTCATCGTTGTCGTTGGCATTAATAAAATTTCTTGTTGGCACGATAACTCAACTAAATCGTGTCGGATCGATCGCGTTTTGACTGATTCTATTAGGGATGTCTACCAGAAGACATCAATTGATTTTGAGGTGGATAGGACACACCACACCCTGTCCATGGGTTATGAGAAAGCACGATGGTGGACTATTGAAAAAAGTAATACTGTCGCATAAAACACATATTCTGCATTTATGTGTTGGTTTATTTTTTCTCCGCCACTCAATATCGAGAGAGAAAAAGAGATGTTCTACGTGCAGAGAGGTCGTTTTAAGGTTTTAAAACTGTTTATTTATTTTGTTTTTGGTTTTTAGGCCGAATAACGAAAAATAAAAACTAGAAAAAAATTTATTTTACACGATTACATTACTTTTCTACATATAGTTGAGTGCGGAAAAGTAACAGAATATAATTATCTTTTTCTTGATAATGGGCCTGAGATAGGAATAACAAATAAATGTAACTACCCAATAGTCAAAATTGTTTCTTCCTTATTATTTACGACAGCGAATATGTCACTCAAAACCCAACCAGCTATTTGTACTATTTGTTAGTCAATATTATTTATTAAGATGATGTTTGTTATTTATTTCTAATAGGCTTATAAATACATAAGCCTCCTAGTATTAAGTCGTATATTAGAACATTTTAGGGTTATATATGGACTGAATAGTTACTTTTATCTGGCATTTATTAATTTCGGGTTAATTTCGTGCCGTATCGAAAATATGTCATTAAATTATTTCTAAATTTGTATGTATCACAAATTATGTATCACAAATGTGAGAATTTGTGATACATACACATAGTTTCACCCATGCTGTAAGACACTAGTATATTTTCTTTGACATGAACGAGAAAATATAGATGAAAATTTTAAATCCTTACATATGGGGTATATATGTAATGATTAAATTTTCCATTATTATGTGATATATTTCTCCATTATAAAATGTACATAATACGATTATTAACGTATTCAACAATTTTAAGGCACAGAAAGGTAATAATTAGTTTACTTATTTCATCTACATTGGTATTGAGTAAATTTAACTAATTAATATTATTTCTGCTATTATCTTTTTCTATTACTATATTAAAATATGTTAATGCAATTTTTCTTGATTATTGTTAAGTATTGTATTATTACACCTGGAAAATGCCAGGAGGGATAGACAGGTATCAGATAGACTACATTCTGGTTACGAAGAGATTTACAAATCAAGTAAAAGACTGTAAAAGTTATCCAGGAGCAGTAAAAAGCAGTAATAGGAATACAATTGGTGAGACATGGGGGATTAGTCCGCGATATTTTGGAGGCAGAAATGGGAGTGAAGAAAAGCAGAGGTAGGCCTAGATTAGACTACTGCTCGCAAATAGTAAGGGATGTAGGTTGTAGCACAATTAGCGAAATGCGTAGATTAGCACATGATAGGAGAAGCTGGAGATTAGCGTCGAACCAGTCTTAGGACTGATGACCTCATGATGATGATGATTGTATTATTAAAATTAACAACTTTTACTTTTGACAACTTTTCATTACCATCTATTTAAAATATATGACGTCATCTATTTTAATAAATTTCCATAAGTACCAACATTACATATTACCAACATTAATAAAACATTAAAATAATTGTACGATTAAAAATATTTGAGTTAAAAAATGAAGCATAATAAAGCAAAATAGTTTTAAAACCTTATTATACATAGATAACTTCGAAGTACTAGAATATTATACAGCAGCTACATGTTACAAGTGAACTAATATATGAATTTTATTGTTGAACTAAATAAGGCTTTTTTATGTTAAAATAACACCTGACTGCATATTGAATAAACAATAAAATGTAATATAAAATATTCAATAATTCCCATTCATTTGAATTTAATTTTACCCAATGTAATTTACTATAACGCTAGTATTCATTACGTTATAGTTTACATGAAAGTTATTACTTTATTATCAAACTGACGTTTCATATTTATATTTAATTTTCAGTTTTAAGTGCCCCCATAAGACAAATGGCTCCATGGCAACGAAATTACTGGCCTGGCTCCCAAACAAACTCAAGGTTATCAAAAGGAACAAAAAACAAATAAAACCTTTTACTGTACAATTTTTTCGTTCACAGTGTTTTTTAAATATTATAAACAGTATTCCATGCATACTGAGCACCCTGTATTGTATAATCAACGAACAACAATATAAAATAAGTCTTAAGTTAATCCCATCAGCTCCAGCCGTTTTTGTACTGATTGTGTTCAATATTGTTTTTTAATTTCTTCATTGCTGGTGAGAATAAATTTAATTTAATATTGCCCGTCTTGTTTAATGCAATTATTATAAAAATGTAACCATTTACTTTCTGGAATGGTATGTAACAGTGATTGTGTAGATTACCATCACTTAAATGATCTGAATTGAATGAAATGTGTTCATTATGTTTTCAAAGTATCAAAGCAAATATATAACACAGTAATATATTTCAAGTAATTGGAAATTCTTGTAACGTGGTGCACTACGGCCGAAGTCTTAAATAATGAAAGCAGGGCAGAGAAGTCTAAATGAATGCACTCGTGACCTCTGTAATATTAGAAATTCCTGAAAGACGACTTTCCCGAAATGCACACAGAATTAATCCTATAGCAGTTCTCCTTCGATGTTACAAGTCATGAAGTTTTCAAACCGAATTTAATTACGTTCTGGATAATATTTCTTTTCATACGATAATCGTTTAATTAAAATTAGTGTATAAATTAATCCGTTTGTCTTCGTGGAAGCATAAAATCTATTAGGCACTCGATTCCGGGGACGTTCCCCAGGTGAACGAGATTCGGAGGTGGAACCTTCGATTTATTATTCGGGGGCGAGGTGGCGATGCATCCACGTTTATGCATGAATTTCATCAGTATACCGGTGGAGTTTCGGGTGAAATTGGATTGGACCTAAATCAAGCGAGTTGAAGCCGTTGATAATGCCGATATGTTCCTAAGATTGTACGCTTGATCGACCGCACAGCTCGGCTCTTGGTAAATGCGGAGTTCGTTCAGATAAATGGGAATTGATAGAATTTTCTAGGGGGCACTAAGTGCAATACAAATTAATAGAATACTATCAACAATTGTGTACTTGCTATAATTTGTTTGAATGTTATGTATTAGTGACTTAAGATTAACTATATATTTTATTAACATAAGAAATTTTCGACGAGGTTTTCGACGGACGAAATCTTAAACTTAATACAAAAGAGACGAGGCTACAAAAACAGACGAGACGAGGAAGGACTGAAGACTTATAAGTCAGTAAAGTGGGAAATCATTAGAAAGTGTAGAAAAGCGAAAGAATAATGGATAGAGGATAAATGCAAAGAAGTAGAAGATAAGCTCCAAGTAGGCAAGACCAATGAGGCTTACAAAATAATTAAGAGGAACTTCAGGGATATAGGACCAATAAGTAGAAACGTTAGGAGTCAATCGGGGGACATACTGATCGGAAGAGAGGAGAAAACGGATAGATGGAAGCAGTACTTAGGAAATTTATACGAGGGTCAGGAATTAGGAGAGATATTAGAGGAAGAATCTAGCGTCGATAGGGAAGATGTAGAAAAACCTATATTGAGAGAGGAATTTGAAATAGCACTAAGGGGGCTAAAGAACAATAAAGCGCCGGGTGTAGATAAAATAGAGGCGGAAATTTTGAAATGTGCGGGACAGAAAGTAGTAAATAGGATGTTCGAACTGGTAAAATACATATATGAAACGGGCGAGATGCCGGAGGATTATAAAAGGAACATTATCGTTACTATACCGAAAAAGAGAGGATCCGACAAATTCGAGAACTTTAGAACGATTAGCCTAACTTGCCACGCGTCAAAAATCTTAACTAAAATAGTGCAGAAGAGGATGGAAAGTAAAGCGGAAGAAATACTAGGAGAAGACCAATTCAGGTTTAGGCGAAATAGGGGAACTCGCGAAGCTATTCTGGCGCTAAGAGTAATGTTAGAGGAAACAATAGAAAAAGGAAAGAACGCTTATATAGGATTTTTAGATTTAGAAAAAGCTTTTGATAATGTAAGATGGGAAAAAATGTACGAGATACTAAAGAGCGCGGGAATGAAGTATAGAGATAGGAGAGTAGTACACAATCTATACAAAGAGCAAACTGCTGTTATAGAAGTAGAAGCGGAAAGAAGGGAAGTAGGTATTAGGAAAGGAGTAAGACAAGCATGTACGCTATCACCACTACTTTTTAATCTGTACATCGAAGAGGCGATTAATGTCGTAAAAGATTTCGTGGTAAAAGAGTGGATTTTGGGATTAAAGTACAGGGACAGAAACTAAAAATGTTGAGATTCGTGGATGATATAGCAGTATTAACATCTAATAAAGAGGAATCAGCGTTGAACGAAATGGAGGCAGTGTTGACAGAGGAATACGGAATGAGGGTGAATAAAAACAAAACTAAAGTGTTAGTGTGCAGAGGACGCGAGAGCAGAGCAAAAACGAAAGTACAAATTAATAATGAAAGATTGGAGGAAGTTAAAGACTTCACTTATTTAGGAAGTAAAATAAATTGGGATGGAAGAAGCGATAAAGATATAAAACAAAGAATAGCGCAGGCTCGAGTAGCTTTTAACAAAAAGAAAGCACTTTTATGCTCGGGGGTAATAAACTTAGAAACAAGGAAGGGATTTTTGAAAACATATGTATGGAGCACGGCACTATACGGTTGCGAAACCTGGACGGTAGGGGAAGCAAGTAGGAAGAAATTAGAAGCTTTTGAGATGTGGTGTTACCGAAGAATGATGAAAATACCGTGGACTGATAGGGTTAGAAACGAAGAAGTATTAGAGATAGTCGGCGAGAAAAGAAGTATGTGGAAAAACATAAAAAAGAGAAGAGGTCGCTTGCTGAGACATGGGGGAATAGTCCGCGATATTTTGAAGGCAGAAATAGGAGTGAAGAAAGGCAAAGGTAGGCCTAGATTAGACTACTGCTCGCAAATAGTAAAGGATGTAGGTTGTAGCACAATTAGCGAAATTCGTAGGTTAGCACAAGATAGGAGAAGCTGGAGGTTAGCGTCCAATCAGTCTTAGGACTGATGACCTCATGATGATGAAGAAATTTTCTAAAAATACGAGAACAGTTTTCTATGAATTTCGCACATTTCACGCGTTTCGCATCTCCTATTTTTTTCGGATACTGCATTGTTCACTCATAACCTCACTCATTGTGGCTATTTTTATTCATCATTTAATAAACAGTGAAAAGGTGCTATTGACTGTACCCCTGCTTCTAATACCCAACCGGAATAGTATATTGTACAACAAGTGTCGAAAAAGACATTTTTCGCACGCAGTGAGACGGTTTGTGCACGAGTCGAAGGCGAGTGTAACAAGTCTCACGAGTGTGAAAAATGCTTTTCGCACGTGTTTTACACTATACTTTTCCTACGGTTGCACTTAAATCACATTCGAGGGATGTATATCTTTTTATTGTTTAAGTTTTGCTTTCAGAGCGATTATTTTTTTACATAATAAAACAACAATTATTTAATTTTAATAAAGATTTACTTATTTTATTAGTATTAGCAATAAACATCATTATTAACAACTAATGATAATTTTTTTAATAATAGGCAATAATCTTGTTACAAACAATATCCATTTGAAGTTAGTTAATAGTAAGTAAAGTTAGTTAATTAATAGTAAAATTACTGCAATTTTCTAAACGAATTCCTGACATTTCTTTGTGCTGATTGATCAAATTTTTTACAATAGATATGTTATTGTTTGTTTTTGAAGAAGATGACATTTCATTTTGTGGTAGAACATCAACATGTCCCTCTGAATCTACGGAGTTTAACGAATTTACAGTTTTATTGGACATTTTGACTTTTTCTTGAATGGATTCACTTATGTAGTCTTCCGCCATAGTGCTAGAGCGCCATCCGCCATGGCGTTTGAGGATCAGGAAAAAAAATTACGAAACGCCGAATATCGAACACGGGTCGCCTGGATGCTAAGAAAAAATACTATCACTACTCCACGGTGTTTTGCGCACAGCGTGCGAAAAATGCCGTTTTACAGTTGCGTTTTTAGTGTGCTTTTGATTATTTTCTAAGCAACCGTAGGAAAAAATTATTTGTAACGGTTTTTACTGAGACTGGGTGAAAACTCAGGTATAAATAGAGACTATAAGTAATTTAAAAGATAGTTTTAATTATCTCCTAAAAACTTGGTTGGTAAAACATGCGTCGAGTAACTTAGCTTATTGAAAGACAACGGAATTGAGTAAAACAACTACTAAGTTTTATACCACTATATTTACACAAAAATCGTGACTGCAGTTTCGACACCTTTATGTAATTGTCAAAATGATGATTCAGCTAAGAGTTTGAAGTTTTGAAAATGACATAAAAGTGTCGATACTGCAGTCACGGTTTTTGTGTAAAATAGTGGTATAAAACTTAATAGTTGTTTTACTCAATTCCGTTGGAATTATGAACTACCACAGATTAACAGCTTCCTCGATCAATTTATTGAAAGACAATGCTCCATTTTTAAACGTAAATAAAACAAGTTGTATATAAGATATCCACTCTATTCTTATTTTTATTTGAAGGAATATTTTATGGCATTAAGTACGAAATATCACATCGTTCAAATGTCTGCCACGTCGATATGTTGATTTTGAGGGCATCAATTGTTTGCGGTTTATTTGCATAGACCTACGATCTAAGCTAGCCCTAAAGGAATAAGTATAAAGGCGTTAAGCCGCACCATCTTGGTGATTAGTTCAGGTCGCCACTGTGCGAGCTAACTATGCGGTCAAATCTCTCGTGCAGATGTCCATCGTGGCATGTGCTGTGTGTCACGTAGTGCTATCCCGTTGGAACCACATGCCGTTGGTATCCATATCATCCAGTTTAGGCCACAAGAAGTTGCTTATCATCGATCTCTAGCGCTCGCCGTTGACGGTTATGGCAATGCCAGTTTCGTTTTTGAAGAAGTACAGACCGATGATGACACCAGACCAAAATCCACACCAAATAGTGACTTTCTCGGGATGCATTTGGTACTGGGGTATCTCGTGTGGATTGGTATCGTCCCAAATCCGACAAATTTGCTCGTTCGCTTCCATTTATCCAAAAATAGGCCTTGTCATTAAAGATGATTTTTTTGGCAAAACTTGCCACACACGGATTTGTCTATGGTTGTTTACCTTAAGTTCCTCGGTCAGTTAGATTTTATATGGGTGCAGACCCAAGTTCTGATGCAAAATTTGCCAAGTTGAAGTCATAGAAAGGCCAAGTTCTTGTGAAGGACTACCTCGGGGTTTCCCGTACACTCTCACACACAGCAGAGATGTTTTCAGCAAACCTTGAATTTGGTGACGAACGGGTGTTGACTGATTTATTTATCAAACCGCTTGACTCGAGTTTGACCATTAAACGTTGAACAGTCGACTCGGGGGGATGGCTGTAGCGAGGGTAAAAATTACGTAATACGCGCAACATCTCTCGAACGGAGCACTGATTTTGAAAATAAAATTTGATAATTTCACACATTGCTGAACGCTATAACCCTCCATGGTGATTTGCCATACACTACTGAATAACTCGCAATAAATTATATTGATGTTGCTTTAACAACATGGCCGCTATAACCTCACAAATTTCGAGCGTCTCTATTGAAAAACCCTGTACTATTCAGATATTCCTCAATTTTATCTAAAGGATACTCGTATAACAATGTATGTAGATGGATAAATAAGTACGTGCTCACCCAACACAAAAATTACCAAGTGTATTGCCGCAAGTTGATAATGACGTACGATTAAATTTACAAAAATCATACCACACAAATTTAAATTTGACGCACTTAAAAACGCCTAAAAGTGCCTCTATGCACTGCCAAAAAGCATAGAGAAATTTTGTTGCCAAGTAATTCAAAACTGAAAAAATTAATAGTTTTTACGTACTGTTTACTGATTTATTATTTACTGAGAGCTATCATTAAACGCAATTTTTTATATACCAAAAATTAACTAATCTAATAAAGTTGAAAAGTAAATTTCTCAAAGTGTTCTTGTTTAAATTTTACTGGAAACTTTTAGTATCGTATTACAGGTATTAAAACTTTTTATGAACTTCAAACATTATGTATTTAAGATATTTTGTTTCCAGTATTGTGAATATTACGAGTGTTTAGTAAGAAGAATTTAATTTGCTTCTAGTGCACACAAAGTTATAATGTATATGTAAATAGCGAAATGATGGGAGAAAACATGGAGTACGTCGATATTGTACAAATATCATGCAAACGAAAAAAATACAAATAAAAGCTGTGCTTAATAATACATCACGTGCTAATGTTTGTATTGTATTATGAAAAATGTTAATTAAACTTTTTTTTATTTAATTTGTTCAGAGAAGAAGAATTTATAAATGAACATTTTTTCGGTCTAGACTGACAAAATATTTCTTGTGTGCTCTGTGTAAATAGTGGGTTCCTGTGTATATAAACCAAGCATTTTCATTATTTAGTATTTTGGCGATAGGACATAAGAATTTCAGCAATTTGTAACTAAAATTCTACACAGTACGTACACCAGCTACGGTGTTTCGTGCTAAAATTTAAATAATGTGCTTTTGAATTAACATATTCTATTTTGTATACGAGGGGCACTATTTTTATTTTGAGCCTTAGCAACACTGTGTTGTCAGACGCCGTCTGACGTTTCTAATGGAAAGTTTGACATTTTTGACCATAATCTTCTTCAGAACATATCATTTAAGCGCGATTTGTGTTGTTTGTGACGAATCATAAATATATGCGTATAAGCCGGAAAGTA
The DNA here is from genome assembly GCA_037954035.1 of Rosalia funebris. Classification (NCBI taxonomy): domain Eukaryota; kingdom Metazoa; phylum Arthropoda; class Insecta; order Coleoptera; family Cerambycidae; genus Rosalia; species Rosalia funebris. The sequence goes on from JAZFAV010000009.1 coordinate 5,986,556, forward strand.
AACAGCAGTCGACTCTATGGGTATTTCAAGATGAACAAAATCCAACAAAAGTTGTTCTCGCTCAAAGTACTTCGAAGCAAATGGTCGCCTGTTTCTTCGGAAAAACTGGTCATGTGGCAACAGTGCCTTTAGAATAACGTAAAACGGTAAATTCTAAATGGTACACAATCATCTTTTTGCCGAATATCTTCGGTGAAATGACGAGAACAAACAAACGCCGTCGGATCATTTTTCATCATTACAATGCAAGCTCTCACGAATCTCGTCTAACAACCGAATGTTTGAACACTCAAATGTCGAATTAACGGGTCATCCGCCGTACAGTTCTGATTTCACACTAAGTGACTTATTTTTGTTCCCGAACATCAAGAACAAATTGAGTGGATAACGATTTTCGTCGGCAGAGGAAGCCGAGATGCGCTCAAAATCCATGTTTTGGATATATTTCAAGCGGAATGGACAAAATGCTTTGACAAATGATTCAAACGCATGCAAAAGTATATAGATCATGAAGGAGAATGTTTTGAAAAACGATAAGGTAATTTTCAATGACAGATTAATGTTTTTTATTATTGGGCTCAAAATATAAATAGCGCTCCTCGTATGTTTAGTGAGCCAACAGATTTAGTGAGAACAGAAATAAGCATATGCATGTGCTTCGTCGTGAAAACTTTCTTTGTGTAGGTATACAAATATTTTTGTTCATTCAAACTATTTCCTAATAATAATAATAATTTTTAATTTCGCAGTACAATAAGTTATAGATGAAAATGAATAAAACAGCGATACCATTTCAAGTGGCGTTAAAATAAGTGGTAAACTCATACAACTCGTGATCATATTTGAATTAAAATGTATATCCACATGAAAATAGAAGTCGAAAACCAAATTTAGGCTTGTGGCTGCTTCAATAATTAACTAATAAATAACTACACATCTAGATGTGTGATGATGCCAAAAATGTTGTTACTTTCGTTAATGATATTGAGGATGATAGTAAACCGGTGACATAATTTATTCAAGTAGCCGGTTGTCAATAGGGTTCAATAAATTATTTTTATCGAAGTGAGTATTTTTATTTGTGTAGGATTTGTTCTTAAATGCATGCTTAAAAATTGGAGAAAGCAACGTCTTTATCTATTATCTTATTATTTTGTCTTATTTTATTAATTTATCTTATTATCGTTATCTTATTATTTTGTTCATTTAGTTAATAAAGACTAGTTTGATTCTGTTTTAAACAGAGCGTTTACCAAGGAAAGAATATCCAGGTTAACTTATTAAACTTATACTGTTTGGGTTTAGTTTCTAAGATGTTGTTTTTTTGGCCATTTTCTCTAATCTACTTTAGTAATCCTCACGATTTCTGTTTAGAATAGGTCATATTGTTAAACCCGTTACTGCATAATAGAGCTGTATTAAGTGAATAATAAGGAGTTCATAACTTTATCAAAAATATGATAACTACAGATTCAATTATACGCATAGCCTTTAATATATACATAAGAACATACATTTTAAAATCAAGAAATTGCTACGAATTAAAACTTATTAAAAATATTAAAACGTAACTTTATAACGTCCTTTATTTAGCACAGTTATTGAGGTTTGTAATATTGTTCTAATTCTCCTACTTTTGTTGAAATCACAATTTTTATATCTTGCTTTAAAAGGTAAATGAAACCACGAATACAGTGCAATTATAATAAATTATTTTTTTTATTTCCGCACGTTGCCTAATTACTGTATTAAATATTAAATGGAAGAACACGGCTGTAATCTGTGTAGAATTAACTCACCATATATATATATATATATATATATATATATATATATATATATATATATATATATATATATATATATATATATATATATACCACATATGTAATGATGGTCAGGTTAGATTCGAAGCCAGTGAAAACAGTAATAGTGCAAGTATACATGCCTACTTCTAGCCACAGTGAGGAAGAGTTAGAAGCCGTTTATTCGGACATAGACCAGGTAATAGGATTTGTGAAGGATCATGAAAATTTAATAATAGTGGGAGATTTTAACGCAGTCGTAGGTGAGGGGAAAAAAGAATTTATAGGTCCTTATGGATTAGGAAACAGAAACGAGAGAGGTAGCAGACTGAGAGAATTCTGTGAGAAGCACAAGATGGTAGTCGCAAACACATTGTTGAAGAATGACGTTAGGAGGCGGTACACCTGGAAAATGCCAGGAGGGATAGACAGGTATCAGATAGACTACATTCTGGTTAGGAAGAGATTTAGAAATCAAATAAAAGACTGTAAGAGGTATCCAGGAACAGATGTAAACAGCGACCACAACTTGGTAGTCATGAAAGCTAGATTAAAGTTAAAAAATATGAAAACCCGGAAGGATAAGAAACGTATAAAATACAACGTATACGTAATACAAAAGAGACGAGGCTACAAAAACAGACGCGATGAGGAAGGACTGAAAACTTATAAGTCAATAGATTGGAAAATCATTAGAAAGTGTAGAAAAGCCATAGAACAATGGATAGAGGATAAATTCAAAGAAGTAGAAGATAAGCTCCAAGTAGGTAAGATCGATGAGGTTTACAAAATAATTAAGAGGAACTTCAGGGATATAGGACCAATAAGTAGAAACGTTAGGAGTCAATCGGGAGACACTGATCGGAAGAGAGGAGAAAGCGGGTAGATGGAAGAAGTACTTAGGAAATTTATACGAGGGTCAGGAATTAGGAGAGATATTAGAGGAAGAATGTAGCATCGATAGGGAAGATGTAGGAAAACCTCTATTGAGAGAGGAATTTGAAATAGCACTAAGGGGGTTAAGGAACAATAAAGCGCCGAGTGTAGATAAAATACAGGCGGAAATTTTGAAATGTGCGGGACAGAAAGTAGTTAATAGGATGTTTGAACTGGTAAATACATATACGAAACGGGTGAGATGCCAGAGGATTATAGGAGGAAGATTATCGTTACTATACCGAAAAAGAGATGATCTGACAAGTGCGAGAACTTCAGAATGATTAGCCTAACTTCCCACGCGTCAAAAATTTTAACCAGAATAGTGCAGAAGAGGATGGAAAATGGAGCGGAGGAAATACTAGGAGAAGACCAATTCGGGTTTAGGCGAAATAGGGGAACTCGCGAAGCTATTCTGGCGCTAAGAGTAATGTTAGAGAAAACAATAGAAAAAGGATTATATAGGATTTGTAGATTTAGAAAAAGTTTTTGATAATGTAATATGGGAAAAAATGTTCGAGATACTAAAGAGCGCGGGAATGAAGTATAGAGATAGGAGAGTAGTACACAATCTATACAAAGAGCAAACTGCTGTTATAGAAGTAGAAGGGGAAAGAAGGGAAGTAGGTATTAGGAAAGGAGTAAGACAAGTATGTACGCTATCACCACTAATTTTTAATCTGTACATCGAAGAAGCGATTAATGTGGTAAAAGATAGAGTAGATTTCGGGATTAAAGTACAGGGACAGAAACTAAAAATGCTGAGATTTGCGGATGATATAGCAGTATTAGTATCTACTAAGGAGGAATTAGGAGTGAAGAAAGGCAGAGGTAGTCCTAGATTAGACTACTGATTACAAATAGTAAGAGATGTAGGTTGTAGCACAATTAGCGAAATGCGTAGGTTAACACAAGATAGGAAAAGCTGGAGGTTAGCGTGCAACCAGTCTTAGGACTGATGACATCATGATGATGATGTGTATAATGTGCATGAGCAGTATGCATGTGAGTGTATGCTTGTGTATGAGCAGTATATTATGTATGTATAGATGACTGTTGTGAGCAATTCAATGTTACGTAGAAAATAATATGTTTCTTTACGATGTAATATGTTGAGTTTTCGTCTTTAGGTTACTCGTTTATTAAAATATTCAAATAGAGCATACCGCAACATACGTTTCATCTATGAATAGTTTGTCGGATATTTAGTTGACAACTAGAAGTGGTTTCATGAATGTACATAACACTAATAATTCCACTATGACGATATAAAATTAAATCTGGCATTATAATTCCTACATAAAACGGGGTAGTTAATTAAAAAACTGTTTAAAGAATAAAATATAACAGAAAGTAAATGCATTAGATGCAATTTTATGAATCCTTTTAATTTTGCAAGTGAAAATTGAAATAATAATCCTAATAAATAGCTCATCGACTAAAAAAAACTTTTAAGCTCTCAATTAAGTTAGCTTTAATGAAAGACATTTCGTAATTTCGTCTGCCTACTGAAAACAAAATAAAGAGTCCAGTTAAAACCCGCAGATCAGATGAGACGAGTTGCATTCGCCAGTTTCAATTGGGTGAATAATTCATTTTATTTTGTTTCGCTGAATAAATTGTATGGTAATAGATACGATAGCTATATAAGTAAGTTTATCCTTCAACATGAATTTTAAATTATTTTCACTATTCGAAATGTTATTCGCTTTAATTTGTTGTATGTACAATGACAATTATATATTCATGTATTTAAATTGCTAGCTTACGGCAGAAATCTGCCAATGGATTCAGTTGAGAATTATTGTTTTGATATTATAAATGCACTTGCGATTTTTTAATACAAATTAGAGATTAAAAATTGCGAATATTTGTTAACATACAGGGACACAGAAATGTATATGTCCGGGGAACATAGTCGATGAAAACGTTACCGAGTAAGTAAGAAAAAAAAGTGCTTAGATTATATTCAGCTTTATCGTAGTAATTCTTAGAAAATTAAAAAAAGAAGCGGTAGATATGTTAGAGCTTTACATTAAATCAAGTAGGAATGCTGCTGAAGCCTCAATAAGGTATGAAGAACATTTTCCTAGACGTAACCCACCTAATGTTCGATATTTCAAGTACCCGATAATCAATCCGATTAACTGTGGAAAATTTAGCAAAAGAAAAATGAAAATTATATATTTAAATTAAACTGCTACATCCTGTATAAGTAAAAATTGCTTTTAGAAGGCATGATACGCGAAAGGTAGGTTTAAAAATGATTTTAGAAGGCGATTTTGTGAATTGTATCAGTAAAAATGTCTTGAAGATTTTTTGCAATACGATTATGGACTTATGAGACCAGGTTCAAATTGTGGGATTTATAACAAACTAATACGTATTATTGAGTCGAGAGTCCTCACATAACCAGTCAAAGAAGATTTCTAACTCGATTTGTTTTTAATGTTTTGGGTATAATGTGTTTTAATAGTGCGATATCATAAATAAACTTATTTTATTGCCTTAAAAAGAAATTAAACATTTTTTAGGAAAACGTCGAATTAAATTCATCATGTCCATCTAATTGAGTTCTGTTCAAACAATAATTTATTTAATATCTATACATATACAGCTAGCTATTTACAAATGATGCAAGAAAATATAATACCTCTTGTCAGAAAAGCTGCTGAGGGCATTAACAAAATCTGCATCTTTATTTATTCGAATGTTGACGACACATTTAATTTGACAGTATTTACTATCACCTTAGTGTTTTTCCCCTGAGCCACATCCCACGCTTTTGTTATTAGGTTTTCGTTATTCACTGTTTTTCTCTATCTAATACTTTCGTACGTACTTTCTCAATTTGTGACGTAGTAGCATGTAACATTTTTAGAACTTTTCGCGTGAAAAAAGAATTATCAATATTAAATATTCCAGAGCGCCATCTATGTTACCTATACAGTAAAATAGGCGTAAAATAAACAGTTTTAAAACCTTAAAACGCACTATTCCGCACGTAGAACATCTCTATCTCCAAATTAAGTGGCCGAGAAAAAATAAACCAACACATGTAAATGCAGAATGTGTTTTATGCGACAGTTTTACTTTTTTCAAATAGTCCACCATCGTGTTTTCTCATAACCCATGGATAGGGCGGGACGTGTTCTATCCACCTCGCAATAGGTGTCGTCTGGTAAACGTTTCTAATCAGAATCAGTCGAAACTCGATCGATCCGACACGATTTAATTGAGTGATTGTGCTTAAAAAAATATTTCTCAAATAGTCCACCATAGTGCCCTCTCATGACCCATGGACAGGGTGGGGTGTGTCCTATCCACCTCAAAATCAATAGGTGTCGCCTGGGAGACTCAGTCAAAGCCCGATAGATCCGACACGATTTAGTTGAGTTATTGTGCTAACAAAAAAAATTATCAAATGGAACACCCTCGTGTTTTTTCATGACCCTTGGACAGGGTGGGGTGTGTGTGTCCTATCCACCTCAAAATCAATAGGTGTCGTCTGGGAGACGTCCCCAATCAGAATCAGTCAAAATCCGATCGATCCGACACGATTTAGTTGAGTTATCGTGCTAACAAGAATAAAGTCCGACGACAACGACAACGACACACATACACACACACACACACACACAAAATGGTTTAAAAACCATTCTCTTTTTTTAGTTTTTAGGCCGAAAAACGAAAACTGAACCCTAGAAAAAAATATTTTTTACACGATTACATTACTTTTCCGCGTATAGTAGAGTGCGGAAAAGTAATAATGGAGATCTACATAAAACATTTGTTCCATCGTAAGCACAGTAAAAATCCGTGGAGTATCGAGCTGCTACTAGGCACCGAAAAGTTGACTGCTCTAATAACTCTGAATAGTCCACATTGTTATGTAACATATTATATAAAAAGGACACTAAAATGTGTTGTCTTTTTGTAATTAATAATGTACTATTCATTTCATCGCTATTTACCAAATAAAAAACTCTTTTATCTTGCCGATAAATGGAACAGTCTACGTGAGCCTAGCCATAAAAACAAGCCACGGTATGTTTTGAAATTCTTTATTTGGTAAATAGCGATGAAATAAACTATAAATCGATGTCGATTGTAAAGTATAGTTTATTTCATCTCTATTTGCCAAATAAAAAATCCCAAACGGCTCTTATCTCATACTTTGGCTTGCTTTTATGGCTAAGCTCAGGTAGACTGTTCCGTTTAGGCGTCTGATGAGTAATCTATTTGCTTTTCGATTGTATTACAGTTTGGAAGTTGTAAAATGATATTGTTACTTTATCATCATATAAAATTTTATTATTTAACCATAGTGGCAGCTTACGTAGAAATTGCAAATAGCAATAGGGGTATAGAACTAAAATATATATTTATAATACTGTAAGACATTGATAATGCCGCTTAACAAAGACATCCTTAAAAGGACCTTGTCTTTACTTTGAGATTTTAAAAGGAATCTGATAATGAAAGTAAATTACATAATTATTTACACAAGTATTGAGAGAAGACAGGAGACAAGATTTCCGCGAATACCAAAACAATGCACGTTTTTCGAAGCGCTTTTCGCCAATTAAGTAAGCATCAACGGCAGTTAATTAAAACTCCAAAACTAATGAGTTTAGTCATCTCTCGATGATATTCTCGACTTGGTTGGCAAAACATGTAATCGTTCGGCGTTCGTGGAAAATTGGCCTCATGTTTTTCTTATTGCATCGAAAGTTTCAGCCCCTTTCCAGGAACAAGTAAGTCTGCGAGGTCTATGATTCTTTTAACACATTTTCAAATAGAACGTGAACCTTTTTTACGTGAATTACATATGTTCTAAATAAACATTGTTTAAATCACCGTATATTTAAACGACTAAAGATATCCTCTCAGATATCTTTACATTAAATTTCATTAAATTTAATTCCACCTCTCAGGTGAGTTAATTTAAACCCACAACTTCCACGTGTCGTACTAACTATTCGAGATTTCAGGCCACAACCGTATCTCCAACTCAAAGTTGGTGCTCTCGAGCCCAATCGGAACACTCCGTGTTTTCGCCAATCTTTTCCTTCGACCCGCTCAACTCATTTAATTGCGCCGTTTTCCAACCGCACGTAATTCTAAACTGCTCGTCGTAATTATTCTGATCAAGTTAACAAAATGCATTGTTCCAAACCATACACGATAAATTCGAAGTTGGGTTTCAACAAAACAATCCAACGAGTTGGATTCTGTTTCAATGCGGATGTATTATTTTGGAGTGTGTATAATTCCGATTGATCGACCTGCAGCTAATTCTGTTCCATTGGTAGGGGTCGTTAGCATAGTCGGATATGTGATAATTAATGAGGGTGAATAATTCCCCGAATTACTACCGTATCAACGTATTAATTAATATTTATACTCTATGGGTCACCGTTTACGTTTTACTGATTGAAAATTAATTATATGGTTGTTTACCTAAAAATTACAGGCTATTTTTATTTCAAGGACTGAATGTTCGTGAACGTAATACCAAAACTTCATTATAGTTATAATGCTCCAAGGTGTTTTTTGTAATTAAACCTAGCTTTAATATGCTAACCATTAATTTAAATGTAATTAATCTTAAAACTAGGCACTTATCAAGTAGAGCCAATCCAATGATGTCCTGTAAACTCCAAATATTTCTCTAGACTATGTATACTTCACCCATGCACTATGCTCCGCTTTATACAAAACACCACCCTAGATCGATTGGCTTGGTTCTCTTCAATCTTCGGACATAATATTGGTTGTCCAGCAGTTGGAGAGCATCTGCATTCACATAGAGGTGGAGCTTGGGCTTCATGCTTGCTGGCGAATCTTTTTCAGATGGGGTGGAGTATAATCTTCTTATTTCAGTAGTTGGAAAATTACCCTCTGCGAAGTAAGAACTTTGCATTATTTTAATCTTTTCCTTCGCGGTTGGTATTGGAAGATCTCTATGAATATTGTCACGAACGCCTCGAATGGTCCCGAATGCCGGGAATATTCGAAACCTTGAGTTTCTTTATCTAGAAACGCCCGGAGAGACGTTCCACTGCCTATATAAGAATTGTGTCGCCCGGCCAACCTAACTTTCTAGTAAATTCGTTACAATATCAATGTTACGAACATACTAGGGGACATTCACTATGTTTCGTAACACTTCGTTCTGGAATGTTTGGATTTACTTTTTTATATTAAAATATTGTTACGATCTAGTCTAAAACTAATGAGTAATTTATTTCTAATTCTATTATACTAAATTACTTAAATTCTAAGAGTTACCCATTGATGTCTTCTGAGCCATTTCTGACAAGTATGCAACTTTTTCTTGTGCACTACACAAATAAGCTTCCTATCTAAGGTAAGACCAAAATATTTGGCTGTATTCGTATATGGGACTACTCGTACATACATACTTATTGGAATATGTTCGATGTGCCTATAAGTAAAATCGATATGAACTGATTTTTCTTCATTTAATTTAAATGAATAAATTTTATTTTTGGAATTTATTGATGGCATTTTGAAGTTTATTAGCTGTTTCTATATTACTTTGGCCGTTGGTGTTATGGCTGTATCGTTGGCAAAAGTAGTATTATTTTTTAGCTCTGCGAGATTACACTTATACAGAAGGTAGAGCACAGGCCTTAGAACACTTGTGCCAGAACTAGAACAGAACCTAGAACACTAGAAGTCTTGTGAGACTCCTGCTTTGATTTTCTTAAGGACAGAGTAGGTATTTTCCTGCTTAATTTGAAAGTGCCTATCTGATAAATAGGATTTTAAAATATTTCAGTATTGTTTAGAAAGGATAATTTTTAATTTATAAAGTAGTCCCTCTTATCAAACGCATGCGCTATGTCGAGGAATACGGCAGAGCAAACTCTTTTTCCTTCTAATGCATTCTCTATTATATTAATAATTCTACGGACCTGATCAATTGTCGAGTGTCTATGTCTGAACCCTAACTGGTGGTCTGGGATTAGTTCATTCCTCCCGATGACTGGCTGTATTCTTTTGAGTAGCAGTTTCTCAAGGAACTTGGACATAATATAGATATTGGTCTATATGAAGAGACTTCATGTGACGATTTTCCGGGGTTTGGTACCATCACGATTTTTGCCATTTCCCATAGTTTAAGTACGTACTTAAGCCTGAACGCGGCATTGATTAGATTAGTCAGCTTGACAAGTGCTTTCTTCTGGAGCTGCTTTAGTATTTCTCCTGTTATTAAGTGAAATCCAGGAGTCCTTTTCTGATCTATGTTATACTTGATTTCTTTGATAACTTCATCTGGCGATGTCAATTTGATATTTTCTTCTTCCTGACGAAGAGTTTCTTCAGGCATGTCTTCTTCTTGCAAGTTATTTATTTGAAATATTCTCTAAACATTAGCAAAATATTCAGCTTTTTCTTCACAACTTCTGGCCCAGTTTCCATCTATCTTTTTAATTGGTGGTATCTGCATAATTGGCCTTTTTAATCTTTTTGTCCCTTTCAACAAAGATCAATCCGTACTGCTATCGTTAGTAAGATACGTTAAGTTGGAAGCAATACTTTCGCCTTTTAATTCTTTAATTTCCCTGTTTAGTTTCTTCGTGAGGTTATTCAATATAGTTTTGTCTTGTGGGGCTCTGGTTCGGAACCAGATTTGGATGCATTTGATGTTGAAATCACTTGCACAGTCCCAAAGCTGAATATCATAAAACCACATCGATTTGAAAATCTGATTATAAATCAATATACTGTTTCAGAAAAGAAAATCTGCCACGGGTAGGATTCAACATCTATTCCGCTTGGACCCGAATGGCAGACAGTTGTTTCGAACTTAATAGTTGTCATCAGTTCCGTACACGATACGCCGGTCTAGGACAAATGCCGAAGCAAATCCATGGAATATTCATCTAAATCGATACGATTCATATCAGTAACTTATAAGTCGGGAATCGAGAAAGGAACCACCACTCGACCTAACCTAACCTAACCTAACCTAACCTAACCTAACCTAACCTAACCTAACCTAACCTAACCTAACCTAACCTAACCTAACCTAACCTAACCTAACCTAACCTAACCTAACCTAACCTAACCTAACCTAACCTAACCTAACCTAACCTAACCTAACCACATCTCGATTCGATAAGTTACTGCCAATATATTATTGAAAATTGAAAGTTTCGATTTTGATTCAATCGACCAATAGTGCTATTTATGCATATTTTAGGCCCAGATTAGTTCTTTCCTTTGTAACATACTCTTTTCTCCTGAGTTTGGCGTCAAGCTTCATGCCGAGATATTTGGAATTCATGGAATATAACATAATTGTTTCGTTAATATTTAAAGAATAAATCTCTGCTATTATTCTGTTAGTGAAGTTTACTTGTATAGATTTAAGGTTATTGAGCTCCGCTGTCTGGTCCAATCTACTGCTGCATTGTCTGCTGTATGTAATAAATATGAAAAACGAACTGTTAGATACATATAAGTATTATATTATAGACTATAGTATATAGTATAACACGTATAGGTCTTACAATTAGTAACACTAAATTGAATACAGTCCCTATTTTCGCATTAGAACTACTCATGCCAAAGTTGGAGTATTGATGAAACTATTGATTACTGTTCATATTTAATTATTTTAATATACTGAGATGTTCGGTACCTTTAATTTTAATATTATCAGGATTAATTGAACTTTATCTCTAGTTATCTATAATTAGCATTCAATTATTATAATTGATTTTATTTCGACTATATACTATTCATTTTATCGCTATTTGCCAAATAAAAAATTCTCTTATCTTGCCGATAAACAGAACAGTCTACATGAGCCTAGCCATAAAAAAAGCCACCTTATGTTTTGAGATTTTTTATTTGGCAAATAGCAATGGAATAAACTATACACTTCAAATATTCTGGAAAACGAATATCTGACTATAGTGATTCTCTAACTTTATATTAAAACATTACACGTCAGTGAAAAATATAACATACCCTAGAAAGATTATTTCCTATCTTTTATGATGTATCTCCCAACGTCGCCTTCTCAATCGATCAACAGACTTATCTTTATAGCTGAACATGTTTGACTAATCAAATCGGCGTATTAAATGATTTATACGGTTTTCGCGGAATGGCAGTATTAAGTGATCAGGAGTAACGACGCTATTATAAGTGCATTCTTCCTTTTTCGTCCCATCTTTATAACCGATCCGAACCTTCATTTACAAACACATAAATTCGTTTTCTCCGCAATGACAACAAAAACTTTAATCTGTATTTTTGGGTGAAAGAGTATGACATGGATCATAAAATGTTCCGCTTAAAAATATTTACAAGTCAATAAAACAAGAAAAAATATTACATGTATCAAAGCTGTCTTCAGAAGGATGGAGCAGAAAGGAATGTATTTTATTTTATCAAAAATCCGTTTAAAAAGATGAAGCTCAGTGGGAAGCAGCACGGCCGGTGTAAAACTTTCATTTTATTGAAATGGCTGTCTGTCTTTTAGTGTTATTCCTTTATTTAATTTTTTTTATTAAAGGCCAATTCATACTAGGCGCTCAGGTCACACTACAATCAGTTCACAGTCAAAGATTTAGGGTAGTATTGACATTTTACATTCAATTGGCGCTCATTTTCAATCAGTATGAAACATGGTAACACGTTCCTATAGTAAGATGAATAAATGTTCTATAAGTGATTTGGCTGCAATTGCCATATGTTTGGATGGCGAAGAACAACGATACAAGAAATGCAGGAAGATATGGATTGATGACATTTGGAGAATTTTTCAGTGTGTATAAAGGCCTTGTAGAAGATGAAACAAAATTTTTCCAATACTTTCGCATGGAAAAACATACATTTCAATACATTTTGGATAAAATTACAACACACTGACGCAACGGTTCGCTCACGGTTCGTTCAAAATATCCGCGAGGAGAAAGACCGCGGTCAAAGATCGTGAGCATACCGTGAGCGAAGCGCCAAATATGAATATTTCCATTTAAATAGCACGTCACAATATTTTATCGCGCCTTGAGTGGAGTGTGAGTGAATTGGCCTTTAATATAACATCTTGAAAACGTCAATCTCCTTCAAAATACTGTCCAGTAGATGACATGCACTTGTCCCAATGGTTTATTCACTGTTTAAAATTTTTTTTATATTCTTCTGAACTGATGCTATTAAATAAGGTACCTGCAGCGATATTTTCTTAACCTCTTCTACGTCGTGAAAACGATTTCCATTTAGGGTTTTTTTCTTTCTTGAAGGTAAGAAAAAGTCGTAATGGGCTATGTCAAGTGGGTAAATAGGGTACGAAAAAGTTGCCATGCCTTTTTTTTTTGTCAAAAACTGGTTGATTTTCAACGCTGTCTGGGCAAGCGTGTTGTCATGATGAAGAAATCAGTCCTTCGATTTCCACAATTCAAGTCGTCTTCTTTTCACTGCCTTATGCATCGTTTTATAACTTCCAGATAGTAAGTTTGGTTTACTGTGGTACCCTGAGGGATAAATTCAACATGAACAACTCCTTTGATGTCGAAAATAAACCATGGACTTCACATTCGATTTCACTTGCCGTATTTTTTAGTCTGGGCGATGAAGGTATCTTTCACTAGCTGGACTTCTGTTTTATTTCGGGGTTGTAACCATAACACCACGGTTCATCTTCTATGATGAGCCTTCGTGTGGATTGGTATCGTCCCAAATTTGGCAATTTTGCTTATTCGCATATTCTTTCTTCTACAAATAGGCCTCGTCGCTAAAGATGATTAAAAAATCATCTTTATTAGATTTGACGAAATTAGTGTCAACTTCCAACTGGTTCAGAGTCCAATCAGCGAACACACGGCATTGTCTATGGTTATTTACCCTAAGTTCCTGGGTCAGTTGTATTTTCTACGGATGCAGACTAAAGTTTTGATGCAAAATTCGCCAAGTTAAAGTCGCTGAAAGGCCAACTTCTTTTTGGCCTACAACGAGAAATACGTGGAACTACGAGAAATTGACTACCTTGGGTTTTCCTGTGAATTCTCCCGCACAACAGCGACATTTTCAGCAGATCTTGCGTTTTGGTAAGGTACGGATATTGGCTGATTATTTATTAAAAATAAAATTTGATGATTTAAACACTTTGTTGAACACTATAGCCTTCCACAGTAATTTACCATACACTACTCAACAAAAATTGCCGATAAATTTGATAATGTTGTTTTGACAACATGGCTGCTATAACCTAATAAATTTCGAGCATACCTATTGACAGATTATTTACGGCAATATTTAATACCAAGATTTTAATGAATTGTATTAGCGTTTTCTAGAAAAATCTGTGCACACCAACAGATTCACTACTCCTTAAAATGGACCAGAACTAAAATATATCTTTTAAAAAATACTGTTTTTGTGGCAAAATTAAAAATGCGCAATACTTATTATCTTCATAAACTTAATTTAAAAGTCAAGTTATCCATAAAAAGCAAGTTAATTGTTAGTAGTCGCAAAAAATTAACGTCTTGTGCGGAATACTAAATGACAATAATTGCTCATTTCTTCTTTGAGAGTAATTTGAATGCGAAGGAGTTTTCTAGTTCTCTTATAAACAAGTTTTAGAACGCATAAGATGACTTACAAATATATAATTTTCTTAATTTAAAGTTTTAGATAAATGATGGTCCTATTCGTGACGCTGGATTAAAGCAACATCTATAAAATTTATTGTAAACTATTCAATAGTATACGACAAATCACCATGGAAGGTTATAGGGTTAAGCTACGTGTGCAAATCATCAAGTTTTATTTTCAAAATCAGTTCTCCGTTCGAGAAATATTCCACGCATTAGGTGACTTGGTGGCCATACTTGAGCCAATCAATTTAAAAAGTAATCAGCCAACACCCGTATATCATCGAAACGCAAGGTCTGCTGAAAAAATCGGAGCTGTCCATGAGAGTGTACGGGAAAACCTGAGGCCGTCAATTTCTCGTCCTTCACAATAACTTGACCTTTTTGCGACTTTAACTTGGCGAATATTGCGTCAGAACTTGGGTTTGCACCAGTATAATATCCAACTGACCCAGGAACTTATGATAAACGACCATAGACAACGCCCTGTATTGGCTGATTGGGATCTGGATCATTTGGAAGTTGATCAAAACATCGCCAAGAAAATTATCTTTAGCAACGAGGCCCATTTTTGGATGAATGGATATATAAACAAGCAAAATTGTCGGGTTTGGAACAATACCAATCCACATGAGATACACCAGCACCAAATGCATCTCGAGAAAGGCATTGTTTGATGCGGATTTTGGTCTGGCAGAATCGTCGGTCCGTATTTCTTTTAAAACGACCCGGGCATTGCCATATTCGTCAACGGTGAGCGCTACAGATCGATGATAAGCAACTTCTTGTGGCTTAAACTGTGGGACGTGGATACCGACGACATGTGGTTCCTACAGGACGGCGCCACGTGCCACACAGCGCATGCCACGATAGACATTCTGCACGCCCTCAAAGTCAACATAACGAACGCCATCCAACAAATTCAGCCAGATTTATGCGACAGTCATCGAAAATTGGACCTCCCGAATACATGCCACTAAGCAAAGCCAGGGCGGATACTTTAACGACGTTATATTCTATACTTAATGCCATGAAATGTTCTTTCAAATAAAAAAAAATTGAGTGAATATTGAGTGAAGTCATTGAGTGAAGAATTGAGCGAATATCTCCTACACAACATGTTTTATATATATATATATATATATATATATATATATATATATATATATATATATATATATATGTATATATATATATATATATATATATATATATATATATATATATATATATATATATATATATATATATATAAATCGAGCGTCCTTATTGAAAGGCCCTTTATCTAGAAATCTTACTGCTGAATGTACGGTATCCTAACATTTTTGTCTTTAGACGTTTCGTTAAAAACTCAAGCTGTCGCGCTAGAGTTTAATTCTAGCTATAATCACGAAGAAATTGTGCGCAAAATGAATGACGAGTTACATATATACATTTACAGTTACATATTACATATACTAAATTTACATATTTCTTGTCTAAAGGTCATTTTTTTACTAAAAGAAGAAGTGATGGAGGTTGGTAGTTATGAAATGAAACCACTATATATAGATAGATCTTATCTATCGGTTTTATTTTTGATCCAGTAAACATCCATTTTTCCTTTATATACCGTTCTTAATGAGCTCGGATTTTGAACATTCGTCTTTGATTGCGACTATTTGCAACTTCGCAATGACGTCTAAAAATAACGTTATTCTTTGAAAATCTGTATACGAGTATAATAAACTGTAGATTGTATCTAAGATAATATTGCAACAGAAATAATAATTGTTGAAGCCTTTTCTTATACGACATATTTGTTTGGCCTATTTTATGTTAATAAACAGTGTTTACATAAAACCAGGTATTTACAACAGTCTGAATTTATAGCACAATAGACAAACATGTCGAAATGATTAATGTGTATTTTATGATGCAATTTTACCCACTGCAGCGAACTGAAAATGTAATGGGAAGTTAAAATTTGTAGAGAAATTATCGTTTTTGAGGGAATGCCAGTTTTATATTTCAGTTTTAAAATGTGTATTTTAAAAAACATAACAACTAGAGTACATATTTAGGTATCACATTATGTAGTTTATGAAACATTCCATTAAATATTTAATTAACAATTGTAATTTGTATTATAATTGGCATTGTAAATTGTAATTAAATATTTTCTACTCGTCCCAAATATCATATAGATATATGCAAAAGTTCATGAATATAAAACTAAAGACAACATTGTTCGATATATTTTTTCTAAGTATTATTTTCGTAGAGCTATTTTTTCTTGTGAACTGTATAACGGAAGCTTTGTAAAAGTGATAAGCTGAATAAACAATTACTGGGTAATTCTTTTTCATTTTCTATTGAAAAATAAATACTTCAGTAACTTACAATGTCAATATTCACGTCCCTCTTGCTCGTACTTAGACGATGCATTGGACAACGAAAGTCTTTCAATAATAAGCCTTCCAACTCGAAAAAATGACAGATCCGGAAAGAAACCGATAGTGTGTGAAGGTTATATCCAGTTAATAACAATTCGAAAAAATTATTGAATCAGAAAATATGGAGAACATGTCAGCTACCCATTAGAATGGTTGAAGAGGCATTAAAAATCTGTTTAAGTGGTTCCCGTCTATCTCATCTCTTATTGTTAGTTATTTTCCCCAAAGATAATCGAAAGCGGGAGATCTCGGCAGTCACTAGATCAAAGGTCTGTTTCGCCCTATCTCGATTTTTGAAATGATCGTTTAACCATTCTTTTACCACAACAGCGACTACAACCTAACTGCAAAACCCGTTCCTAAGAGAGCGTGTGGACTGGCCGGTAAAGTTAGAGTAGTCTAGTTCAGGGTTATGCTACTACGAAAAGGAGTGTGACAAAAAAAATGTATTTCCTAGTTGCGGCGCTGCCATAGGGATTATGTTGCTTTCTCTTTTGAACTACGTGTGTCCTTTTCTATCAGTCTACAGATGAACGAGGAGAGGTATAGCGTATAGAGGTATAGTATATATTGAAAAGGAAGGGCGAGACAATCCCGATGTCAGCGCCTCGAGTGGAGTTACGTTCCTTGGTGCTATTTTCCATTGCGGCATATAGGAAGTAGCATACCCATGGTCTAGTTTATACCCTAGATCTCTTAATTTAAAAAAATATAATAGGAAAAATTGGAAAAACACGAATATTATAGTGCTGTGAAGAAGTATAGACTCAAGCTTATATTTAATGGCATTTATTATACCTACTGCAAGAAAAATTCCGTAACATATATTATCTGATAGAACGTGTTGTTACTGCACATTTGACAAGAAGTCCTGCCACGTATGTGTGAATAAGTACAAATTTAGTTTGGTTTGAACAGTGAGCGAAAATATACATCAATACAAATTTTGAGCAACGATTTGAGAGAGTTATTTGCAAGTGATCATTAAAGTACTAGCAAATTGGAACGTTTGTTTTATTTTTTTATTATGCCGCGTGGTACAGATTTGAGCGATTTAGAAAAGCAACAAATGATCAATTTACGGAGTTGTGGAAAAACACAGTGACAGATCACTGCAATTATTATTCGTAAAGTGTTTCGGTCAAAATCGTTGGGGTCAAATATTATGGTAAAAGAAAGCGCTTGTAGCGGCCGTCAAAATTTTCAATCAAATTTAAATTTTCAGAAACCGTGCTATCCAGAGGGAATTATCAACTACAGGAGCATCATTTTCTCAGGTTGTTCCTCGTTTTAATTTAGACTGTAATCCCAGTTTCAAGGAAATGGGCGGCGAAGTCAGGATATTTAAAATACTAAACATGTTTAAAGAGACCTGCATTTAAGAACTATGTGCAGCATCACAGAGAGATCAGATTAAAATTTGCAGAGGAGTGTGTTCAAAATAAAAATTTTTGGGACTATGTAATCTTTAGCGACGAGAAAAATTTAATTTTGATGGATCGGATGGGTTTAACTATTATTGGCATGATTTACGAGAGGAGGGAAAATTTTTGCCAAGAAAGCCAAACAGTTGGTTCTGTTATGATATGAACGACTTTCGAAAAGGGTATGAAAATCCAACTGGGATTTTTAAATGGCAGAATGAATGCCACTGTTTATCAAAACCTGTTAGAAGATTACCTGTTACCATGGTGCAATATTTTAACAGGATAATACACCTATTCTATTCATTCTCCAAGGTAAAAAACTGATTCCATCAGTATGTAATCCAACTTATGCCATAAATATTATGAACATTCGCTTATTAGATGTAATAAAAAATAAGGGAAAATAGACCAAGTATTAGTCCAAGTAAAATATAAAAACATCAGTGAGTTTATAATTTTTAGCAAACTTCAGACCCGTCTTTTCATAACTCTCTGTTATTTTCCAATACATGAGATCCCAAGAACTCGTAATAAAGAACAATGATTTCACATAATATGCCACTCCAGTATATCCATAAAATTATTTTTTGTTTTAAGTTTTACTCATGACGTAGTCCAAATTAAGGGTAGGTCAATATTTTTCATTCACAGCACTGTAAATTTAGATTTATGACATAAGTTAATATATTCAATTACAATTGAACATCGTGAACGACTAAGCATGTCTTTTCTTATAATATCCTTTGTATATTTGTCGCTTTAAGGACATATATAATACATTATTAAAACATACATTAGAAAATATTATTCACGGTTAACTCTATTCTATTTATCTCTAATATATTTTTGGAGAACTTTGTTTCCAAAATTGGATGCTATAATAAAATTACAAATTTTACTGTGACATTATGATGGTATGGCATAACTGGTCATGTTACAAATTTTAATTTAAGCTACCAATAGGTTATTTCATTTCATAACAATTACATTAATTACATTAGTTTCCGTAACACTCGTACGTGTCGAAACTATGTGCACAAATGAATTCTACAATTTAAATTGGCTTGCCGACAATACACATCCAAACCTTGCCGACAATAGCACCCAAGTGTTGGACACAGGTGTCGGAATATATATAGAGAAGAGTATTCAGATTGAAGTAAGAGTTTCAGTGAAAATTTTTACTGTCTGAAAAACTCTAGTGAACAGCTTGCTACTATAATTTCCGTGATTAGCCACCAACAGAGTGCGCAAACTGATTTGCATTTTCTTATATGTCACACACGATCACTGGTATATTCTAAACACCGACGGCGACGTCTGTATGTAATAGATTTTAATGATGCTACTGTCAGATTGTGCAACTTAAGTAATCTGGGATTAGGATATATTGCATCCATTACAAGACACAGAACGGTTAAGGATTTACTGTAGCGCTTATTTGCGAACCAGATAAGCCCCAAACGCATCCCGCCAACCTCTGTATTATGGCCCCGATTTAATTTAACTTATTGAATCCTTTAACGCAGTAACGCCACTAGCTGTACAATTGAAATCTAATGGCTTTTTCTGGATATACATCGTCTTGTAAGTAGTTAATTTTAAAAAAAAGTGGCTAAAATGAGATCAGATAGTGGAGCAATAAACGAAACTGCCGTAATAATTTAAGGTGTAGGATAAGTTACAATAACAGATAATCTCAAAATGTATAGGAGTTGTTGTAATAATGTCCTTTCAATTACTCCTTGGTAGTTGTAAAATCAATTAAATTTTGTTTATGCGTTTGTTTTAAAATGTCTTCTCTAGATATATCTTTACATAAAAAGTACATGTTGTCAAGAATAAGAATAAGTCTCAAAACTACAATATCGGACCACCCACGAGGTGCGAAGTAAATAGCCTGGTCTTTACTCAGTCGTATTGAGATATTTGTAGAGTATAATTAATGTACACAGAATTCGATCTGACTGCGCGTAAACTGTATCCTTTTCCCTCCGAATGCTGCCTCACTCTTTCTTCTACGCGTACTTAGAGAATCTCACATTTTGTCCTATTATTAACGACCTGTACATAGGATAGTTATTTTTGGATTCAATAGAGACCTGAGTATCGCAAAGTATCCTAAAAAATATTATCTAAATCCAGTTGTATGCATTGTCACTATTGTAGCTCAATTGGTAATAATATATCTTGCAAATGTAACTAGCTTCTCATTATCGTGTCTTAAATTTGAATTCTGAGCTGTACTATTAACAATACGCAAATTATTAGGTATTTCCGCCATTTAGTAGTCTAACTTCTTTCCCAATAGCTTTGACTTTTGACTATCTAATCCGCATATGGTTATTAAAAATTATTTTTAGTTTAAGTTAATCTAAAATTAACATAAAATGGTTAATTACCAATAATCAACTAAAGAGATTAAGTCATTCATATTAACAGGTTATAGTTTTGCCAGAAACAAACATAAAGAATAAAATTTTATATATTTTTTTATATGAAGTCATTATAAAATGAATAGTTCATTTGAAAAATCTGAAAATTAATTTTCACTCATGTAAATTATCCAAGATATCGCTCCAGTCTTTGCTCATACATATGCAATGTAACTTGTTGGAGATTTTAACCCATGCCATAACTAATTTCTTATCTATCAAGATACTGGGATACCACAGGAAAATAACCAATTGAAAACAATAAAATCCGTTGACGTGAAATGTCAAGTATGGGTTAACAAGATAGATCTTTAAATAGAAGGTAATAATATAAGGTAGTAACGAATATTAAGGAGCGCTAATGGGATATTCCAATACAAAGTCCATTAAAAAAAGAATTAAAAGTCTGTATAATGCACAGTTTTACTACGCAGAGGGTAATATTCAAACTACAGAAATAAAGAGATTATACTCCAGCCCATCGACAAATGACTTATATAATAAGGACTAAACAAATTAGGTCAAAGCAGCTATTCCCCTGGCTATATGCCAAACGCCGAGCGCTGAATTACATGACAATATTTGCCGTATTTTGTCTAACAGAGATAGCACTAAAATACTGTGATTCAGATGTTCCAAAACCACAAGGAAGATACAAGTGTCACCTGTGTTAGGATATCGTTAACTGCAGACCGGTTTCAACTTTATCTTGGGTCTCGTCAGTGCACTGTAAATGACTATACCATTCCATCCAATTCCAATAATTTGCATATTTATTTGCATTTTCAATAATCAGTGATAATTTGTTAACATTACATCATTGTTAATACTCCATCGTCTTGAGCTTGCAGTCATCTAAGTTCGTTATTACATTACGAGTATATATTTTTAAGTCATCAGCGAACAAGAGATTGCTGGATGTAATGCATTCGATTTATGTCATTTAAATATAATAAAAATAGATCTGGCCCCAAGTTTGACCCCTAGTGTGCATCTGAAATTACTACGGATAATTTCAATTTATATCCATTATATTTTGTAGTTGATTCGTCAGATAAGTTTTGTAATATGAATCTAGTAAGTGATCTATGTGGTGTAAGACCTTAAAGATGTCAGTATAAATAAAATCTACCTGTGTTTGATTATCCAGTGTTTTGGTAATATATTCTGGTATTATAATTAAATTAGATGCTGTTGAATGATATTGATCTTTATGCTGTATCGTGTGCTGGAGATATACAATTTTTAATGAGATATACAATTTTAAATCCCCACATAGAGACATTTTCAAAATCTTTATATAATAATTAGGTATGATATTTATATAGTTATAATTGTTTAAACATGTTTTATCTCCATTTCTTGAAACGTAAATAATTTTTGCGAGTTTTCAGTAGTTCAGGAGAAGAGGGGTACGTAATATGAGATTAAATATAATAGGCAACGGAGCTGTAAATAGTGGAGAGCAGTGTCTTATCAGAAAACTCCGAATTGTGGTACTGAACACGGTTGGTAACTCTTTTCCTTAGCAGAAGGTCTATCCTTTCGGTACATTCTGTCACATAGAGTATTTTATTGGTAAGTATTCATTTTTGTTATTGAAATACGAAATTCTCTTTAGTGCTTTTTCGTTATTTGTAATTTTGTAATCCTTTTCTTAAATGCGGATACCGCTCTCCACCTAGATGATTTATTGACAATTCGAGCTTGACATTCTGACGTATAGTCAGAGCACAAGTCATCAGTAAACCAGAGCATTTAGAAAGCGAGAAAGAGATAGAGAGGGTGCTAGAATTTGAAAAGAGCGGCTTTAAATAATACCACTTATATTTATCAATAAACGTACGTATTTTAAACTATTTTCTGAATTATCTCTAGTAATCAATATTTATGATTGCAGAGCTTTTTTATTTTATTACCCTCTACATTTAATTCTGGTCTTTTAACATTAGCCGCGCTAAAGTTTCTCAGTTCGACAAGTAAATATCGGATAAGTATAAATTCCAAATGGAATTAATTCTGAGCCATTTCAGCTAACACAATACCGATCACAAAGAAACCCGGAAATGCAAACAATATGAGCAATAAATTGCCCTACACTCATTGTTTCAAATTCAATTACTAATCTTACGAAAAGGCATAAATATTAATTATTATTCGGCCAATGGAAACTAAAGGCGAGCAGACCCGCAATATAAAATTGCGATCATAACGCTATAAATTGAAATTCATTCGTGATCTGAATTCGACGACGTAACTTCGATGCCAGTGAAGAACTCAAATTACATTTTGGAGAATATAAGAGCAAAAGTTAAAAGTTTTCGAATGGCAGACAAACTGGGATATTATTTAATATATTACAACACGGAACTGGGACAAAGGAAACTGTTGAAATTTAATTGAATATCTAATGTAGAGGAACAAAACGGCGGACTCGGAACAATTATGGATAGATTTATGAAGTTTAATGATTGCAATTCAATTTTGAGTGTCATGACGCATGACATTTCACACAATGTATGGAAATAATTTGTACTCAGTACCTATTACACGGGTGGCCTGAATTAAATTTTACCTCAAAAGTCTCACTACAGAACTGCCTATGGAAAACGTTAGATTGAATGATTCTAAAAATGCTGCTGCAACCCGAGAAACCAGAACACGTGCCGTTCTTCTTTCTCATTCATTTTTTGAAAATAACAAATAGGAAAATAGAAAAACGAATTAAAAATATTTTAAGGCGTTTTTCTTACATTATCATAGGATATAACGTATATTCAGGAGCTATAATGAACATGGATATTGACGGGCACACAAATATGCACATATATACATATAATCATTACCTAGCAAGAAAAAATTAACAACAGTATGTATTCTTTTGATAGATGATTATGCACAGTATGCACTTTACAATGAAGCCTTTATTTGAATAACATTATTTATACACAGTAACTAAATAGTTTGTATTTTGTCTAAAAATTCATTGTTACCACAATAGTACCTAATTGATAATTCTTTATTACTTAGCAAGAAAAGGTATTATAACATCAAATGTACTGTAAATTATCAGATCAGCTTTACCATATTCCATATGTTTGCTATACTCGCACATAGCTTTCAGTAATTTATCGGCATATTCAGGATGATTATAGGATACCTTATATTTATGCCAAGTTGCCGTAAAGTCAAAATGTACTACATAGCTTGTTCGCAATAAAAGCCGAAACCCTTTTGGAGTTTAGTACATTGGATTTGGATATTTCAGTTACGCCAAAAGTACATTCAGTTTTTCATCATGTCGATGAATTTTGTATATCAAGTACGAATTGAGTTGATATCAGGTATGAATTTCACCTATCCAGTAAACAATAATATAATACATTGTGGCTCAGATACGGCAATACCAGGGAGCTGGCCTAAACCAGCCCCCTGGCACTGCGGTAGTTCGCTGGTAAAAGTACTCTACAAGGGGCGCCAGTTGTCTTGCATTGCGAAATTGCCGGTAAATTTTAACATAAATGTTTTTAAATTTTAATATATACGAAACGAATGATGTAAAATTAGTAACAAAATCAATTTATAGGAAAATTATCTGAGCCACAATGTATTACGTAACTATTATTGTTGTTTACCGTATAGGTGAAATTGAATTAGGTTAATTTGCAATTATAAAAAATATGTTTTCATGTGTTCCTGCAATATTTTTTTTATTTACACGTAACATGTACACATACATATATAATCTGTCTGAATAGTACTGAAACTTATTCTATGAACATTTCTGTTACAAATACGAGAAATAGTTTCAAAATATTAATTCACAGAGGCAAATAATATAAATTTGTAGTATATACTACAAATTATAATATTGTAAATTGGGAGTAATAAAAGTATCGTTGAAGGGAAAATGAAGCTATCTATTTCACTGCACTTTACAGAAAATAGAACACACCACTATATCGCAAATTTTGAACACACTTGTGTACAATTGTGGATGACAATTTAACATGGTAGGTATTTTTAGTGTAAATTATGTGTTCCAGTATATTGTGAAATGATTATAGGCAGAAAGCTTCATTGTCCCTTTAAGTGAAGTTAGAATTAAGATTTGCACAATCGAGCAAGTTTGTTCTAATTGCATGCGGGCACTATGCATTTTCTTTTTTACATTCGGTGGATCGTACATTTTACACTATTATATTTATTTTATATACTGCAGATTCATTAGAACTCGTGATTACGCGTTTGTTTACATGTATGCGAGGTTATGTTTACTGTTACTGTTGGTGGGGGACGTAAGAGAAAGGGGGAAACGACACTTCAAGAGCACTGACACCCCTGACGGCCGTTGTACACATAATTGCAAGCTCCCACTATGTAACATATATGCAGTGCCAGCCAGCCCCCTGGCCTAAACGATTGCATGCATGGGCCGCGCATTATATGCAATAAGTGATTGCAGTTGTCAAAAAACGCTGGCGAGGGAGTAGAACACTGATAATCTGCCACAGCTCCAGGGTGGCCAACCGTATGCGATAACTAGGTGCCAGGTTATAGTCTGTCGAGATTCAGATCTAGTACCCCGTACGGCGTTTTTGAGGTACATCAACACAGAGAAAAATACAAGTATCTATGAATCTATTGCCTCAACAGTTACAACTGTTGAGGCAATTACAACAGATAACAGTTACAACAGATTACAGTTACAACAGATAACAATTGAAATACTTGCGTATACGACCAGCACCGTTAAGAGCACTTAGATAAGTGCAACAACGTCTGCAGTAGTGAAGAGTCCACCCTCGTCGCACAGTATTTCCACAGGTTTGCCTGATGTATACTTATCCCTCCGTCGGGTGCAGCTGATCTGTGAGATCCAGCAGTCACTTTTACCTTTGCCCTTTCGTGTGTGTATTACGAATATTAACTCGAATTCCGTCATAGCTTCCTAGCTCAAAACCATTCTTCTCGATATGATGTCGATTTTTATAATGCATTCCCTGGCCTTATTTGGGCCACCCGGATCTGTCAGATGTATTGCGCTTGATTACGTCATTATTTTCATTTTTATATGTTGTTAAATTTTTTTTATTATTCAAATTAATAATATTTTTTGGGATCTCTACACTTACTTGTTCTGGCTTTTTATGGTATTATTATTCAAAATTAACACATTTCGGTGTTAAAGTAGTAGTTTATACTAAATATCATTACCAATAATGTGACGTTTATTTTTGTTTAGAACATGCTAAAATGATGAAGAAGATTTATAATTTTTTACACTTAAAATAGGCAGTTACATATAGCTTTTCCTTTTAATTCACATACATTATTTTTTTATATAGTACTATGACTTTTACATGAAAAAATATGTGGTTTATTTTCTGTATTCAAAATATTGTTCAGTACTAATTTATGTGTGTTTTTGTCCTTAATACAGAGAAGAACTTGTCAACAGCTGGTTCTTCTATAAAAATTTTCCAAATTTATTTTATTTACAACGTGAAATCAGTCCCTTTATGTAAATTTAATTATTGTGATTAAAACCTAGTGTGAAATATTTATTATTGTATTGTATTAATTAAAATAAGCATTTACTTAAGTCTCCACCTCTTTAAAATCTAAATTGTGTAATATTTGATTATGGAATCTCTCAGATGCATTGCGCCCGGCTGTGTTTGGATTCATAGTGCGCCCGACGGAAGGTTAATGAGCGTATCACCGTAATAACGATAAAACATCCTTCAAAAGTATGGATTTGGAGATGAATGTCTAGATAGATTTAACGGTGTGTATTTTTGTGTGTGTATTCAGTAAGGATTTCATGGCAAAGAAGCTGGTTATAATTCTACCTTCAGTATCGCTGTAAAAGTGGGACGGTTCGAATCAGGCGATGTGCTTGCTGTTATTGAATAGAATAGACTGTATATACATCTGATCCAGGTCGTGTTAATACAAAACACTCCATTATTAATTATCTAATGCTCAAAGTACATAAAAATATTTCTTTTGAAGTTTGCTGATATTTACAATAAAAGAAAAAGATTGAAAATTGAAGACGTAAACGCATTTGTCGAAGTTTTCAGCTTGTATTGGCAAGATTATTTGAAAAGTCTCTGGCAACAATAATGATGTGGGGTTTTGAGTTCAATTTAAAGTGCTTGGCTAGGCAAATTTCCGCATGAGAACCTGAAATAAAATTAAAAGTTGTAATCGTGGTCCTTTCAGGGGACAGGTGATTTATAATTTTGTGAAGAACTTAATTCTTGTTCCCGTTACATTTTGATCGAGTTTAACAAGATTTATCTAAAAAGTCTATTTAAAGTTTAAAGAGGTTTCAATATTAAAAGAGTTGATTGATGACTTCTTTTATAATTTATCATCCTTATATCCTCACGAAACTTTAATTTTATAGCTAGGTGGATCTCTTTAAGGGTTTCGGTATGTATCAATAAATAACAATGATTTCGTTCTAATTTTTATAACGATAACAGATTTTATTAAAATTTGCCTGCCGAAATTAGAATTAATGGTCTCTACGAATAACACGCATATGACCTACAATCAAATTAATTTACCAATATTAACGTATCGTAACGTTTACCTAGTAATGGAAAATTTCATAATACATATTTCATTTCATAATCAGTAAAGTATTGAAAACGTGTGAGTACTACCGAGAAATAATCTGACGGGACACTTTTCATACATTTTCCTGAAATATACGCAATACTGAATTAAATTTGTAATTTAATATGCTTTTACTCAATAGAGGGCATAACCATTATGGACTTTAGGGGAACGTGTCGATAGAGTCTCATTACATACTTTCTTGATAGTACATCATAATATTACATTTTGTTATTTTTAAAATTTTTTAAATTCTAGTTAGTAATTCAATACATCGTATTAAAAATAAACAGTTTTAAAACCTTAAAACCGACTTTTTCGCACGTAGAGCATCTCTATCTCGAAATTGAGTGGCCGAGAAAAAATAAACCAACACATAAATGCAGAATATGTGTTATATGCGACAGTTTTACTTTCTTCAATTTTCTCAAGTAGTCCACCATCGTGTTCTGATGACCCATGGACAGGATGGGGTATGTCCTATCCACCTCAAAATCAATAGACAACGTCTGGTAAACGTCTCTAATCAGAGTCAGTCGAAACCCGATCGATTCGACACAATTTAATTCAGTGATCGTGCTAACAAAGACAATTTCTCAAATAGTCCACCATCGTGCTTTCTCATGACCCATGGACAGATTGGGGTGGGTTCCATCCACCTCAAAATCAACAGGTGTCGTGTGGGAGACATCCCCGATCAGAACCAGTCAATACTCGATCGATCCGACACAATTTAGTTGAGTTATCGTGCTGACAAGAATAAATGCCGACGACAATGGCAATGACAACGACAACGACGACAACGACACACATACACACAGAAAATGGTTTAGAAACCGTGTTTTTTTTTGTTTTTAATCCGAAAGACGAAAGTAAACCCTAGAAAAAAAATTTTTTTACACGATTACATTACTTTTCCGCGTATAGTGGAGTGCGGAAAAGTAGTATAATACTTTTCACGAACGAATAAATATAGATACCGTGTAATAAGTAAAATTGAAAATAAAATGTTTGTAAACAATAAATACTTTTATGTAAGTGCCGTAACACTAACAACTGTGGAAAGATAAGAACTTGGTGTATTTGTTCGTATTTTTGTTTATTTATTTCCGACTTGCGTAATAAATTTAAAGCTTTATGCTTTTGAATTATGACTTTTGTTACACGATATCAACACAAAGGTGATTTAAACAATAATGTCCTGAAAATTATTTTCCTTCCGTTTCTTATTTTGAATTTAGCTCACTTATTATTAAAAACTAGTATTAGTTATATATTACAAAATACAAAAAAAAAAATAAAGGAAAAAACAAAACATATTTAACAAAATAAAATGAGAACAATGTACTGGCTTCTTTCGAGTCTTGCCGTAGTTGGTCAACTTGTCCGCACGTTTCGCCGATTATGCACCTAGCTTCTTCAGAAGGTTTCCAAAGACTATTGTTTTTTTCTGTTCCTCTTTATATACCTAGGGTCTGCTTCACTTGATTGAGCAACAGTTATTATCGAGTGATTGTGGCGCTCACCAACTATATTTGAATGGCCACCACGATCACTTACCGTTCTTGAGTACTAGCTTTTCAATAATAGGAAAAAGTATGAGATTTCTCTATGTATGCGTAGAAGAAAGAGTGAGGGCAACATTCGGCTATTTATTTAGATCAGGCTATTTACTGCGCACCTCGTGGGCGGTCCGATAGAGAGTTCCTATCCGTGATGAGCAGTACCTGCTTTGCTCACTGACCGTTCTAAAGTGACCTTTCTGCTCACTGATTGCAATTTAGTGTACAACTGATATTACAGACTAAACAAACAACTCCATGTCACGAACTCTGATGTTTTATTCTTTCATTTTATGATTGGCCTGACACGATGGCGTAAGTACATGCGGATTTTGTCTACCAGCCATCTTATGCAATCCGAATTCATGTATTCATCTAAATAAAACAAAACCGATTTTGAACTTCCTTACAGCATTCCTTACTTTATCACAGCTTTATCATCATCATTAGGTCATCAGTCCTAAGACTGGTTGGACGCTAACCTCCAGCTTCTCCTATCTTGTGCTAACCTACGCATTTCGCTAATTGTGCTACAACCTACATCCCTTACTATTTGCGAGCAGTAGTCTAATCTAGACCTACCTCTGCCTTTCTTCACTCCTATTTCTGCCTCCAAAATATCGCGGACTATTCCCCCATGTCTCAGCAAGTGGCCTACCATTCCATCTCTTCTCTTCTTTATGTTTTTCCACATACTTCTTTTCTCGCCGACTTTCTCCAATACTTCTTCGTTTCTAACCCTATCAGTCCATGGTATTTTCATCATTCTTCGGTAACACCACATCTCAAAAGCTTCTAATTTCTTCCTACTTGCTTCCCCTACCGTCCAGGTTTCGCAACCGTATAGTGCCCTGCTCCATACATATGTTTTCTAAAATCTCTTCCTTGTTTCAAAGTCTATTACCCCCGAGCATAAAAGTGCTTTCTTTTTGTTAAAAGCTACTCGACCCTGCGCTACTCTTTGTTTTGTGTCTTTATCGCTTCTTCCATCCCAATTTATTTTACTTCCTAAATAAGTGAAGTCTTTAACTTCCTCCAATCTTTCATTATTAATTTGTACTTTCGTACTTTCATTTTTGCTCTGCACAGCTTTATACAACAAAAGAATAGGAGAAAATAGAGAACCAGGTTTCCATTAACATGCGCGTTTCACCAATCAAGTTGGCATCATCAGAGGATGATCAAATTTCATTGTATCCCAGTTTTAATCACCTGTAGTTTTAATCATCTGCCGATGATGCCAACTTGGTTGGCGAAACGCGTGTCGACAAACGTGTAATATTTCGGTATTTGTGGAAATCTAGTCTCCTGTTTTTGTTGCTGCATCGAAAGTTTCAGTCCCTTTTCAGGATTAAGAAAACTAGGATCATGATATGATTCATTATCTAGGATAGAAATTAACAAATTTATTCAAATATGAATTAACAAACTAGTTTTTAAACAGAGAACCTATCAAAAATTTATACTACAACTATTTTTTTAGTTATTACTTTTAACTATAGAAATCTATTATTATCAACAATTTTTGTTGCTTCAAACAACACCGATGGTGAATATATTTAATTAAGACTAAGAATCATATACCCATTTGATTAAAATTGTAATGGAAACACTGATTAATTCTTCTTCTTCACAATATGCATAAAGTTATACTTAATTTTATTTTTATTACTCTGAACAATGTTATACTTTAATTATTAATAATAATAATTATTATTATTAGTAGAATAGGCCAATTTATTGAGAATAACCAGATAATATGTCCATTTATAGTTTATATGTCATTGTGCTGCATACTTGTATAGTTATATTGAACCTAATATTATATCTCTATGAAACATTGCTTCAGCAGTTCAACTATAATGAGCAGAGTCTCTGAGGTTCGTTAAACTTCTGAATTGACAACTAATACACTTCGATATTGGAACATGCAATCACAATAGAAGTTATTAAAAGAAAGAACATATAAATATTAGCGAAACAGCTAAATCTCCATAAAATCACTAGTATCTCGCGTCTATGATATTCCAAATATTCTTTTCTAAATATTCTCGGTAAAAGCACTGGGCTATACTTTCTTTAAATTTCTTCTAATAAGATAACGAGAGCTTAGTTTTACCGACTTGCTAACCCCAGCACGTAGTAAACTCATTAACCGACTCACTACCGGTAAATCATATAAAAGACGATGCCAGTAGTTTTAGAAGTTTGTAATGAAGCTCATTTAAACTATTTCATACATCGGTTACATAGGTGTATTCGCTATTAATTTTTAGGTAATTTATGTAACTCATTTACTGACTTTTGTTAATCCTAGAATGAAATTTTGAATTTTTAAAAATATCCATGAAATTTTAAGAGTATTTTAATAATAACTTTGAAATGAAATATAACATATTCATTTAGTTATTCCTTACTGAAAGTTATAAATTGATGTGTTAATGTAGTGGTAATTTAAGCAAGAATTTGATTTTTGATAATATTATCATGCTATTATTAATAAGTACTAGTACACAATAAGGATGGGAAATATAAAATATTATTTAACTACATACCCAACGAACTCCTCTACTAAATTTCTCAAAATTTAACTTATTTTTCGGACATCTCATCTATTAGCTTTAATAAACTTAGCCATGACAATGACTATGTTAGCTTCTTAGGACAGACAAACCATTTGTGCATATGTTGATTATTCAGAAATCACAAATAGGTGCAAGCGATTCGCCTATTAGAATTATTAACAGGTTAATTGTTAATAATTCATTTTGTTGGGATTTAGTTCCACATAAAAATAAAAATGTTATAACATTCTTAGTAAAATTTATATATAATAATTATTAAAATAATCAGACAATAAATGAGAAATTACAGATATAAAATATGTAGTTATATTACTTTGTTTACTTTATTGTCGTGAAACACAAATAAATTAAGCCCATACACATAATATCTATTCGGTGAAATCATCCAGCGACTCAACATAAACCCAATAAAATTCGACCCATTGTTCAGTAACTGTGGCAAAAAAGAACTTGGTCAACACAATTAATTTTTACTTTTCCAGGCACAACAGCCATGCCTTTCATTTCAACACATTTCAACAACGCCTTCGTATTTCAACAGTGTCAACGTGAAGACTACATGGATGTATACTCTAGAATAGTTACCACTCTGGGATTATAATTTATCCCAATCGGAATAAAATGCCAAAATATTGTAGTGTATTTGTGTCAATTTTATACCTAAAATATATAAAAAATTACAACTATACTGGCATTATATTTTACCAATTGCGCTGAAATATTATACCAAAAAAAGGTATGGAAATTATTACATTTGTATGTTTCCAATTCGCTACAATTTCTCTATAACTTTAAAATTCGTTTTATTATTTAATGTAACGTATATTTTAGAAATAAATCATGTGTTCCAGCACATTTGCCCAGCTCTGTATACACGAAACATGAACAATATAATAAAATGTATGTCATGGTGACCGACGTTGAACAAACCTCTACATTATCTCAACGAAGAGTATCATATATCTCGAGTGAAAATATGAGAGAAAATACCTCAGTCCATTAGAAAGTGTTGTACATCGATTTTCTAGCTAGATGTCGTCAGTGACACTAACCAATTTAATAATCTCTAAAAAAGTAAGTTTAAAGCATCCTTCGTATCAAGTTGCTGTCAGAGATAATACCTTGTAATAACATTTCAATCTGTTATTAAATCACGTTCCACAGGTGCTTGTTCTACTTTATGCACTTTAGCAGCGGGAGAATTATATGGAGCAGTTTCGGCGCTATTTTAGGGCAGATATAAATTTTCTTTACGCTGCGGAATGAATATGACATGTGTCAGATCTCACGTATATATTTGTGTGCGGTATTCTTATCTTTAGAGACGGTTTTGATTGTCATATGTTATTGTTTTTCAGAAGTACACCCACGTCACGTTATTTTTGCTCCCCCGCTAGGGTGGAATATAATATTCCAATAACAATAATGAATCCTTTATGAAAAAATCTATATTAAACATGCTCAATAAAAATACATTCAAAAGTTATTCATAATTATATTACTTTTCATATTTCAGAAGTGGGATTCATTAATGATCCATGAGCAGTGACAGTGATCGTTATAATAATAGTGAAAACAGTGGACATAAAGGAATATCTGGGAATTCAGAATATATGATCAGAAGACATAATCATAATAATAGTGTGTCAAATAATTCAGACAGTTTCGAAGATTTTCTTCATCACAAACGCAACGCAACAGAGAAAAAATATTAGAGAAAATGGGTTAGAAGATACGCAAGGTTATACAACAGATACAAATGCTTTGTAACTGGAATTATTATAGGGTAGATGCATCGGTTATAGCCACTGCCCCATTTATAGCCATTGCATCCATTATTGTAGTGTTATTTAGCTATGGTCCTTAAAATGTTTTGTCTAAGGTTTATTATGGCTCGGCTATACAGGTATGTTCTAGTTTGTTACAACACATTGCGCATGGTCATTGTCCGCTTAATATAAAAATTGTACCCGTGTGTATACCACTTTGACCTGCACTTATTGCTTTCTTATCGTTTTTCTTAAGCTACTTAAGATGGGTAAGGCAATTGTATTTCACATTGCAATTTTTCGCGGGATATAGTATTATTGAGTGTGGCTATAAATGGAACACACAGCAAAATGTTTTTCATTTATAGTCATAGGGCCGGTTATATTAGGACAGCATATTTCTCTTTTTAGCCACTTTACTTTGAAGCTCCGACGTATAGATATGGCACCACCAAAAAAGTAAAATGCAAAAGGCAAAAAAGAGGCTAGACAAAGAAATAAAGTGCCTATACATAAATATACCCAAAAACAACTCACTCTTGCACTACAAGCAATTCAACGTGACGGATTGGCAGTAGCCACAGCGAGTAATAGATTTGGAGTGCCTGGGACAACACTACGCGATAAATTAAGTGAAACAACTTCGGCCACTATAGAACAAGTAGGAAAGAAATGCATCATCCTAGAAAAAAAATTGAGGATTAACTTGAACGTTGGATACTGACTAATTCCGCCAATGATTTCCCTGTAAACAAAGAAGGGTTGTGAGACGGGTTAGAGGTGGAACCCTTGGAAATGATTTATTTGAACCTAAACGAAGCTGAAATTAGCTTCCCTTTCTCAGAGTGGAATATTGCAACTACAACGAATACATAGATACCAAATGATGTCAAAACCGATGAATACAAAAACGAACGCGCCGCAGCTGAAATATACATTAACAACAGAAAGAATAAAATAAATACACCTGACATTGATACAAATAATGAAGAAACATTTGAATCCAATGAAATTAAGCAAGTCGTATGTTTGAATGTTGAAACGGAAAAATTAGGCAGAGGAAATTCGACCGATGTAAATAACGATAAAGAAAATCGATAAATAAAATTAATCAGAACATAGTTATTAACCAAACCAACCAAAGACAATTATAGCAACTATTATGCAAGATGTACTTCAATATCCCGATCCCAAACCGTCACCAAAAAAGCGAAATACTGAAAAATCGCCTTGAGTTTTAACCACTGATAAGTGGATTCAATTAGCACAAGCTAAAGCAGAAGTCACGAAAAGAGGAGAAAAAAGTGAAAGGAAACGAATGAAAGAAGAAGATAAAAGAAACGTAACGCAAAAAAGCAAGCGCCGGCTTTCCTCGGCTAAGCCTCAACCTCAATTTATGGTGTATACATCTTTATCGATACGATGAGATCGTATCGATAAAGATGTATACGCCATAAAGTTCATTCGGCATTTGTCCTGAATCGGTGTACCGTGTACGGCACTGATGAGAACTAACAAGTTCGAAACTGCTGTATGTCGTTCGGTTCTGATCCGGGACAAATGTCGAATCCTACCTATGGCGGGTTTTATTTTTTGAAATACTGGAACTACTTTTACTTTTTGTAATTGTCCATTTTATCGGCATCACTCTTTTTATGTATTGTAACTATTTTGGCTATCTTTAATTACTGAGAAAATCAACCCGTCATAAATGGTTAATTTTTGAAATAGGTACCTAAGTCAAAGGCATTACAAATTGCAGATAATACTCGAATATGTACTATATGTATTATTGATGAATATATAGTTATATGTATTATTATTTTCTAATATACACGTAGTTTTCACATAATTTTTAAGGGAGAATATTTAATTATTTTATATACTTAAATCATTAATTGCAACATCGTATTATGCGTAATTGTAGATGATGACACCGTATTACTACACATTTAATATATAAATGGAATAGCTGCAAATATGGGCTTTAACATAAGATAGTGGGTTATAATATAATCGGAATATATAAGCACATTCTCTAAAATTTACTTGGAATGAGATAATAGATACTGTCAGGTCGACATTCGATAGTCGCTACGGGCGAGATATAATGTTCTAACTAGAGAGGAATACGGAATCGAAGAGTACCATACATAGAGAGTAACATAATATAATCAGTGTTTAGCGTTTCGTGGAAAATTGAAGCGATGTAACAGGTCCTAAATCAGATTACGAGAGACAGCTAGAGCAAGAAGCTAGCATTTTTTGTCAAAACGCAAAACTAATTAATTAGCGTACTATTACGACTTGTTATGGGCGTCTCTTAAGGCTGTGTTGTGATAAAATACTATTCATAGTTATACACGGCGCGGCATTCTGTTGATTTTTGGAACAAATTCTCATGTATGCATTATGGAAAGTATGGTTTTCTTGCATACTTTTATTGTTATAAATTATATTAGCCATAATTAATAATGCAGCACAATATTCAGTTTTATATACATCATGGATATGAAACACATTTCTGAACGTATAAACACTGTCGTAATTCATTTATTGGCTAATATTAGAAAGTAATATGACATAAATAATCAAATGAAATAGCAAAATTAAAAAAAGGCGCTTTCTAATAGTAACTCAAAGAAACAGGCCATGCTGAGACCTTCACAGAAAAGGAAGAAAACTAATGTTTAATGCTTAGGAAACTAGATGTGATAATTGTCCTAAAATGGCATTTTAGGATAATCACACTGGTTAACATTCACTAGTTCTATGTGTTGTTATTTTTTCTGCAAGTATAGGAAAGTTAATTTCGACGTATTGGCAAATACTATTAACATTTTTACACATTATATAAGTTGGCCATTTCAAAATAACATGTTGGTTCTTAGTGTCAAACAGTGAAACATTATACTGTCTTATATCTGATGTAGGCATATGAAAATTGATTTGAGATAATATTTCACGACAGTCTATCGGATTATGAAGAAGTTCGTATGAAAATATAACATTAATTTCAATTATCCAGCCTTCTAAAGTGTTATAATTAAATATTATTAGTAGTTTCTCATATTCTACGCCTCCATCATGTTTATAGTTTAAATATTTTAAAAATTTTCTTTGAACACGCTCAGTTGTAAATTTATAGGACGAATGAACTGGGTTCCGTATCAAAACACCATGTTCTAATTTGGTTTTCACATAAGAAAAGTACAATATTTCTAAAGCTTTAGGGTTCATAAACTCTTGACAATTTTCGAAAATAAGTCGAGAAAATAGATTGAGAGAAAATTGATATAAATTGAAAATATATTCAAGAAATATCTAATGTCTTCAGATCCTCAATAGCCACCCTATTAACATGTTCAGAGAGACCTGGTTTAAAATTCAAATTGGCACTTTGAAATCGAAGGCTTTGGTAAACAAATACGAGATACAATACGGTAATTTAACTTATAAGCAAATTCTATTTAATTTTTCTTATTAGTTAATATAAGTATTTTACATTGAATATTTTACATATACAACACATAAAAATGAGTCGTATATTTCACAAATATAACACATGGTATAAAATGTATAATAGATTGTGATGTCGTGTATTCGATTTGGTACATCACCGATATATTGATTAAAACCAAACATTAGAACTCTTTAGTAGAGAGATTATACCACATCTAAAGCTACCCCCGCCCATTTTGATGACATCACGTGACATTGTGTCTGGAGTTAGTCAGTGATCTTGAAAGTTATCCAGAATCCTGTTCAGTGATATTTCAAGGTCGCTCAAATTTATGAAGGGAATTTAGAACCTCCTCTACTTCATTAAGTGTCATATTTGAATTCAGCATCGAAATATGTTACCGAATGTTTTCTCTTCGATTTCAATCAGTAAGTGTACAATATTTACAAATAACAGAATTTATACAATTTTCATCATTTATAAGATTACTAAAAAAACTGGAGCTGTTTATAGATGAAAAAATTAAATGATAAAATATTTTAATACTTTGTTTATGGACTAAAATGATTACAGATTGTGGAAAGTTTATGTAGTTTCTAATTCACCTGACTAAATCATATGTTTTCGGTTTATTCTATAATATGGGCATTAATTTGTACTATATTATTGTTGCATTATATTTCTAGATTCTAAATGGAATCAATTTTGCTTCTGTAATGGTTTTTGCGGATCAAAAATCATCGTCAACTGAAAATCAATTACATATTTTAAATATCTGGAAAATTTACAGTATTAGGAAAAACTTTATAAAATTTTCACCCATCAAAGCTTGTTATTTGATTGCGAAATTTGTCCGTGTTTAACGTAAAAACGTAAATAAATACTAACGGACTCAATAAACATAAAGGTAGGCTAAATAATAAATTATTTTTTGAATGCTTTAAAAATATTCAATTGTTTTTGGCATTGCATTTTTCATATTACAATAAAATCTAATTCGGTAATATCTTTAATAAATCCGTTTGTAACACAAATAGCTTTGTGGGCGGTTGAGTGTAGTTAAATGCACCGTAGATTACGCTGAAATAGAGTAAACCAGTTTTCAGCGGTTAATATTTACAACCAAGTCCATTGCGTAATAGGTTCGGATATAATGGTGCACGCTGCATTTATCTAACCCCGTTTTGTTATAAAATGCTCTCTATGCTCTCTATTATGTCGGTAACACAGGTTTCCTCTACGCGTTAACTGCTGATTTGTGCAAATCTAATCAAGTTTTAATGTACCCAAACTTTTAATGCAACGCTAATGTTGAGAACAAATGAAGCCATTTTGAATTTGCTTTATCTCCAGATTACCGTTCGCAGTTTTAACAATTTAAAAAATATATACTCTTATTAACATATACTGCAGAAGGGGTACAAATGTAAACCTACATTTCAATCACAAAATACACAATCGGTTTTAAAATCCTATAACACAATTTTCATCATATAATGTATAGAATCTCGTGTGCAAATGGAATATTTGTAAAAAGGCATTTATTATCAATTATTTTCATCATAATGGCACATGAATTGTGTACTGTTAAGAAAATACTTCTATATTCCTTAAAAGATGTAGTTCTTGTATGAAATTATTCTAGGTTTGTCACAATCCAGGATAATACCCGTAGCATAGAGATCCTTCTACGTTTCAAGAACTGCTTCTGAATTCTTCACTACACTCAAACAAGTTCTATAAGTGTTTTGACTTTTGCTCAATGCAAAAACCATCATTAGTAGAACTGACCGCTTGGATAATTCATCAGTGACGGCACCGTATATAAGCAATTACGTATAAGTTATAATACTTCGTGAAATATGTTATGCTAAATTTATATGATACGCAGGCGACCAAGCATGACGATAAGGTTAATGTGAATTGCACTGAATTGCTTGTATCTGAATCGATTCAAATATGTTAAGTTTATACAATGACATCTCCCCTGGGGCGACTGAGTGGTGTTACTCGAGTGTAACACCACTGATATGGGACTGGCGGTGGGCAACTTTAGTCATTAATGTTTAGTAAAAATCGTGACCCTACTGACTCTTCAGAAGAGTAAGAGGATTCCAATTCTATCAAAGCATATGAGGTAAATATCAATGAACTTCAAGCCATCACCGTATTACCAGATAAGTCATGAAGTTGATATATAATGAAGTATGCAAAAATTCATACGTGATTAAAGCAGAAAAAAAAATCTACAAGAAATGAAAAAATATTGATAGAAGGATTATGAAAGAGTATTATGAACTACTGAGGTATTACAAGTATTACGAAAAGCACCAGTAGTCTTCAAACTAGAAAATTTTAATGTGAACGGCTACTTTAATAATAAATATGAAATTAGTCCTCTCTAAAAGACGGCAGCTTTATGCATATCTAAAACGGTTATCATGAGATGTGCTATGTTTAACCCAAGAAGAAATTTTAAGATTCTTAAGTTCTCGATAAAATATATCTGCTCAATTCCTGGATATGGGTGTAATTGTTCTCATCTGTATGTGTAACATTTCTCGCCATATTTTGAGGCTTTAAATGCAGGAATTTAATGTAATGTAAAACTCTTCTTAAGCCCATAATATACCGTCAAGTTTGTACTTTTGGGTAATCATCTTAAAATGTGATCTATCTCAAATAGAAGATTCGGATAAGAAAATATGTGTTGCAAAGAGAATAGTTGGTGAAAGCAATAATACCAGTAAAGCAATTGCGGGATCAAGATATGTATATTAAAATATGGGAAAATAATCACTTCTCCGGTTTCATTAGCTATCAACTTGTGCGAAAATATTTTCTTTGAGGATCCAAGAAAGAGGAGTCAACCTCTTTATTACTGTTATTATTACTAAAATATCATCATCTTTAAAACAGAAAGGGACTTGGTCAAATTCTTAATTTCAAGATAACGTAAAGACCGTAACATCTATATTCATAACTTAGCTGGGAGGGTAGTCGATTTGTTTCATTTATTGTTCATTCTTAAATTGCTTTGTAACACGACTACTTAATTTTCTGGACACATTTATTTCAAGAACGTTTATACCTTTTTCGTTACATCCAACGTTCATTTATATATGTTGCAGGTAGAGAGTAGATGAAGAATCACGTTTTTCATTTGAAATAATTTGATTATAGGAAGCTCCTCTCCTTTCAGGCTTCTTTTGAGCGGAGAACCTACATTTAAGCCCGGTTTGAGATGTTAAATAACACTCTATTTATAAATTGATAACCTTATTGATAACTGATTTTCATAATTTAACTGTGCATTCACAAGAATTTTAAAAAAGTAACCTTTTTAAGATTCCTAGCAATGTACAATAAATCTTTTACTAAAGAAAACCAAAATTAAATAACTAAAATAAAAAAAGGTGTGTGCTCTAGACCACACGGTGGAAGTGAAAACTTAAATTAGGGTAAATTAACAATACGAAATACAATTTTGTTCTTTATTTTGTATAATCACAATGTAATTACGTTGAAAATATACAATTATGATTGTGTAGGAATTTGATTGTGCTCCGACTGATTGTCGTTGGTATCAGACTCTAGAAACGAAACTATTGGTTTATGGTAACTGAAATATGAGACAAATACTTTCGATTGAAATGAATTTCCTAAATATCTCACAAAAACTCCGTCAATCGTCGTTCCATATTTCGTTGTACTTTTATTTGGATCATTGGACATATTAAGATCTAATTTTGTTTTCAAAAAACAAAATTAGATAATACAGAAATATATCATTTAAGAAATGTAACATACCTGAGCGCAAATATATATGATGAATTATTACGATGAATTACAATCAAAAAGACCGCATCCGCTATTTTTTTTAAAATATATCCTAATAACTATAAATCTCGATTCGCGATTCATTTCAATTTTACTGTTAAGAGTTCACCCGATTGAGCGTTACATTCCGAGCGTTTGCCGAGTTCACCCGATAGAGCGTTACATTCCGAGCGTTGGCCGAGTTCACCCGATTGAGCGTTACAGCCGAGGCCGTGACGGGTCAGTCTTATTCACTGGCCACTGCCTAGCGCGCCTAAAGATGTTTTCACTTCAAAAAACGTTCTTAGATTTTATATAAATATTCGAACATAATCAACAATCTTTTAAAATCCGTATCCCACTTCAATAAACTATAGACGTATGTACAGAAAAACAGAAACGTATTCTCGAATTCATGGAATCACCAATCTATATCCTATATAAAGAATAGGCCTTTAGTCGTTCAATCTAGAGCCCAATCCATTTTCTTCGAGATTTCACATGGGAAATGGTTTTAAATATCGTCTGCAAACAAGATATATTCACGCAATGTGCTAAGAGTATTTTACAGTGTCAAGGTTCAAGCATATATTGACAGAACTTCTGTTATCGTAACATAATCTAAGCAATGGGGAGATACACAATACTACGAAATTCTGGATGCTTGACTTTTCATTATATTGTACATCTCCTTCTCTAGATTTCTATATTCTTTTATACTTAAAAACCTTTCATAAAATAATATGCACGTATATAAAAAATAACACA
This sequence comes from Rosalia funebris, assembly GCA_037954035.1. Lineage (NCBI taxonomy): Eukaryota > Metazoa > Arthropoda > Insecta > Coleoptera > Cerambycidae > Rosalia > Rosalia funebris. The sequence continues at coordinate 6,027,835 of JAZFAV010000009.1, forward strand.
CTCATAACTAGTAACAAATCTTGCATGTATTCGGTTCGACGAGGTAACCTAATTCACACCATTAGGAGATGAAAATAGTAATATCTATATTTACAAATATATACGCTCTTTATTTAACCATTTACAGAGACATGATCATATTAATATCGTACTCATCGCATTCCTATTCCTCACCTGATTTGACTATTCAATTTTGGAGATATTATTTATGATATCAAATAAATTTTCTGAAAATCTGAACTACAAATAATAATTTTGTAGTCAACATTTTCGACAAATGTTAGATATATTAAAATAGATATATTAAAATTAAATGTATTTTTAAATGTATGTGTTAAATATTTTTTTCATGGTACATAAGGATATGGGCAGTCACCTGGGGAGCTAAAAGTAACCTTCTAATAGAAGTAATTAGGTAGCAATTCCTTTTGGCAGAACTCGAATCCATGGTCCTATCTACAATTGCTTGTGGTTTATCAATTAAACTGGTTTAATGTATAGATTCATTCTATACATTACATGTAAATAATTCTGATTTCGTTAGGTTCCTGTATAATTCCTATTTATTTGAGAATTTAATTTCAAGTCAGGTATATAGATTGCAAATATTTCGCGTAAAGAAAGATTATGTTTTCCAAAAGATATTCATCACTTTAATGTTTTACTAAATGTCTAGAATAAATGGTAAATTCAATATAATAAATTAACACTTCTTGTATCCGTTACTCTTCAATAATGTTTTCTATTTCCCCAACCATCAACTATCACCTAAAATATAATACACACACCTACAAAATAACAATTATTTCTCAATTATGGGTGGCTCATAATGATTATATATGATTTTCATATAATTATGTATTATATACTATAAGTTTCAACGAAATATGTACTGTGTGCAACATAAATATGTGAGAAATCTTGGAACACATTTTTCTTCGGTTCCTAATACTTTGTTTTTTATATTAGATGAATAATAATTGGGATATTCTTCTTTTTTTTTTTACTTTTCTTTTATATACTTACATATAATCAATATATATTTTTCTTTGTATGTACAAATTTTGTTCTATTTATAACGTATTTGTAATTTAAGAGTATTATGTTAAATATATGAATCCAACCCCTTCATGTAAACACATTTAGATAATTTTAAATTTAATAAACAAATCCTACATGGAAATGATTTTTGGCATTTACTATTTACACAGTTTTAGTTGCTGTTCTGGTAGAAACCAAACAATAAGTAATTGAATAGATATATTACGGTCAGTTGTGAATTATTAAAAAAAAAAAGAAAAACAATCCCACTCGTGACAGCAGTATTTATTTCTATTCGCGGTGAGATAAGGTTTCAAAAAAGAAAACTCGCCACGGGTAGGATTTGAAATCTGTCCCGGATGGAAACCGAGCGACAGACAGCTGTTTCGAACTTTTTAGTTATCATCAGTGCCGTACACGGTACGCCGGTTCAGGTCAAATGCCGAAACAAATCCGTGGGGTATTTATCTATATCGATACGATCTATGATAGTAACTTATAAGTCGGGAATCAATAATTGGATTAAAAGATGACATGTTAAACTAAACGAAACTAAATCGGTCCACATAAACTTCACAAACAATAGTTAGCAACATATTTTAATCAACACAAATAATACCCAAATCCCTTATGCTAACTCGGCGAAATATCTGGGTATTAACTAGATACAAGACTTCACTGGAAGGTCCATGTTAAGAAGAGAAATAATGAGCTAAATATAAGATTCATGAAAATGTACTGGTTACAGAATACTTCTATATAAACAAGTTCTTAAACCAGTTACACTTATGGCATACAGCTATGGGGTTGTGCCTGCAAGAGTAACATCTTAATAATCCAGAGGTTCCAAAATAAAGTGCTGAGGAGCATCGTCAATACGCCTTGGTATGTCAGAAACAGTGACCTCCATCGCAACCTTCAGATGGATACTAACTGTGGGCCAAGCAATCGCCAAATTTGCAATTAATCATGAACAACGACTCGACCAACACGGGAACGTCGAGATTATCCCAGCTCCTCGATAACTCCAATATCACAAGAAGACTTGAAGAAAGTAAAGCCTTTTGAGTTGGCCAACTGATTATTAGTTAGTGAAAAGCAGAGTTGTGCTTTTGTGTTAATATTAGTATAGTTAACTTACTAGAAATTAGCCAACGTTAGTGAATAAGACTTTAAATCTAAGTTTTCAAAGCACCAATTTAAATTAAAACCAAGTTACTCATTGCATGACTTAACGATCAGATTGTTATATGTAAATTCGCTGTAAATGGTGTTTAAAAAACCCTGGATGTATCGTAAATCATTCACTACTACAAATAAAAAGAAAACCTCATCATCTATTTGTATTGAATAACTCGTTTGAGAGAGTAACTACATATATGTTTTCCAGGAAAGGATTACACATACAGTTGACGTTATTCCCTGGTAACGTCTATTGTCTTAAATAAAGCATAATATATTTTTACAATTAAGATATTAATTACCTTGTAGTGTACTTTGTGGTTACAGCAAACGTACGTTATAATCCTTAAAATGCACTGTGAGAATTATAGTTGTCTTTGGGGTGTAAACAGTCATGGAAACGTTCTGTATTCTAGAAATTCTGATGAGAATACTTTACCCTTAAAACGAATGAATATTTTCCTTTCAGGCTTGCGAAATATTTCCGTGTTTTATGCGTCATTTGACATTTAGATGGCCTACCGCGACCGACATACTAAATTTACGTCCCTAAACCACTGGCATTCTCAAAAAAATCCGGACAGGATACAACGGCTCGTTTGAGTTTTTCGGGACTTGCTCTTTGCCCGGGCGGCGCGGTGAAAGTGGTTTGAAATTGCCAGTGCAATAATTTAAAGCCCTTGCGGTGTGACTCGCTACTTTCTGAATATTATAGGATTAAATGCAATAGGGAATTTAGTATACGTTTATAAATTAGAAAATTATACAGCGAGAAATGGAAGGAAGGGAGAAAGATTGGTTTGTATTTTAGGGTAGAGATAGTCTGTTGTGTCGGTGTTACATTAAATTTGATTAAACAGGAGTTAGGTTTAATCAGACCTGAAGATGATTACAAAAAGAGATGCAAAACAGCGCAAATTTTTCCAAGATTTGTTAAAAAGTTATTTGTTTGCTAGAAGAAACTCTATAGATTGGACAGTAAGAAATTTATTAATCATGAAAACATAATTGAATCCTAATTAATTTAAGTTCCATTATATTTCAGGGAAATGTATTAGAAGTGTCTCATTATATTTTTCTTTTGATCGTCCTCTAAAGAAATATTATGATGACAATAACGACTTGCGTCATCTAAACCTAATCCCTATACTCTATATAGATATTTTCCTCATTTTGGTAGACATTTGTCATTTTTTCTACATAGAAGATTCTTTCAATGAAAGACTATGTAGATATAATTAATATTATATCTCAGTGAGAGCGTTTATATAAAGTAACTAACTTTCTGGTAGTAATTTCAGGTCAAGTAGAAATGGAAATTAAAATAATATATGTAATAGAATGAAATTTGTTGATTTATACTTTTATAATTTCTATATAATGCGAAGCCTTTCGCTACTTTCGGTTATCATGTAAAAGTTTTCACTTTCTGATATATCAAAATTCCCACTCTCGTTTTGAGGTTTATTTTTAAAATAACACTTAATGGAACTTTAATTGAAATAGGTCGTTTTGTATAATTTTTGAAATATGTTATATTATAAAATAATAATACGTAACATAATTAGTGATACTTTTAATTACATATCGTGGTCATCATATCGAAAACAATAATTACTACAGAGAGAACTAACTAAACAATAATTACTAACTTATAAGTTATATAATAGTTATTTAGGTTATTAGTGAGATAGGGGCATCATTACATCACGAGTGGAAATATTGTCATGACGAGCTCATAGACCGAATCATGGTAATCGCACGAATGATATAATGTGCTCTAGCCCATGTACATAACCGTGTGATGTACAACAATTTATCTACGACCGCTTAGATAAGAAAAAGAGATTAAAAACCGATTTTTACAAAAAATTCAGATTTGACATTTAAATAATTATGACATCCGTTAAAAGTCATTTAAACATTTTCATACCAAATCAAAGTAACATGATGCATGAAATTTGTTAAAACCATAGTAACAATCCAGTTGTTTTAAATAACGCTTAGTTTTGTGATTTTCTCGTCGCGTTATGCGTTATCTACGTCGAAAATTTTACTAAAATCTGGCGAAAATAATATTAATATTTATAATAACAAATAATTATTGTATTGTGTTTAGTTTCAATAAATTTTTGAAAATCAAAATGAGTTGTAATGAGTTCCTTACATAACGGTGATGTAATAGAGCTCATTACACAACTCAAAATAGTCCAATGAACCCCATATTACAGCACGGTCATAGATAAAGATAATTATAGAATATTAGATGTGAATAACGAATAACCAAACAATAACAGGTCTGAAATTGTGAATTGTGCCATGGAAATTTTCTATAAAATTATAATTTCCTTTTATCGTTAAATTGTTATGGATTTAAAATTTTCAAAATGCTAAGTTACATAGAATTTTCCATAATTTTCAAATATACTATTCTTTTTCAAAGGAAGTATAAGAAGTATGAAAATCTTTTCTTTTTTTTAAGGTTAAAAAAATGGTTTAGAAAACCTTGCGAGTCTAAATATGTAATAATATATAATATATAAGGCCTTCTATTTAAAGGAAAACTTTAAATAGTGAATATAGAATCCCCAAATATTTAACAGAATCGCGGAGGCAAATGTAATAGGAAATACTTTGTGCATGATTTAAGAAACTATATATTTTTAAAAAATTTCGTATTTCTTAAATTTAAACATATTTAAGGTACATAAGTACTTTTTATAAAATAGTGTATACCTTTTTATAAATCAGGGACTGTTAATGTGGGAATTTATTATAATGATTATAAGCCTTTCATACTGATTTATAATGATGATGCATTTATCTTGGTAACACTGTTTAGTGGTCTCAGATCTTTCTCTGTGTAAAATCAGTAATTCTTGTAACTACTTTTAATTTATTTATCTTTAATGTTAATGTATTAAATTATTCGTTATACGATTATTATAATTAAAATTTTATCGTACTATATAATCAGTAACTTTCTTATTTAAAATATTCATTAATCAATTCTCCCTCTATCCTTTTTTCTCTCCCTCAAACCTCCCGCTATTTCCCTCCTCCCTTCCGCTCTTTCTATCTCTCTCTCCCCCTTCCTCACTCTATCTCTCTCGTGGTACTATATTCCAAATTCAGTTTTAGCCTCCGTTATTTTTGTCCTCACATGTAACTAAGCCTCTTTTTCCAAACCCGTATTTCTACAAGATAATGGACATAAAAATATTTTTAATTTTAATTTCAACATTTTTCGTGTTGTTTTTTTTTTTCTATTTAGCAATCTCTTGTCTTCAATTCTAGCCATATGTCCAGCTACTATTCTTTGTAGTTGTATATGCATTATTGCAACAGGTATCCTTCTCACATAACAAATAAATTAATTAGAAAACGTAGATCTAGGGTAAGTCATAATTCCACTACCTTTCGGGGAGAGTCTAAAAATCGTAAAATTGTATCCGTAATTAATCGTAAATTCCATATGAACAAGATCGAACAAAGACAAGAACCTTATACCTAACAGTCCGTTATTTTGATGAATGCCGATATTAATGGATCGGTGAATCAAATGTTTACCTTGTTACGATTTAATAATCATCAATGGAAATAGTTAGACGACATTAGGAATGAGTAGCGTAATAATCCGAAACAAATTATTCCTTCACTGTTCACTGACGAGGAAGAGAAATAGTCACGCTTAGTGAGTTTATTAGTGAACAGTGCCTGAAGGCGGAAAATATTTATAACAGTTTACTGAATGTTTTGGTATAAATAGAAATTATAGGTAGCTTAAAATTAAGGTAGAAAAGGTAGCTTAGAACTAATTTTAATCATCTGCGGATGATGCCAACTTGGTTGACGAAGGGCCCGTCGAAAAACAGGTAATGTTTCGGTGTTTGTAGAAAATTGGTCTTCTGTTTTTAACATAATGTATTTTAAAATAATAATATACATATAGAGAAATAAACAGTTTTAAAACCATAAAACGGACTTTTCAACGCGTAGAACATCTCTATCTCGAAACTGAGTGGCCGAGAAAAAATAAACCAACACATATGTAAATGGAGAATATGTGTTTTTTGCGACAGTTTTACTTTTTTCAAATAGTTCACCATCGTGCTTTCTCATGACCCATGGACAGGGTGGGGTGTATCCTATCCATCTAAAAATCAATGGATGTCGTCTGGTAGACGTTCCTAATTAGAATCAGTCGAAACCCGATCGATCCGACACGATTTAATTGTGCGACTGTGTTAATAAAAAAAATTCTCAAATAGTCCACCATTATGCTTTCTCATGACCCATGAACATGGTAGAATGTGTTCTATTCACCTCAATATCAATAGGTATCGTCTGGGGGACGTCCCCGATCAGAATCAGTCGAAACCCGATCTATCCGACACGATTTAATTGAGCGATCGTGCTAATAAAAAAAATTTCTCAAATAGTCCACCACTGTGCTTTTTCATGACACATAAACATGGTAGAGTGTGTTCTATCCACCTCAAAATCAATAGGTGTCGTCTGGGAGACGTCCCCAATCAGAATCAGTCAAAACCCGATCGATACGACACGATTTAGTAGAGTTATCGTGCTAACAAAAAAATTTATTATTGCCGACAACAACGACACACACATACACATAATAATTTAGAAACCATATTTTTTTTGGGTTTTTAAGCCGAAGAACGAATAATAAACCCTAGAAAAAAAAAGTTTTTTTTACACGTTTACATTACTTTTCCGCGTATAGTGGAGTGTGAGAAAGTAAAACTTCTAATACTTGTAAAATCTTTGCAATGCATTAAGAAATTAAATTAGTCGATATTACCAACTATTTTCATTATGGAATAAATTGTCATATGACTACAAGACTATTTATAATTCGAATCTTCTGATCTAAATTATGCTGATAGATATATTGGTATTTCCCTTTGATACGACTATTTTGAATAAATAATCGAGGCAGGCGGATGTAACTCTAACCAAGCAGATATAATGCTAAGGAGAATTGGGAAACATCCTGTACGCCTGTAGGCTGCAGAGCTGGAGGCAGCCAGCAGCAACAGACCGTGAGTAGTACAACGCACATCCGCTGACGATGCTGCGGCAGCACAATCCTGGACCGATCAATATTGTACACTCCCCAAAATCAGCTGGAACAATACGGAATGCCGTAGTCCGCCCGTAGTACACTAAATGGTCCATTTACTGTCGCACATCTCCGTGCCACCGTACCAGAAATGTAGAAATCCTGATTTCTAAAACTTAAACTGCCGCCATTATTTATGCGGAAAAGTTTCCTCAACAAACTGAGCCTTTCAATTTTACACTTGTTTCACAAACTTTCATATTCCGCGACCATTTCGCTTTCCTTTTCTCCCTGCAACGGGATCGTCCCCTTCGAATATTACCGGCTTAGCAATTTTCTTTTAAATATTTATGGCTGGTAACTTTTACACTTTCTATAAAATCACTTACTGTTATAGCTACAATGGTCTTACCCGTGTTGCTTGGGGATATACCAGGAATGTCTTCTGAAGTAAATTTAGGATTTTATTGCGCTTAATGCGTTCCAGCTTAGGAAAAGTGACAAAGAAAAACGTAAGACAGGAAGAGGAGGATGACGATAAGCCTCTATATTTACCTTGTGTGCCGCATATGATTTTTCCATGGATTTCGTTTTCTTTCTCGTCGTATTTTTCATGTTTACGAGGACGAACATATAAAAAACTAAACGCCCACTTCTACCGATGCTTGTGATATTCTTAAAAATATACATACCAAGAATTGACAATTGCTAAGACAACACAGGTGTTCCATATTATAATAGAAAAGTGATGGCTTTCCATTAATATTACTGATATAACCCTAGCAAACAATACTTTTTAATTTATTAGGTAGTATTTACTCCATCAGTAAGCATATTTCAAGTCGATATTTCTATTGCTATTAATTTGTTTGTGCAGGCACCTTATTTGTGTACAGTATACTCGTATAGGGATAATATCACACATCTTTACAACTATTATAGTATCATACAGTGAATATATAATGATATCAAGAATTATCAAACAGCATCAGAATAATAAATCTAATTTTGTTTGCTGGCAGCATTAAAGCAATGGCAGTTTTTGAGGTGTACTTACTTAGTCATTACCTTTGGCAGATGTATTATTTGTGGTTTTAGTTACATCTGCTCTCGTTTGATTTTCGTGTTGTTCGTTTATTACACAGACCTACAAATTTTGACATTTTGAAAGTTGATTTTGGTTTGATAAGTGATTATAAGTGAGTTATTTATGCTGATTTTATATCTACCTTCCCTCTTGCCTCTCACGTAAGGTTTTTGATCAACTGAATAATCAGATTAAATTAAAGACTAAAGGAAATATTATTATTTTAATAAACATTATATTTATTAAGCATTAAAAACATAGTAAAAAGCAACAACACAAATAGTTTTGAGTATCTAATTTCTTTATTTATTTAAAAAAATCTCCCTTTTTAATAAAGAACTTCGCTTTGTAGTTTTTCTCGTGTAATCATTAGTTGGATGTTCTCTTTTCAGAATCCATCAGTAATCTGCCATCATCTCCACATCCTATCGACCCTGGTACCTCCTTTCCATCTCATTAATGCCTTGATGGAACCTTTCGCCTTGCTTCTCACCAACAGTACCAAAATTTTCTGGACAGTAGTCCAGATGAACATGCAGAAAATGAATGTTTATGCTCATCTTACAACAAAGTTGTTTAAACTTATCCAACATTTTGTTGACAATTTCCTTATACTGCGGATGTTTATAATTTCCTAAAAAAGTTTTAGTTACATTTTTAAATACGCGATACATCTTGAAATTATTTCGAGTATGAGCTGATTGGCTAAATATGAAGCAGTGATAATACTTTAGGCATACATGCAATTCTTTGTGAAAAACATGCTCTTATTTCTGGTGCAGTTCTGAACTAGAAGTAGGAATTACTTTGAACAATTTTCTGTGACTTTACCTTTTACATATGAGAACTATTTATGACATATTTCAACTCTGTAAACAGGTTTTAATTCCTCACTGTGCATTGTACATAGTGTGGTAAAATATTCACTGTATTTGAGGAAATTCAACACATAAGCCTAGTCAACTAACAGAAAAGATTAACAGGTTAACAGAAGAGACCCTTGCGCATCTGATGGGCATGCGGTTCAGTGTATGGCGCAAGATATAATAAAAGTGAAACACTTGCTCTCCCATATGGAAGGTGGATGGGTGGCGTTGCATATAAGGTATTCAAACTCGAATACAAGAATATCCAAACAAGAGCAACTCATACCCGGGTACCCATTTATTCTTATTTGGATGTTTATTAGTTATTTCCTATAATATAACTTGCCAAATAGGGAAGTATAAAAATCTACACGTTTTAGTTGTGCAAGACTTGTATACTCTTGATTTTTTAGTTTTAGTGATAGTAATTTATATATGTAAATAAAAATATAAATGTTCGTTTATTCAAAATCTTAAATCTCTAAAAATTCTTCACCGATTGCTTTGAAATTTTGACACAACGCCAACGTTGCATTCGAATACGCGCGTGTCTTTATGTATCTACTATTATATAGATAACACACTTGTGAGAGGTAAAAATCCTCAGCAACGTGTGACGAGGTACACCTCGTAAAAAAGGTACAGCTAATAAAAAATAAAATTAAACAGCAGACTAAAACAAAAGACGCATTCACTACGTATGGTATATTTTTATTTATTTTTTTTATCCGTACGTTGACATCTTCCGCCACTGAGCCTATGCTGCTCCAAGAATTGTATAGGGAATAGGATTGCTCGATCTCTATCTTTCAACGTAGACAGCGCCCCACTCCTTTAAAACATTTTTGACGTCATCGCGGACTATAACCGTTAAAACGTTATTAAACGTATTCAGAAGTGCTGTTGTAAATTCAGGCAATTTGGATAATATTTAATATTTTTCGTGCATTTGAGTGGTGAAATGATATTAAAGGGAACATTATTGTTTGCGTAAGTATTGATTTAAGTTTGAGTAAATAGCAGAATGTTATTTAATGACTAAAAACTTGTTCCATATCTGACGAAATATTCGGTGGGGTTTCGAGAAATAATTAAAAAAAATAAGGCTAAAAGTAGAGACAAAAGATACTAATAGTGCTTAATAGATTAACAATAGATCTGTTATTTGACTTATATCTACCTAATAAGGTATAATAGCTTTTATATAGGTACTTTTCAGTAGTAAAAATATGGAGGTAGGTATATGGGTAGAATAGATAGATACCTTAAATACATTTAAATATTTAATTAATTAGATGATTTATTTGTTCTGTGTAGGTAAATGATATGTACAAGTACTGATATTGGTACAAAAATAAAATACCTATAAGTACGTAATAAGTACTTAATGGCAGTGTAATATGTACCTATATTGCTTTTAATAGGTACCCCTATTAACTAACACCATAATAGCAAAATGTGTTTTATATACACATTTTATATAAACAACTTCCTCTAAGTAATGCAGTATACCTATATTTATTTATAATTAATAGGCATGTATATCTGTTTTCAGTAACCGAAATGCCAGGACGTCATTGTGCAATGTATGGCTGCGACAATTGTCGTGTTGCCACGAAAATTACTGATCCCGGAATAGTTTACCATAATATTCCAAAAGGAACTGATTTTGTGAAAACTACAATCCGAAATGAATGAATAAGACGTTGTAGGCGAGCCGATGAGTGGAATCCTAATAATAGCCAAGTATGCTCTGTTCATTTTACTGAGACAGACTATGAACGTGATATGAGAAATGAACTATTAGGTATTAATATGATAAACATAAACTAGTAAAATATTGTTTATCTAATGTACGTATTATGTTTATATAGGGTTACCTTTAAGAACATATACAGCCCATAAAACATTTTGTTTCTCGTGAGTATACACTTGCTTCTAATTTTAATAGCAGTTTCAAAAAGGCTGTACATAATTCAAATTACAATACTCTACCTAATGTAGAACTAATATATATTTTAATTATACCTATACCATTTTAAAATCTAATTAAAATAGATTAAAACAGAAGGAAACGTCAATAAAACCATATGAATATTATAACCCATAGTCCGCGGTGACGTCACTATCTCCACTACCGCGGACGAAGAATTCGGCCGATCCAGCTATCCTACTCCCTATACAATCCTTGATGCTGCTCCTCACCATTGCTGAATCTAAGGTTCGAGTGATGAGATCGTTTAAATTTTATATTTTATTTTCGATTAGTGGTATCTAAATCTAAACTAAACATATATCTAATTTGAATTTTCAAATTTATCAATTAGTTATTTTAAAAATGTATACAGTATAGGTTACTATAAATGTTTATGTAAACATTATTGTATAGCAATATTTATAAACGTTTAATGAACTAGAAACAACAACATTGTAAAGGGTTTATAGAAACGACAAAATTATATTATGACAAACCTAGAAATATTCTTTGTTAAATAAATAAAAAACGAGTATATTGTTTGTTCAAAAAGTAAAGAAAAATAGATTTGAAATATTGTTAATGCAAAATCAGTTAATTACTACATCATTTTCTTAACCGAGGCATGTAAGTATACCTTTTCTACCAGCAAAAATATATTATCAACATATATTTTTGTATCTTTAGAGGATATTCTTAGTACTTGGGCGTTAACAATAAAAATTAAATGACGCTATCCAATTAGAAAATAACAGTTGAGAAATTATCAGAAATAGGAAAATATTTCTCCAGCATTGATTGTTATTTATTTTGTTGATTCCAATTAAATACATTATAGCCGGAAAATATACGGAAAATTACCTTATAGCTTAGGTACCATTGGAAATGAACATAACACACTTTTAAAAAATTATGTCCTTGGTCAATAAAGTGTGCAACAAATTTAGTCAATAAAGTCTATGACTTGTAGTTTGAAGTTTCTTAAATTTCAGGTACTAATACTAGAATAATGTACAAGCTACAAAATAGCTGCGTTTAATTAATGCTGAATAACATTTTTATATATGGTATAATTTATTTAACGGTACTATTAGTATACTTTTTGATGTTTAAAAATGTTATTTAATAACAGTACACTTATCCATAAAATATTGGAAAAAGAATCCACTTATTATAAGTTGTGTATATGTTATGCAAATTTATTTAGCATAATGTTTATTATTTTAGACAATGTTTGTATAAAACCGATTGGTTGTAATCCGACGGGTATTCAGTTCAATCAAAGCAAGAGAAGTCAAGCTTTCACATTTGGAAAGTGGATGTGTGGCGTTGCATATTCTCCTGTAGAAGTGTCTACAGGAATATTATTGATACTGTGACCGAAGTCCAATATTAAGGGTGTCATTGTATTCCTGGATGCAAGTATTAAGGAGGAGAGTTTGGCATATTTCCTTAAGCATGAATGAATTTGTTCCCTAATTTAATTGTCCTCTTCTTAGTCCGAAGCTTTAGGGAAGGATATTAGTTTGTGTCTACGCTTAAAACGTTTAAAGAGCGCTTGCAAAAAATATATAAAGAAATTCTATGTTGTGTAGACATATGCCCTCGTTTTCTTTTCAGTCAGTATTGTTGATCTTGAATTTTATTATAACTTGACAAAATAATAATGATTTTTAACAGAATTATTTCATTATTTACTGTGATTTATTTAGAATTGCCCAGCCAATGGATGCGATGGTATCCATTTATATATTTTAATAATTTCTATTTTTTTAAGCATGTTTTATATTCTGATGAGTCAAACAATGTAATATAATGTAAGGTTAGGATTTTAAATACTAATTATTTGACAAATTCAATATAATTTCTGTAGACATGGAAATAATCTTATTAAGAGAATTTTATATAGCAAAAATTACTTTATATAGTTTGAATCTTATGATTTTATTAACCGAAATTATTAAAAAAAAAAGAATCATTGATCTCGAAAATCTGAACGTGGTTGAAGGATAGGGGTGCCGCCTGAATCAGTTATCTCCTCTTCACCACATTAGCATAGTTTCATGGTTTCAATATAGTTTATTCAAGTTTGTGTAACCATAATTACAAATATTTATTTCCTTTTTCTATTTAATCATCTACAGAAAACTCTATTAAGGGTTATTATTGGAATAAAATCTTATATGAAGCCAATAGCTTCACTGGCGAGCACTTTCATGACCTGTTGTTTCAATTGCATCACCTTCGAAAAGTGTATTCTATTAATGTATAAAAGTATGAAATAGTGTATCTAAAGAATTCGTTGGCACACTTATTATAATGCTTAAAAGTTTCACATAGAAATCTACTTATTTCCCCTAAAGTCCCAAGAGGAAAAGGTTACAGATAAAAACCAGGACAATTGCACGCACACTTCATTTCTTGTTTGGCATATGAGGCCAAACTCAATCTGTTAGGATTCGAACGCCGGATCACATTATGATTGACAATCTTGCAGATGCCTCTATTCGACATGTTAATCAGCTACGAATATGTTGAGGCGCAGAGTAAGCCCTTGACTTTTATTCACTGTGTCTGAAATTGAACTATATATTCATCGTATTCATGAAAGTATTCAGAAATCTGAACTACTACTTAAAAGTTATATGTGAAATGAAAGAATGAAAGTTGTCAATAGTTTTGTTTGATCTTTTCTTCCTAGGAAGGAGCTTAAACCTTGGATGCAACAACAGAAACAGGTAACTAACTTTCCACCAGCACTGAAAAATTACACGTTTCTCGATGCGCGTTTTACCAATCAAGTTGGCCTCATCAGGACACGATTAAAACTTAGTTTTAAATTACCTCTAAGTTATAAGTAATTATACGAAAATTACCAATATCTTGCAGTTTCACGTACTCATGACTAATCAACTCTCTCAACTTGACTATTTTTCTTCATTGTCAGTGAACAGTGAAGAAATAATTTGATAAAGTTTAATGCGTCATGTCTTATAACTATTTCCATTCATGATTAATGGACCGTAATCACCCAAATAAACCAAAACAAGGGATTGTATATTTTCCATAGTATCTAATGCTCTGTTGTTGAGTATCATTTTTACTTCTTATGATAAGTCTAGTAGCCTCTTAAGTACTAGAATCTATTCTATGATTGTTTTCAATATCATGTTGGGCAATGGAAGATTTTTTTAATCTTCCATATTTTAAATAGGAAAACCTTATTACAATTGCTATTCTGTCTACCCAGTGTAGTGACGCATTAAACTGGCGCATTAGCAAGGATAATGAGTGTGCCTCAATAGCTCAGCGGTCAGAGCAACCAACCGGAAATTGGGAGAGCTGGGTTCGATTCCCGGTCAAGGCAGGGAGTACTGTAGTGACGCATTAAACTAGCAAATTAGCAGGGATAATTAGTGTGCCTCGATAGCTTAGCGGTCAGAGCAACCAACCGGCAATTAGGAGAGAATTTAATTTTACGTTTCAGATTACCTGAGAGTTATTGAAATTTAGTTCCAGAAAAGTGCACTAATGTCAGTTTCAAATCTTCGAAAACTCTTTTGAGGCCTTTGAGGTAAATTGTGGTTCATATGGAATTGATACAATTATACAATTTTTGGAATTTCTTTAAAATATTGTGAAGGTAAGAAGAGTTGCTTCCTGTCTCTCCCGGTTTTTTATCTCTTATTTTTCTTAACAAATTTCATCATCATCATGAGGTCATCAGTCCTAAGACTGGTTGGACGCTAACCTCCAGCTTCTCCTATCTTGTGCTAACCTACGCATTTCGCTAATTGTGCTACAACCTACATCCCTTACTATTTGCGAGCAGTAGTCTAATCTAGGCCTACATCTGCCTTTCTTCACTCCTATTTCTGCCTCCAAAATATCGCGGACTATTCCCCCATGTCTCAGCAAGTGGCCTACCATTCTATCTCTTCTCTTCTTTGTGTTTTTCCACATACTTCTTTTCTCGCCGACTTTCTCCAATACTTCTTCGTTTCTAACCCTATCAGTCCATGGTATTTTCATCATCCTTCGGTAACACCATATCTCAAAAGATTCTAATTTCTTCCTACTTGCTTCCCCTACCGTCCAGGTTTCACAACCGTATAGTGCCGTGCTCCATACATATGTTTTCAAAAATCTTTTCCTTGTTTCTAAGTTTATTACCCTCGAGCATAAAAGTGCTTTCTTTTTGTTAAAAGCTAACAAATAAAAGTTAACAAATTTATATAATATATTTAATCCTTATAGTGCTACTGTGAAAAGAGAAAGTTTACGAAAATTCTTTTACCGACTAATTTTCCAGTTATTGATTTGCATCATCAGTTTTCAAAATGTTTTATGAAAATTTATGAAATTAAAAGACCTAAATCGGTGGGTATGTACCTAATTGTATTACACAAAAACCCCATAAAAAATTATATTCCTTAAGAATATATTCAGAAAAGGCGTCTTGAAAATATAGTGCGCATTTTCTTTAAAAGAAAAGCAAACACTTTCATCAAATATACGTTTATATAACACAATTTATTATTGCACTCACATCAGATATTACCTCCTCTGTAGCTATGAGAATATGCTAAGCGAATAACATAACGTTACGTGCAATAACAAATTTCTGTTTATACCTTTTACACATTACGGTTTGCATTTTAAATTTTACGCTGCTATTTTCGCAGTATTCTCCTTATCTGCTTATGCATCTAGTTATATGCAGTAAATGCCTTATGTGTCGTAAAGCAAAGCAGTTTTGCTATATTCATATTTTCATGACATAAACTAACATTATTTTTCCCGAGATAAATCTGCGCATCAAAGTAAATAAATACCTATCGAAAATCAATAATTATTACGTACATTACAGTGGAAATATTATTACGTACATTAGTTATACTATAAAACAGTTTTGATTAAACCAAAGTACATCTCAATTAAAGTCATTCATCCAAAAATTTTAATTAAATTTAACATGCGACATAGCTCCTACTGAAATTAATTGATCTCAAATACCGCTATATCGTTGAACTCGAATGATTTGGAATATAATAGAAAAATACAATTAACAAAGACATTAAATTCGTATTAATTCCATTATTTCGTAAATGATTAATTAAACGTGAAAATATACCGTGGTAAGACTTTATCACTTTTAATGGCGTAAAAACTGTGTACACGTTCCCTATTTCATATGAAAAATTACAGCTTGTCAAGAATAGGAACAAGTCTCAAAACTGATTTTGTTTTATGTTATAAAATGTTTTAATAAAGCAATTGTTTCTCCATAGTGAAGTAGTAGGAAGTTTGTATCCTTAAAATTGACATACTGTATAGCATTACAGTGTGAAGTGGTACAGTTTTTCAAGAATAGGAACAAGCTTGAAAACTGCGCTATCGGGCCGCCCACGAAGGGGGCAGTAAATAGGACCGAGTAAAGCCTGTTCTTTACTCGGTCGCATTGAGACCTTTTCAGAGCGAATACTGAGTGCACAGTCAGTGAAAGAGGTGGATTAAGGCCGTGTTCAGACGGTAGTCTCGTGGTAGACTCGGCCTACGTAGGCTCATGGGGGGCAAAGCGCATCCCGTCCGAACTGCCCCGAGAGTCAAGCCGTAGTCACCTCTCGCTTCCATTCTTCACTTTACGCAGTTGCGAGTAGAGAATGGCTCTCACAAAAATAAGGGTTTTGGCAAATTATTTAATTCCCAGAATGATGAGAAGAAATCAACAAGTGTAAATGACTTTATTTTTATTGCTATTACTTTAATAATTGTATTTGAAAATTCGCTAGACCCTAGGTCTCAAGATGCTGGTTTCCTTTTCATAGAGATTATTTGTCTCTCACTGTCGAAAAAACTCATTTTGTATTAAACGCAATTAAAATTAAAGACAAATAGAAACACAAGAAACAAGGAAATATAGTGTGAACGCGACGAATAAATGTAGGCAAGTGACTACCATCTGAACAGAATTTCGGGACTACGTGTAAATAAATGGAAGCGGAAACACTTGTTGACTTGCAGACTAGACAGAGTCAAGAGGTCAACCGCTGCTGCTTTCCTCCGTCTGAACGGTTACCGTAGGCGCAAAGATATTGACATGGAACCGCTCTCCTCTCTTGACTAAGCGAGTCAGACCATAGGCTGAGCCTACGTAGGCTGCGACTACTACAAGACTACCTTCTGAACACGGTCTACATGTTGGATCTGACTGGTCATAAAGTATATCCTTTCCCTCCCAATGCTGCCTCATTCTTTATTCTACGCACGCATTGAGAATCTTACACTTCTTCCTATTCTTGACAAGCAGTACACATCTATATAATTGACAAAATTGGACACTACTGCGATTATAAACTTTAAGACATTATATGTATTAAACTAATATAAATATATCACATTGTAGTATATTTTAAACTGCATGGGACATATTGTAATCAGTGCGATGGAACTACTTTATAGTGAGAATGCATGTGGCTTTTACATTGACATCTGTTAAAATTTGGTGCATTTGTTTGTGATATCTGATTAATTAACTATTCTCTGTTTAAAATTGTGTTATTCATCTTGAAAAGCAAGTAATAAGAATGATGGTGACGCTTAAAAGTTTAAGTATCTAGGTGAACAATATCGATTGTTAGAACAACGGGAGGCTTTAATTTGAATTAGTACATACCCATATCTGCTTCATAACAATAAAATAAATAAACAGTTTTAAAACCTTAAAACGAACTTTTCCGCACGTAGAACATCTCTATCTCGAAATTGAGTGACCGAGAAAAAATAAACCAATACATAAATGCAGAATATCTGTTTTATGCGACAGTTTTACTTTTTTTAAATAGTCGACCCTCGTGATTTCTCATGACCACCGAATAGGGTGGGCTGTGTCCTATCCACCTCAAAATCAATAGATGTCATCTGGTAGACGTCCCTAATCAGAAGCAGTTGAAACCAGATCGATCCGACACGATTTAATTGAGTGATCGTGCTAACAAAAGAAATTCTCAAATAGTCCATCATTGTGTTTTCTCATGACCCATGACCATGATAGAGGGTGTTCTATCCACCTCAAAATCAATAGTTGTCGTTTGGGAGACGTCCTCGATCAGAATCAGTCAAAGCCCGATCGATCTGACATGATTTATGTGTCTTATCCACCTCAAAATCAATCGGTGTCGTCTAGGAGACGTTCCGGATCAGAATCAGTCAAAACTCGATCGATCCGACACGATTCAGTTGAGTTATCGTATTAACAAAACAAATTTCTCAAATAGTCCACCATCGTGCTCTCATGACTCATGGACAGGGTGGAGTGTGTCTTATCCAACTCAAAATCAATAAAGATTGTCTGGGAGACGTCCTCGATCAGAATTAGTCAAAACCCGATTGATCCGACACGATTTAGTTGAGTTATCGTGCTAACAAAAAAATATTTTTCAAATAGACCCAAGGGAAGGGGTGGTGTGTGCTATCCACCTCAAAATCAATAGGTGCCATCTGGGAGACGCCCCGATCAGGATCAGTCAAAGCCCGATCGATTAGATACGTTTTAGTTGAGTTATTGTGCTAACAAGAAATTTTAATGCCGACGACAACGACGATACAGACAGCAAAAATTTTTTAAAAACCATTTTTTTTTTGTTTTTAGACCGAAAAACTAAAAATAAACCCCAAACGAAAATTTTTTCACTTTTCCTTTACACGATTGTAATACTTTTCCGCTAGTATAGTGGAGTACGGAAAAGTAACAAAATAATGCAAATAACAGCAAATAAGAAACAAAATACAGCAAATTTTGTATTTGTTATCTCTTATTTGTTGCCTATTTATTGATAATAAAGCAAGAATGTTACAAGATGTACTCAATTACTAATTGCGTACATTTTAATTGAACACAATTAATGATGTGAGTAATGATCATTATAATTTTTAAATTTTTTTTAAATTATTAACAGTTATTGTGTATGTGTTAAAACCTTAAGAAATGTGTCTATTTGTGATTTCTGGATGATCACCTTATATTGTTTATAAGAAGAATTGTTAGTAGATATCGACTTACCATTTACATCGACTACAAATCAACGATGATTTAAATCTGTATAAAAAATAACTTGGTTCGAGTTCGGTAATTCAATTAATAACAAGAGACCAATTTTCCATGAACTATTACCTAAAAAAATACACGAATGTGTAGTTAACATTGTACTTAAAACATAATCGAAATATATAATAAAAACCTATGAAAACTTATGGTATGATTGTGCACATACACAATAGCTTTCCTAAATACACGTATTATACCTCAGAAAGAAGGTATTACTTTTGTTAATTTATGTTGTAATATGTATTTTTAATATCTATTAAGTTCTAGCCATATAATCTCGGTTTGGTAAGTATTAATTTTTTAAACGCTGGTATTGAGTTTAACTTTTTTATCTCAGCAGGCACTTCATTATATACTCTTGAAACGAGAAAAAAGACCTAAGTACTGGCTGATGAAAAATTCATAATTGGAGTAGGTTGTTTGCCAAATATTATTTTTAATAATCACTTCTGAATTGTATTTAAATTTTTGATATGTGAATTACGTTCACAATTCCAGGCAATTATGCTGTATCTCAAGAGACATTCAACCAACGCAACGCTTAATATAAGATTTTGAAATGTTTTCTATCAAGAAACTATTTTATTCGTGTGAATTTCGGTAGGATAGTTCTATACTTCTGTATCAGCTTATTTATATGTATGTAAATTGATCTATTCATTTAAGTTGATTTTTAACTTCATTTTTGAATGGAATCCGTATCAAATTATTTTCGCATTCTAATATAAGTGTATCATTGTCAATAATTTAGTTGAAAATTGTCTGAAGGTTTAGGCGTGTCGACAAAAGGAGATCGAAAATTGTTATTTTGTGGCATTTATCACTTGCCTAATCTAAAAAAGTTAAAAAAACCTCAGGCCGCGAGGGGAAAGCAACACATAAAACATATAAAGACGAAGACAAATTTAATGACACCTCCAATACTCTTCCCAGCCCATCACCCCGGACCACAGTATGAATTATATTGTCACAGCTACCTCTACATAAGAATACGAATACGTCATTCAACTATGTAGTGACAATGGAACAAAGTGCTGCCTTTTTTTAGCTTCGCGTCTGTCAACTGATCTGAACGCCCATCGTATTCTCACATAATTTGTTTCCCTTTCTGTTTTGTGAAGCAATATATCATTTCGTACATATTATACACTTAACGTAGTTAGTTTGTGCTTAGATTAGAATGAGGATTTGCAATATTAAATGCTTAAACTGCTAAAATTAAATATCATGAATTTACGCATAGTAATAAGTTTACATAGACTGTATAATTTTATATAAAATATATAACTTAACCATATATATTTGTTTTACATTTTAATTATGATTCTACTATTATGTTGACTATTCGTTACTAAAGAAAATAAGAAACTCTCTTATCTTGCCGATAAACTGAGCAGTCTACCTGAGCCTAGCCATAAAAACAAGCCACGGTATGTTTTAAGATTTTTTATTTGGCAAATAGCGATGAAATAAATTACACCTTTACCGATTTTATTTACAAGAATTTAAATTAATAGTTACGAGTAGAAAAAGAACTAGTAAAATACTAAAAGAGTATCATATTAATAAATGATAATAGCATCAAGTGGCAAAAGGCTCAAATAGTAAACAAAAGCAAATTCCTGAGAACATTTTATTAATTATAAGCCGAGACTAATTCCATTTGGCATTTTAATTTGCAGTTGAGTTCCCGTAATTAATTTCTAATTTATAACGAGGCAAATAAAATGGAACGTCTCTGAAAAAGTTGTTTACCTGTAAAGAGACGTTACATTACAAAATTAAATACATTTAAAAATAAATAATAAAAATGAGAAATGATGAAAACTGGCTTTTACTGCGAAATGAATTACTATATTCTTTATAGCCAGCCCGATTTAATAAAAGTAGGAAATGCCCTAAAAGAAATTTCAGTACATTTAATTCTGAATGAGATTTTTTACATGCAATACGTTTTTAAATATTTCATTTTGTAATTAAGGTAGAAATGTCTCGAGAGATACCCCGAAATGGGGCCTTCACTCAGACGTAATATGGACGTTTGAATAAATTGAGTTACAGAACAAGCGAATTTTTTTTTTTTTGTACAATAAATTATTCCTCTAGGCATGATATTACTTTGTTTACACGTGTCGGATTTCTGTAGCTATGTAGGTACTATAAACATAAGAAAAATTATAAATATGAAATAATAAAACGCTTTTATAAAAAACAGTGTTTTACTTTCAAAATCAAGCATGAACCGGGCTCTTCAAGCGGATTTCTTATTATAATGAGAAAATACTCATTATAATAAGAAATTGAGTTGTTGCAGTATGTGTCATTAATATACATTATATAACATTCATATGTACATACAAAGACAAAATATAAATATAATACATTCCAGTGAAAGAGATTTTGGATGGGGTCACCACGACTGATGGTCTTCTAAATTGGTTTTTAGCCCCAATTATGTACCATTGAGAAAAAGCGTAATAAAATACTTTTAATACATAATTGTGCTCTTAATCAATGAGAGGCGTGACCATATTGAAATGAAGAGCATACTTCACTATAGAATTAATTATGTATTCTGTATTTCTTTCATTATATTAATTGTAAGTGGTACAATCAAATCAGATATAGAGTTATTTTTAAGAGTATTTTGAATTCAACCGATTTCTCCAGTCTACAAATTTTGCAGTATTGTTACTAACACAGAACTATGTGGTGACCACATATCGCAGAATAATCATAATTTTATGCACTTGCCGTACTTTTTGTGGGCCTGCGCATTGAAGGTGTCTTCCAATGACTGGACTGACAATATTCATGTTCTGTGATTGACTTTTGACAATCAGGGTCAACCTGTGCCTGTTATTCAGATTTTTAGCACACTCTTAGACGGTTCTCTCTTTGGTCATCGGAAAGAGCTGCAGAAAATTACAGTTACTTTCTCTAATTCGTTGATTATTCTGCGATGATCAAACATGATAGCATCGCACATTTTTTCTACATTTTTGTTTGTTCTGGAGGTTGATAGGCGACCGGAATGGGGTTTATCTTTCGTAACATCTGACCACTTCTGAACCATGAATATCATTTGCAAATTCTTGCCTGCCTTAGAGCTTCTGTCCCATAAGCATTCCGAAGCATTGAAACTGTATCTGCTCCGGTTTTCTTGAATACGAAATAGAATTTGTTGATAGCGCGTCGCTCCTTTGTTTGCCATCGTAAAATCCCCAAAAGCGTTAGGATGGGCTTAAAAAATCACTCTGTCCGCTGCGATGATTTAACATGAACGATATTTGGCCAACTGAGCAAGGGAAGTGTCTGTAAGCGCACCTATGGGAGACGGCAGCATTAACACACTTGTCTAGAGATAATAATTCTCGTATTTTTTGAAGTGATTGATTTTTGAGTCATTGAAGTTCCATCTCGAGTAGATCAATCCTGACAGTTACATCCTACGTTGTCTTTATGTTCTTATCCGGTAATTAACCGATGCCGAACATGACTAAACGCCAGCTGTTTTCACGTTGATAAATTTAAGGCAACTTGACAAACCGTTTTGACCCTACAAGATGACGTCCGAGAATTTAATCAAGTACTCTGCTCCAATATCTTACACCAGTTATAATATATATAAAAATTATCATAGTCTTACCATGGCAGAATGTGTTACAGTGACACTAGATAGCATATGATAGTAGTTTATCTGATGATATAACTGAAATAAATACTATTGTATCATAATGATAGTACATGTTCGAATGCCTTGGTCACCGTTTGTCACAAAAAATTTATAACAGTCAATTCTAAACTTGTGTCCCGGTTTTAATAAAAAATTAATACTTTTTAAATTAATATGTTATTTTGAGGAGTTTGTAATGTTATGTCGTGAATGTTATTTTAAAGAAAGGCAATTAACACAAGACATATTAAAATACAGTGCTCTGATTTGTAACGTTACTGAACTAACTCAAAGGGTTTTATTCTCTTGAGTTTTCTTGTCATTCCTGCGTTGTAAAGGGGCTGGATCGCCTCGAAGTTAATATGTTGGAGAAGTCGTTGTTCATGACTCCTGGTTATCTTGGATCTAGCTTATTCAACAGTATCCGTATCCAGGTCCCGATGGAAGTTACAGTTTCGGATGTTCTAAGGTGCATCTATGATATTCCTTAGTACATTATTCTGAAACCTTTGAATGGTTTGTACATTGGTCTGACTGGTACAGCCTCATAGCTGAGTTCCATAGGTCCATACCGGTTTAAGTATTTGCTTATAAACATATTATGAATAGTTAAAGTGGAGTTTCTTCCAATCGACCAGTACTATTTTTCTATATTTAATTATGAGTTCTTCTTTTTCATATGGACTTACTAGCGTAGCCTAGCATCTATAGTAATACCAAGATACTTAGCTGTATTTGAAAACGGATATTCGTTTATCATTTATGATTATGGGTATATGTTGATTAGCTCTGTTTGTAAATTTAACTAATACGGATTTTAATTCATTTAATTTTATTCTCCACTTTTTTTTTTCAACTATTAATCTTGTTGACAGATATCTGCAATTTTTCTGTTGCTTCTTCATGGTCATTATCTACTGCTAATATAGCATTATTTACGTCTGAATTCCACTTGCTACAACAAATAACGATTGCTTTGTTTAGCAACACTGCATATAATCAAATTCGAATTTTCCTTCGCAATATTGTAAAACTTATATAATATTAAAGGGCGCTAAGTGAATACGCCCAAATGAAAGGGGAGAAGCGATTAAAAGAAAATATTTACACAACCGTCAGCGAACGCGATAAATCAGAATTTATGCGTAACATCCCATTTACAGGAGTACTATTTTCTGTTTCTCCCCTTTGAAATTTCCTTTCCGATCAATTTGCGGGGCGTATTTAGTAATATAAAATAAAAACCACAGAATGGGAACCGTAAATGTGAGGAATTACCGACTGTAATTTTTATTTCCTAGCCGCTGATTACGTTGCCGCAGCGCCTCATTATTAATCGGATTTAAAGGAACGAAAAGTTTATGCTAAGTTGGAAATCTTAAAAATGCTGTATCCGCAAACATTCCCTTCCGTTACTCGTCTATTTTGTTGGGAAGTTAAAAGGTTTACAGAATTCTTCTGCAGATTACAATCTTGCAAATAAGTTTACGTACATTCTGTAAAAGTTTTCCGTTGTAATATTTACTGTCGGCTATTACGCAACTTGAAATACGAATGCTTGGATAGGGATGATAACTCTTGAAGTATATGTTTCACGATTAAAAACCGGTTCAATCTGTGGCGGATCGTGGGTGTGTTACATGAGAGGCCATAGTAGTGACGTGATACGTAGGGGCGCCAAATGATGAAAAAACATCAGCTCGTCTATCAAGACACACAAAACTAAATATTTTATTTCTTTTAGGATAACACACTGCAATTGTGTTATCCTAAAATAATTTAAATAACAAGATAACAACTGGATGCAACTTTCTTGCAAAATTACGAAATTTTCTAACGCCAAAGTTGAGTGTTGGTTTACCTATTAGCTTAATTTCCATCTCATATTTATGCTTTTTAAGTTATTGCTATATTACACAATGTTACACACAATGATCTGTGTATTTAGAGCTGTCTGTGTGTAGTGATTGAGAGACTCAGTGAGAATGAAATCTCCCAAGTGGTTGCGAGTAAGCGAAATGTCAAGAAAGATCAGATTGGAGAAGCAACAGGCTTAATTTGCTTCAACACAATTGATATTTAAACTTTCGAATTTCTTAGTCAATAGGAGACCAACTGAATTAATTTTTAAACGTTTAAAGTTTCAAGTGGCAATGACAATACGTTACGCAAAGAACAGAACAATCAACCACGAAGGGAGTATGTGACCGACATACTAAAATATGAATAATCACTAAATAAACACTATGTCTGTTAGAAGAGCTTTGTAAAGCAGCAATGTTACTTTCGACACGGGAAATTTTAGATTCATTGTATGTATCAGGAGATTTACAGATATTCAGATATGTGCAAGTTGGTGTCAAATTTCCTGATACTTCTTCCGAACAACTCCCACTAACTAAATTTGAATCAGGATTTAATAATGATTCACTTATATCCTTTCTTTTTAGAGTATCATCGTATCCCATACTACAATCCACATATTTAATTTTGTAATAGGCTTCTTTTGAAAATTCCAGTTTACAGTGGCTTAAGCATCTGCTTTTTCCTGGTGTGGTTTTCATTTGACTTAATTCCGAACGCTCTGATGTTCTTTCACTGGATACAGTATCACTATTTAATTCCAAATTTACAATATCTAAAGCACTTATGGGACATAGAGAAGAAATTTGTGACGTAAGGTTTTGGAGTATATCACATATTGAACTGTCTTTTTCCATTTGGTTCGTCGTAGTTCACCCAAGTAATCTCATCCAACTTAATTAAGCTCTTGTGCTATCCTCGTTGCCAACAAAATATATTTTACCCGCTTAAAGAAGAAGTACGACTGGCTTCGACTAACACCTGATTTGTCTAAGCTTGGCTAGCTTAGACAAATCTAGCTTAAAATTTGAAAGTACGGTAGCTCAATGAAGGGTTTGGCGTGGAGAACTGAAGAGCAATGTAAAATCTGTGGCACGAATAAAGTTTTTTGTTTATATAAAATATTTTTAATTACACGACAAACAATTTTAATTATAAATAGTTTAATTTGATTTCAAAAAAAAAACCAGAAAAAAATTTTTCATTGAAGTTCAAGGCATATTTCATTATTTTTAAATGTTCGTATTTTCTTAGTTTCTTTATGGATCCAGAAAACTGTTAGGAAATAATAGGTGATCTAATTTACCTTTTTGTCTCTTTTCTTTTTACTTTTTTCACCAGTTACTGACAATGATCAAAGCAGTTGTATAAATATTGGTGTGCTTATGATAGTCTGCACCCGATATTTACAAAGGGCAAGCATTATACACGCTTACAAATTCCCTAAGAATATTGTAGAATTGGGTGAAAAGAAAAATTAGAAGATCAGGCAGACAGTGAGAGTCGAGGTGGTTCACAAGTCACCTCCTGTATGAGGTGATACATGATTTGTGAACCACCTCAGTATGCGAAAGATGTAGCCTAGTCGAATATATTACTTTCTCACGAAACATATATTAAGTCAAACGTATGATGCTGATTCTAAAGGATCTACGATATTTACTCCAAACATTTACATTACATGAAAGGTGGTGTTCCTGTATCCATATCTTCAATTAGACTACGTCTAACGTTAGCTAGAAATGGGTAAGCAACCTCCTTAAATTTCTTAATAACGAAGAGTAAAACAAGCACATAGTCATCGTTGTGATTATTTTCATGGAATTGCATAGTGATAGCTGTACGATAAGGAGGAAATATTGACGTGGTGTAGGAGAACACAGAAAAATATCAGCAACATAATTCTTCTTCATGACAATGTCAGCTCACACAAAGCCCGCTTCTCAGAATCTGAATTTATTAAAAATGGATCTACGATATTTGCGCCAAATATTTGCGGTGCATGAAATATGGTGTTTTTGTATCGACATCTTAAATGATACTAGGTCTAGTTTTGGCTAGAGGTGGGAAAGCAACTTAAATTCCTCATTGAGAAAGAGTAAAACATAAACACATGACCATTGTCGCGATGCTTTTTGATGGAACAGCATAGTAATAGTTGTACAATGAGGGGACAAGATTAACGTGGTGTAGGATTTGATGACGTAGAAAAAACATCAATAATGTCATTCTTCTTCATGACAATTCACATATAGCCCAGCCCGCACTGTCACAGTTTTTACTATAATACCATATTTTGACGTGGAACAAATCTCATTATTCTCCATATATTAATCCTTAAGCCTACGGTTGTTTCAATGCTACAGGAAGGATACTTTAGCAAATGCGCAAATTGCAGGAAAACTAGCCAGCTGTCTTTCAGCAGTAACGGAAAAACTCGTAGTCATATATTTCAACACTATCACGGGGCGGCTTTTCTAAACATATGTTTTTCTCTGCACCAATCTTTGCATGAGATGACCTATTAATTAATTAGTTAACTTTCTCAGTATCTTTTAAATTTACTGTAACTTTATGTTAAAGTTGATTTTTAGTACCTCCTGTTTATGTATTTATACATAAACATAGTACATACTGTTTAAATATATATATATATATATATATATATATATATATATATATATATATATATATACAAATATTCTTAGGATCATACTTTTAATAAATATAAATATATGAAGTCTATTTGTGTAACCAAGACCAATCATCGACGCCTAGAGCACAATTTTTAATTTCACTATTTACTTGAATATCATTTGAATACCGTTTGAGCGTACATTCCCTCTGATTAAACTTCCAAGTATAATTTGGGTTTCAACTTAGTTAAGTATCTTCTGAATAAGTAGCAACTTCTAGACATAGAATCTGAAATATCAGTATGGAACTACACCATTAACAGACGAAGACATACTTCGCAAATAAATGTCAAAAGAAATATCGCTCGTTGCTTATCGTGCCCTGAAAATGACGCCGTGTATTCCGTTCAAACAAAACGAATAAAACGTGGCATCAATCACAAATTTATCTCGACGTCGAGTTCATGAGGCGAAGATAAACTTGGAGAATGAATAAATAAAGTAAGGAGTTAAATTTTTGTTGCTTTACTAGCTGAACCCTGTTTAGATATGTTCTTAGATGCATTAAAAATGCACATACCCATGCAATGCTAATTTTGTTGCTGGATAAACTTCATTTAATAAGGTGTCTAAGTGTAAGAGGATACGAACAATTACATTAATAAGAACCATTAAAATATTACGAGGATGTTAAGTAATAACAGTAACTAGAAGAGAAATTTAAAAAGACATTAATTTATATTTTAACGTCAAATTTCGGGTTTAAAGCTACTCTTTGTGTGTGCTGCATCAGTGCCACATTCGAGTAACTTGCAGCAACCGAGACGCCATCGGCATCGCCTAGACCTGGGGTATTTAAATCGATGCAAATACAACCAATTCAGTCTATATTTACACTATATTATATAGTATAGTGTAAATATGCAGAAAGTTTGCAATACACTTTCTGGATTGCATCTTACAGCAGAAAAGGCACTATAGTGATACTGGGATATAGATGCCCACACAAAACCGTTCTTTTTTCAAATCTTTCAAACGCACTTGGCAATTTCATAAATAGAATCCTAGTACTGACCCGGTCAATTCTTACACGATGCAGAACATACTTAGATGAAGTATTTTATTACTTGAAAAATAATAAAATCCCTTGTTCAATGTTAAAGAGTGGGCTACAATTAGAGAAAGTTATATAAAATTTCGAGATGCTCAAGTTTAAGCAGACTTACGAAGAACTAGCAGATTCAATAAATACATTATTTAAATGAAAATGTCATAAATAAATAAGATGTACCATAAATAAATAAATTAATACCTCATTATACTTAAATGAATCATTGCAACTAGCATATGACGTGCAAAAAGTATTGCAAACTTTAAATTACGACAAAAGTATTCGAGTTAAACAAAAATTATGGTATAATATGGTAAAATCCAGATGTCAATACATTAAAATATACTTATAATAACAATACTGACAGGAATCCATTAAATAATTTCAGAGACCATTTAGCTATGCAAATATTACATCTGTAGATGTAACGAATGACCCTTTTCCTTATATTTAAACATTATCCACCACTTCACCATCGCAGCACGTTCATTATATATCTTGTTTCCTCTAGATGTCTTTCTAAATCAAGATGCCCTTATCTGTAATTTTATTTGTGAGTTAGTACTAGGTGTACAAACAAAAAAGTAAAATTAATTTTTCAGTATTCTGAACATTCATCATTTCTTTTAGTGAGTTCACTTCACTTACATATTGAAATTATATTTTTTTATATTTACTTACTAAAAATATTATTTATAGAAATTATTTATATCCCCTCAATAGGTCTACTAGTCTCTACAGGTCACAATAAAACTCTTTGGACGACTATTTCATTCAGTTTCGGTACGAATTTTGTACGCAGGTTGATATGGGTATAATAGTGGCGTATTTTAAAAACTCATGTTAATAATAATTAATGGGTTTTCAATCATACAAACCTATTAGAATTTGTGTTAAACAATACAAAGGGTGAGACTTATATGACATGCAGCTGTCATGCTGCAGAACATAGAATTTTACGTTAGCAAATGGTGACTATACTCACATTCATCGTAGTGACGGCTCGCGGGTTAAATAATAGGTGAAGAGTTAGGATATGTAAACAGTTAGAAAAAACTAGGTTATTAAGACTTAATTATAGCCAAGCTTATAGCTATCTAATTTTTGTATACCAAATAAATTTTTCGATCTTGTAGTAAGGCGTAATTATCTATTATATCTTCATAAAATGGCTGATCCTTCTTTAGTTCTAGCAACAATTCTTTCTCGATAGAAGCAGTTGCTAAAGATTTCTTCTTGGGAAATGGTACTTCTTGAATACGTCTTTATACGTTTAAACCATTAAAAGCATCTTTCTACTGACGCACTTGTTGGTGGAATAGATAAAATTATACAAAACAGTTTGTAAGCTTCTGTAAAAATGTCTTTGTATTCATTCCGTTTTTTGAGCAATTCATTCAGCGGCATAGTTCTGTAACATTCATCACTATATAACAGGCAAAGTCAGTTTTTTAAGTCGTTGATGTTTGGTAAATATATTTCCATAAAATTGTTCCAAATTTTCAAAAGCATTAGAAGAGAAACACGAACTATATTGTTCAAATTTTGCAGTATCAGCGAGACAAACAAATTTAATCTTTTCGCGTGTCCTGAAACCTGACGTCTGTTTCCATTAAAATATTGTCCAATATTTCATAAAAAGGTGCTTTATATCTTGTACTAATGGCTTCGTTAGAAAGACCAGCGTATTGTCATTTTGTAATTTCTAATTCCATCATTCTACTTACTTTATTAAAAATTGTTTTAAAAAAGTCGTCATTTCTATTTTTCTACAAATGCATTCCTGTTTGCTGCAATATACTTTTTTTTAAACAGGGCTTTTAAACAGGGCCAGCAATATACTTTTTTTTTAACATTGGGCTGTTACATAACCATTTATAATTTGTAAACCAAGCAGATTTGAAATTTACGTTATAAGATTTACCAGATGTCATAATCTCTTTTTTGGCGAATATTGATAAAACAGTCGTAGCTCTTCCTTCCAGTAATACGTCTCTTTTATCATCGCCTCTCCAGCAATAGCACGGTGTTTTCAACAAATTATAAATAATATCATTAACTAGATTCATTAAAAATAATGTAAATTATTGTTTCATTTAATATTGTTACTAACAAAGTTGAGAAATCACTAATTATACGATCACTCAGTTTCTCAATCAGCACATTAAAATCAAAAAGCAAATCTAAAAATGATGAATACACAATGCAATTTCGATAAATCGCTCAATTTCAAATACAGACCGCGCTTCAGTACATTAAATAGATGCAAGTTCGCTGTGCAGATATAAAAATCTATAATATCTCGGCAAATTCTTCACCTATGTGGAGGGAGAAGACGGACTAAACAGACGTAGGCTATTGCATGATGTCACGTTACTATGACCCCGCTGTAATAGTTCATATTTGAAGACACTTGATTTTCATCTCTGCACCTGCGAGTTATTTATCTTATAGATAACGCGCGCATAGACTATTGAAGATATAAAGGACGTTCCAATGTAAACACAGTGTTTTAGTAGCGTAGCGGCATATTATCCTTGACATAAAAATATAATACATTTTTCATAACAAAATTTATTATTAACATATTAGACATGATTATATATCCCAAAGATATAAAAAAAAGAAATCCCAGTCTCAATTTCTTTGGTGAAGAGGCACTTCACCTACTTCACCTGAATAGGCGTCACTGATCCATCGTATAACAATAGTACCTTAATCTTTGCAATTTGATGATCCTTCTGTAGAAAGATCGTTTTATTCAAGTCTGGGAGATGGAAGAAATATTTCTGCGTCGATATTTGAAAGTTCTTAGTGTAAATTTAGTACAAAGTATCCCTAAGAACGTCAATATTTTACCTGTAAGAAAACAACCCACATTTCAGCTCTGTCAATTCCAAGTTATATGCAATAAAATCATTTCTTAGCTATTAATGTTTTAACTAAAGGAGGAAAATGTGATGTGGTGATTTAGCAATAGTGGACGTTGTACGTCTGGTTTAACTTCTGTCATGGATATACTGGATGCAATAAATCAGTGATTCTCAAAATGTTGAGCAAATTTTTCCAAATATTAAAAATTTAATTGCTCATCCGTTTAAAAGGATGATATTAAGAAATGTTTTTCACTATAATCATTTCCTAGGTGTAGACATTAAGTAGTAAAAATATATGTACAAAGTCTCATTTTGTATAAATTATTACAACTTATATGCAGATGGTTATATACTGTGCCACTACTGAAGAAGCATCCAAGTGGGCACTGTTTTTCCTATAATTTTCTTACAATTTACTGCCGTCATGCATGTTTAAAAATAAACATAACTTATCTGTTCTCTCATTCTGTTAAGCATTTAATCCGTGTACCCGGCAACAGTGTTTCACGTCGATTTATCATACATACATAATAATGAATGGCCGCACAGATGTGATATATTATTATTTCACGGGAAGATTCATAGACGTGGGTCGGGTCAGAGCCGTGTATATTCTTGTATTAGAACGGGCCCAACTCGTCTACCCTTCCAGAAGTAGCCAATTTAAAAAGTATCTTTCACCCAATTTGATCTCGATTGCATTAAATTGGCTGATGGGACCTAATAGGGTAGCTCGCACGTGGAAATTCTCGAAAGAGTGCTACAATCAAATTTATTTTTACAGTTAGTTCATCTGACGTGTACTAATAAACTTACCAGGTAACACGGAACCGTTCTCGGGATGGTGGTCATGAGGAACGGCGCGGACTTTTATGATTCAAACTTTTATAGCCCCGCTTTACTGTCACCAGAATTACCCTTGTTGAAACTTAGAAATTCAATGAATAGTAACTTGAGCGGAATGATGATTCTACGATGAGCACTTTTATGATGCGTTAGTAAGTATATCTGGCTTGGGTTAAGAGTCATATATACAAAAGACGTTTAACCAACCAACGTGTCAACTTATTATGCCAATTCATTAACTCTATTAAGATTAAGTATCTTATTTTAAAACGAATAATAACACTGGAATATATCACTGTTTTCATTGTAATTTCTAAGCCCCGGATTTGAGTGCGGACATTTCAGGTCGGACTTATACGTGTTGTGAGATATTTATTAGAAATACAAACATTGTTAAGAAACAATCTTATAATCAATTATACAATAAAACATTTAACCCTCAACTGGTATCGTGGGGTATATTGACACCCCAGTGACTAAATTGTTGTAAAAATAGTATATTCAAGTATGATTTTTTTTTCTGTTTCAGGTATTCTCCTAACTTCAGGTTATCTATAGTATAGTGGCAGTAGCTATTGGTGGAAAGTGACTGTTTGTGAAAAAAACAGGGATCGGGGTGTGCAAGGACCTCACTATACCAGTTAAAGCAGTGAATTGTATTTCAAGGCAAAATGTCGCGTCGACCTTTGACTGAAAGTAAACTGAAAAATCTCGCTGAAAACTTTTATGAAAGTAATGGGGATGAAGTTCCAGAAAACCCACTCTTTACAGAGGAAGATAATGACTTGAGTGATGGTGTTAGTGAACACAGTGAACAGTTATCGGAATCAGAACAGGGGCAGATTCGTCAGATGAAAATGAAGAAATGCAAATGGATGGTCTACCTGATTCGACCCATTACTTTTATGGTCGTAACAGGTACAAGTGGTCTAAAAATCCAGCAGCACCGTCCCGTACAAGACAACACAATATTATACACCTACCTGGTACTAAGGGAACGGCAATGGTAGTGAAACCTTCGACTCCTTATGAAATTTGGTCTCTTTTATTTGACAATAATCTTTTGAATCTGATACTTGAATATACCAATAAAAAAGTAAGCGATTTGAGTGTTAACTATGAAGACACAGCAACTTTCGTTGACCACGTAGATAAAATAGAATTGAAAGCACTACTCGGATTATTGTTTCTGGCAGGTGTATTCAAATCTGGACATGAAGATGTTCAAAGCCCCTTTGCAACCGATTGCACTGGGCGGGATATCTTTAGAGGGACGATGAGCAAGAAACGATTTTTATTTCTATTGTCCGCTCTCCGGTTCGATAACCAAGACACAAGAGAAGCCCGAAAAAACGGTGGAGACAAGCTTGCACCAATATCTGAGATTTACGGAATTTTTCGGAAATGTTAGTTGGTTTCCGTGGACGGTGCTCGTTTAGAGTATATATAAAAAGCAAAAAAATACGGACTGAAGATAATGTGCATATGTGATGCAAAAACTCACTATTTGTTCAACTCTTTTCCTTATTGCGGAAAAACTAACGAGCCCAACCCACAAAAATTATTGATACCAACACTCAGTGTTTTGAAATTGGTAGAGCCCATTATAAACTCAAACCGAAATGTTACTGGAGACAATTGGTTCTCTTCAATACAAGTTGTTGATGAATTCGGTAAAAATGGTCTTACGTACGTAGGAACAATGCGAAAAAATAAGGCGGAAATACCCATTCAATTTCAACCAAAGAGAAATCGTGTTGTGAAGTCTTCTGAATTTGGTTTCACAAGGGACAAAACACTGGTGTCCTATGTGTCCAAGAAAAATAGAAGTGTTATTTTGATTTCGTCTATGCATCATGATCAATCTATAACTGAAAACCACCATAAGACAGGAATAATAGACTTTTGTAACACCATCAAAGGTGGGGTTGATGCGATAGATCAAAAGTGTGCACTGTTTTCCTGCCAGAGGCGTACAAGACGATGGCAGGAAATGGCCTATGGCAATTTTTTCTGCCCCGATGGACATATCTAGAGTAAACAGCTATGTGTTGCTAAAAGCTTCACAAATAAATATGAAAATGAATCGACGGCAATTCACCATACAATTGGGGAGGTCCCTTATCTTTGATCATATTTGAAAGAAGAGTTGAAATCCAGGAGTTGTCAAGAGACCTTCGTAATATTATCCGAAATGTATTGGGTGAGGGGGACGCTAGTGAAACGGCATCAGAAGAAACAGCACCAGAAGAAACAGCAGGGCCTGCCAGAAAATATCAGAGGTGTTCTCTGTGCCCACGAAAGAAAGACAAAAAAAGTCAAAACGCAATGTACAACTTGCAAGAAACCTGTCTGCAAATAGCATTCTCAGCCATCGGTGAAATGTGTAAACTATAAAGACAGGTAAAAAACACCTATATCAGTTTTTTTCTAAAGAGGAATAATATCTATTTTTTGTTGCAGGCAGTAAGAATTGACCCTAATGGTGAAGCATGTACAGAAGATTTATTTTTATTTCCATTTCTTTATTTGTTTTAATGCTTAACAAGAATTGGTGTTATTTTACTTGTAGTTTGTGCAATATTCGCGCATAATTTTGTTTTTAATGTTTTGCGAAGAAATAAAACTGCTGTTCCTTATCTTTATCTGTTTTCTTAATGTATAGCCATGAACATGCAGTGGAAACTATAAAAAAAACGATTCTTAGTATTTTTTCCTTATTAATATATGTATGGGGTGTTGAAATACCCCACTATATCAATTACGTTTCGGGAAAACACGATAGCAGTTGAGGGTTAATGTCAGTAGCCTGTCTACACTCTGGCTCATTATTGTGTAATGTAAATTAAGTGCTTGTACAAATTAGTAAGACATAAACCAACAATTTTATATTAAATAAAATATATTCATTCACCGCCTACTAATAGCTGCCCTATTTGTTTCACTAGAAATATTGAAAGTACTGTTGGAGATGCATTGCGCTATGTTCTAACAATAAATGTATGCGACGGCAGAGCAAAAGAAATATCTGCGGGGTGACCGATGACGGGATGACGTTTGATCAGTTACTGTGGTATTTGAGAGTGGTGTGTATTTGTACACAAGTCGGGACTGTCGTAGTATTTTGATTTGCGTACGGTATTACATACAAATAGTTACAGTGTATGACAATTTTACAATAAATATTTTAAAATGTCTCGTACCAAAGCTGTCCCTTGCCACGATACAGCATTGAATAAAGGGATTTCCGGGGTTGGTATTCAATTTCGGGGTATGGTATATGATATTCAGTATTGGTTGGTGGTTGTAATGACGGTAGTGAATTACGGTGTTACAGAACAGTGTTCGTAAAATACTAACACTAAACAAAAGCAGGAAACTTTTATGATACAATTTGTTTTATTCAATTTATGTAACTAGATAACTCTTATTGATGTTAGGTGAATAAATTTTCATAAAAACTAACGCGGGAACTTAAGAAAATGTATATATATATATATATATATATATATATATATATATATATATATATATATATATAAAAGGTGGTCCAACCAAAACGCACGAAAAAGTTTTCAGAGAATTATCTTAATATCTTTTATTATGATAGAGGGATCTATGACAATTATGTGTGAAACAAAATATCGGCCAAATGCTCGCCACGGCTTCGGTGGCATACCTCTATCCGAGGGTCCATATTTTCAATGACTCTGAGACATAATTGAGGTTCAATGTCGTTAATGTGCCGAATTATCTCATCCCTTAGCTCTTGAATTGTTCTTGGCTTATTGACGTACACTTTTTCTTTTAAATATCCCCAAAGAAAGAAGTCCAACGGTGTCAAATCACATGATCGTGGCGGCCAATTAACATCGCCACGACGTGAGATAACACGGGCATTGAATTTCTCGCGCAAAAGTGCCATTGTTTCGTTGGCTGTGTGGCAAGTGGCACCATCCTGTTGGAACCACATATCGTCCAGGTCCATATCCTCAATTTCTGGCCACAAAAAGTCCGTTATCATCTCGCCTTACCCGGAAAAGACGAGTGGCAAGAGGAAAAAACGTAGCTTTTCATCAAATCCATATTGTTCCAAAAAACCATCAGTTTTCAGGAAATCCGAGGGAAAGAGCTTAGAAAATAGTGATAAAAGGAAAACACGCCGAAAGAAAAAAATGGATAACACATTTGGTCAGGACACATTTGGTCGATTATGCTGACGAAAAAAGTCACAAAGTGCACGAAATGCATTTTGATTTGAACGCCCATTTTCGTAAAAGGTTTTAACAATCTTAACGCACTGCTCAATTGTGCACCTCTCCATG
Source organism: Rosalia funebris (assembly GCA_037954035.1). Classification (NCBI taxonomy): domain Eukaryota; kingdom Metazoa; phylum Arthropoda; class Insecta; order Coleoptera; family Cerambycidae; genus Rosalia; species Rosalia funebris. The sequence continues at coordinate 6,064,512 of JAZFAV010000009.1, forward strand.
GTTGAATTTGTCAAATTAAGTTGGGCAAAAAACTTGACGTTAAGGTGTGACTCACAATTAACATCGTGCATTATGGTTGGACCACCCTTTATATATATATATATATATATATATATATATATATATATATATATATATATATATATATATATCTTAATTATATTACTAACTAACGCTAGGAAGTCGATAATATATATCACTATATAAAACTGATATAACATTAAATTTGTAGTACTTCTAATAGAACTAATGCAGTAATAATATCTTCTTGGTTTCCCGATAATACAATAGTGTAATAGTTTCGTATATAAAATATATAATCCAATTTATAACGTGTCATAATAGTTGAAATAAAAATATCATAGGCATATTATATTATGATATCTCATACATCATAGTTGAAAAACAATTATCATATATTGTGATATATCTCATCACATATATTTTATTATTCTTTATAGCAACATAGCTTTAATTAAAATGTTTCTAATACTTGATATGAAAGTGAATATTCTTTTTACTTTAGGCAGTATTCTATAGTCCATATTCCAATGACAAAAACCCCATGTAAGAATTTAAATTTCAAAATATTTTAAATCAACGTACTAGTACATTCATAAACATACTAATACTTTCTCTACCTCTTTGAAAGCGTATATTATGAGTATATTATTTTTAGTATATTCATAATGTTAATAATAATTATTTTTAGAAATAGATAATTCGTAAGATAATTTTTTTTGTGAAATCCATCCTATTTTTGCTTCATCCAGAATAATTTCCTACTAATTATTTCAATGTTGTTATTCCATCAAAACTCTCACCCCTACAATATGTTTCAATACCGATATCTTCAGTACGATACCAAAGACCCAAAATGGAAAATGGATAATGAGAAAAAGGAACGACAACCGATAAACAACAAAGATTTATTACGCGTATCGTTGTCCACCGAGACGTTTCTCGTGCTGTATTTTGCGGTATCACTTTCGTGGAGTAGTCTTTTGTGATGTTACCTAAGAGCACTTCAGAAATATTGCTTTATGAAGAGAATGAGAGGCAATGCTTATGATTTGCGTAATATGCAATTCAGAAATATATATTTAAAATAACCATATTTTATGAATGATCTCTTCTAATGATTTACATAAGTTACTCCTTAAAGATAATAGTGACTGTCTCTCTTATTTAATGGTTATAAGTAAATAATGTGCAACGTAATACAAATATATCATAAATAACACAGGCCTACAAAGTTTGATATTTCGAAAGTTGATTTGGGTTTGATAAGTGATTATAAGTGAGTATATCTACGCTCATTTCATATCTACCTTACGTTCTTGTCCCTCACGTAATGTTTTTGATCAGCTGAATAATTAGAATAAATAAAAAGTAAAGGAAAAATTACATTTTAATAAACATTATATTTAAAAAACATTAAACAACATAAAGCAACAACACAAATAGTTTTGAGTCTCGGATTTATTTTTTCTTTCAAAATCTCTCCCTTGTCAACAAAAAACTTCGTTTTGTAGTATTTTTGTGTAATAATTCGTTGGATGTTATCTTTCCAGCATCCAACAGTAATCTGCCATCATCGCTACATCCCATCGTCCCTGGCACCTCCTTTGTATTTCCTTTATGTCTTGATGGAACCTTTCACCTTGTTCATCAGTAACAGTATCAAGACTTTCTGGAAAGTAGTTCAGATGACTATGCAGAAAATTAATTTTTATGCTCATATTACCACCAAGTTGCTTAACCTTATCCAGCATTTTGTTGACAATTTCCTCATACTGCGGATGTTTATAATTTCCTAAAAAATTTTCGTGTTATATTTGTAAAATATGTCCAAGATTCTTTTTCAATTTCTGTTATTGCTTCTTCAAACTGTTGGTCCTGCATTAATTTTCTTATTTGTGGTCATACAAAAATGCCTTTCTTTAATTTTGGAAAGAACTGGATATTTGCCACATAAGTATTTAAAACAATTTCCATTTTTATCTATAGCTTTTATATATTGCTTCATTAATCCTAATTTAATATGAAGTGGCGACAAAATAATTTTTGCAGATTAACAAAATTTGCATAAATAACATTTTTTTAAACCAGGTGTTAAGTTTATAACAAAATGTATTTGGTCTACTTTTACGACTTAACACACCATGCGATATCATGAGTAAACATACACACATAAAAAAAGTATTACAGCGACTATGTAAATAACCGAATAGTATGAAACTGGAATATTCCCATCGGCCAACTCTATTTCATTAAATGCCCCACACTTGTGTGTACGTTTCAAATCGATTAAACACAGGGGCGTCGCAAAGATTGAGGCAAAATTTAATTTTATAGAACCTCGGTTTTACAAACTACAAATTATTGTACAATGTACATTTACAAGCATTTACAAGCAAGTAGGTTCCTGATGGAAACAAAAAAAGCAGTATTGCTGTAGTTCATGATATGTAACTAAGCCAAAATGTCAAAAAGGCCGATTATAAAATCTTTGTTGGCCTGTGTAATGGATATAATGGGATTTTACTGGTTAATTATGTAATCCCTGTTATTTGTTTCTTTTATCGTTGATTATAGTTATGTAAAAACTATATAGAATCTATATTTGTATAGCCTCTATGATTTGAAGTATTAGAACGAGGATATGATGTCGAACAGTCTGTTAGATAGGAAACATTTAGGTAAGAATTATAGTATTCAAATAAAACTTTCTCGATAGAAATTAATGAATACATTATATTGTACTGAATTATGTTCACCAGTTTTTTAAATTCAATACAAGAAGTCTATTAATTGTACATATATTTTTATAAGCCATGTATATTATGAGATTTTCTCATTTAAAAAATAAAAATAAAATGTTGCCAAATTTTTCTTTAAAACATCGTCAGAGATTGGTTACCACTGACCAAGCGCGCCGACTGCCCTTGCTATTTTACCAGAGAAATGCAGTGTTGAGACTGCAGAAATGCAGTCCAGTTTAATACGGATTTCTCAGAGCTAGACACAAAATATCTGCAAGTTAGATTAGTTTTTGGAATGCTTAAAATATATTCTTTAATTTTTCTTTGACGTATTATTTTTTATTATAAGCAAGTTGTTCGTTTATAGGTCTATTATTTTACTATGAATTCTTATACATAAGGAATATAGCAAATGGTTTTAGAAATATAAGAATTTAATATTTATACTACTAAAAATTAAAAAAATAATAATGTGCATGTGCAAATTGTTGTTTTCTCTTCAATCTTCTCTGGCGAAACCCTGGTATGATTCTTAAAAAATTGGATTAGGATCACACCGTTGCCTATACTTATTCATAAATTATCATCAGTATATTTGCTGATTTGCACTCTAAGCTCCGCCCGCTAAGTTTCCCTCCTTACCCTGTCTCGTCGTCCAGCGAGAATTAGCTAACTAACACGTGGCGCATGTATAGTATCGTACGAAGTATCCCCCATATACTCAAGAAGGCTGCCGTTCAACAGCTGCATGGCAGCATAAATGCCCTTTGTAAGCGCAAGATAAAAGTACCGTCGAAGAGTGAACCTTCTAGTTATAGGATATGTAACTCTTGTGGTCTGTTGTCGTTGTCAGTTAGTTGAATTGATCTTTGGATGAAAGTTCTTGCCACGGAATTGATTTGGGCAGGATGATGATGGGAGTTGGCGTGTAGGTAAAGATTTGTGTAGGTCGGTTTACGGTATACTGTAAGCGAGAATGTGTTATTTTGGGATTTTGTTATGAGGACGTCAAGGAATGGAAGGGAATTTCTGTTTTTGATCTCCATGGTGAAGGTTATATTCAGATGAATATTGTTGATGTGATTTAAGAATATTAGCAGGTTGTCTTTGTTGTTAGGCCAGGTAGCGAAGACGTCGTCTACGTATCTGATCCGACAAGAAGGTTTGAGGAAGGAGGTGTTAAGGGTTGTGGTTTCGAAATCGTCCATGAATATGTTGGCAAGGATAGGTGGAAGAGGTGAACCCATAGGAGCTCCTTGTATTTATTTGTAGAAAGTATTTTGGAAGAAGAAGTATGTACTGGACATGAAGTGGTCGATACGTTTCAAGTTGTCTCTGGAAATATTATGTTTGGTTTTTCGGATGTCTATTGTATGGAAGAAGGGAATATTTATGAATAGCGATATTACATCAAAGTTGACGAGGATATCATTTTGAGAAATTGATTTTGATTTTAGGATTCAATGAAATGGAAGAAGTGTCGTACATAAGAGGTGAAGGTTTTAGCGATGGGTTGGAGGGTCGTGGCGAAGTATTTTGCCAGCTTCCGGGTGGGTGATTGGAAGTCACCTATAATGGGTTGTAAGGGAGTATTAATTTTATGGATTTTAGGGGATATTTCGGGAATACGAGAAAATTTTTCACGAGGTATTATTTTATTATATTGCTTTTTTAAGCCAGAGGAAAGACCGTCTCGTCTCTGACTCTCACTTGCACTTCTGACTTTTCATTTGCCATAGTTAATATACCACATTACTTGTTGGTGGTTAATATAAATATGAGCGGTAACGCAGTGGAGAGGGATCGAAACGTATTCGAGCATTTTAAGACCGACGCGACGTCTTAACGACAGCGATAGTGTGACCACACTTATTGTTTCTCCTGTAAGAATATATTATCGAACCGAGAGCGTATTGAGAGTGGCATTATAGCGTGGATCGAGCCTTATACTTAGTTTTTATAGCGAGGCAATACCTAAGACATTTGATGGTATACTAATATTAAATCTAATATCAAAATAAAAACAACGTTTAAACAGATATTTAAAGCAAATTCCGGATTAGCTTTTCACTCACACACTCTTATCATAATTTTTGAAAATGGCGCCGCAATGCCATCTTTGATGATTATATTACCAATTATTAACAAAAATATTTTGTATTATAATTTAATGTATGTATGTATACTAATTTTTGTTCTCTTGAGTTTTTCAAATCCTAAGTTACAAGAAGGGGGAAGGGACTTTGGACGCTCACTGTTTATGTCGTATTGCATGCAGCGCGCTACCAAAATCTATTCCCTTTTTATCTTATTCCACCTTTTATATATAAAAAAAAGAAATACAATATTAAATTACTATTAACATAAAACATAGTTGTAAAATAAATTTTATTACATTGGCACACTGTAGTTCTCATTATGTTTTTTTTTTTGTGGAAACATTGTTTCCGGTGCTTATTCTGTTAACACTATTGTTACCTTTTATCCAAAGTAATTTTGACCCAGATTAAAAAACGATAAAGAGGGAACACCAAAAATGTATTAAACCGATATTAACATTAAATAATTAGTACGTTAAGCCGCAAATTGATGTCGGCGATCATGCCATCCATTATGCCACCTTCAGTATCATTTGTTTAATCTACGGGCGATAAAAATAGTCACGACAGGCTATGGCGGCACGGTAGTCAGGCAAAACATCGTTCTCGCCATTTGGTATGGACAATTACACGTTAGATGGTCACGCTCAGCGAACCAGTAAAATTTTCCCGTGTTTAACGCATTACGAAAGTGCAAAATTAACCGAATGATTAATGTAAATGCGCTGTAATTTATGAATTTGACGACTACGGAGGGAACTTTTTTTTGACTTAAAATTTTACATTGTAAAATATTTACATTTGATATAATTGAAAAAAAATTAGTAATTCATCTATCATCAAATATTGTTCGATTGATTACTAATAATATAGTTTACGTATCTCCTAGTTTACTTTTAAGATGTGAGACGTCTGAAATTTCTTTATTTCAGAAATCGGTATTTCTCAAACTAGTGACAACGCATAAATTGACAATGCAGTGCTGTACAAAAATATTCACGTTTAATTTAGAATACATCATGAGTAAAACTCAAAATTGAATATAATTTTATGGACATATTAGAGCGGTAAATTACGTTAAATCCATGTTTTATATTGCGAGTTTTTGGGATCCCATGTATGGATGAATAACAGAGATTTATGAGAAAACTGCTCTCTCAGCTACAAATAGTAGTTTGTGAAAAGATATGAATTCACTGGTGTTTTTATATTTTATTTGGACTAATACTTTGTCTATTTACCTTTATTTTTTATTATATTTAATAAACTAATACTCATACTGTTTATAAAATTGTCTAAATTTGCCTCTGAAATTTCGTCCAAGACAGTTACAATTCGACGCTTCAAATTCATCACTTCCAATTGAAGATTTGATTGGATTCTGTTGGGTTTATATTATAGATATTCTGTTGGGTTAAAATCAGAATTTAATGCTGACCATGGCATAAGATCGAAGCCATACTGTTAAAACCAGTTTTTTGTGGACCATCTTCTGGCAGTCTTTGTTAAGCAGTCACAATCGTTCTGATATTTACAAATGCCAATTATCTTTTCATATCATTTTTGAAAGCCGCTCATATCATAATGGAACAACAAACTGTTTGAAGTCTTCTTGAAATAATTTTTTGCTCCTTTCGTAAGTCGTGTCAATAATAATTAAATACATTCGGTCCATCCAAATTAATTTTTTTTCGTCGCTAAAGATTACATAGTCCCAAATTTTTTTTTTAAACATGCTCCTTTTGAAAATTTTAATCTGGCCTCTATATGATGCTGCGGGTTTAAACATTTTTCGTATGTAAAATATCCTGACTCCGCCGCCCATTTTCTTGCGAGACTGGAATCACAGTCTAAATTAAAATGACGGATAACCTAAGAAGATGACGCTCTCTTTTACCATAATTTTTTAATCCAAGTTTAAGAAATTTGTTTACAACATTTTATGATTAATAACTGCGGCGATCTGTCGCTTTGTTTTACCACAACTCCGTTAATAGATTAGTCGTTGTTTTTTTTAAATCATTCAATTCTCTATTACCCGGGATAATAAAAAAAATGAAACAACCGTTCTAAATCGTTTACGTTAAATAAAGTCGCTAATATTTTAAAAAACACTTGCAAATATCTCTCAGCCTCTGAACAAATCGTTACTCAAAATTTGTATTGGTGTACATTCTCGTTCGCTGTTTAAATCAAACTGAGTTTTACTTACACTTATTCACATATACGCGGAAGACTTATTGCCAAATGCGCAGTAGCAACGCCAAAGCAGGTTTTAGTTCCAGGGGAATAGATCTACTTATCTATTAGTAGCCTGATCTATTAGATAATATATGTTAAGGAACTGCAGGGCTGCGTGTATAGGTGCTGCAGAGCTGCAGAACTGCCAAAAAATTAGATATTTGTATATTTTCGCGACATAATAATTACTAAAATTTAATAATAAAATAATTTAGTTAGTCGGTGTAGCTAACCAAATTACTGCGTTACAGTCGCATTCTGCCCGCCGTCCTCTATTGAGTAGTAGACCAGATGAATTATCTGGGTCTCTACGCGAGCGCGTCGCAGTACATTGAACTGGGCCACACGAGGTAGTTCTCAGCACGGCTCGGCACACCCGTCCTCCCCCTCAACTCCCGCGACAATCCACACTTGGCGCTCGTAAATGCGCGAATTTACACGGTCAGTGAGCTGTATTTTTTCCAGCTAAGGCAACATCAGTGAATGTTCCTTAGCTTACTCCTTCCTACTTCTCGTACAGTTGGCGGCGTAAATCGTACCTATTTCGTTTTTCGTGTTAATTTAAGATTTTAAATATTGTTTTGTGAATTTGTGTAGTGATTTATTGTACTAATTATTAATATTTATATACTGTGATAGTGACAATGGATTTAGTTTATAATTTAGTTCATGTGAAGCGATTTTTTAAATACTATTATGAAGAAAAAATTGATTTAAAAAACAATGGTAGGTATTGCCCGATATTGTTATTGAGACTGCAGGTGTTAGCCGCGGAAAAGCATATAAACGTCAATTTAATAGAGACATTTATTCAAAGAACAATTGGATTTGTGGGTGCAACAAAAAAATGCGTTATTTTGTTTTCCTTGTTTACTTTTTGGCGGTGATAAAGCATTGACGGAGGTAGGGGTGACAGATTTGGTGCACTTAACTAAAAAAATAAAAGAGCACGACAACTCCAAAAGCCATCTACATAATACAATGGAATTAGCTTTATTAGGAACAACTAATATTAAAGCGCAGCTAGATTCAGCTTATTGGATAAATGTGCAAAAGCATAATGATAATGTGACAAAAAGAGATACCTACGTTTTGTCAAAAATTATAAACTGCATAAAGTTCTGTGGGGCCTTTGAACTGGCGCTGCGAGGACATGACGAAGCTGAAACCTCTCAAAACCCGGGGATATTTCGTGGTTTGATAATTTTTCTGCTGAGCTTGATGTAACTTTAAGCGAGCATCTACAAAATGCTTCAGTATTTAAAGGAACCTCTAAAGAAATACAAAATGATCTTTTAGACTGTATATTAAAAGTATATCATGAAGAAATAATTAAAGAAATTAACAAACCTTCATTTTTGGCAGTTATGGCAGACGAAACAACTGATATATCTGCAAAAACTCAGTGGTAGTTTTAAGATATATTCTCGATGGTGAACCGATTGAACGTTTTTGGACATACCTGAAACCTACAAAATGTGACGCTGAAACTCTTTCGGAAAATATTTTAAGTGTTATAGACCCTCTAGTAGAAAATTCGCCTTACAAGCCTTTTCTCTTAACCAAAGAATATGACGGCAAACATGAATGTTCTTCAAAAAGGTATTAAATTCCAAAGATGTTTCTTGTGAAAGTCTATATTTTTGTATAAACGGATTTTACATAAAAATTCTGAAGTATCAGGAAAACGCGTGACCTTGAAAATTTTCAAAATTTTTTTGCGGCCCCTACGGCGCCAGTAGTTTGGATACGTTTGAAATTTGCACGCGGGCGGCCAATACCCTAGGATCGGCCCTGTGCAGAACACCCGTTTCATTTCATCACAAGCCGCCACTGAGGAACTGTCTTGCAGGAGATAAATTTAAACCACTAAATATATACTTATTCTTTACTTTTCACGGCATTGTATATTACCAATAAATCATCGCTTTCGGTAATTAGTGCATAGGTTTTCCAGAGCCCTTTACTCTTTTCTATCACATGCTTTTCATTTTCGCTACATTTTTAAATAATATTTTCGCCTTTTAGTTACCTAGCGATTCATAACTCATATTTCAATAATATTCCGAGGTAGATATATTATAATGAATGTAATACTGCAATACATAACTTTAAAGAACTGAGAAGAGTAAATTGAAAACACATTTAAGAATTTATTAAAAAGTTAGAAAGAATATCTTAATGTTTTAGCTTTTTAAAAGTAAATCCAAATTTCCAAAAATCCATATTTTCGACAAACAGTATTTATAAAATGGCTATTATATAGCTATTCTGTCAAGTCCATACATTAAATCAAAAATATCCTTTTACTAAATAGATATACTCCGCAAAGAAACACCACCGTTATAGAATTAAAATTAGTCAGTTCAGAGATTTATTTAGTATAGTATCCTTCGTATTTATCAAATTATTCACTCAGCTGCTTAAAGGCATATTTTAATGTGAAATGTTTTCCATATTTCGAACAACTTGAGTCTTTTACATGATGGCAGTGCCGTGAAAGCAGGAAAAACAAAGTTCACTGTTTTTGCACGTGAGAAAATTGCCGGATTTTATTCATGGGCCTTTGTAGCGTTTTCATGTTCAAGTTGAAACTTCTCGTTTTTCTGCTTGCTGTTTACGTTGTAACTCCATATTATCAGAAAAAAAAAAAGAAGAAAGACCAGAGGGAGTCGTCAGATGTCACATAACGTTCCCGATAATTTTGTTTGTTCAGTATAATTTGAAATAAACATAAAGCCACTCGATTTCATCTTGTAGACGTATTCAAAATCAGTGGAATAAATTTATGGAGTTCTGTTAAAATTGATATTAATTAAATTTGCTCACATAAAAATTCAACACGTTTACATTAAAGGGCGTTAAACTTATTATCTTTACTGTTTGGCAATAACGAATTCTGAAAAGGATATTTACAGATATATGTCTTGATATTTCAATATATACAGCTAATATTCAGTATTATAACTACGAGTAACAAAGCATGTTATCTGATCCTTTTATGCTAATTTAAGTCAAGAAAGGACAATATAATATACAACATTTTAAGTAAAAACTTTCTAAGAAACTAGGTTGATTAAAAAGTAGTATTTGATATTGCTTTACTTGTAAAAACTACTGCCAGTCCACTGGCAGCTGGCACAAAGGCATGTACATACTTAAATTTGTTCAAAAATAATAATTGTTTTTAGCTAATTTTGTAATACATTAATATAAACTTTCTAAAATATATAATAATAGTTTATATATAAACTTTATACTTTTATAGTATATAAAAGATTTTAATAATATCAATTCTACACGTTAGACTTCTTATCAAGCCACCGTAGTCCGAAATTTTTGGCTAGTTTTACTTCCGATGAGCTTATGCTGAAAATGGTCACACTTTAATAAATGACCGTCCCTTGTGGTTAATTGTTCTGTTCGCCCCCTAACATGATGTGATCATCAGTTGTTACTTTAGATGTTCATGGATGAATTCGGTTGATTTTCTATCGACAAATAAAGCAATAGTTTACACATAAAGGAAATTAAATGGTTATGTAGATCAGCGCTCGGTTTATGCATTTAGAAAATAGAAGTTGGAAAATTTGCAGTAAAATATGAAAGCAAATTTGGGAATTTAAGAGAAAAGTTATCAAAGCTTTTGTAACTGCCAAGGATATACTTCCTGATTTCCTCTACAAGTAACGGTAAAATATATGTTTTTTTATAATTTGCCATACCCACATATCTCGTCACTACTGTGACCCATGTATGTTTTGTATAATGATTCTTTGCGTGTGAGTCACAGGTAACAATCGTATGAGTCAATCAACTGACATTTTTGGAACAGTGTCGCATGTCGTGCCGAGAACACATTTTAGGATAACAGTTAGTACAATACAAATCCGTCAACCTATGACAGAGTAATGAAAAGGTTCACCACAAGAACATTCAATGGAAGTGATATTTCCATCAACATAAATGAAATAAATTCAACAAAAATTAAAATAAATGAAACAAAAATTTAAATAAAATTTACAGAAATATTGAGACCCCAATGAATTAAATTATACAATGAAGCTAAGACATGACTTCATAATTGCATTTTGTTCGGAAAATTATTAACTGTCTATACTGTACGTAGTTGATTGAAACATATATCGCTAGACATACGTGCTGGTAATTGTGACGTATTGGTAACAATTGCGAGTGGTGTAGCATGTGATCCTTGCGTCGCATCGTCACTAAATTGATACATGCGTAAAGATCCATTATACAAATTGTAGTACATCCAGGAATCGCCACTACTATAGTCTGGAACATATGAGGAATGTATCACTGCTACAGTATGTATACTATGGTGAAATAACTGCTTTAACCATTTCAGTTAACTATAATCAAATTAATAAAACCACCATGTTGACATGTTTCTCATGCATACCATCTTAGTTTTCCACTTACGTTATCGAACACCGCGATTTTTTTATCTTATACATTATCAGTGAAAGATTTTTTTACGTATTAGTTCACTTGCCATTTACTATATAATAAGATTAGCTATGTTGCTTATTATTTTTCTAATTTATTATTAGTGTTCACTATAAAGTGTCTTTTATTACATTATTTTATTGTTATTATAACTCTTTATTATTCTAAAATATTCTTATCAACTATAAGGACATGAAATAGAAATGACTGTAAATTATTTTATGTTGAAAGAAATACGGGATCCCAATTATAGACATACCAATGTTCCATGCATTTACACGTTTCAATGGTACACCTTTTGTTTATCGGATAGATAAAGAAAAACATTTTATTTGTTGCAGAAAAACCCGAAATTATTATCGAGTGATATTTTGTACTGGAGACAATTCGAGTTAATTCGATAATTATTAGTTACAATTTACATGTATAGTGTTTGATACATGTCATGTCCACATTGTACCATGTGGTACAATATTTATTAATTCAACATGGCGAAATATTATAATTCAAAGCATCATGCCTATAATTTCATAAAAAAAGTAGGTTCTAAAAACGGTTTCTAAAATATTTGCAAAGGAAATGTTTGTATTTATTTTTTTTTCCAAAGTTTCCTAATTATCCGTTCCCTTTCCGAATTTTTATGTATCTCTCAGTTATAGGATTTGAAAACTTAAAAAACAGAAGGCTTGTGGTAATTAAAATTGAAATAACTATAAAATAAATTATAAATAAAAAACTAAATTTACGTATATGTATCTTAATAAATGTAATTTTCATGTGCACAATAACAAACTTCTATAAATCGGTCTACTGATCCCAAAAGACAATGTATTATAATATTTTAATTCACATTAATGAATTTGTTATTAATACATATATATGTATTTGTTTCAGGTAAGATGAAATAGAGGCTGTAGTCATAAAGGTAAATATGAGGATTTACAAATTATTATAAATTAAATACCCTATAATAGTACCAACATATTGAGTCAGTATACTGATTTAGTATTTAAAATAGCTTATATATAATAAGGTAACTGTGCCTAAAACTAGAATTACAATATAAGCCATTGTAATTCTACTTCCATTTAATAAATCCTAATCCTAAAACCATTTGCAACGACATTTTTGTTTGTATCTGCCAAGATGAAAAGATACTTCAAAACTGAACAAAATTTTGTCGCAAACATCAATATCTCTCCTTTCTTTTCTGACAGTTTTCTTTTCTAACAATTAACAAATGTACGTATTGTAAATGACCTGTAACCAGTACCTTCTGTAACCTTTTTAAGCCTTTGGCATGTTGTGTCAAATGAATTTTGTATACAGATCATTCTTTAAAATTGGATGCGTAGTAGGTCTTGACTAATTGAATTGTTGTGCGCGACGTTGAGTTGATGTATTTGGATACTCCCGTACACTATTTCTTCCGGCAGCAATTGTTTCATCTGACCGACCACGATTAATACGTATTGGTGTTGTCTTATCAATAACAGAACCCGTCTCTTTGAACTAGTTGTTAAAATGTTAATCGCAGCATAATAACGTCGTATGGTCTGTAGATGACAGTCGTTACATTACATAATGGTATATGGGTTTGGGCCTCATCAGCCACTGATCGCATGGGTAGTCCCTTGGCGATCCCCTCTTATCCGGGTCATTATTCAAAAATGCTATCCCATAAAAGGAGCAATTTAATCACATCCCCCGCCTTAAGCCTCGCCTCCTCTAGGATAACAGGGGTCCCTAATATAAGGTATCTCTTCTCCTCCAGTGCGGGGCAGGTGTAAAGAAGATGAATCGAGGTTTCCTCGTCTTCTTTACAGTATCTGCAGGCCGGGCTGTCAGTCAGCCTCAGCTTGTGCTTATATGCATTCAGGCTACTATGGTGGCCCGTAATGAATCCCACCAGGGTTCTGGTTTTGTGCCTGTTCAATTTAATGAATTCATAGGCCCATTTCGCAATCTCTGAGTATGGTTATTCGACAACCCGTTACTCCTCTTCATCTGACAGTCGCTAAATATTGACACCCTTTCCTTGACATAACACAAAGCAGCGCAATTCAAAACTATAGTTACAACTGAGACACTCTATATAATGACTATTTGTTTATTTAGATCCAAGCTATCAACTTTTATAGTTATGGAAGTTATATTGTTTACACCCTGTATATGATTATATATCTATATAAAGATATAAAATATATGTAATTGCTGAAAAAATATGAATGACACAATCCATACTTCATAATATTTGTATACATTTGTTTAAACTTCTTATCATCATTATGATGTCATCAGTCCTAAGACTGGTTGGACGCTAACCTCCAGCTTCTCCTATCTTGTGCTAACCTACGCATTTCGCTAATTGTGCTACAACCTACATCCCTTACTATTTGCGAGCAGTAGTCTAATCTGCCTTTCTTCACTCCTATTTCTGCCTCCAAAATATCGCGGAGTATTCCCCCATGCCTCAGCAAGTGGCCTACCATTCTATCTCCTCTCTTCTTTATGTTTTTCCACATACTTCTTTTCTCGCCGACTTTCTCTAATACTTCTTCATGTCTAACCTTATCAGTCCACGGTATTTTCATCACTCTTCGGTAATACCACATCTCAAAAGATTCTAATTTCTTCCTACTTGCTTCTCCTACCGTCCAGGTTTCGGAACCGTATAGTGCCGTGCTCCATACATACGTTTCAAAAATATCTTCCTTGTTTCTAAGTTTATTACCCCCGAGCATAACAGTGCTTTCTTTTTGTTAAAAGCTATTCGACCCTGCGCTACTCTTTGTTTTATATCTTTATCACTTCTTCCATCCCAATTTATTTTACTTCCTAAATAAGTGAAGTCTTTAACTTCCTCCAATCATTCATTATTAATTTATACTTTCGTTTTTGCTCTGCTCTCACGCCCTTTGCACACTAACACTTTAGTTTTATTTTTATTCACCCTCATTCCGTATTCCTCTGTCAACAATTCCTCCATTTCGTTCGAAGCTGATTCTAATTACTCCTTACTAGATGCTAATACTGCTATATCATCCGCGAATCTCAGCATTTATAGTTTCTGTCCATATACTTTAATCCCGAAATCCACTCTATCTTTTACCACATTAATCGCCTCTTCGATGTACAGATTAAAAATTAGTGGTGGTAGCGTACGTCTTACTCCTTTCCTAATACCTACTTCCATTTTTTCCCCTTCTACTTCTATAACAGCAGTTTGCTCTTTGTATAGATTGTGTACTACTCTCCTATCTCTATACTTCATTCCCGCGCTCTTTAGTATCTCGAACATTTTTTCCCATCTTACATTCTCAAAGGCTTTTTCTAAATCTACAAATCCTATATAAGCGTTCTTTCCTTTTTCTATTGTTTTCTATAACATTACTCTTAGTGCCAGAATAGCTTCGCGAGTTCCCCTATTTCGCCTAAACCCGAATTGGTTTTCTCCTAGTATTTCCTCCGCTCTATTTTCCATCCTCTTCTGCACTATTCTGGTTAAGATTTTTGACCAGTGGGAAGTTAGGCTAATCCTTCTAAAGTTCTCGCATTTGCCGGCTCCTCTCTGTTTCGGTATAGTAACGATAATGTTCCTCTTATAATCCTCCGGCATCTGGCCCGTTTCGTATATGTATTTTACCAGTTCAAACATCCTATTTACTACTTTCTGTCCCGCACATTTCAATTTCGTCCTGTATTTTATCTACACCCGGCGCTTTATTGTTCTTTAGCCCCCTTAGTGCTATTTCAAATTCCTCTCTCAATATAGGTTTTCCTACATCTTCCCTATCGATGCTAGATTCTTCCTCTAATATCATTTATAATTCCTGACCCTCGTATAAATTTCCTAAGTACTGCTTCCATCTATCCGCTTTCTCCTCTCTTCCTATCAGTATGTCCCCCGATTTGTTCCTCACGTTTCTACTTATTGGTCCTATATCCCTGAAGTTCCTCTTAATTATTTTGTAAGCCTCATCGGTCTTACCTACTTGCAGCTTATCTTCTACTTCTTTGCATTTATCCTCTATCCATTGTTCTTTCGCTTTTCTACACTTTCCAATGATTTTCCACTTAAACTTCTTATATTACACATAATGATTGCATATGTAAATGCCGTTTTGTTCTTGTCGTTGTCGTGTCCTAGTTAGACCTTATAATTCTGATACTTGTACAAAAATATATTTTTCAACTATTATTTATAGAGAAACTTTATTATCCACATTAAGTGTTCGTATGAGCGTCCTCTATATGTTTGTCGAATCGTATCAGTAGATTCCTGTTTTTGAAGTTTTGTTTACCTTACATCTGCTTTTAATTTATGTATTTATATTTGCATTTATATTATTATATTGTTTATACATATACGCACACGGTCCTCTTTTCATTTTGGTAAATACATTATTCTTATTATTTCTTTAGAATGTTTCATACTTAAACAATTTTGTATATATTGTGCTGGACAGTTTAATGATAAATATTTGATGATATTTAATAACCTAAATTCAATCAAGTTGATGTTAATACGCCTTTATTGTAAAAAGTAGTCTCCAGGCATAGTTAAAGTCAAATAAATAAATAATACCTAGAGATCTACAACGTTAATGCGCCACATATCTAAAAAGTGTGTGGTCTTCAAAACTAGCTCTGTCTTAAACTGCTGGATTTTGTTTTGTAAACTTATACAGCATTATTCTGGGCACTGACATTTGGGGCCCCCTAGACGATCCATAAGATTGTCAGTATTCTCGTCAAGAATATTGACGAATGCTAATTCAAACGAGAATTGATCGTTTTCGGCTAATTGATGCGAGGAGGTTACACGGACTGTCAACGATCGTCAAAGATTGATGGATATTTTGATTGACGAGCGCGATTGAGAGAGGATACTGAATGTTTAGGAACATAATTGTCAATATCTCCATTAGTCTGTTATAGGACATCATAGCGGAAGTACCTAGCGCTCCCCAGTTTCTTTCAACTTAGAATGAACAGCTCCTGGAACGTGAATTTATTATGATGATTGCTTTATATCGCAAGTTCGCGATATAAGCATATATTGGAATCATCCTGCCACAATTAAAGCAAGAAACTCCAAATCTAACTTTGAAACCATAACACGGTACCATAATACACCGAATGAGTATTGATTACTGTAAATCACGGATTCACTAAAGCATCTTTACACGCTCCTCAATCCAGACCATCAGTATTATTGATGGTCTGGTATCAGTATCAGTATCATCAATCTTATAGATCGGTTAGGGGTTCCTTAACACAGGAACTGAACTGAGCTCAACAAAGCTGAACCAAAGCGAATCAAACCATCGCGTGACAACATAATGGCTTCGGATGATATTTCATTTCCTATTTCATTTTACATCAAAATTCGTTTGTCTACCAATCAATTATGGTGTGCCTCATACCTTCATCATAATTATATTCATTTATCTCACTTTAATTGTTTATATATACCGCAATTTCCATGTATCTTATATAATTAGTTACTGGCATAAACTGTAAATAAATTATCTGTGGTAAACTATGTTAAATTGAAAACGAATGAGCCAAACGTGCAACAGAAAGATTCTGTATTTACGCCGTTCAGCCCCAGCTGCAGTCGTGACTTATTCCAATGATGCGGTTGGTGGATTAAAATTAATAGAACATGCGGGCTTGGATAATCGACTTGAAAATGTAGTTTTATTCCACTTGATCAGTGGCACTAGAAACAGGTTGATAACTCGAGGAAAATGTGAGATTACATGTTTAAATGCACTGGCAGATAGTGTGGAGTTAATTACAGTCAGTGGTGGCTCGCGGCGTTTTACAAGGGTGGGCGTTTTAACAATTTTAATATAACTTTAAACCATGTATCCAATTCTAATTTGTCTATTTATATCTAAATAATTCAGCAAGAACCAACGGGATTAGTTCGGGATTTATTATGGCATCTATTTGATTGTTCTTGAGTTGCTAAATAGATTACCATGACAATTAGGTGTTTCATAATTGTCCCACTTCCACATTTTTAATATATTTCTTTAATATTCTCGTGGAAAGAAAACACCGAATATTTCATTTTCTCAGCCGTTTAAACTTTAGTGGCCAATACGTGTGTTCCTTTGATCGCAAATATTTTTCTAGATACATTTATGTGTTTAAAATCGGGATATCTTACCGAATTGTAAAGAATTTTAGTTTGTTTGTTAAACAGTATGAAACTTCAGCATAATTTAGTCTTTATTCCGCTATTGGTTAGACATTCATATTTAGTGTACCAATTAATATTAAAAGGCCTATTCTTCCCATATCGAGCCTGGTTTAATTAATTTTTCACATCCAGAGTAGATTTGAATTTATAAAGAGCATACTATCGAAATTTAAAGCATAGAGGCACAATTCTCTATTTAATAAATAGCACTGTATCTTACAAGTCGGGAATCCGAGAAAGGAACCACCAAACCGCAAACGGTTATCAAGTGGTTCCCGAATAGCAAGGCTATTACATAATCGCTGTAGGAAACAACTACTCCTCGGGCTAAAGCCCCGCCAGGCATTGAATTATACCTAACAGCGATCTTTGACCCCTTTCTCGTTTTTCTGCACGACCAGAGCTTTTTTGAAAAAGAACCCTGCCACGGGTAGGATTCGACATTTGTCCCGGATGAAATCCGAACGACAGACAGCTGTTTCGAACTTATTAGTTCTCATCAGTGCCGATCCAGGACAAATGCCGAAACAAATCTATGGGATTTTCATCTAAATCGATAAGATCTATGTCTGTAACTTACAACTTACGGGAACCACTTGATAACCGCTTTGCAGTTTGGTGGTTCCTTTCTCGATTCCCTTGTAAGTTACAGACATAGATATTATCGATTTAGATGAAAACCCCACCAATTTGTTTCGGTATTTGTTTGGATCGGCGTACCGTGTACGGAACTGATAACAACTAATAAGTTCGAAACAGCTGTCTGTCATTCGGATTCCATCCGGGACCAATGTTGAATCCTATCCGTGGCAGAGTCCCTTTTCAAAAGAAAAATAACACTGGGGAACAAGAACAATTTGTTTATGTTGCTACAAATCTAAGATTGGTTTTTGAGTACTCGAGGACCCTAATTTCACATTATATCTTCATTTTAGATAAATTAGTTAAAATTAAGTTTGCTAGCGATTAGCTAGCGACTACGTTTGTTAAAGTGATGGAGACTCCTGAAATTTACTAGATGATTGACGGCTTTCATGGATAGTTCTAAGATGAGCTTAAAATGTGTATTATTGCATAATGGAAATAAGGCATAGATTCCGATCGCTCGCTCAACAAAATTTACAAAACAATATGAAAATATTAATTCGATGTTAGAAAGAATAATTGCTTATTTTCAGCGTCAGTGTCGATCATCATCAGTTTGTGTCGATTTATAAATTAAAAATGATCACCATACATCTTGGACAGCAAAGTGGATCTATCAAATTTCCGTATCACTTCTATTTCTGGGATAGTTGTGCAAAGAAAAACATTGGCAGCAAACTGTTTATATGCTATGGCCATTGGAAAAGTCAACATTATTCATGAGCCATTAATAAAGAGAAAAAATAATACTGCCATCTCTTCCGATCAAGCTAGGTTTAATGAAACAGTTTGTAAAAGTACTCTACAAGTCAACTGATTGTTCTAAATGCAGTTGCCAAGCAGTTTCAGCACTGAGTAAAATTAAAAAAAAAAGGGATTTTTGACAGCCCATAAATTCGAAAACTTGCAAAAAACGCAAATTTTAACGTACATATGACGGTTGTAGAATCTGTTGCATTGTGTACTTATGTATAGTTTATTTCATCGCTATTTGCCAAATAAAAAGTCTCAAAATATACCGTGCTTGTTTTTATGGCTAGGCTCAGATAGACCGCTTATCGGCTAGATAAGAGAGTCTTTTATTTGGCAAATACAGATGAAATGAATAGTATCTGTAATTCAAAATTTATTGGGCAATGACAAGGCAAATAACTACCAAGAACTGGTTTATAAGATACTAAAATGTTATGTCAATATGAGCATTAAATTACATTTTTTGCCTAGTCACCTAGACAAACTTTACTAGGAGATTACAGTAAGGAACATGGTGAAAATATATAAAATTTCAAAACAAGTGAAATTGCTTATTTTATTTTGTTTTTCTTACCTTGCATTAATATTTATTATGTATGTGTATTTCAGAAAATAGAGGCAATCAAGAAAATGTAATGCCATTTTCAGCAGAACAGCAACTATCAGGAGCAGTAATATACTCTTAAATTCCTGGCAACAAATTGACTGATTCTCAGTGTATTACATACCACTTTTATTACATGTGACTAGTCGAACGTTATCTATATATCAGTTGCGACGACAGGGGTGAGCACGGGTAGGCGAGCGCCCAGGCAAAATAGTTTTCGCCCAACCAGTCGCCCAACCTCTTATAACACCACTATATCACATTCGCATATAAAATAATATATGTAACGTCCCCGCCCACCCTAGATATTTCCTGCCTATTTTCGCCCAACCGCAAAATAATGCTAGCGCCTCCACTGCTGTACATACAGCCTTTTTTATTTGAACTTTATTTCTGCCACTCTTGCTTAAAAGAACTAACATAAATAAACTAGGGACTATGAATCGTTGAAAACTCTAAATTTATTCGGCCTAGCACCACAATTATTTCCTATCTTCATCCTTCATCTTAGTACTCTTTCATATAAAATACGTGTATTTTATATTTTACACATATTTTATATGAAAGGGTACTAAGATGCAGGACGAATAATTACCACGTGATATGTTACTCGAAGAAGTACGAAGATACGACAATCGCCTAAATTATAACTCGACACTAAAGCGTGATTGTAAACAGTAAATATAACACAATAAATAAAATCGTTATAAAATGTACATTTCATTAGTTAGTTAATTTTATTTACCTTAAAAAGTTCCTCACTCGGTACATTTTGTTTCATTTGAATCATAAACGAAACTATTGAATTGTTGAATCATGGATAAAATGTTTTTAATTATAATTACGAGCTTAAAATCACATAAGTTCGTTCGTTATATATTTTCACGTCCACGCAGTACAAACCGTAAGGCAGGAATAAACAACGCTAATAAATACAACAGATTTTATTTGTACTTGAGAAATATAAAAACTTCATACATTTATTCGCCATAATAAGAATACTAGTGACAGAAGAAAACATAAAAACATGAAGTAGTTAAATCTAAATTTTTCAGTAACTAGTTTACACTGAGTTGTAAAGTCAATTACCACTGCGTTAAGTCACCTCTATTTTTCAAAACAGCATTTATACGCCTAGGCATGGTGTCTACAAGACTCTGGCAGTCTTCTAAAGAAAAAGAGTCCCATATTTCTTGGGGACGATGTCGTAATGACTGAAGTGTTTTAGCCGGACGATTACGCAATTCTTTTTTCATTCGATGCCATAATGTCTCAATCGGAGAAAGATCAGGACTACTCGAGGGCCAACTTAGGATGGAAATATCGTTTTCCGACATCCAGGATTTCACACGTTTAGCTGTATTTGCTGGCAAGCCGCGCCATCTTATTGGAAGAGAATTTCCCGGTTAGCTAATTGCAGAGACTCGATTGATGGAAGAAGGCA
Source organism: Rosalia funebris (assembly GCA_037954035.1). Lineage (NCBI taxonomy): Eukaryota > Metazoa > Arthropoda > Insecta > Coleoptera > Cerambycidae > Rosalia > Rosalia funebris. The sequence goes on from JAZFAV010000009.1 coordinate 6,085,756, forward strand.
CTGATTTAAAATGACTATGTATTTTTCTGCGTTCAAGGTACTTTCAGCAAAATGAAGCCTACCAACGCCATTGGCGAACATACACCCCTCACCATAATTGAAGCGCGAAATTTCACTTTTTGCCGAAGACAGTCTTTGTTGTAAGCCTCGATTTTCGTTCGGATCACCCCATTCCGCAAATCTCCTACACAAAGCTCAAATTTTGATTCGTCGCTCCAAATAACCGACCTCCACTGCTCCAAAGTCTGCTCCAAGTTTTTGTATTTTGGCCCATAGGATGTGGTATTTATTCTTTTTGTGAGTGAGTAGGGGTTTTTCTTTTGCCTAATAACGAGAAAAGTTACATGCATGCATTGAAGTATAAAACCAAAATTACCTTATAAAAATGGAATCCAATTTTCTTCAGTGCCCTTGTACAAGTAGATTTAGAACACTGCCTGTCTGTCGCTTCATTCCATAGAACTGTTAGAGCACTGCAATTGACACGACGGTTTTTTTCATGATGCGTCCCAAAATTGTTAATTCTGCAGCAGTCACTGCGGTTTTTCTACCAACACGTACTTTTCCGACTGTGGCACCCGTAACTTTACACAAACACAAAATGTCTCTAACAGTATGACGAGACAATTCTAATTCTTTTGCAATCTGGTAGGCACTTTTACCCTGATGGTGCAGTTTTATCAAAACTTTCCGTAAATCTTGCGATAATGCTTTTCCATGCGCCATTTCGACTCTCAACAACTGTCAACTAGGTCGTTTATAAGACACAGAACACCATTGGCAGAGGTATCGTGATCTGGTTTCATACAAAATAATGGTTTGACGCCAATGTTCACGCTTCGATATCGGTAGCGAGATTTGCTCAAATCAGACATAAGCCCAAATTATATTTTCGAAAGCGATGTTTTTGTTTATTATTATAAGAATTACTCAAATTGATCCTGCTTGCCATTAGGAATGAGAATTATCATAATAGTCTTCTTGTGTTAAAACGTTTATACCTCATTTAACTAAAAAGTCAGTACGGGCGAACTCATGTGATTTTGGGCTCGTATGTATACGATATTATATTTCTTTATTAATCATAATAGGTAAAATTCAAACAACTCGTAATGAGACAATATGAATTATGGATCCCAATTCATAATGGGACAAATGTAGTTTCAATTACAGTGAATCTTAAATATTCGGTGACAAGAATTTCATGTTAAATCATTACTTACATGTAAAAATGACAAAATGAATGAAAGCTAAATAATGTACTGTTCGTCAATAGTAGGAAAAAGTGTTAAATTTCTCTATGTATGCGTAAAAGAACGAGTGAGGGCGGCATTCGGCTATTTACTTAGACCAGGCTATTTACTGTGCACCTCGTGGGCGGTCCGATAGACACTTGTTGCTATTTTTAACGAGTAGTACAGTATTCCTAATATATGGATTATGTATTTAATAAATAATTTAGTTTACAAAATATGTATATGTAAATAATAAATGCGATTTAATCACGATCCCATATAGCGTTATTATCATATAAAGTTCCATGTGTAATGTGTAATATGTAATGCAACAGCTCGACCGACATACGTCTCAAGGGATGGGTTTTCCTATTCTTATACGAATTACATATGTCATACGTTATACCTCCACTGTTTGTCACAACTGCATATGCTGGAAACGCAAGCTTGGCAGATCGGTTGGAACATACGTCGAGTATTAATCTACCGTCTGCATTTCATCCTGGCAAGCCCATGGGAGAAACATTTAGTAGGTGACTGTAGAGTTGCAGTGCAGAAATTTAAAGCACGAATAGTATTGTATAATTTGTGAATATTTTTATGTTCACTAGGTATTTTATTAGGTGAAGGGTCATGAAAATTTAATAATAGTGGGAGATTTTAACGCAGTCGTAGGTGAGGGGAAAGAAGGAGAATTTGTAGGTCCTTATGGATTAGGAAACAGAAACGAGAGAGGTAGAAGACTGATAGAATTCTGAGAAAAGCCTACAAGCGGTAGTCGCGAACACATTGTTCAAGAATCACGTTAGGAGGCGGTACACCTGGAAAATGCCAGGAGGGATAGACAGGTATCAGATAGACTACATTCTGGTTAGGAAGAGATCTAGAAATCAAGTAACAGACTGTAAGAGTTATCCAGGAGCAGATGTAGACAGCGACCACAACTTGGTAGTCAAAGCTTAAAGTTCAAAAATCTGAAAACCCGGAAGGATAAGAAACGTATAAATGTAGACATATTGAGGGATCAGAATATAAAAGATAAGTTCCAGGAGAAAACAGATCAATTAATAAATAAAACGAGTAATGACGAAATCAAGATCGCAGAAACTGAGTGGGAGGGTATCAAGAATAGTCTAGATTCCGCGGTTACGGACGTTTTAGGACACGAGAAAAGGGAAGCTACGAAGCCCTGGATAACGGACGAAATCTTAAACTTAATGCAAAAGAGACGAGGCTACAAAAACAGACGAGACGAGGAAGGACTGAAAACTTATAAGGCAATAAAGTGGAAAATCATTAGAAAATGTAGAAAAGCGAAAGAACAATAGATAGAGGATAAATGCAAAGAAGTAGAAGATAAGCTGCAAGTAGGTAAGACCGATGAGGCTTACAAAATAATTAAGAGGAACTTCAGGGATATAAGAACAATAAGTAGGAACGTTAGGAGTCAATCCGGGGACATACTGATCGGAAGAGAGGAGATAGCGGATAGATGGAAGCAGTACTTAGGAAATTTATACAAGGGTCAGGAATTAGGAGAGATATTAGAGGAAGAATGTAGCATCGATAGGGAAGATGTAGGAAATCCTATATTGAGAGAGGAATTTGAAATAGCACTAAGGGGGCTAAAGAACAATAGAGCGCCGGGTGTAGATAAAATACAGGCGGAAATTTTGAAATGTGCGGGACAGAAAGTAGTAAATAGGATGTTTGAACTGGTAAAATACATATACGAAACGGGCGAGATGCCGGAGCATTATAAGAGGAACATTATCGTTACTATACCGAAAAAGAGAGGAGCCGACAAATGCGAGAACTTTAGAACTATTAGCCTAACCTCCCATGCGTCAAGAATCTTAACCAGAATAGTACAGAAGAGGATGGAAAATAGAGCGGAAGAAATACTAAGAGAAGACCAATTCGGGTTTAGGCGAAATAGGGGAACTCGCAAAGCTGTTCTAGTGCTAAGAGTAATGTTAGAGAAAACGATAGAAAAAGGAAAGAACGCTTATATAGGATTTGTAGATTTAGAAAAAGCTTCTGATAACGTAAGATGGGAAAAAATGTTCGAGATACTAAAGAGCGCGGGAATGAAGTATAGAGATAGGAGAGTAGTACACAATCTATACAAAGAACAAACTGCTATTATAGAAGTAGAAGGGGAAAAAAGGGAAGTAGGTATTAGGAAAGGAGTAAGACAAGGATGTACGCTATCACCACTAATTTTTAATCTGTACATCGAAGAGGCAATTAATGTGGTAAGAGATAGAGTGGATTTCTGGATTAAAGTACAGGGACAGAAACTAAAAATGCTGAGATTTGCGGATGATATAGCAGTATTAGCAACTAGTAAGGAGGAATTAGAATCAGCATTGAACGAGATGGAGGCAGTGTTGACAGAGAAATACGGAATGAGGGTGAATAAAAACAGAACTAAAGTGTTAGTGCGCAGAGGGCGCGAGAGCAGAGCAAAAACGAAAGTACAAATTAATGATGAAAGATTGAAGGAAGTTAAAGACTTCACTTATTTAGGAAGTAAAATAAATTGTGATAGAAGAAGTGATAAAGACATAAAATAAAGAATAGCGCAGGGTCGAGTAGGTATTAACAAAAAGAAAGCACTTTTATGCTCGGGGGTAATAAACTTAGAAACAAGGAAGAGATTTTTGAAAACATATGTATGGAGCACGGCACTATACGGTTCCGAAACTTGGACGGTAGGGGAAGCAAGTAGGAAGAAATTAGAAGCTATTGAGATGTGGTGTTAGAAACGAAGGAGTGTTGGAGAAAGTCGGCGAGAAAAGAAGTATGTGGAAAAACATAAAGAAGAGAAGAGATAGAATGGTAGGCTACTTGCTGAGACATGGGGGAATAGTCCGCGATATTTTGTAGGCAGAAATAGGAGTGAAGAAAGGCAGAGGTAGGCCTAGGTTAGACTACTGCTCGCAAATAGCAAGGGATGTGGGTTGTGGCACAATTAGCGAGATGCGTAGGTTAGCACAAGATAGGAGTAGCTGGAGGTTAGCATCCAACCAGTCTTAGGACTGATGACCTCATGATGATGATGATAGGTATTTTAAATGCTTAAATACTTTTACATAGATTGTAGTTACTATTAAATATATCAATTACATATACAGGGTGTTTTCTAAGTACAGTCCATACCTTCAGGGTGTAATTCTTTGCGATATTTTAATACAAATTATACAGTTTAAATTATACAGTGTGAGTCGGGAGCAAACGGAGCAAACTCCAGGAGTGTATTGTATGCGTGAAAATAATGTAAAATAACTGAAATGTAATTATCCGATTTTTATTTGCTTTCAAGTTATAGCGCAGTGTTATTAAAAATAAACAAAATTTCATACATTAACATTTTGGTGCTGGTAATACATTTGCAATATGATGTTTAAAGGAACATCCTCTAGTAGTACGTGTAATTCAATTTGTAAAAAATTTAAATAGATGTCTCCTGTAAGGCGATTCTCCAAAATGAAAGGGCCAATTAAATAACTATCGACCATACCACACAACACGTTTACCGAAAAATTATGTTGAAAGTTACTTTCGACTGTTGCATGGGTATTTTCATCTGACCATACATGACACTTGTGAGTATTGTCACGAACACCTCGAACGATTCCGAACGCCAGGAATATTCGAAACCATCAAGAGCGTGTGGAGTTGACTTCCAGTTCATTCTATACTAGAAGGTTCACCAATGTTCTTTATCTAGAAACGTCTGGAGATACGTTCTGCTGCCTATATAAGAATTGTGTCGTCCAGCCAGGAGTTAGTTGAATCTGGACAGCGGTAGTGAGCGATACGGTGCGAAGAAAGTGACATTGTGTAATACAGTGAGACAATTAGTTTATAAAGTTAAAATAGAAAGAAAGTTAGTTAGTCAGTTGGACTTGTAAATAGTTCATATTTGTAAATAAGTGTTCGAAATAAATAACTTTCTAGTAAATTCGTTACAGTATTATTAATGCCGTCACGGGTAAATATTGTTTCATCTGTAAAAATTATGCGCGATACAACACGAGGATTATTATTTATCCACCACCAAAATTCAATACGTTTAGGATAATCTTTCCGTTGTAGGTGCTGTACTCTCTGTACATGCTATGGACGTAAGCCTTGCTGGTGGAGTGTGTTTATTACTCTTTTTTGTGGAATGCCCCAATGAATACTAATTCTTCGTAAGCTGGTCGTTGCATCTCCTGCTACTACATCCAGAATATCTTCCACCTCTTCTAAATCTTGTCGAGTAGCTCGTTCAGACGTTACGTTAACACTAGGAAGCTTTCCGGTCTCGCACAATTTGTTGAAAACTCTGGTAAATACATTTTTATTACGATGTCTCTGATGTGTAAGTCGTTGGGGATATTCTTCAGTAGCAGCTCTAGCATTCCAATTACAAAATCCATAAACAAATACCATATGTACATATTCTAAATTTGAATACATGTATGGCATGTTGTAATACTATAATCGTTCACTCCAACTCCAAAATAAACCTTAAATCACTGTCATAATACACTGACGCTTATTAAAACAAGAAAGTTATCAAATGTTTTTGAACCTCGAACATGATACACTAGATAAACATTTTTAATTACGCTATAACTTGAAAACAAATAAAAATCGGATAATAACATTTGAGTTTTTTACATTATTTTCACACATAAAATACACTCCTGGAGTTTGGTCTGTTTCACCCGACTCACCCTGTATAAACATGTGTCCGGAGAAGCTTATATTCCGAGATATAGGGTGTTGAAGATGTCAAAATATCAACATTTTTGCAAATAAATTTTGAATGATCAGAGCTGGATTGGACGTACACGTCCCCAAGCTTTGCCAGCTCGCAGTCCCGATTTTAACCCTTTAGATTTTTATTTATGGGACCACCTAAAGTCTCTTGTGTATAAAACACAAGCTAACCTAACCTAACCTAACCTAAAGTCTCTTGTGTATAAAACACCTGTATTATATGAAAATGACTTAAGGAATCAGTTAATTCAAGGTTGAAATCTCAGAGAAAATACTCCGGGAATTTTGAGACGTATAAGGCATTCAATGATAAGACGATTGGAATCGTGCGTTTTATCAGAAGGTGGTCATTTTCAACATTTGCTCTAATTAGTGTAGGAATATGTAATACATACAGTATTTTTATGATTGTTGTTTATAATACCCGACCATTTTTCTAAGAATCAGTTAGTATTAAGTAAAAAATACAAGAGACATTTATTGTTCATTGTTAGGAGCTTTCAAGAATAAAAAAAAAAAATAAAAGAATATTTGAAGTTTTACTTTGTACGAAGAAAACGTCAGGTGACTCACGCCTAAGTACGCCACTGGCTCCAAATAAAAATTTACTTTACACTAAAAATGTAACTCTTTACTAACGCATAAGTTAACTCAAAAATTTTGAGAACATAGCACTGACCATTTAAGATTTATTTGCAAAGATATTGATTTTTTGACATCTTCAACACTCTATATCTCGGAATATAAGCGTCTCCGGACACATGTTTATATATTTTTTTTTATTAAAATATCGCAAGGAATTACACCCTGAAGTTACGGACTGTACTTAAGAAACACCTTGTATTACTATTTGGTAATCCATTTTTCTAAACATTTTTCAAAAATACCCTACTAATCATTTCGAAGAGCGCCACTGCTTACCATTTTGTTTCAGTTTTATCAAATTTTAAATAGAGTTAATTGTCTAAATAATTTGTATAGTTTTTATAATAGATAGTATAGGGAAAGTAAGTAGGGACATCTACTTTTGTTCACATGTATATTTTTACTAATTTTAATGGAACCAGCGTGGTGCATTGATTTTAGAACCTATAAATATTATATAGAGTTATATTAACACACCTACTAAAGATATTAAACGTAACAGATGCCCATTAAGAAATTTCATTTTAAAGTTTATGATATTTTGACTGTCAAACATAGAGCTACGATTCCTTGACAGTCGTCAAATAGAAACTATGCGATTTAAAAAAGTGGGACGATATACATATGCTTCCACGATATGTGGAAATAGTATATATTTATTATAAATGTGGTACACATTTCGCCTAGATAGTTCAGAGTTCGTCCATTCGAATGGAATGATATACACTCCTAGACAAAATTAACGCATCAACAAAACTTTTCATTAATTATTATAATTTTTAAATTCTCAAACACTTTATGTAAGTGACCTAGAATATCCTCTGTCATTATTAATAAACAAATGTAAAGTAACATTCTGAAAGTAATTGTTTGTTAATAATATAATTAATGCTGTTTTGTTTTTCTAAATTGGGACACACAGAAACCGACTTCTTTCCCCTAAAGCCTGAGGCTGCGCAGGGGAAGGTTACACGTAAAGACAAGGACAGACACCGCCACCCCGGACCACAGTACGAATGACATTATCGCAGAAACTTTTAATGATCTATAAAAGGCAATAAATTTAGTTACGCCAGTGTTTTTTTCCAGAGAACATAGGCACTAGACTTTACAACAATGGCAACAGGGATTTAGAGTGGCGAATTCAAATTTGAAATATGTTTAAGTGATACCAGAAAACGTGTGCTAAAAACCCCAAAGGAAACTTATCATTCTGACGGTTTGGTTAGAAATGTGAAGTTACCTGCGTCTCTTATGATTTGGGGGTGTATGAGTGGTATGGGTATATGGAAATTGTATTTCGTAGGTGGTACTGTGACAGCAAAAAATATAAACAAATTTTGATAGACAGTTTATTGCCATCAATATCAATATGTCAAGGCACTGACGCCCAATACATTTTCCAGCAGGATGGTGCTGTGTGTCACACAACAAAAACAGTCAAAGCTTGGTATACAGAACATAACGTTTTTGTTATGGAATCACCCTCTACCAGTGCAGACCTCTCGCCAATAGAAATATGGTGGTATAAAATAAGAAAATAGTTGCTCAAATATGCAGCCCGTTCAGTTAAAGACCTACGCACCAAATTGCAAAAAATTTGGGACAGCACGCTTCCTAAAGAGTACGCTAAGCTGGTAGATACAATGCTTGTCAGAATTAAATCAATCAATGTTACTATTAATAAAGGTAATGTAACATAGTTTTGATGAAGCGGCGGAACTATTCTGAACTGCGAATCTTAATGTTTTTTATTAACAAACTTGTCACTGACACATCATAACGTAGTAATATTTCATCGTATTTAAGTTAAAAGTTTAAACTTTGCTTCTGTTACAAATATTTTTCTTTTAATATAATAGTTTTGAGAGTGTTACTACTTTTATTTAAATATATTAGTTGCAAAATTATGCCTGGCCGAACTATTATCAGACTGGGCTTGTATATTAGGAGCAGGTTGTCCAGTAAGTGTCCAATTTTTTTCTCGTTCTTAATTCACTGATTATCAGCTTATGATTTTTGTTAACTGTATGTATTTGACTATAAGTAATATATTTTTACTTCAAAGTAGAGTTCTATTTTTTGTTTCAGGTACATATTTTTGTCATGGGGTTAAGTTGAAAAGCAGTTCATACTGGAAAATCGCCCATTATGTAATTTATATTTAATATATTTTGTATACATATATTAATTTACGGGATTTAAATAAATATAAATTGCTATTTTTATTATTATTATTTTATAAATAAAATACACTAGTAAAAATTGTCTTAACGAAGATTCTACCGGCAAGATATGAAATAGTTAATTTCACAATAATCCTTATCAAAAAATTTTAATATACAATACAAATATTCTGAATATTTTGACTCTAAATATCTTTAGAAGAAAGATAATGTCGACATGCATTCTTAAAAAATTTGAGCGCTGTACTTGAAATTTTCCTTAACAAGATACGTATTTACTTTCTCTGCATTGGTTTACTGCAGGTTTTATTATTCCTCTAAACATCCTTTTTGTGTAGTCTGATTAAGACAATATACACACATTTCAGTTTATTCTAAAGATGTTTTTACCTGCAGCGTTTAAAAGTTTTCAATCTTAAAACAGTTCGATAACGGATCTAAGTTTGCATCGTATTGCTAGAAAATTTAGTTTTAAAATATGTAGGACATTCAATCGATTGTTGCACAGTACGTCGTAATGGACTGCCGTGAATTGCTTCTATTACCCTTTCATCATTTTCCGGTACACGAATTGTTTGACTACTCTCAATGAATTTCGATCAGAACTGGGATCTTTATTTTAGAGAGTCCTACTTCAAATAACTTAAACTACTACTCCTTGAAAATAAATGAACAAGAAGCGGGAATAATACGGTATACTAAGGAAATAGCGTGTCGTTCATATTGAAAAACTAATAATTTGTTTTATTTAGCTACATCTATCTTATTTTCATAGAAATATCTAGACTATTTAAGCTAGTAGGAAACTAAAACATGTATCATGTGGTAATCACATCATGTATCTGCTGAGTGAAACTCTTATACAAAAAGAAAATCATCCTATTCTAGTTAGTAAATATACAGACTGAATAAGTTTTAAACAACTACTTGACAAAAGAGTAAAACTAAAGGTACCTCTTAGAAATGAAAAGGATTTGTAATCAGAGTTAGAGAAATTCACCAGACATCCAAATAACTGCATGGGAATGCACACCACAAATAATAAAATGACTAAAGGGCAGTAGCTATTTGGAGGAAATTAGGAAATTAGTTATAGAAAAAAGAAAATCAAGGAGGAAGTGGTTCCCAACAAGAGCCCCGTAAGACAAAACTATATTGAATAACCTCACGAAGAGACTAAACAGGGAAAGTAAAGAATTAAAAGACGAAACGATTGCCTCTTACTTAGCGGACCTTCCTGATGATAGCGATACTGATTATTCTTTATGGAAAGCGACAAAACGATTAAGAAGACCCATTGTGCAAATAAAACCAATTAAAAAGACAGATGGAAACTGAGCCAGAAGTTGTGAAGAAAAAGTTGAATGTTTTGCCACTCAGAGAATATATATCAAATGAATAACCTATAAGAAGAAGAAACTCCGCATCAGGAACAAAACAATATCAAATTGACATTGCCAGATTAAGTTATGAAAGAAATCATAGCATAGATCCGGAAAAGGCTCCAAAGGATCCGGATTTGACTTAATAATAGGAGAAATACTGAAGTAGCTCCCAAGGAAAGCACTTATCAAGCTGACTAATCTAATTAATACCGCGTTCAGGCTTAAGTACGTACCTAAACTATAGAAAGTGGCAGAAGTTGTGATGGTACCAAAAGCCGAGAAATCGTCATATGTAGTCTCTTTATATAGACCAATATCTTTATTACCTATTATGCCCAACCTCTTTGCGAAACTGCTACTCTAAAGAATACAACCAATTATCGAGAGAAAAAAGCTTGTCCTAGACCACCAGTTCAGATACAGACATAAACACTCGACAATAGATCAGGTCCATAGAATCACTAATATAATAAAGAATGCGTTAGAAGAAAAAAGAGTTTGATCTGCCGTTTTGTTCGACGTAGGTCAAGCATTTGATAAGGTTTGGCATGAGGGACTATATTATAAATTAAAAATTAGCCTTCCTAAACAATATGCAGATATTTTAAAATCATATTTATCAGATAAACACTTTCGAATTAAGCAGGAAAATGCCTATTCTGTCCTTAAAGAAATCAAAGCAGGAGTCCCACAAGGCAGTGTTCTAGGGCCTACCTTCTGTATACGTGTGACCTCCCAGAGCTAGAGAATAATACTGTAACTATTTTTGCCGACGATACTACCATAATAACAACGGGCAAAAGTAATATAGGAACAGCTAATAAACTCCAAAATTTCATCAATAAATTCCAAAACTGGGCTAAGAAATGGAAAATAAAATTAAATGAAAAAGAAGTTCATATTGATTGCACCAATAGACATATCGAAAATATTCCAATAAGTATGAATGGGCGAGTAGGGCCATATGCCAATGCAGCCAAATATCTCGGTATTACCTTAGATACGAAGAAAGCCCACGTAGAAAAGAAAAGAGAAGAATTAGATATGAGGCAAGAAAATGTACTTGCTCTTGGGTAGAAACTCAGCCTTTCAAAATAAAGTATTATGAAATATCGTTAGTGCACCTTGGTATATAAGAAATGAAAATCTTCATCGAGATCTTGGAATAGAAAACGTTGAGATAGAGATTCAAAAATTTGCAAGAATATACGAAGGAAGACTTCTAAAACACGAGAATATCGAGGCCATCCAGCTCCTTGATAACTCCAACCAAATAAGAAGACTCAAGATGGTTAAACCCCACGAGTAAGTGTAGTGGTTTGAGTGAAATTAAAGCAGATTAATTTGTGTAGTGCACAAGAAAAAGTGCCATACTTTTCAGAAATTTCTAAGAAGACATCAATGGATGACTATTAGAATTTAAGTAATTTAGTAAAATAGGATTAGAAATAAGTTACTTATTAGTCTTAGACTAGATCGAACAATATTTTAATATAAAAAAATGTGGTACTAGTTTAGATACTAAATAATCCCCAAGCCTCTAATGTGAACTCCATTTTTCCTTTAAATTTCACTTTATAAACGAATTGAAGCATTATTTCAAGATAATTATGTCTACGTAGTCACTCGACTATCTAATATGACCATGTTTATATGTTCAAATGCGTACATAAATTTGATAATTTGTCATATGGTGCACATATTGCTTTATCTGCTACCCTTGCCGGAGTTAATCTCCAAGCTGCATTATACAAGGGCATATGCTTCCTCGTTTCCGGGCTTGCCTTCGTGTCTCTTGAAGCAATACAACGTTTTACTTAAATAAATTAAATACAGCACTTGACTAAGACAAAATAATTTTGAATAATTAGTATTTCAGTCGCAATGCAAATTAAAACTAAATAAGAGGTGGGTTATGGTGGAGACACAGTAATTTATAATTTTTTTTACTTCAGTAATCTGTTGATACATTTTAAAATATAATTCACCATATTGCTAGTTATTCCTGTTAGCTGTGGTACCTCAATCCTTACTTACTAAATACCTATATCAATCCCTGTTCCAAGTCTATTGCATAATTATTAATTGTAAAGCCTAAATGTGAAAATAATATTGCAAGACTATTTTCATCACATGGACATGTATCAGTTTGTTTCAAATGTGAAGAACAAAAGTGTGCTTTTTGTATAAATAATCTATATACTCTTGTTTTTCATATAATAGTAGTAACTTCTATTCGTAGTATTGATTACGTAATCATAACAACATAAATATTAATGAGATTAATAATAATACAATTTATTTATTTATAAGTGTGTACATGATAATGGCATATATTATGCAAAGATATGCACTATTTAAATAAATAAATACTCAATAAGTCTAAACACACCAGTTTCAATAGAAAAATAGAAAGTTACTTATACAAAACAAATAATAATAAATAGGTAACAAACCCAGTTACGTTTGAGTACGTCGAAGATTAAATTCAATTAAATATCAATTTAAGTATCATAACTAATAATATTATATAAAATAACCTAAAACAAAAATTGAACACATAATATAAATAAATAAAATATTTTTCATAAAATGAAAGCAAAATGACATATATAGGATAAAATGCGTACAATTTTTAAGTGTAAAGACATCAAATGTACATAACTGTATATACATATACAGATAGTTTTAGTTTATACATTATTTATTATTAGATAATTTTGTTATATATTGTGGAACAATGGAAGAAGTTTGGAACCCCTGAAAAATCTAACAAAATATTCTGTTCTTTCAAAACTCGAAGGTGTCAAAAAGTACCGTAAATCGGGCCTACTTTGGTACAGGTTTTTCATATTTTTGACTGTATCCTTCTTAATTTTAGAGATATTTAAAAAATCTTGGATCAAACGAAAGCTCTATACCTAAGCTCAAGTAAATTGGAATATGAATGATTTCCTTAATCTCAGTAGGAAGCAGAGGGCTTTTATTTTTGTATTAATGTTACTCCTCAATCTGGGGTAACTTTGAACAAAGGTATTTTTCCCATCAAAACACTTGTTTAGGTGCTTATATCAATATTACCCCGTTAAAATATCAGTGTAAAATTAAAAAGAACGTTATATCGAATTTTTCTCAAACTGGGCTCCTGATTTTTTTTTTTAAATTGAAAATTCTTCCCAAATCAACTTTTTGTTCTAATGTAGGTAGTAAGATTTTCTTCAGTTGCTGTGATTGCGGTTCATAGAATTCTTAATTTGTTAGATCTAGTTGGCAGGCTTGGTCCATTGTGAGCTGATGGTCTTCAATGTCTGATGATTCAAAATTCGGCAGACGCAGTTTCAGCATATGACATGTCATCACTATTCAAGCTTGAGTTTGTGGAGGATTGAGAATCTTAAGAGGCACATCTGCCTGCTTTTACTTTTTATTGGCTTCATATTATTCGCTTTGTGATAATTCCCAGTTTTTTCTTTTCAGTAAAGGCTAGAATGACTGTAGAGAGTAGATCATCAGTCGTGATCCCTTTTGCAGGCTTTATCATCAATTTGTTTGCGTTATTCTTGTGCTACAGATTCACAACGAGCAGTGTTCAGGTGATCCACAAATCTCCACAAGTCACCCCATCAATCTACATGTACACAAATCTGTGTTAAAGTTACCCCTCAACTGCACAAACTTCAGTTACTAATTTGTAGAAAATAGGAGAATTGACTTACAGGAATGATAAAAAACAGAAAATGTTCCTAGATAGTTTTGTGATTAGGAAATAAATTACTTGAAACAATGACTCTGACAGTATTTTCCTGCCAGAAGAAAGAAGTTTTGAAGACAGAGTTACCCCCCCCCCCCTTAGTTCAAAGTAACCCCGTTTTACGGTAAATATTTAAGTTTCTATGTGCAGTGTCGGACACGGTCAAGAGAGGCGTATTTCTTGAAATAGCAAGCAACCCACATTTTTTGTTTAATACAGTAAAAGAGCACATTTCTTTGATTATTGTTATAAAAACTTTACTCAGTAAAGTAAATACCGAGAAAAATGTTAAAAAAAGTTTTAATTTGAAAAATTTTATTTAATATGTTGTCTAGAAGGCGTTGAAACTAATTTGTCAGTAACGTCAACCTATATTTCGGCAAAGTTGATGCTTGTGATTTTCTGATATATATAAAGTCAGAGACTCTGAATTGAATCATGTTGAGAGTTGGGCAAAGAGATGGCGTATCAAAATAAAAGACTCAAAATCGAATTACATAGTGTTTGAAAAATGCCACGGAGAATCACTCGCAGTTCTTCTTCTTCTTCCTTCTTCTAAAGTAGGTCTATGACCGGTTCCTCTTCGATGAATATCATCGGTACTATGAACTGGTTTATATGTTTTTACACAGGGTAGGCAGCTAACCTGGCCCTCTAACCCTCCTCTCTCTTCCGGGCTTGGGACCGGCAACAGTACTACTGGGCTACTCAATCCACCCAGCACCACTGCAGGCTGAAACGCAGTTGTACTTAATAATAAACAAGTTCCTACAGCAGAATGTGTAAAGTATTTTAGTATGCACTTGGATCGAGGATTGACATGGCCAAACTGTATATGGAGAAAACGTCTAAAATTACAAAAAAATTACTGGCTTTCGGTAGGTTGGAAACCAAAACTTTCCATCACCAATAAATTGTTAGTATACAATGTAATTTTCAAGCCAGTCTGGACATATGAACTGTAGCTTTAAGGTGCAGCATCAAAATCGAATATATCCATCATCGAGAGGTACCAGTCAAAGGTATTACGTGCAATAAGTTAATAGAAAATTCTGGATTCGCTCATTTTAGAAGCTCCAATATTTTAAGCAATAATTTAGAAGCTCTAATTGCTAAGATGACTCAATTTCTTATCAATATCACTATAATTATCAATAAATATACTGGAGTAAGATAAATTATTAAAGAAATATTATCAACAGATAGTACAGTAGTTACTGTAGCAACTGTTAAAGAACAAATAGCGAACCATGATAAAGATAACCGTACAAGTATAGTTATTAATTATATATAATTAATAAAGACTGGCGCATTAAAGGATGTCAATTCCCGAATGTAATTCAACGTTTTATCCACGACCACGGGCAAAACCGGTCAATTAGGAGGTGAAAAATTCTGGTATTGAAAAGCGTCAGATTTGACAGATTTATTTTGATCATGAATCTTGATTTTGAGCTGAAAACTAGAAAGTCTTGGAGTCGTTTCTAGGACATGCGTTTGTTTATTTGTCAACAAGATCGACATTATTTGCAAAATCGACACAAGAAATGACAATGCTGAGAATTTCCTCATTCCGACTGAAATCCAGCAAGAAGCTCAAGAAGCAATATTACGTCTGTTACCAGTAAAAAGCAAAAATTTATACGAGAACGAATTAGTGGAATTCGATAACTGGCAAAAAAAAGGGCCACAGGAGCAGGAGAAATTACAGAAGAGGTACTACTATCCTATTTTTTCAGTGTGAAGAAACGGTTTGCTGTCTCTTCAATGTGGACAAAGTATTCGATGTTAAAATCAATGTTGAATGTGCACAAAGGTATTGATATTTCGAAGTATGATAAACTTACTTCATATTTGAAAGCCGGATCAAGAAATTATAAAGCAGAGAAGGCAAAGATACTGGAGAGAAACAAAATCGAAGAATTTTCGAAGAAAGCACCGGATGAGAAATATATACAAGTTAGTGTAGAAAATACACGATGTCAATATTTCAATTTATATATTGAGATTTTTATTTTGAACTCTTTACAGATTGCAACGATCATAGGAGTCGCGGGCGCTTGTCGATGTAATGAATTAACTCTTTCGGGTATCAGCCATGTCCAAGACAAAGGCAGTTACTTGTACGTACTCATTTCGGACTCGAAAATAAACATTTCAAGAAGTTTCACGATCTTGGAAGAAGCTTTTTCAATCAATGCTGTATAAATGTGTCGAAAATACATCAATGTGTGACCTCAAACTACCTCTGTGAGATTTCTCTTGCGACATGTGGCAGAAAATGTACAACACGACATGTAGGCATCAATATAATTTCGAAAACATTTTCAAAAGTGGTTTCATTTCTTGCGCTTCCTGATCCAGAAAGTTATACCAGGCATGGAATAAAGCGTTCTTCGGCAACATTATTGGTCAATGCTGGGGACAATATTACCATTGTCAAGCGTCACGGTGGTTGGAAATCGACTACGGTAGCAGAAAGTTATATTGAAGAATCACTGTCCAACAAGATGGCAATTGCTGAAAAAATCCAGGTCCTACCTAATGTCGGCGAAGTTGTGAGGCCTTCCAGTCCTTCAAAAACGCCTTATTGAGTGAATTTATATAATCCCGGTCAAAATGACAAGACTGTTCTTGAGATAAATATTAATGTTAATATTAATAATAATTCTAAACAACATACTATAAAATCGAAGCATGGTATTATGAATTTTAATCCACTACGGTATTAGAAGGCTTCTAATCTACGGAAAACAGACGTATTAAACCTTCCTAATATGGTGGTCGTGGATACAATAATTTAATTTGACATCATCTGAATCAATTACATACTTCAAATAGGCATCAATTTGAGAACTGTATGATTTTATGAGTTATAGAACTTGAATGTAGTCAAATGTAAACTCGCTTAACCTGCGCTGATAAATTATTCAATAAGAATACAGATGGACCCTCATAAAATAAGATCATAGATATATAATGAACCATTCATCCACAGCTGTCTAATCCCTCATGAAGTTTGATTTAGAAGCAGTTTGCGAACTGGATCACTCATAGTATTTTAAGCTTTATCGACGGTATTGGTAGCCGGTGGCCAAACGGCTCAGGCTTACGATGGCCTACATTAGTCATTTTTAAGCCCTATAAAGTTGACGTTTATTTGGCGACAATTTTACTCCCGTAATCCCCATGTGTTGTTCAGTCCTTTCGAGATTATTTCGTTGAACGGAAATTTAATCATTTAAGCTTTTGTTCACCTGAAATATCAGCTATATAATTGATTAATGCCCGTTCCTGGTGGTTTAGCGGTAAGTATACTCGTTACCAAATTAGAACAGAAAATATGCGTACATTCCGAATTATATAACGTTTAATCCGAGTGTATTAAACACCGGATGCAAAGTGTTTCAATATGCATTAGGGCGGAGTGAATTCTTCAACTTTTGAAATTTAATAACCCTGTATGTATAAGATATTCCTATTACATACTAGAATCAGTGAAAAAATTTGAGTTCCCAAAAATAATATCTTCGGCTGCCGAAACCATTTTAAATTTATAATTTTTTAATTTTAATTTTTTGTTACTATGTGCCAATAAATTAAATTGTAGACATTTACTGATTCTTTCAAACAGCTTTTAGTGCATCCATATAATAAATAAGTAAATATATATTTATAATTATGGCGTCAGTGGTCATAGACAGTAACTGTTTATTGCCTAAAACGACACTCCTCTGTGTCTCAGTCTTAGAGCAAGTGTGTCGTACGTTGCATGTGATTTATATTTTAAAATACGCAGAGAAAGAATTAAAAATTGCGCTAATCTAACAACAAAATTTAGTAACCATACGCTAGAAGTGCAGTGCAATTTATTTTGATGGGCGGAGGGACAAAACCTTGGTCCAAGAAAAAAAGGGAATAAGTGCTATCTAAAAACTGTTACCGTTAAGAACATTGTGCTTTATTATCTGAACCCAGATCACAATATCTCGGACATGTAAGTCTGGAAGGGCAAAAACATCTGGAAGTGTAAAAGTAATTAAAACGTCAATACTTGAGTTTTAAAAAAAAAATACTAATGTAAATACAATTGTGGCGATAGGTTGTGAGGAACTGTGGTACCGGTTAAAAAAATGGAGTAATTCTAGATCTAAAATCGGATATAAAGAAGCCGTTACAGTGGTTAGTTTGCTTGCTTCACACGAACGAATTATCACTGCGTCACTTAATGAACTATTTGGATGGAAAAACTTCCAAACCAAGTGGGTTTTCGGGGTAAATTGGCAAGTCTCTAGAATCATGCTAGAATTTACCAGTGGTAGAGATTAAAAAAGTGGAGACTGTGTTACATTCCATAGATGTGAAGACGCTAAGTACAGGTAAAAAATACATGTTTGAGATGTATCAGGGAATCTCCAACAGAACTTTGAGAGAAGATTTAGCTTTAAAAGCACCTGGAAAAATATCCCACGCCAGATGGCTTACAACAGCCAACAGAGTTCTAAGGTTATATATTGCTACTAAGGAACCATCTCAAAACCTTCAAATAATAACTGAATTTATAGTTAAAGTATATGCCGAAAGTTGGTTTGAAATTAAATGTAATTGGTTTTGTAGAGATATAATAACATAATTAGAAGATCCCGACACCTCCCTGACGAACTTAAAAAAGTGATAGATCCTGTAATAAAACGGAACGGGTATTTTGCCCATTCAGAAAACCTTTTTATAGCAATGCTAACCAATGACAGAAAATTTATTAGAGACTTGGCTTTAAGGAGGATTCTAAAATGTAGAAAATCACCGGCGAGAACAGAGGACGTTAGAATATTTCAATTGAATGAACTAACTTTTGATTGTAAAGATTATGTGGACTTAATTGATTGGCAGAATGTCAGTATAAGCGAATCCCCTTAGACAATGGGAATATCGGACGAAGAATTAACTAATATGATTTCTATGGTTCCGGATGAAATACCCCTATTAAGATTTCCCTGCATTCGCAGGCGGTTGAAAGATGTATCAAATTAATAACAGAAGCTTCTATAGCAGTTTTTGGGTCTGAAGCGCGAGATGGGTTCATAAAATCTCGTATTGAATCAAGAGAAATTTTGCCGCAATTTGAAACAAGAAAACAGTTTTCGAAAGTTTTAGACCAAAGAAAAATATATTTCTGTAGGGACGGGAGGGTTATGGTATAACTCGATATGCAGCCACCTCCATGTGGTGAGCACAAGCAGAGAAGAGCTGCATTGTTTATTTTTTTATTAATTTTTTGAAAAATTCCTCTTTATTAAACTTTCAAGGTCATTGCGGCAGCCAAAGAAATTGTCGTAGGACACTCAGATTTTTTTCTCTTGCTAAGTATCTCATAAGACACCTATTGCGTACACAGGCATTTTTCATTTTCCAGCATTTCTTGTTTTACGTCTATTTTCACTCCGCCCTAATATGCATACAAAAGGATTTAAGCATACAATATGCATACAATAGGGTTGTATGTATACGCATACAATATTCTCATAAATTTTTAAGTTTGAGTAAAACTCGACCCAAAAATTTATGAGAGTATTTTGATAAACTGAAGCTTTGTAAAAGTGTATTTGAACTGTAGAACCGATTTAAAAGTTTTAAAATATTGACTAATACATCTTACATGATTTATATACATCGACCAAAACATGTTTTTTTTTTATACTCATCTTGTACATGTTTTGAAATTTTTTTTGTTATCACAATTATGCAACAATAAATAACTATTGAACGCGATATTATTTTAGCAACTGCGTTAGAAAACCTTCTCCTTCGCTTTCTAAGTATCCGAACATAACCTTTCACGAATTATTCTGTCAGTTTCTTCCTAAAAAAGCCAAGGACTGATCTGATCAGCTTTTGGATTTCTTCTAAAGAAGATAACAGGAAGAGAGAATTAATTCGTCTAATCTATTCGCAATGAGAAAACAAATACGAATATTCCATGTTATAAATATACTTATTGAAATTCGTGATTATTCGACAACTGATAAAAAAAATAAAGGAACAATCTAATTTTAGACGTTTTAGAAAAAAGTGGTTTTCACGCCAGAATAAATATTTTAAACAATATTGATGACAAGTTATATGGTAGATATATGGTAGGATTATTAACAAATTAATAGGTTTAAGTTTAAATTATTTTCATTTCGTAACAATAATCATGATTGAATAGTGAACAAAGACAAGAACTTTATATCT
The DNA here is from genome assembly GCA_037954035.1 of Rosalia funebris. Lineage (NCBI taxonomy): Eukaryota > Metazoa > Arthropoda > Insecta > Coleoptera > Cerambycidae > Rosalia > Rosalia funebris. The sequence goes on from JAZFAV010000009.1 coordinate 6,105,968, forward strand.
ATATATCCATATTTTGGCTAAAACTGTAACGTTAATGTGAGAAAATTTATTTTATAAATGATAATATATAATGTAATTGGATAATGTATCCTGTATTAATGTTTTATACATGTTTATATGTGGTTTTTAAAGGCGTTTTGGTTTTGTTAAATTACAAAATCGACAAAATACAATAAAAAGTGTTTTACTCATAGCCGAATCAGTTTTAGTATTGATTTTAGGGACAAACAGTCATGTTTATAGAAACAAACCATTTATCTAATTATTTACAATTGATTGTTCTATAAAACTGAACAAAAAATTATAGGGTGTCATATTTAAAATTCAAAGGTTAGTGTAATTTCAGGCGCCATGGAAAGTAATAAAGAATCCATATCATAATCCAACTATTAACAGAAATATAGAAGTGCTTCCCTTTAAAAAGTATCACCCAGTATATCATATTATAATCGTTAATTAGAAATAACTATCATTAAGATTACTTATCATTGAACTTGAAAAATGATACAGCCTGTTGAAGTTGTCACTATTGCATATTCTGTTCCAAATTGACATTTGAAAAGGACTAATTTTGTCTGTAATATCAGGTGTTAACTCAAGTCGGTGATAGACCGATGTCACTTAATTGTTAGTAGATGCAAAAATATGAAACCCAGACTATGTTATACCACGTGAAATATACATTATTTTGATTAAGTAGAGAGAGAACGCTCGAAAACTAGTCAGTTAAAATTTTAGTTCTACAGTGTTTTACTTTTTCTTCTTGGGTTAGTCTGAAGGGCCATTCATTATCAAGTATCCTATACGGGAAGAAAATATATCGATAAAATATAGGTTTCTGGAGATATGTCTAATATCATAATGATTTCGAAAAATAGCTGGTATTTGCTGGAATACTTCGTGAAAATGTGTCAACAATTACATATTCTATTGGATCTCCTAACAAGATAACAACTCCCATGTAAACGAAAATAAACTGTCATGTTTATTACCATTATTGCATTGGAGAGTAACATGTAAAGTGAAATAATATCCTAAACGAAAATGTAATAGGCCACACGAATTATTCTATTTTACATTTACCTACATCGGACTGCATCCATCATCTGCAAGTATAATAAACTTGCATTTAGACATGATATGGTAAACGAATGGAAACAATTTACAACGCACTCTCTGACGCGAATTGCTTTCTCATCATCAAAACAAACAATAAAGTTAAGGTTCCCGCAGTGAAACATACTGTGGGAAAACGGGAGCCGTGCAATTCTGCAAATAAATGATAACGCTGCTGTTTACGCTTAAATAAAAAAAAAGAAAATAATTTAAATGAAGTTCCCTTCGGTATATATTCTAAATTTACGTTGCGAAGAGCATTTTCCGGTTTCTAGCAGCTAACATGAATGTATTCCTTTGGAGTTATAGTAATTATCCAAACTTGCATACGCAACTGTTGCTCTTTCCGGTTGAAATTCAAATAATATAGGAACGTTTTCTAGAGTTGTTCAGGATTCTGTAGTGTTCTTGTGGGCTATTATTAATTCGATGATAATAATTCGTAAAGGAAACTTGCTTGCGAGTTTAAGAAACTAGTTATATCTTCCAACAGAATGTAAAGAAATTCTCACTACTGAAAATCCGTATTTACGAAGTTATTTACTTACTTTTTAACCGACTTCAAAAAAAGGAGCAGGTTCTCAATTTGTCTGTATATATTTTTTATGTATGTTCGGGTATAACTTTTGTGTTTATGAACCGATTTTAATTATTTTTTTTGAATTGGGTTCACTATAGTTCCAAGGTGGGCCCTTCTTAATTCCATTGGTATTGGGCCTTGGACTTCGAAGATATAAAACGGAACTCCTTATTCAAGTAGCCATCATTCTCAAAGCATCCTTAATAGGTCTACGCATCAATTAAAATTGTAAAATAATAAGTTTTAAAGACAGAACGGATTTAAAAAAAAAGAAAAGTACCAAACTTAACTAAAATGTAAGAAATAAATGTTTTTTACAAAAATTTAATACTTATGTTATTCCATTTAATGTAATTAAGAAATTATTGTTTATTATGCAATTATTATTAATTATTTTATATAATTTTCCAATCGGTGCCGTACAATATTAGAAATGCAAATGCCGGCCCTCGACAATTTTAATTGTAAACTTATTATTATGGTAGCAAGGTATATATATATATATATATATATATATATATATATATATATATATATATATATATATATATATATATATATATATATATATATGTTTTACTTAGCGCTGACTTCGAAATCGTATAAAGGAATTAATAATAATTACATAATAAACAATAACTTCTTAATTGCATTAAACAGAACAACAAATAAGTATTAAATTGTTGTAGAAAACATTTATTTCTTGCTTTGTAGTTAAATAACTTTTTTAGGTCGGTTTTTTATACTTGCGTCACTTTATTATGAAGTAAATAAAACGTAAGCAATTAACCGTAGATAATGTAGGACCTATCAAGTGCGTATTAGAGTAGATTATTACAGAAGCTAAGTAAACTACTCAGAATAAGTTGTTAATCTATTACAATATATATTATATATATATATATATATATATATATATATATATATATATATATAATATACAAAAATAAAATAATTAAGGTTCATGTAATAAATAAACAAACATATATTATTACTCATAAAATAGTTCAAGTTGTTTTTATACTTTATTAATAATTGCAGTTATTGAATGATTTATACTGAACGTTGAATGATAATCTGTCTGATGATTAAAACCGAAACATGTTTATTTAAATTTAGCCAGAATCCCCAAAAAAACAGGTCTAGTAAAATATTTTGTTATTATCTGATTTTAAAAAAATGCTGAAATACATCAATATAATTTTTACACGCGAATGACTGATATAAATACAAATATATTTTCAAGTATATATGGAATCCCCATTATTTTTCAAATACGTTTTCACGTCAGGAATCTATTACTAAGCATTTTTAATGTTTAAGATACTTTAAACAAATACAATTAAGTATAGAATTACTTCTCTCAAAGAAGATTTAACATTAAATCCTTTTGATCCATTATTTTGTATAGAGATAGCTTCTAGTTCTTGTCATCAATCGTAGAAAGAAAACGTCCAGGGATTGCCTTTGCCACTCCTTATTAATGTGTTTTTGTGTATTTCTACACCACTGCTCGCAACCGGACCGAGAGAATCACTTCCGCAACTCCAAATTTCACAGATTAGAACCAACCACTATCTCAATAGCAATTGACCTAGGTATCCAGAATTGCTGTTGTGTAACGAAGGTAATTTCTTAGCGGTTTATAACTTAAATATCACCAATAACGGTGTAATTTAATTATGACTATATTTATGTTGTGTATATTTATAGGTATTATAGAGCTCAACGTTGTATATCTTTTTGAATTTATTAGTACAGCAACACTTTAAGTACTATAACATTATCGTATCCCTATCTCTTTAAAAATACAGAAAAACTAGATATCATCCTCTCCGCGAGTAATGAGAATTAGAGGTGTATAAAGTATATAATAAAGGGCTTAGAATTGAACCCTGTGGTATATCAGACGACGCTTTAAGAGAGAATTGATCTAATTTCGGAAAGATAATTATAAAAAAAGCTAGGACAATATTAGACATTGCAGTATATTTAATATAGATAATCATATCTTATAGTTAATGGTATTGAACTTGATATTAATATTATCATAATCCTGTACATTAGTCTTGATACTATGTAATATATTCTGTGCTTCATATTAACAAGTTCGCTTAAATTGAAATTGCGGAATACCTGACTTAATATTGTTTTTATAATAGTTATTTTGATTAGTACTATACATTGATAACAATATATTGATAAAAATAATTTAAATCATCAAGGTTTTTTTTTAGTTTACCAGTTTAGTTTTTCTTATTATACTCTTTTATTCATACTGATATTGAAAATAGGCTTTCGTCCCATTTCTATATGCCAAATAAAGACTAAATTTATTTGTGACCTATATTTTTTGTTTTAAGATATTTTTGAGAGCTTTATCTCTAGAGAATATAAAAAAACATATATTATCAGTGACCCAGCGTCAGTGTTTTTCAGTGATTTTTATAGTTTTAAGTGGGGTATGTGTATTAAAAAATATTAAAATGGTGTAATTAAGGAATGAAATTTCGTTATTTAGAATATTCGTATCATTAAAACGTATGGATTGTAAGTGAGTAATAAATAAACTGTTATCAAAATTTCTGATGTCTGTTATGGTCCTAATAATCGGTGGAAATATATTCCGTGTACAATTTATAACACAATAGACTATGTTGTGATCAGAGATATGACTAATATTAATTACTTTGTATTTTCTATAATACCGCAATAATTGTTGTTTGTTGTAATTAAATCAATTAATGCCAAACAGATATGTGTTACCCGCATAGGCTGTGCTACTACCTGCTTAATAATATAGATTTTTAATTTTAAGTTGTTTACGATACGCATGGGAAGTAAGCTTAAAAGCTAGCTTAAATCCATCCATAATTGTTCAACTATACCATTAGTGTGAATGTCAAATCACTTTTTATATCCCCCTATCTATTAAGTTTATTATTCCTCCATTACCAGCTTGTATCCTTTCAACTTAATATTTACTTTATCTATAGCCAATCAACCTTTAGTGTTCACATATTATTGGAAGAACTAAGGAACCAATGTTATACTATAATGACTTAATTACCTACTCTCATTTAAGGTGTTGAAATAAAAAAATTCTATTGGTGTTAAAACCAGTAAAAATAAACTATAACCATTAGGTGTATTAGGTGTGTATTAGGGTTGAATTTTAGCAACGTTACTCTAAGCAATAAAAATGTAAGGTTTTTATTTTCAACGAGATGGAGCAAGATTATATTGCACAATTTGCAGCATACTTGCTTTAGTATTATTTTTCTTATTAGACATATTTCCTTTAGTTATTTACAATCTACGTCAATTTATAGTATTAAGTAAAATTATATTATATTACAAATGTTACACGTTTTGCATGTGGAAGGAAATCATCTAATGATGTTTCACCTTATTCTACATTATTTTAGTTTTGAAGCAGATTCTTTTGCCAAATTCTAGCAAGTCTTCTTGTGATCGGACCATTATTGAATAGCTCCTGTACTAGCTCGTCATATCGTCATATATGGTACGTTTGACGTCATTGTTCGGTAGATTTAATCTCTGATGAAAGGAATCTTTAAATCATCGCGAAGTATCTAATTACTTACGTACCATGGAGCATTAATTATCGATCATAGCACTTTAGACTCAAATCTTTGGATGATGTTTTTGGTATTATTTAATATCTCGAAATTGATTTGCTGAATCAAACGATTTAGTGGATTTAAAGCACCAGATGAAAAATGCCAGTCTGAGAATTATTGAGTATGTACAGAGAAATTACACAGAATGCAACTACACACAACCTTTATATCGAAGTGAAATATTTAAACATTCCTTTTTGTATACAGCAGCGTATGTCGTTAATAACCTACCTACCCAATAAATAATATGTCAGTGGTAACAGTCAAAAATAAATTAAAAAGGAATATACTTTCATTAAATTTACGATATTTTAATATACGCCTATTTTAAGATATATTCTTATTTTTTAGTTTGCTAAGTGCCAAAATTCGATTTTGTCATTGCAAAATGGTCTGTATGCATTTGCCAATAACATAAACATCGGTCTATGTGCATAAAGCGTTCTTTAAGCATCATGTGTTCTCCTCTAGGTAGCAGAAATGGTCCCAGAATTGTCCAGAAGTCCAACACTGCTTCCTGTTACTAATGGTCTATGTGCCATAACCATCTCTGTGCTTATATTCTTATTGAGGCATTTGTTTACAAACGTTCAGTTTGCTGAACGAGTTCTCATGAATTTTATACCAAAATGAAGCGAAAGAAGGGGGAAGGGAGTAAAATTCGAAAAGATGCGAAGAATCCTGCAAAAGAAGTGGTATGAACAGGTGATTCAGGCGTTGGTCATATCGTGTATTATTGTTTTTTTTTCTTTTCATTGCAGGTGTCCTGCAAATGCAAATTAGGTTGCAAAGCCTTTTAGATTGAACAGAAATGTAATTTGTTCCGCGCATTCTATGAAACTAATGCATATTGGCAAAATCAAAAGAGGAAAACGTGGAACATATGAAGATCCTGCGAACAGTAGAAAAATAAATGCGGTTTATTATACTGTACCAAAAGGATATTGGAGGAGTAGCTCAGGTGTGCCGAAAAACGTTTGAAAAGATTTTTGCCTTAACCTATAGAAAAGTTCAAATACTGTTGACAGAAGAAGAAGTGGGGGACCTGATGTATTAAGAGAATAGAGGCAATAAATAGGAGCACAAAACATATACCGAAGGAGATGAATAGAACGTTGTTAATCATGTAAATCTGGTTCCACGTGAAATAAGCCATTACACACGGAACCATACTTCAAAGGAATACCTTAGCCCTGACTTAAACGTGCATCGTTTGTATTGAAGTTATAGAGATGTTCCCTGACAGTAACTTGACTTAGGGATTAACATACCAAGTTTTTCGAAGAAAATTTCCCAATCTAAGCTTCAAACCCCCGAGGAAATACACGTGCACTTAAACTATAATTTGTGTTACTACTTCTTGACTTAGAATGATCTTAAAGATGTTACCTTTACATTTAAGATATATTGACATAAAGTTTCATTTTGTTTTTGTAAAAACCATTACTGTATACTTAAATCGTATTAAAATAATTGATTCAATTCAATTTTGTTTTATTTATGCAAAGAAAAAGTTAATGGAAATAAAAGCTAATGGATACTGTGCACTTTTTTTCGGATTGGTGGTTTTTGGCACTTAGGCCGTTATTTAATTACACTCTTCATTTATAATCAATTAAATATGTTAATTGTAAATTATATATGCTTAGGGAGTGTTGTAAATGAACTTCGCTGATTCACTTTCCTTTTGAAAAAACCTTTACTTCTGCTTTTTTTCAATAAATGTATTATTATTATTCTTTTGTCAATTAACACTTTCAACAATATCCCCCAACTTAAAAAATGATTGACATTGAAAAGTAAATAGTTTATTATTTAAGTGTTAAAACATGGTATTCAATTTTGGAGTAACAGATTTAGTACTTCAGCAATATTATAAATAGTTTTACCATAAATTAAATGAATAAATCGTACAAGAACATCAACTTTGGTAAAATAGAGATAATAAATCTTGCCTTTAGATAAATTTGAAAGAACAAATAATACTACAATATGTTAGAAATTTAGATAATTTTAATTGCAACATCACACGAAATTAACGACGGGCAATGCAACGAATTATTGCTTTTAAAATGTACCGAAATCCGCGTTATAATTTACCTACTATCGCATTACACACTTACCAAAAAGCAACACAATTTTCTTTGAATTTTAAATAACGACAGTAATATTTTTGGACAACCTGAACTTTACAGATAAAAGCAACAAAAACATCTATTATATAACTTCTCCCGTCACTCGAATGCTATTATCGGAGCCCCTAAGTAGAAAATCAATATAACATAATTACGAAAATGCGGTTACTCTTCGAAATTGTCAGTTATATGCAACCCCGTCGAAAGGAAAATCTAATTTCCTACAGGTCCTCGAAAATGTATCGTTGACCCGAATTACCCCACACTAATGGCTAAGCATCCTCCTCTATGTCATGTCATTTTAAATATTGGGTCAAAAGATAAAAACATGTTTAGTAGGTACAGCCGGTACAGGTGTACCTAGTAAGCTCATGAGTTGATGGGTTGGGTGTCTATTTAGAAGGAAAATTAGCACCAGTCATGGAAATGAATTTCATACACTTTTTGAAACCGTTTATCATTCACGTAATCAATTTTTGCATAGGAGATGCAATTGCAAAATAAATAGTACATTTTTTATAATCATTACAAAAAGAACAGAATAGAGTAACTCATTCATGAATTACTGCATAGAGATTAGACAGAGAGTATAGATATAAATCTCTCCGTATACATCTTTATCGATGCGATCTCTGTCAGTAACATATAAATCGGAAATCGAGAAAGGAACCACCAAACCGAATTTCCGAATTATATGTTACTGACAGAGATCGTATCGATGAACATGTATACCCCACAACTTTCATTCGGCATTTGTCCTGGATCGGCGTACCGTGTATGGCACTGATGAGAACTAATAAGTTCGAAACAGCTGTATGTCCTTCGGTTCCGCTCCGGGACAGATGTCGAATCCTACCTATGGAGGGTTTTATTTTTTGAAACCTTATCTGATCGTGCAGAAACATGAGAAAGGGATCGAGGATCGCTTCAAGGTATAATCTAATGCCTGACGGGGCTTTAGCCCGAGGAGTAGTTGTTTCCTAGAGCGATTATGTAATAGCTTTGCTATTCGGGAACTACTTTGATAACCGCTTGGCGGTTTGGTGGTTCCTTTCTCGATTTCCGACTTATATGTTACTGACAGAGATCGTATCGATAAAGATGTATACCCCATAAAGTTCATCCGGCATTTGTCCTGGATCGGCGTACCGTGTACGGCACTGATGAGAACTAATAAGTTCGAAACAGCTGTATGTCGTTCGGTTCCGCTCCGGGACAGATGTTAAATCCTACCTATGGAGGGTTTTATTTTTTGAAAAGTGTGTATAGTAATTAAATATGTGTGGAGTCGATGCATAAGAACGTCATCTACCTACTAATTGTGGAAGCAACTAAATCATCAAGAACTCACAATCCGAGTATATATTTTACTATACTAATGCTGCCTATGGAGTTGTTTGGATCTATCAAATTATTTTTAATGATTAGCGAGACGAATTATTAAAAAGTAAGTTCTCTAGTTACTGAGCTCTAATTGTCATGTCTATATATTATTTTAGTAGGTATTTTAAGCTTTTCGAAATTTTTATTAAATAATATTTGAATGACTTTGTTTTTACTGAATGAAATCTGAACTTTACTATATGAAACATTTATACAATATTTATGTGATAAAATAAATATGTAACTTTTCGTAGCTTCGTTTCGTAAGAGACATTTAAATGCATGTTTTTTAAATAGGCATTTTTCGAATATTCAGTTTATAATTTACTAACATATGAAGAGTGGCTCATTTGGAACTATAGTATTAACTCACATGATCTTGAAGGCCAGTTGGTGTCAGCATTCTATGGGACAACATGATCAAAAAATTTGGCATGCAACAGAGTTATGGTTGCACGTGCTATATGACACGTTGCATCGTCTTGCTGAAACCACATGTTTTTCAAGGCCAAATCACCAATTTGGTGGAAAAAGAAATTGTTTAACATGTCACCTTTGCATTGCATTATCACCTTCATTTTCAAAAAAGTATGGTCGAAGTGGAGTAACACTCCAAAGTTACATCATCTCTATATTCTAACCAATTAACTACGGTGTTGTAAATGTTCCCTAACTTTTAATTGTTATATCAATTGAACTTTATATGCTGGCAAATGCAGATCTTTCTTTAAAATTCGATGCGTGGTGGCTATTGATTAATACATTGTTGTGCACGACGTCGAATTGATATATTTCAACACTCCCATACACTTTCTATCACTGCAGCAATATTTTCATCTGACCGACCACGATGAGGATGTATTGGTGTTGTAATATCAGAACCCGTTTCTTCAAATTTCTTTATTAAGTTATGGGCTGTTAATTCTATAGACACTTTTGTCCTAATTTTGTGCGAATTTTTCTTAATGCAACTGTACATCACCGCACACATTCATAAAACAGTCGTACACAAACTATTCGTTATTAAACTGTTAATCACTGCGTATTGAAATCATATGGTTTGTAGTTAATGGTTTTTAAATACTGACACCCTATTTTTTATAGAAAACAAATGACGCGAAGTTCAAATCTTGTAGTTCCAACTGAGACACACTATATAATGCCCTATTATATATTAATTTCATCCATTGACGACTCGTGGGTGTATTGTTACATGGAAGTTGTAAAATGATTAATAGTATATAACTTACCAGTATTTGTAGAGGAAAGCAGCTTCTCTACCTCTGGCATTTACAAAAATTTTGATAATTTTTTCATTCAATTTCAATTTATTTCATTATTTTCCTATAGACTATATGATGTAGATTTTTTAAATATGTAACTCTAAAATCAAAATTTAAAATGGTGGATTCGATGCGGTGGCATATTATACCCAAATATTTTATTGTTAGGAACTGGATTGGATATTGGATCTAAAGTTGCTCGCAACGACTTTAAATTGATTACTTAAGGGTTGTCGGTTATCAATATCGTTGATCAATAATCTGAAGTCAATATTAAAACATTCAAAATACCGGATTCAATATGGTGGCCATATACTCAAACGCACCTTATTCAAGGGTACCCAAAACTGCTCACAATTATCATAAATTGATTATTCAAATGTTTTTGAGGTCACTGGTGATGAATATGAAGTCGAACTTTGAAAAATTATAATGGTGAATTGAATGTGGCGTTTATACATTTAAGTATAATATTTTAAGGATCTTGGAAACGTATGGAGTTTCATCCCGTTGACGTGGAATATCTCAAATCCCAAATCTTAGCAACACTAGTTTTTCATATTATCTTTTTCTTTGATTGTTAACTGTTTTTGTGATCTCATATTAAACTATTCAGTTTTCTTAAAAAAAAACCCTTTGAGTATTTTACAATTACCTGTAAAGTTAATAATACTGTGAGAGGTAATTTACTATTTGTTATTTTCTGTACGGTCGAATAAATATAGAGTACCGCCCATTCCGAATTGTTGTGTTATACTGTTAAACTTGGCAACCTTGTTATAGGGAATGTCATGCTGCAGGATTCCTATGAACTAACTCCAACATTCGTGAATAATTGAAAGTATTTTTCTGCCATATCTAAGTAACTGTTACCAAGGAAAGTAAGTTCTTGTTAATCGACTTATATTATCAAAATGTATGTTCCATAAGATATATTTGTAGTGGACTATAAACACCCAATAGATAACAATTAATTAATTTCAGTATACTTTATGTTCTTAATAACTATATTCAGCGACAATTTTGAGACTATGAGAATGATTAGCACTAAAGTATATCCATTATTGTCGGTGTTACGGGAAACTTATCCAAAGGGTACATCTTACTCACTATATCAACTTCTCTCTGGTACATTTTACTCACGATAAATATGAACAATTCTATTCATATATACATTTTACATATTTGGACATTCAAACATTATTCTTATCCCTATTTCGATTTCCCGGCTGAAATTTTATTGCATTTAATTTGTTATTTTTCTTTACTGCGCTGCGGCTATTCACATCGCTAACAGGCTTTTTATCTTCTCTAATGCGGCCTTTATTTCCGTTGGTATACTTTTGAACAACAATGGTCCGATGAAGAGAAAACCGCAGCAATAAAAAATAGCCGAACAGCCTGAATGGTCCTTATTACTAGCCCGATCACATATAGAGTGGGTCGGTCGTCGGCTCGGCAATGCGTTAGTGGTGCAGGAGGGCACATGTCAAGGGCCATTACGTGTCACGGCTCATTGCCACCTAACACATCTAATGGGGCAAAGGCGACGCCACCACCCACCGTAGCTCTTTCATCACCACCACATAAATTCGCTAATAAGGGAATTTAATTTAACGCGCATAGGCAAAGAGGAATCGCCAGTGAATCCGTCAATCAAATCATTACCGTATGACGGCAAAAAATAACACCTTTAATTTAAATTTATGCCATCCTAGACTTAATTCATACCATTTCTAATTAAATTAATATACAGTGGGTGTAAATATGACATAAAACACAAAACCTGTCACTAGGGACCGATCATTTTAGCCCGGTTTAGGCTAGAAAATATACCAATATCCCCACTCGTTCATTAATACTAGGCCCAATTCGCCATTATGATCCACAATATGAAAATATTATAAACACCTCTATATGACAGCATGCATGTCACCCATCCATTTTTTGGATGCGAAAGCAAGTACTTCTATTACTTTCATGCCAGGCACTGAACCGAGTACCCATCATTTTCTCTAAAGTATTTCTAGATAGTTTTGATATTTTTGACGAACACGATTTGTTAATTTATGAATCATATCTTATAATTCAATCTCATAAGAGGAAATAACTTAAGGGACCATCCCATTTTACTTAGGCCATCAATATCAAGAGTAGGAGTATCAAGAATAATATTAATTAAGTACATATAAAAAATTATTCTTGGGTCTTCCTGAAAGTATCACTACAAGTATAAAGTGACAAATAACTTGATGGAAATCTAAATAACCGTATTTTAATAATGGTTAACTTGAATGTGTAATCATTATCACATATCTGCCAGAGAAACTTGTTAACCTATAAATTATATTAATTTTCAATGGCACCTGATTGGAAATAAAAATTGTACAAAAATTGTATACAAGATGCCCACTATGGAATAACGTTTATAGCTTTTTAAAGACACCCTGTATGAACAAATTTGTTCAGGCAAGTTTTTTTAATTTTTCGTTCATTTTGGTAACCTAGATTTTCTTTTGAAGCAATGGTAATTTTGTTGCCATGGCAACCAATTTTGTTTTTTATGTCACCACACTATCTTGTGTTCTTATTTAGAATCAGTTCTTTTTTTGCGTACGGACGTATAAAATGTAGGTGGGGTTGAATTACAATATAACTATAATATAATGAAGCAAAAAAAAATGGTTAATTAGAGAAGTACAAATTATTATCAGAAAAACAATTTGACTTTAAAGAGGACAGATTTACTCAATGCAATGGTATATTTAACATTTACAATATATACAAATCTGGATAAATGAAAAACCTCACTATGGATTTTAGTAGATCATGCAAGAGCATTTGACACTATTAGGTAAGAGACAGGTATAAGGGGAACGTATTTCTCTTGTAGATTTATTGAAATCCTATTTAAGTAATAGAGAACAATATGTTAAAATAGATAGGATACGAAGTGAGATGAAATTGGGGGAACATGGCGTCCCTCAAGGTACCCTAGTTGGACCATACATATGTATATCAACAGATTACTCATTCTTACATAATCGGGAGGGTTAATTTCCTTTGCGGATGATACTGCTATTGCATATGCCTGGAATGACGTAGTCGATAAAGCTGAAAATAATTAAAAAAAAATAAAATTGTGGTATTACTGTCGCTTACTTAAACCAAATACTTCTAAAACTGAACACTTACGATCTTCTATTAACCGATGGATAGTATATCCCCTAGCTATCTTCTCTTAAAATAAAAACAGAGGCACAATAATTCGAAATTCAATCAGCTGAAAGAATAAGGTACCTAGGGATATTAATAAATCAATATCCTAAATGGGATTTGCATATCAATCATATTGTAATAAACATCCGAAGTCACCTTACTAAATTTAAGTATTTCAAAAAATACGTTGGCGTATACCACTTAAAAATGATGTATATACTTTAGTGGAGTCTATAAAAAAGTTACATAAAGGAAAGGAAATAGAACACAAATGGATTTAAAAAATAATGTATAAAAAATACGTTAAATATACAAGTGATCTTCTATTCATCTAGTATACTTCCTTGTAGTTCTGAGTTATTTTAAAAAACACATATTATTCACACGTTTAGAAGAAACAAATTCATTAATTGTGCTCAAAAGAACTTTCTTGTAAAGGGAAGTGATTTCCTTCTCCTGTTGGATCTTGTGCCTATAATTCTATTATAGACCTAATGAAAGAAAATGAAATATATAAATTCTATTAAATTACTAAGAAAAAAAAATTCATGGCGTACAAATTCCCAGATGTATAGGGTTATCAACATCACATTCTACCCTCTTTAACTGTTTTATTTTTTAAAATAGAAAAATGGTAAATAGAAAAGTTGTAGGAAATTTTACTACGATATCAGACATGTATTTAGAAAAACAATCGAATCTCACGTTTCGGAAGTCTAGACCAAACTTATGTTTTTTTTTTAATAGAATACCCTGTCTCTTTTTTGATTTTTGAAATCTTCGTGCTTTTCTGATTACAACAATATATACATGTTCTAGTAGTTTGCACAGTATCACCATTTGAAATATCGAATATCAAACAAAATCAAGATCGCCATGGAAAATTTGAAACAATAATAATTATGAGAATTGTTATAAACAGTGTTTGACTTTGACAGCTTGTCTGAGGTGTTAGTTATTGTATTCCCCCGTTATCTTTTAAAAATGGTATATTATTAATATACTATTAGTGAAAAAAATTACATTGTTGAATGTTACGATTTGTCCGAAATGAATGTGATGCGTGCTAGACGTGAATACGAACGAAGATACCCTGGGAGAATCATATCACATAAAACATACTTCAAATATATTTATAATAAATTAAGAATTACTGGAAGTTTGAAAAATAGGGATAAGAGAAATAAACCAAGATATGTTTCAACTGAGAATACGCAGGCAGCAGTTTTATTATATTTCGTGGAAAATCCGAGACACTCTATTCAAGATGCATCAAGATATTTACAAATTTTATGGACGTCGCTCCAAAGAATATTGAAGATCCATAAGTTTAAACCATATTGCTTCCGTCCAGTTCAAACACTGTATGGAAATGATAATTATAGAAGGCAACAATATTGCCGTTTGATGTTGGAAAGACAAGCGGAAAATGAACTGTTTGTAGGTGCGTATTATTTTATAAATTATTACAATTAATGCTATTACTACTACTGCCACTAGGCTACTTCTTCAACTACTGCTAAACTTCTATTAGATACTCTATTACTAGGTACTTAAAATAATTACAGATTCTATAATGTGGACTGATGAAGCCAATTTTTCAACATGTGGTATTTTTAATAGAAAAAATACTTATCACTGGTCATCATAAAATCCACAACCGTTTATATCAGTTCATCGACAAGGTCATACTTCAATCAATGTTTGGTGTGGTATTTTTCGAAACTTAATTATTAGATCAGTATTTTTTTATGGCGGTTCTACTGACAAAAATATTATATCTTTTAAGAGGAGAGATTTTTGATTTAATAATTGAATGAAATGAGCCGAATATTTTTTGGGAACAAGACGGTGCTCCAGCACATAAATCAAATGTTGTTAAGCGACATTTAGATAATACTTTTATAGAGTGGATAGGTTCAAATGGAACCATCTTATGGCCGGCCAGAAGTTCTGACCTGACCCCACTGGATTTCTTTCTGTAGGGCACTTTGAAAGATCGGGTATATACAGAAAGGTCAAATAACATAGAAGAACTTAAAGAATGAACGAGATATGAACGAGACTGGTATTTTGGCTTACAAATTAAATTTGTTAAGGAGGTATGCTCTCTGTATTGCACAAAATGGATGTATTATAGAACACCTTCTATAATTTATAATTATAGTTTTTAATAAAATGTTGCATTCCATTCAGAAATACTTTTTTTAAGATAACTATGATAACATCAAAAATAAAATCTAATTTAAACTATCAAACTCTGTTTATAACAATTCTCGTAATTATTGTTTCAACTTTTCCACGGCGATCTTGATTTTGTTTGATATTCGATATTTCAAAGGGCAATACTGTAGATTTCAAAAATCGAAAAATAAACAGGGAGTTCTATTTAAAAAAAACATAAGCTTGGTCTAGATCTCCGAAACGCGAGATTCGATTGTTTCTCTAAATACATATTTGAGATCGCAGTAAAATTTCTTACAACTTTCATATTTACCCATTTTCTTCTATTTCAAAAAATAAAACAGTTGCTTAAGGGGGGTAGAATGTTATGTGGATGACCTTGTACACCACACCAGTTAATAGACTTCAAAAATGCACCACCACCGCGGATTGTACATAATGCCACTATTATTTATATATTATATTTTTATGTATAGCAATTTGTAAAAACATCCATCTCAAATTTTTTTTTCAACTTTTGTATGCTTGTATGATGTAATTGCATAATATATTTAAGCAGATAAGATATACTTAAGGTATACTCTACACCGACTAGTTTTCATTTGTGTATACCATCTTCTTCTTCTTTATTTCTATGTTACGTATAATAATACTGGTAAATAATGCATTGCATTAGTTACCAGATATGTATATTTTTATATTGTATTTTAAACACAATTATTAAAAATACTTAAATATTATTTTATTGCTTTATAATTATTATTACATTCATGCCGACATATTTATTTTGTGGAGCCCGTGTATAACCTTCTTTCCTTTTCATCCAGTCCTATTCAGATTTTTTGTTCCAGATCGTTAGAATTATTCTATTAATCCCCTGAGACATTCTCTGTAAATAATATTATAAGGAAACCTTTCACTATGTAGTCTTGATCTTTCACTAAACAAGCTTGATATACGCTACTTCTACTTCTTTTACGGCGTAAATAAGAATGCATTTTCCACATAAGTATAACTAATCCAAATGCAAGAAACTCCGTGTCTATTTAAAACCAACTACTACTCGGTATCTATTTACAAACTCTGGTTGTGGAGACTTGACTCCAATCATGCGAGTGTATAATAATCCCCTGTACTGAACTCGACCCCGATCACTACAATAATGAAAAAATACGTGTTCAATATTATATTTTGCAGAGGAAAATTGTACCCCAATATCTTTATGAATTTTCGTTGGCCTTTTTGGACAATTTAAATCAAGGAAATTCTCTTGATTCTATATGTCAAGTTAAAAGTTTATTGTTTTAGTCAGCCTGTAAAAAAACACTGTAAAGTTGACATGATCTTATAACACTCTTAGTTGTGTTTGATATGTTCATAATAAAATCAAACAAAAAAATATTGACGTCGATTAATAACTTAATGTATCGTAAAACTTAATCAACATTAAAAAAAATATATTTTTTACTATTCTACGACTGTATTTCAAAATTGGGCTTACCCAATTACCCAATTTGCAGAAAGAATCTTAATGCTTTCTGCAAAATACGAAATTAATTACACAAAAATCTATTCACACTAGATATGCAAGAAAGATAGTGTGTAATAAACTTGATATTTAATAAACATAATGTAAGATAAACAATGACGATTTCGGAGAGCTAAAAATAAATTATAAAATATTCGTCTCAAAAATTAATTTGTTGCACAAATAGCTATTATTATTGGTATATTGAAAAATAAGCGTTCATTTATATTTTACAAAAATAGTAAATTATAATCACGTATTCACACATACAACTATTTACTCTCTACGAGCTATAAAAAAATAAACTATTTACTGTATTAGAATTGTCTGATTTAAAATACACTAAATACCTGTTGAATCACGGATATAAACAAATCTATTAAGTTTTCTCATTATCGCCTACTGTTTAGCGTCACCTTTTTTAGTACAAATTAGTATAATTAGTTGCAATAGGTATAAAAGTGAATTACAGCACAAATACGCCAAACAGTAGTTTGGAATTGTGATAAACGTGTGTACTGTATTTATTTTTAATCAAAATGTGTAGAACCTTATTTTTGTTACTCGTTGCAAGTGCAGTGTACAACGTTAGTTACAGTAAACCTCTAGTACAAAATGGTCCGAATAAAGAAACAGAGACACTGTATGACGTGAATTTAAATACTCCGGTAATACTTGTCAAACTGCCTACACCTGAAGCCACTGAAGAATACGACAAAATTATTCCTCTTGATAGTGTGGATGAAGAAATAAAACAAGATACCCGAAACGACGACCTATTATATAGTTATAATGATGTAGGGAGTTTCCTATTACCAGGTGAAATAGAAAACGACAATTATAATCTGCGACACTTCCGTCGTGGTTCATATGTACCATTCTTTCAAGTGAGACGTTACTATGTCCAGAAAACTAAAGTTTGAGGGACTTTCTTACATTTACATCGTTTTTCAAGACTGATATTCTTAATTTATTGCTTCACTGTTGTAACAAATAAATAATATCCATAACCTGTTTTTAATGTGATATATGTATTGAATAAAATATTTTTGAAAGAAAAAGGGTTTTCAATTTATTTTAAGCATGTATTATATTTGAATTGAGTTTAGTTGTCTAATATTAATGTAGCAGATATGTAAGTACCTGAAAAATATTAGTTTTTATTCAATAAAATATTGCGTTACTTTTTCCTATATTATAGAAAGTAATTTAATATCATCTTCGTCAGCACAAAATGTTGCCGACCTGCTGAGGACTATTATGTGACCTCTTATGAATTCAAAGTTGTTAAATATCGAAAATATATTCGAATAAAGAACAAGGTATCCTACTGATAGATGCACTAAAATATCAGTTGTAGTTAGGAGGAATATAATAAATGCGTTTAATCTAAGTATTTTAATCGAATGCACATCAAGGAGTTATATTTTTGTGGAAGACAAAATTATTTATTACTCATGAAAATGATACTTGTGTTATTTCTCAAGGTTAGTAAAATATTGTCATTCTAAATTTAGAAACTTGGATCTGTTAACTGTTAATTGATGTAATGTATATAACAAAACATGTACCTGGAACATGTACCTACAAATTCACGTTTTTTTTTAATATATAACATACAATGCTACAGTGCTGATTAACTAATTTCCATAATATTATTATAGGACGAAACTGTTAAGAACTGCTATAATTTTGAAAGTTTATTTATTTTAGAATCTTCAGTATATTTTGTGTGACAAGGTTAAAAACTCATTTACATAGAAACATGTTTGGAAACAAATATTATTTAATAACAATTAGAATATGTCCTTTTGTGGAGAAAACAAGTGTATAGTCCTAAAATAAAATCATTAGCTAGTATTAAATGTTTAATGTATACGGAAGATTCCTATGAAATGTTTCCTCACACGTTGTTTACATGTACAATTGCGCAGAGGCTCCATATGGTGATTGGTATATTCAAAGCTCTCCGCGGAGAGAATTCCATTTGTTATTTAGCAGGTAGATGGCCATAACGTTATTCTGTATAGAAGTGCGTCCAAACATGCAACAACTAAGCATAACGTAACGCCGCCCCGTGACATATTTAAAGGCCACGCAGTGTAACATCGTAACGTCGTCGTGCAACATCGAAGCTTTCCATAAAAGCTTATCGGTTTTTTACCGTCACATCAAAGGCTTGTACCACGATGGCATTACACATCCCCCTTCCATGTCTGGACGGGACTGCGTAACAATACTGAGGGATGGATCGGCGTGGTATTACGAATCGCTGTAACGCGTCGATGTCCTATTGCGGGTAAAAAGTATGTGTCCTGTTGCGATATTGTGTCATGATGGTAAGTTACGCGTCGGTGATACGTTGCACTTTGACGTTGCATGTCTGCACAGATCTTAAGAAATACATAATTTGTGATTGCGTACATTGTGGTTTATGTGGTTGTGACCCTAAAGCAGACCTTACACATATGCAACACCGATACGCGATATGCGATATGGTATAGACGATATTTTAAGTGCAAGTTTATACACAAACGCAACTTAAATTGCGTTTATTGGGTGTATTTTTCCACATACATGTGTATACATTTTATGTTGAAGGCTACTTCTTCTGTCATTGCCAACAGACGGACGCACAAACTTTTAAAACAAATAAAAAAAATAGAAAATAATAAACCTAATTTAGATGTTATTTCAGCGGATCGATGAAGATGACCAAACTAGAAAGTAATATATCCGGTTAACTTCTGGCCTTCTCTTTTGTTCCGAGATGTACAAGTGTTCAATATTTTAGGCAAAAAGCAACCGACTGCATTTATTTTCACAACGAACAATGAAAAGGAAATTAGGGAATTAGCACGAACTATGCTGGCTGGTAAGAATGTTGGCTGGAAATCGGAGTTTTCTTGGAATCGTCCCTCCTTCGAACTAAATTTTAAGGACCCCTTGTTTATATTTACCCTTACCTTTCTATTTACCCGTACATGCAAAATACGCGTTATTAATTTAAATTTATCTCTCGCTTTTGATTATAAACTACATAATTATATATATATCTTAGCTTTATTTTTTTGTATTTTATCTTTTTCGATAAAACTGGTAGCCTCGCCCATAAGAAAACTCCTAATCTAAAATAGTACTTCTATTTAGAATTCTTTTTTATTTTTCAAAAACTATTTCAAGGGCTTTCTGCTTCCATTTTAAAAGAATATCGTAGCCAAAATATCACCCACAATACGACAAATCATGTTTCATGCAATATCAAATAAATGATACGATATCGCATTTCACTGGTGTTAAGAGCTTCCATTTAATTTTACGGTACATCTTTCATGCGATACAGATTTCATCTCGCATAGCGCCTGTCATATACCGCGTGTTTCATTGGCGTAAGACCCGCCTAAGCAATCAGAAGATCTCTGTGGAAAAAAATGTAAACAATTATAATTACCACAGGATTATGGCTCAAAGAAATAGCTGTCCTAATTATATTCAGCAGAGGGAATATAAGATAATATATAATTTGTGCCATATATTTACTGTAGTATCTATTTCTTTTATCAGATAATCCAAAGAATGTTAGCTGATCCTTGTTTCCTGGGATTTTGTTGAACTTTTTTACAATATTCTAAATAAGTTTGTAAGATATTAATATATTTTGTAATGTTTTTTTTTTGTAAAAAAAAAAATATTAAATATTCTTACCGCTTACAAAACATTCTAGCATTATTGAATGTCAAATAATCTGTATATATCATGTCGCGCACTTAAATTTTACACCTAAAACTTAAATTGTAAGGCAATGCAATAAAAAATAAAAACCTCACATCCTTCACAAGACACCATTGGGTTAGGTTCAATAAATTATTAGGTTCAGGCGGAATAAAGCTAGCGCAGTTGACGTTGATATTCCGTGTCTTGTCCGTTATTGTTTTATATTAAACGCAAAAGTTTTTTTCTGGCACGTGGAATGTAGAATTTTAAGCTAGTGTCGTATTTTGATAGTACTTACCCACTTAGGTAGCCATATTGGTACAAAGTTTACATATCAGTTATTATCGCAGCATTATTTTTTTTGAACTTCTTCTCACATTTTAAGACACGTCTGACTTTTATCAAATTGCACAGTTTCAAATTGTTGAGATATTTAATATTGGTGAAGGACTTGTATTTTTGACCTAGCTGAATTGTTTTATTTGACTTGTATTTTTGATCTAACTGAACTTATTGCATATTACCGTCATGCAGATACACTATTTTCAATACATAGACCGTAACTAACACGATCTGCATATTCTTGATTAGTAAAATCTCCCATTTTTAATGCTGTTAAGCTTAATAGTGTTAAGTTATGAGAATGTGTAAGGTCATACATATATAATAGTCTATACTCGGTTTATTGTTGAGAGTTCGGGATATACATGATACTATAGGACCTCGCACGACATAAAAAAAGTATGTCTGCTCACCACGTGAACATACGGTGAAATAAATTTCCTGCAAACGTGCAACGATCTACCATGACCTACTCACTGTACGTTTGGCTCGCCTACTAAAAAATGGCTTTATTATTATCATAATAAAAGCAGCCAATTTGTATGTTTTAGGATTCGATAGGTTGCATTTCATTTCTGTAAAGATTTAGGGTTTTAAAGTTTAATGTGGAGTAGTTATTTGATTTTCATACTTTTTATTTTGATTACGTTTAGCCACGTGGCATAAAATTCAAGCTAGTATTTCATAAATAAAATAACTTACCTCACTAATAAATAACAATAATTATTATATGAATAATAAATTGTTTGATGCGGAGCTAGAAAAGTGCAGCATGCGGCTTCGCGGATTCTGCATGGACCTATCGTATTCTCTTAAAGTGGCTGCGACAGTGTCATTTATACTGTGGTCCGGGGTTGCAGACTGGGCCCAGTATTGAAGTGTCATTGTATGCTTGGGTTCAAGTTCCAGCAGCGGGAGCCTGATACCTCTCCATTACTATGAGTATTTCAGTCCATGTCTTTATATGTAACCTTTCCCTCTGCAGCTTGGCTTTAGGGGAACGAAGTCGATTTCTCTGTGTCCAAACACAAAAACCCCATTGAACATTAATTTCAAAATGAAGGTCGTATTAGGAAGAAAAATAAGTTCTTAATTCTAATTTAGATGATATTAACACAAAATTCACAGATATTATTTGTAATGATGTGTTAAGTCGTGAAGAGTATTTTATGAAAACCATCAGATAGTTTTAGAAGTTACAAACTAACACATTTTTAAATCACACGCTTCAGACCCTTACAGGAGGATTATACGATATTCGACTTCAGTGCTTTGAAATTAATATTTAATCGAAACTACGAAACAAATCGTTGTATTCAATTGTCAGTTTGGGCAGTAACTAAAGCGTAAAAAAGTAAATGTCCTCCAGAGTAAAGTGTATTTTTAGAATCGAAGAGAATTTTTACAGCATCTCCGCATTTCACAAATATTTTCACGTACGTGAATTTTCATGGGGATTATCTGTGTTTCGGTAATCCGATTACTCTTCGACGTTGAGCTATCGATTAAATTGAACGCCCATTGAACGAAAATTACTGCGTCGAAAATAATGTTATTGCACTCAGAATTAAGTGCCTGCATTCGAATATTAATAAAGGTAGCATGTTCGTTCACTTAGGTTCGCACAGAATAATTCGTGCTTTTATAAAATATTGGAGAAGGCGGAGATATACCAGTAGCGGCTCGTGGTTGTGTTTTGGTGGACATAGTAGTGACGTGTCATGGTGGAGGGGGTGGGGTAATTAAATGGTAAAATATATATCTTACTTATATCTTATTCTTATAGAAGAAATCAGCTCGTCTATCCTTGGCACTTACAAAAGTTTACTTAATGTTTTCATTAAAGTCCCGAAATTATTCCATACCATTTGTTCCATTTGTTGTGTACCATTTTCTTGCAGATTTGTCAACGTCGATTTTTCAAATATTTATAGCAGACATTAGTATACCTATCTGTTTAATTTCTGTCATTTATTCGGAATTTAAGAAAAATCAACTAAACCAATATTTAAACTTTTAAAGTGATGACAAACGATCACGTTACGCTGCGAACAGAATAATCAACTACGAGAGATGGTCACATACTAAAATGTGACCATTTCCGTCGTAATATAGTCGATTTAATTAAACATCTTTGCACTCAAATTGCCAACAAATCGTACTTTACCCGCTTAACGAAAAAGTACGACTGGGCATGACCAGCACCTAACCCAGAGCGACTTAGACTTCGCTTCAGACTACGGTTGTCCGAGTCTAGCGTGCTGACTTAACGACGTAGTATTTGAAAAATCCTAGTGTAATAATATAAAGTTTATACATAAAATATTATTGTATTTTACACAGAAAAGACACAAAGTAAAGTTTATAATTAACGTATTATAAAATTTGCAGAAAACAAGTGTATTTTTATATTAAAGTGGGTATATTAATACATACATTATAAATGATTATTTAAATAAACTTATCTATTGCGGCCAGTGGCGGCTCGTGGTATCCATATTAGGGTAGGCGATAGCGGCGTATGAGCTTCATCAATCCTTAAAAATAGCGCCGCAGGCG
The DNA here is from genome assembly GCA_037954035.1 of Rosalia funebris. NCBI lineage: Eukaryota > Metazoa > Arthropoda > Insecta > Coleoptera > Cerambycidae > Rosalia > Rosalia funebris. Next base: position 6,129,655 of record JAZFAV010000009.1, read on the forward strand.
AAAATTTTTAAAATTTTCAAGGTCACGCGTTTTCCTGGTACTTCAGAATTTCAATGATTGAATTTCATTTATACAAAAATATAGACTTTCACAAGGATGTTTTGAACTTAATACCTCTTTGTTATTCGTGAATAATAATAGTTATTGTGGGTATAAATAAATTGGAATAAACGAAATATATTTATTGAGTATTATACCTATATTATGTAAATTGGGTTGGCAATAATACATTATTTTAGGGCGCTTTAGGGTATCGGCCTCCTCCTCCCCTCACAGCCTTCCTTAACCATCGCCATTATTGACTGACAATTACAAAGTGGATACCTACTACTTTTTATAATTTAAATTAATGCGCCTATCTTTAATTTATGAAAATTTGTTAATTATATTTTCCGTGAAGTCATCAGATTTCTGAAGTGTGCTAAATAATTCCTTTTCAATTGAAATAAGTGCAAGCGACGATAAACGTTCATTCTTCATAGAGTTCCGACTATGCGTTTTAATACGTTTTAAACAAGAAAAATGTCTTTCAACCGATGTACTTGTTGCTGGAATTGTAGCAATTAAAACAATAAGTTTAAAAACCTCTGGAAATATTTCTTGAAATTCATATTCCACAAAATATTTCAACATTGACTCGATATTTAATGTTTCAAATTGATCATCACAATATGTATATAACCCAATATCTCCAGTAATGTCACGGCTTATTTAATGCGAAGGCGTCTTCGGATCTGCCGAAGAACGCCGATCTACTTCAGGCGCCGATTGCATTCGCCTTCAACTGCTTTATTTAAAGAGTATAATTGGCTGCAGACGTCTGAGCTGCGATTATTTTGCCATTACAACAACGCTGTTTGTCGTCTTACCGACATCTGGTTGACGTGTTAGCTATCGATTTTCAGGCGGTGGGATGGAGAACCGAGCCTGGTCTGGTTGTTCTGTTTAGGAATAAAATGATTTAATTCGGTGTAGCGCGGCGCCGTGCGGACAGCGGTGGTATATATAAAGGGTGTTTACGACACCAGCGCCGCCGACGGCGATAGATAATTTAATTAGTATAAAGTAGTTATTAATAATTATATTAAATATTTCTGTATTATCAGGGACGTTAACAGTTCATTGTAATTGCGCTGTTATGAGAAATGACATAAAATTTTAAAGGTAGGCGGCGCCTACCTTGCCTACCCCAACGAGCCGCCACTGATTGCGGCTGAAGTGTGGATACTGGAGAAAGTAAATCACACCGTAAAGCAGGAAGATATACTGTATAGCGTTACTATTGCTTCCATTGAATATTTCTTTAAGTTTTTTCTAGATGGTGAAAATACGTGTCTGTGGTGGGAGAAGGATCACTTCTCCCAGAAGGATTATTTTTAACGAAGTAGTACAACCGAAGCAGTTTACAACAATTACTCTCCTGCGGGTTCACTGTACATCACTTAAATGCTTTATTCTTATTGGCACAAAATTAACTAGGCAAAAATCATACTTCCATTTTATAGTGAATGCTGTTAGACTTGCATTATTGGAATATTTGTTTTGTGGTAATACATTATTGAAATCTCGTTTTTACTATAACTATTTACTGTGTAAGGACTGTAAAAGACTCACCTTGTTTTTAAATCAAGATAAGTAGACCTAATTTTCACCTCATCTCAATGTAATCGATTATTGATGATGGATTAGTTGTTGATTAGAAATCTCCGCGCTTATTAATACTGGAATAGTATTCAAATTTATTGGAATTGTAAGATCCATTCACTATTAAGGTCTAATCAAATTACAACTGACATTTCAAGATTATATTTATTATTCAGAAGTTAAGTTATAGAATAAGTCAGATTTTATTTAATCTAAGTATGCATTAATATTGCATGGAATGGCGGTAAAAAACAAAACAATTATTACCAGCTAGCTCTAGGTATATATTATTTCCTGTAATGTAAAAAAACTATATTAAATTGTTTTATCTGGGACCGTGCTGTAATATGGGCTTCACTGAATTGTTTTGGATTATGTAATGAGCTCTATTACATCACCGTAATGTATTGAACTCATTACATAACCCATTTTGATTTTCAAAAATTATAAACGAAGAAGTAAAAATTGATTGACACTACAAACAAAACAATAATTATTTGTTATTATATTAAATATATTAAATAACTAAAATATTAATATTATTGTAGCGATTTTAGTAAGATTTTCGACGTAGATAACGCAGAACGCGAAAATCATAGAAGTAAGCGTTATTTAAAACAACTGGATTGTTACTATGGTTTTAACAAATTTCATGCATCACGTTACTTTGATTTGGTATGAAAATGTTTCAGTGACTTTTAACGGATGTCATAATTATTTAAATGTCAAATCGATAGAAACATATAAGGTAGGTTGCAAACCAATTTCAAATACCACAGACAACTGTTCGCAAGATATATACATACATATATAGAACAGAGTTTGAATGTTTTCATGTTCAGTAAATAGAAAATATTTAAATCAAAATCTTAAAGCTCTTAAAGTTTAAATCTTAATTTTTTTTAAGACCGTTTGCAAAATAACTTTTGACTTAACATTTATCTATTGAACAATCAATATTCGTTCAACCCAATGGAATGCCTCCGAATTCTGCTCATTATAAGAGATTTTATTACAATGAGGCAGAGGCGGTCCACATATTTGGCCACCAAAATCATCAGATTTCACTCTTCTTGATTTTTATGACGAATTTATTGGCAATACTGTAACTATGGTATTAGGGCATGCTTTATTGAATATTGAATAAAAATTTTAACACGCAAATAAAAGTATCGAAGTTGGCGGTGTTATTTTCTAAATATATGTATATATTACTGTATTATAATGTATTTTGAGAAAACTTTTTATGTAATTACTCAAACATTAAATATTTTTATTTACTTTCCCCCTAACCTCCGGAAATTCACGCGGATACACAGAAACACACCCAGCCGACTGATATAGGAATCGAACCCATGCTAGAATTTCTCGAAGCTGCTAATCTAGACTATTATTCCGGATCCAGATTGTTATTCTGGATCAATTCAGGGAACTTGAAGGCCGTCTACGAGGTAATCATTAAATAATTTACCGTCACAAAGTCTGGCCATACCAATAACCAATCACGCTAATTCAGATTCGAATAGAAAGTCATGTGGTCATGTGAAATAAAACCCGATCAATTCTTGTTGCTACTCGGTGTTGAATCCGAAATTTGGAGTGTTGCACTGTACCACTTGATCGACTCTATAATCGATGACTGTTGAGTATTGAATATTTTAGTTTCCTACACGCCAACCTTTCCAAAATATAAACCATTCATCCGGAATCACCCTGTATAAAGCAATTGGTTGATCGCTTTGTTGAAATGCTTTGAGTATATTTGGGCGTAAACTATTTTAAACGTCTTAAAATAAATACATAATTTAGGTCCAATCTTTCATCACCAGATTTCTCTTGTTATAAAATTGGTGAAACTAAGTGGACAGATAACAAGTTTTATCCAACCTCCAGCTTTAAAATTTTATCCGCTATTATATAGCGCCGTATCTCGTTTTCAGATAATTTTTCCATTTTAGAAGCAACCTTATTCTATTAGGGAATTCACAAGCTGTTTAATGATTCATTGTTAAAGGAGTTATCTGAAACATTTCATGTCAATATTGATAAATTGGTAATTTAAATAAGCTGCTTTCCATAATAGATAAATCTCTGTTTAATGAATCATGCACTGAGATTTATGTTCGTATTTAATTTAAATTGGTAAAACCTTGACCAATATTTACAGAGATAATAGTACCGTGTATAGTAAAAACGTGACAAGATAATATTGAATGTATATATCTCATTTTATTGAGTAGGTTAAAGAATATACCCGTATAATATATGCTTCGTGTGTCTCTTTGTTCTACCATCATTTGGAGTTCATTTCTGTCTTTATGTTGTTCATGATTAAAATTCACTATAATTTCACTTTTAATTTCAACTTGGATTTTCAATTTCAATTTCACTTTTTTACTTTTCCGCACTCAACTATACTAGAACCAAAAAGTAATGTAATCGTGTAAAGAAAATTTTTTTCTAGCGTTTATTTTTCGCTTTTCGGCCTAAAAACCAAAAAAAAAATGGTTTTTAGGCCGAAAGGCCTGTAGGCTTTAGGAAGGTTCTTAAAGGTTTAGGTGTGTGTATCATTGTCGTCGTTGTCGTCGGCATTAAAATTTCTTGTTAGCACGATAACTCAACTAAATCGTGTCGGATCGATCGGGTCGGGATTGACTGATGTTGCTCGGGGACGTCTTCCAGATAACACCTATTGATTTTGAAGTAGATAGAACACACTCTACCATGTTCATGGGTCATGAGAAGACACAATGGTGGACTATTTGAAAAATGTTCTTTGTTAGCACGATCACTCAGTCGAGTCGGATCAGTCGGGTTTCGATTGATTCAGATTAGGGACGTCTACCAGACGATATCTATTGATTTTGAGGTGAATCGGACACACCCCACCCTCTCCATGGGTCATGAGAAACCACGATGGTGGACTATTTGAAAAAAAAGTAAAACTGTCGCATAAAACACATTTTACATTTATGTGTTGGTTTATTTTTTCTCGGCCTCTCAATTTCGAGATAGAGATGTTCTACGTACGAAAAAGTCTGTTTTAAGGTTTTAAAACTGTTTATTTTAAATTGTGGAATTAATATTTCATTTAAAATTTCTCCTTTTATTACCCCATATAATAAATTACTTTTTTTTCGGCATGTTTGATAAATAATTTTTATGGCTAATTTTGAATCTTTACAATTTCTCAGATTATAATACATATGAGACAGATAACCGAATTATTTAAAATATATGGTTCGCAGTGTTTATTGATGATATATAGATTCTGTGCTTAAAATACGTTTGAAAATCAAAAAAGGTATTCTGATTGCCTCATCAATGCTTCATTAATATATTAAACAAGAGCTCCTGACAAATAGGTACATGAAAAAATTTCAAATATTCTTTCCTACATTTAATATTAACAATTTTTTATTAAGAAGCTCCAAAATTGAGCAACTATTATATTTTCCTCAAGAATATTCACTAATATATCTATATTATTACTTACTAATGGGAGTTTCACATTATCTCCTATTCACATTATTCACACCATCCAGCAGAAGATTTCTGAAAAAAAAATACTGGCAACAGAAGAGGTCTGAAGAAAATAAAAAAGGTTACATAAAGCAATGAAAGAACTAAAAAAAAAGTTCTACAGGATTATAGACATCAAGGTATTCAAATTTACTTAGACAGGTTAATCCCAACTGAAACTATAAACTACTCGCTTTGGAAAGCCACTAGGAAAACAAAAACCTATACAACCAAGTCTATGGATAAAATATAAAATTGTGCATGGACAATAAACGACTACGAAAAAGCACAAATATTCGAATATTTTCTTAAACTATTTTATAGTTTTTAAACTATCTCCACAAATATCCTCAACAGAAGAAATTCAAGTAGTCTAAAATACCATCATAAAAGAAATTAATCCAAGAAAAGCGCCTGAATTCGACGTAATTACAGGTAATTATTCTTCAAGAACTACCACAAAAATATTCGACACTCATCACATATATATCTTCAATGCAATCCTCAATACAATGCGTCAACAGAATTGTCAATATAATCAACAATGACCTTGAAGAGAAAATGTACTGTTCCGCTGTTTTTTGGATGTCAGCCAGGCACTTAATAAAGTCTGGCATGAAAATCTATAGTCTAAAATAAAGAAACGTCTCCCCTATCAACACTTTCTAATACTGATACCTTATCTTAACAATAGGCATTTTTTAATGAAACAAGACTGTGTATATACCAGTCTACATCCTATTCTATCTGGTGTTCTTCAAGAAAGTGTGCTAGGACCAGCACTCTATTTAACTCTTACCGGGAAAGTGGCACAAATATAGACCACCAAAATTTTCACCCAGCCGATGCGGTGGTCCTAATTTAGACCACCAATTCAAAATTATTTTCTTACTTTCACAGCCGCACAGACTTCAAATCACAATCATTGTATCGTATTTTGGCGAACGGCAAATAGTGACACGTGGCGTATGATTCGTAGAAACTTGTTTGAGCGAATAGTTGAATTGTTTTCATTTGGGTAGTTCATATGCTTGTCTATAAATTGGGTGTATATTTAAGAAATATTATAATTATTTTATCAATTTGTCTTTAAAATGGTGTTAAGTGCATCATCGCAAGTAAGTAGGATATATTGTGGTTCTAATATTTCTTATTGATAAGCTAAACTTAGAGTTTAATTGTTTGGTTCGATATTTACACCACCGCTCCACTAGTGTTTCTTATGAGAGTGAAAATTTCTGAAAAGTAAATTTTTATGTAGGAAATGTCGGGCAATGACGATCTACCATTCCATCTAGTAGAAATGAGCCGGGAGGAATTAGAGAGGGAACTTGAGGAAGACATTGCTGCTTGCTCTTTGCCATCTGGTGACGAGTCGGTAGTAGGATACATAGAGGAGGAGATAAATGCAAATAATGATATGTATGTGACCGAAAGTGATTCAGAAGATAATGAACCTCTATCTGCACTTCAAGAAAGATTAAAAATATAATTCAGCAACCACCCATTTGGGGTAAAACAGAATGATTTGCTCCATCATCTCTTTGCGGAGATCAGCGGGATTCTTGAAGAAATAGTTAATTTAAGTCCGATGCCGTATTCCCTGTTTCAACTATGTAGTAGTTGGGTAGTTTATATGTTTAGCTATGTAGTACTTGTCAAGTACCGCTTTGCTTGGGGAAATGAGTAACCTTCTTCACTCCTATTTCTGCCTCCAAAATATAGCGGACTATTCCCCTATGTTTCAGCAAGTGGCCTACCATTCTATCTCTTCTCTTCTTTATGTTTTTCCACATATTTCTTTTCTCGCTGATTTTCTCTTTTCTTCCAGGTTTCTTTTTTTCCAGGTTTCGCAACCGTATAATGACGTGCTCCATACATACATTTTCAAAAATTTCTTCCTTGTTTCTAAGTTTATTACCTCCGAGCATAAAAGTGCTTTCTTTTTGTTAAAATCTACTCGACCCTGCGCTATTCTTTGTTTTATATCTTTATCGCTTCTTCCATCCCAATTTATTTTATTTCCTAATTAAGTCAAGTCTTTAACTTCCTCCAATCTTTCATTATTAATTTGTAATTTCATTTTTGCTCTGCTCTCGCGCCCTCTACACACTAATACTTTAGTTTTGTTTTTATTCACCCTCATTCCGTATTCCTCTGTCAACACAGACTCCATTTCGTTCAACGCTGATTCCAATTCCTCGTTACTAGATGCTAATACTGCTATATCATCCGCGAATCTCAGCATTTTTAGTTTCTGTTCCTGTACTTTAATCCCGAAATCCACTCTATCTTTTACGACATTAATCGCCTCTTCGATGTACAGATTAAAAATTAGTGGTGATAGCGTACATCGTTGTCTTAGTCCTTTCCTAATACCTACTTCCCTTCTTTCCCCTTCTACTTCTATAACAGCAGTTTGCTCTTTGTATAGATTGTGTACTACTCTCCTATCTCTATACTTCATTTCCGCGCTCTTTAGTATCTCGAACATTTTTCCCATCTTACATTATCAAAAGCTTTTTCTAAACCTATAAATCCTATATAAGCGTTCATTCCTTTTTCTATTGTTTTCTCTAACATTACTCTTAGCGCCAGAATAGCTTCGCAAGTTCTCCTATTTCGCCTAAACCCGAATTGGTCTTCTCCTAGTGTTTCCTCCGCTCTATTTTCCATCCTCTTCTGCATTATTCTGGTTAAGATTTTTGACGCGTGGGAAGTTAGGCTAATCGTTCTAGAGTTCTCGCATTTGTCGGCTCCTCTCTTTTTCGGTATAGTACCGATAATGTTTCTCTTATAATCCTCCGGCATCTCGCCCGTTTCATATATGTATTTTACCAGTTCGAACATCCTATTTACTACTTTCTGTCCCGCACATTTAAAAATTTCCGCCTATATTTTATCTACACCCGGCGCTTTATTGTTCTTTAGCCCCCTTAGTGCTATTTCAAATTCCTCTCTCATATATATATATATACATATATATATATATATATATATATATATATATATATATATATATATATATATATATATATATATATATATATATATATTAAAAAATATATTTGTTCTCCAGTTTTTTAAATCTATATCTAGTGATTTTGACGTATGTACCATCTTTTACAATCAATTACATAAAAAAATCTGAACAAGCAAACTGAAACGAAATCTACTCCAGTTGAGTAAAAATTTATGCCAAATTCCTGTTCCAGTAAAAGTTAATCTATATGGTTCATACAAATCCCATTCAAGCATCTAAGATCCTTCAAGTTGAAGAAAATCCAAGTATGGCTAAAAAGATGGCGAATTGATATCATCGAATCCAAATCTGCACATATTACCTTCATATTGAACAGATTAACTTACCCACCTGTAGAGTTGGATGGACAACAACGAGAGACTAATGTAGAATAAACACATAATTACTAAAAGAAGTCAACTTGCTTTTAAGCTCAGCTTTCATATTGGTTCCTCAACTGTTGTTTATATATGCAACAGTTTGCCTCATTATGTTTTATTTTATTGTTTCTCTCGTGAAAATATTACAAATTTTAATGAGGAAACCTTTTATGAAAATATTTTAATTAGAATAAATACAATTATTTCATTAGTGTTTTTGACGGCACATGAGCAGAATATTGATTGGAGACATACATATGTTTGGAAAGTATTTCATGCAATTAAATGTTTTTTTAAGCATTTTCGCGTTCAATTTTCTGTTTTACAAACGACAAAAATGCATTATCCTGTTTTGAAGCGTATGTTGGTTCGTTATTTAACTAACTAATACTACATTATAAATACGATATACTACATTAATTATTAAATTAAAATGTGGGGAAAATGACATTACGCATAGAACACATTTTCATATTCTATTTGCATGATAATTTTCATTAAGCCCTTAAATGTTTGCACTAAAACAATTTTCGCTACAACTGTTTTACTTGTAATGGATTTGATCTTATCCTTCTACAATTCTCAGGAACCCTCACAGGAACAGGCACCTGTCTCTTCATTAAGTGACAGAGAAATGTCTGTAGTTTCCACAGAAAGTTATTGTGTGGGTAGGAAATGTTGATACTACAATTGTATGACCATTTTTTATACACAGTCCATTACTTGCTGAAAGGTATTTGAGTTACTATAACAGCACATTGTTCCCGCACTTATGGTATTACATTTAGGTAATAAAATTCCCCAAATATTAAAATAGTCCATCTGGAACCAATACGATTGTACACCACCACATTATTAAGGAATTTTGTCTAATTATTTAAACACCATCTTTCAGAATAAGTTGATTGGTAGAGATAAGAGCTATAAGCTATTAGATAAGAGCAGCTATTGAGTCGCCAGCTAGATCCCTGAATCTAACTCCTCTGTACTATTTCTTATTGGGGTGTGCAAAATGCAAAACATGTTTACCCCTAAATAACGTAATGAAGATAAATAACGTTTTACGATAATTTCAGTTTTGACTTGCACTCTGCCAAGAGGTGAAAGGTAGATAATTTAAACATGACATGTTTAAATTATTTTAGAACATATTTTACAAAATATTTTCGTGAATTAATCTGAGTGCTGTTATAAAAACTAATAATTAACAACAAAAATAAAAACAAAATTAATGTAATAAATTTTGTTTTTATTTTTGTTGTTAATTATTAGTTTTTATAACAGCACTCAGATTAATTTACTAAAATATTTTTGTTCTCAAAATAATTTCTATGTACTTTCCAGAATATTTTATGCAACATACGTATAGTAAACAAAATCATTAAATACGGTTGTAATCACCTAAAAAACTGTCGATGACTTCGTTACTCTAACAGTGTTGGAGCAAAAAAAAATACGGATAGCCTAAAAAAAATAGAATTCTATTTATTATAACGAGGATAAAAACATATTACAGATTTAAACAACATGACTACAAATATTAAATAAATTGACATGTATAAGAAACATCACTGGATTTCATAATGAAGTTATTTTAAAACGTTAAATAGCAGTTATTTAGAAAGTCTCGTAACCCATTTAAGAGAAGAAACCACTCACTGCGAAGTCACCGATGTAGCGGAAGTGAATTGTGAATTAGAATCGGGAAATCATTCCTCCTCCCTATTTAAAGCTTCGAAGATATATGACTTTAAATAAATCACGCTCTTTTAGTGCACTGAATGCAAAAACTATCTTGTAAAAAGTTGATTTGTGGGCATATATAGAAATTTTACTGTGCACTTTGGATATCTTTCTTAACCTTAAAGTAGCATAAAATCTTTCCAAGAGACGTATCTCATATATTTTCGATTCCCGGTAACATAAACTGCTTTACTAACGGGTCTTTTATTGTAATGAATAGCTTTCAAAATGCTAAAAAAGATTCACATAAAAGTATTAACTATTTATCAAGGTATTATATATTAACTTTTTGGTATTTTATAAAATGTCAGTAAGAATTTTATTCAAAAAATGAAAAATAAGTAGAAGTAATACACTTTACTAATTATTTTGCCGTTACTTGTTTATTTATTCGCGAATATGTATCTAAAGAAGAAGAAGAGTAACCGATATAGTTGTTGATAATCCTACAGTTATTGATACTGTTGGAATAAAATTTAAACAAATAAAAATACAGTATAACGTTTAATATTTTAAAATATTACATATTATATCGTCGTGCATATTGTTATTAGTAACTTAATAGTGTTACTGTTACGATACTGTTACTATACGATGTGCTGGTAGTTTATATAATACGTCAATTGATGAGTTGCATGGTAATATCTGAATTCATTATTCGCCGAATTATTATGCCGAACTGTGTATCCAAATCAAAAATAGATTTTTGAATGTTAAATATGTAGAGAAGTTAAATATGTTTTTATGTATTACAGGTAGATGTAATTCAATAATATATTTGTTGATTTATATATAATTACATTAATGTCAATTATTGTATAGCAAAATAGAAAACAAATTGTTACTGATTCAATAAATATATCAGAAATTCATATTACGAGATATATTAAATGAATACAATTTAATAATGTCGATATTTTCATATCTAATATCGACGTAGAAAATATTGGCACTCCTGACATTAACTCTAGTAACAGGTTGCCAATCACTGTTTTATATATCATTTAGATGCTTAGCATACTCAGAGTAAGAGAAAAAATGATTTTTATAAAAAAGTATCATGAGGAAAAAATTTTTAAAGCTCTATATGATATTCTGAATGCATTAACTTATAAAATTCAATGTAACTCTTACAAACGAAAAAGATACAGTACAAGATATTTGATTCACTAATATCTTTAGAATTAGCTTAGAGGTCCCTGATGCTCGATGAATAAAAACTATGGATACAGGTTATGGATATAGATATAGACTATATACAGATAGATGCTACTTTATTGGAAATACTGCTAGTTATTATACTGCAAGAGAGAGAGATATTTGTTTCCAATTTGTCTCTAAAATAATGTATCAATCTTTAAGTCTTGAAATATTAAAAATATAATATATAATTTAGTATAGAACGAGTATTGACACGACTACCACCAGTACTACTACGAGTAGTAGTTTTCAGTACAAAACATCAGACTACATCAATAACGTAATATCAAACTTTCATATAAAATTGTATAATTTTATTATGAGGGCCTTTTGCCCGAAGGAAGGATATCGACCGATGGGCATTATTATCAAGTAACGCCAGTGGTGCATACAAGACTTTATTTTTCAATTACATCGCGAAAATAAAACTAAATACAATGATTTTTTAAATAACTATTGAATAGATAGGGATTCTAGGATATCTAGTAACATTTGAGTTGCTAGGGAAGCTGTTTGTTGTGTACTTGTCATTGTTTAAACGTCGCGTCGTTTGTATTTTTGGAAGATGGAGTTTATCTCACAAAATATTGTTAAAAAAGCCGAAAAAGCAACAAAACAACTTTTGTCGGTGAAATCAAGAGCGGTATATGACAAAGAGTATAAAATATTTGTTAACTGGAAAGCAGAAAATTCGGTGACTGATCTAAACGAGGAGGTCATGTTGGATTACTTCCAGAAATTGGTATGTAGAGTTAGAATTTTACCTTATTTCTATGTGCTACTCTATTAATAATTATCTTTATATTTATTTTAGTCGGAGAAGTATGCTGCAAATTCTTTATAGACTAAGTATTCGATTTTAAAAGCGACTTTGGACATAAATGAAAATACTGACATTTCCAAATACAAGCGTTTACTTTCACTTTTAAAACAAAGATCTAAAGGATACCTCCCAAAAAAGTCGAAAGTTTTGACTGGAGATCAGGTTTTGGCATACATAAGAAGATGATCTTAATGAAACGTTTTTTCTGCATAAGGTAGATAGCCAAAAATTATTTGTAGGTATAACCCGTTTTTATGAAAATGAATCATTGCAGGTCGTTCTAGTTATGGGTGTCCTTGGTGATTTAAGAAGGGATGGAATGGTTAAATTGACTATCGACGATATAGAAGATAAAGGACCGGTATGGTGGTGAAAGTTCCCGAAACTAAGACCGGTGAGTCTAAAGGCTTCGCTATTGTGGAGGAGGCACAAATTGGTGCTTTGAAGTTAATCCGCCAATATGCGGATTTGAGACCTGGGGGAATGAAGGAGCGTAGGTTATTTCTGACATATAGAAATAATCACTGCACAGTACAGCCAGTGGTAAAAAATACTTTGGGCAGTATATCTACAATAATTACTAGATATCTGAAATTAGATAATGCCAAGGAATATACTGGTCACTGATTATGATGAACGTCGTCTACGCTTCTGGTTGAGGCAGGCGCTTCATTTGAAACTTTAAAATTACATGGTAAATGGAAAAGTACAACTGTAGCTGAGGGATATATAGCAGAAAGAGTAACCTCAAAAAATCGAATAGCTCAAACGATTTCAAGTTCTGTGAGTGGCTCTTCATCAAACTGTCAAAATCAAGAAGAATTAGTCAACACTTCCGCGGATTTTCATACTCAGTCGCCCTCTGAAGATTCGGTTGTGTGCGATGCTGTAAGAAACGTCAGAAATCCAGTTGCGTATTTTCCGGGAACATTCCACAACTGCCAGTTTAACTTTAAAAAAAATTTTGCAAAGTAATTAGAATACGAATTTCCTTTTTTTTATATTTCAGTTATAAGTTATATCGCTAAGTTGAATAAATACATAAGTAAATGAGCAGGTAATTTATTTTATAATTCGGGGCATTATTGATATAACGCCCCCAGTAATGCCCGGGTTTTTATGCAGTTGTTTATGTGTCTCGTATTTTAGGCATTATTGACATATAATGAGTAATTGAAAAATAAAATACTAAATAAAACTCAAATTATCATCATTGTGAGCCAGTAACACCATGGATAAGCTGCTTATTTTAATTTATAATTTTATACATATGTAGTGATGCATTAAATTGGCGCATTAGTAAGGATAATGAGTGTGCCTCGATAGCTCAGCAGTCAGAGCACTCAACCGGAAATTGGGAGAGCCGGGTTCGATTCCCGGTCGAGGCAAAATGCACTTTTATCCTTGCTATCGCCAAAGTGGTGACCCCGACGTGATGTGATTCATTCCAGTATATGCAACCTCCCTTACATCTCAACTTCGCGGATTCGATTCCCGTCCTATCCATCGCCCTACAGTCCGGGGGTTACCGAACAACGGTTCGTAAGAATGTCGAACACGGTCACATTCCGTTAAATTGTATCGAGACAAACCATGTCTCTAGGGAGGGAGTACTGTAGTGACGCATTAAATTGGCGCTTTAGCAAGGATAATGAGTGTGCCTCGATAGCTCAGCGGTCAGAGCACTCAACCGGAAATTGGGAGAGCCGGGTTCGATTCCCGGTCGAGGCAAAATGCACTTTTATCCTTGCTATCGCCAAAGTGGTGACCCCGACGTGATGTGATTCATTCCAGTATATGCAACCTCCCTTACATCTCAAATTCGCGGATTCGATTCCCGTCCTATCCATCGCCCTACAGTCCGGGGGTTACCGAACAACGGTTCGTAAGAATGGCGAACGCGGTCACATTCCGTTAAATTGTATCGAGACAAACCATGTCTCTAGGGAGGGAGTACTGTAGTGACGCATTAAATTGGCGCTTTAGCAAGGATAATGAGTGTGCCTCGATAGCTCAGCGGTCAGAGCACTCAACCGGAAATTGGGAGAGCCGGGTTCGATTCCCGGTCGAGGCAAAATGCACTTTTATTCTTGCTATCGCCAAACATATTTCACGGAGACGATAGCAATATATTGTTTATTATATTGCTATATTATTACTAGAGTATTATTAGAGAGTGGAATTTGTGGCAGCTAGCGTAAGCAACTTGTACGGGTGAGAAAAATTATTTAGTTATTAGAAGTTATTAATTAGTTATTAGAAGGTACATAAGTATAGACACATCATTAATAATAGTCTAAATATTACTTTACAATAATATTATTGTCATAGAAACACCATCTGTAATTTACTGATGATTAGTCCCAATTACACCTCAAAGTATTTAAATTAAATCCTTCCACGGCCTTTCTCTGCGACGCATTATTTAACACGCGTTTGCCATATAGAACGTATTTACCGATTTCAATTGAAGGGAATGAAAATGTATGAATGGAGTATAATAGTATATTGTACAAGTGTCAAAAAAGACATTTTTCGCACGCAGTGAGACGGTTTGTGCACGAGTGTAAAAAATGCTTTTGGCACGTGTTTTACACTATACTTTTCCTACGGTTGCACTTAAATCACATTCGAGGGATGTATATCTTTTTCTTGTTTAAGTCTTGTTTTCAAAACGATGATTTTTTGACACAGTAAAACAACAATTTAATTTTAATAAACATTTACTTACTATTATTAGTATTAGCAATAAACAGCATTATTAACAGCTAATGATAATTTTTTTAATAATAGGCAATAATAATCTTGTTATAAACAATATCTATTTGAAGTTGTAATTAATAGTAAAATTAATGCAATTTTCTAAATGAATTAGTGACATTTCTTTGTGCTGATTGATCAAATTTTTTACAATAGATATGTTATTGTTTGTTTTTGAAGAAGAAGGCATTTCATGTTTCGCCTGGATGCTAGAAAAAACGCTATCACTACTCCACGGTGTTTTGCGCACAGCGTTCGTAAAATGCCGTTTTACAGTTGCGTTTTTAGTGTGCTTTTGCTTATTTTCTTAACAACCATAAAAAAATAGATAGCGCACGTCCTCTCTGCCATATCAATCGCTGGGTCGCCTGGAATATTCTGAAAACCAAGTCATAGTCGTCCATTCAAGATAAATAGGTATAATAATGGTGTTTTATTGTAAACATTTAAGTACGTAATATTATTTTCATATTAGGGTAATAAAATTGAAATACAATTTTAACTCTGGCACAGAATAATATAAGCAAGGAAAAAATATGGTATTTATATAAAGGAGAACAGTATTAGGTGAATATATAATCCCTAGTATATATATATATATATATATATATATATATATATATATATATATATATATATATATATATATATATATATATATATATATATAATTCTTCTTGATATAATTCTTCTTGGTGCTTTTTATCCATTTCTTTTCTTTCTTGGTGCTTTCCTTTTATCACTATTTTCTAAGTTCTTTCCCTCGGACTTCCTGAAAACTGATGGTTCCTCTTGCCACTCGTCTTTTCCGGGTAAGGCAGGTCTGAATTCAAACCTTAAGACATGAAATGAGATTGTTATTTTATTACCACCATTAAAGAATATTAATTAAAATCTGTTACATTAAAATCAATAAAAACATAGCTACTTAAAATAGGAACTAGATAGAATTCAGTATAGTCACTGATAATCAAATAAAACTAAAGTTGGGTCCAAAAATAAATGCTTCAATTGATTGATGATATCTTCCACGTAGCTAGATTCACATTGTTATAGGTACATAACGTAATATACTGATACATATAAAAATAGGTGTCAGGTTATCTATGCGGGTGTCTATTTGTTAACATTATTTTGTAATTACTACGTTGAAACAAAAATTGGATCATTAAAATGCAACATTTAGACAAAATATTTAAATTCTTCTAATTGGTGATGTCTTCTCTTCTATCTTCAGTCGATGTTTTCTTCTGACTTGCTTGTGGTGGGTAGAACAATGATTTTCAAAAATATTGATAATTGTAAAAATAGAATCCTTAGATTATTATCTTAATTTTAATTAAAAATAAGTTCACAGCCTTTTAAAAATGGGAATATTGAGCAATTAAAAATATTAACAAAAAACAATAATGGAATAAAACACTATGTGACTTTAAGTGACTTTTTGTTTTGCTCCCTTGATATTCTTTCTCTTCTTCGATGACTAATGGGAAAGGATATATATATATATATATATATATATATATATATATATATATATATATATATATGATTTATATATATATATATATATAAATCATTAATATAAAGAATAATGGCTTGAAATTTGAGCTTTAGGGTACTTCGTACGACGCTAAGAATATATGGGATTTAAAGATATGAAATATGGACCATGGAACTATTATATGGATAAATACGATTTGACTAAGTGAAGGTTACTACTGGATGTATATGATTACAATTTTGAAATAAATATTATGATTCACCTTGTCAAAGGCATTTAAAAAATCAGTATACCATACGTTGGATTAGGAACTAAAATAGGTTGCAAGCCAAGATAAATGTAGGTGTATAATTACATTTCGAAAACATTTGCAAGATTTGATGGTATATTGGATGGGCGAAAAATTTTTAAATCAGATGGATTGCCACTATTTAGTATAGGACAGATCCTTGTTACTTTCCAAGCCTCCGGAGATGTGTGGGTACAGAATATCATCATCATCATTAGGTCATCAGTCCTAAGACTGGTTGGACGCTAACCTCCAGCTTCTCCTATCTTGTGCTAACCTACGCATTTCGCTAATTGTGTTACAACCTACATCCCTTACTATTTGCGAGCAGTAGTCTAATCTTGGCCTACCTCTGCCTTTCTTCATTCCTATTTTTGCCTCCAAAATATCGCGGACTATTCCCCCATATCTCAGCAAGTGGCCTACCATTCTATCTCTTCTCTTCTTTAAGTTTTTCCACATACTTCTTTTCTCGCCGACTTTCTCCAATACTTCTTCGTTTCTAACCCTATCAGTCCATGGTATTTTCATCATTCTTCGGTAACACCACATCTCAAAAGCTTCTTTTCTTCCTACTTGCTTCCCATACCGTCCAGGTTTCGCAGCCGCATAGTGCCGTGCTCCATACATATGTTTTCAATAATCTCTTCCTTGTTTCTAAGTTTATTACCCCCGAGCATAAAAGTGCTTTCTTTTTGTTAAAAGCTACTCGACCCTGCGCCATTCTTTGTTTTATGTCTTTATCGCTTCTTCCATCCCAATTTATTTTACTTCCTAAATAAGTGAAGTCTTTAACTTCCTCCAATCTTTCATTATTAATTTGTACTTTCGTTTTTGCTCTGCTCTCGCGCCCTCTGCACACTAACACTTTAGTTTTTTATTCACCCTCATTCCGTATTCCTCTGCCAACACTGCCTCCATTTCGTTCAATGCTGATTCTAATTCCTCCTTACTAGATGCTAATACTGCTATATCATCCGCGAATCTCAGCATTTTTAGTTTCTGTCCCTGTACTTTAATCCCAAAATCCACTCTATCTTTTACCACATTAATCGCCTCTTTGATGTACAGATTAAAAATTAGTGGTGATAGCGTACATCCTTGTCTTACTCCTTTCCTAATACCTACTTCCCTTTTTTCCCCTTCTACTTCTATAACAGCAGTTTGCTCTTTGTATAGATTGTGTACTACTCTCCTATCTCTATACTTCATTCCCGCGCTCTTTAGTATCTCGAACGTTTTTTCCCATCTTACGTTATCAAAAGCTTTTTCTAAATCTACAAATCCTATATAAGCGTTCTTGCCTTTTTCTATTGTTTTCTCTAACATTACTCTTAGCGCCAGAATAGCTTCGCGAGTTCCCCTATTTCGCCTAAAGCCGAATTGGTCTCCTCCTAGTATTTCCTCCGCTCTATTTTCCATCCTATTCTGCACTATTCTAGTTAAGATTTTTGACGCATGGGAAGTTAGGCTAATCGTTCTAAAGTTCTCGCATTTGTCGGCTCCTCTCTTTTTCGGTATAGTAACGATAATGTTCCTCTTATAATCCTCCGGCATCTCGCCCGTTTCATATATGTATTTTACCAGTTCAAACATCCTATTTACTATTTTCTGTCCCGCACATTTCAAAATTTCCGTCTGTATTTTATCTACACCCGACGCTCTATTATTCTTTAGCCCCCTTAGTGCTATTTCAAATTCCTCTCTCAATATAGGTTTTCCTACATCTTCCCTATCGATGCTAGGGATTCTTCCTCTAATATCTCTCCTATTTCCTGACCCTCGTATAAATTTCCTAAGTACTGCTTCCATTTATCCGCATTCTCCTCTCTTCCGATCAGTATGTCCCCCGATTGACTCCTAACGTTTCTACTTATTGTTCCTATATCCCTGAAGTTCCTCTTAATTATTTTGTAAGCCTCATCGGTCTTACCTACTTGCAACTTATCTTCTACTTCTTTGCATTTATCCTCTATCCATTGTTCTTTCGCTTTTCTACATTTTCTAATGATTTCCCACTTTATTGACTTATAAGTTTTCAGTCCTTCTTCGTCTCGTCTGTTTTTGTAGCCTCGTCTCTTTTGCATTAAGTTTAAGATTTCGTCCGTTATCCAGGGCTTCCTAGCTTCCCTTTTATCGTGTCCTAAAACGTCCGTAGCCGCGGAAGCTAGACTATTCTTGATACCCCCCAACTCAGTTTCTGCGTTCTTGATTTCGTCCTTACTCGTTTTATTTATTAATTGATCTGTTTTATCCTGGAACTTATCTTTCATATTCTGATCCCTCAATATGTCTACATTTATACGTTTCTTATCCTTCCGGATTTTCAGATTTTTGAACTTTAATCTAGCTTTCATGACTACCAAGTTGTGGTCGCTGTCTACATCTGCTCCTGGATAACTCTTACAGTCTTTTACTTGATTTCTAAATCTCTTCCTAACCAGAATGTAGTCTATCTGATACCTGTCTATCCCTCCTGGCATTTTCCATGTGTACCGCCTCCTAACGTGATTCTTGAACAATGTGTTCGCGACTACCATCTTGTGCTTCTCACAGAATTCTATCAGTCTGCTACCTCTCTCGTTTCTGTTTCCTAATCCATAAGGACCTACAAATTCTCCTTCTTTCCCCTCACCTACGACTGCGTTAAAATCTCCTACTATTATTAAATTTTCATGACCCTTCACAAATCCTATTACCTGCTCTATGTCCGAATAAACGGCTTCTAACTCTTCCTCACTATGGCTAGAAGTAGGCATGTATACTTGCACTATTACTGTTTCCACTGGCTTCGAATCTAACCTAACCATCATTACTCTCTCGCTGTATTGTAGGTAGCTATCTATACATTGTCCTGCGTTCTTCCGCATAACGATCCCTACTCCCGCGTTTCCATTTACCGATCCTGTGTGTATTACCCTATAGTCACCGCTCCAAAAATCTCCTACTTCCGGCCAGCGCATCTCACTTATACTTACTATATCTAATCCTAACCTATCCATTTCTATCTTCAGATTTTCTAGCTTCCCTGCCTGTCTCATGCTTCAGACATTCCACGCTCCGACTCGTGAAATGCTACACTTACGGAGATCCGAACGGAGGACTATTTTACCTCCTGAGTTTTTTGCCCCAGGAGACGCTATCATTAATTTAGGATAAGCTTTCTGCTAGCTGTTCTGAGGATTATAATGTGGTGGTTTCCTCTTGCCTTCCACATCGCAGTCGTGTGTGTCATAGCACCATACCAACCCCCACGGTTTCTGCCACTATGACTTCTGAAAGAGCTGCTGCCCTCCTTCAGGGACTTGTCTTAGCCTTTTTCAATAAGGACCCTCCCACTATGGTTAAACCTATGGTATGGCTCCTTAAATCATTAAAACGCGCAAGCCGACCCACCCGCTCTAGTTTGCACTAGAACTTCGTCAAGGTGCAAGTCCTATCGGATCAGACAGAATATCATATGAAAAAAACACAGAATATCATACGAAAAAAAAAAAAAAAAATGAGAAGTAGCTATATTAAGGTCCCTGAAAAATCTTTAACAAGAGAACTCGGGATCTGATCATCCATTTATTTTCAAGTTTTGATAATTAACGATAAATGTTTGTTTCTGTAAATTTTACTACAATACAGGTTGAGTTGCTGCCACAACTTTACAGTGTTTATGCTGTACATCGTCAGTGGAAGAGCCACTGGATGAATATCCAGCGAATCTACTTACAGTTTTAGTTGGAACATCAAGCGATTTCTGATTGAAGAATACCATTGATGAAATACGCCTTGAACTTTTCTTACTCTGAATATAATACCAAGAACCTTTGGGATCACCTCAACTGTACTACCAAATTAACAAAATTAACTAAACAGCATATTAGCAAAAAGTAGTTTTAAGACAATGGAATATAATTGAAAAAAGTGACTGTCAAAACTATAACACTAATTTTAATATTGCGTTTCCTTGTGTATAATACAAAAATAATATTTATTTTTATAAGCAACCAATCATTAATTTTAATTGTGTTTTGTGTAATATTTTTCTCTAAATATCAACAATGAGTGGACGAGCACACAAGTAAGAAACTGCCTCAGAATATTTCTAGTTAATTTCCCTTTATATTTGTAAATCTAAATTATTAGGAATATCATTATTATATGCGTAACGTCGAAGTCTTTTCAACTGCAATATTTGATGCGATATTTCCCTAAAAATCAACCAACCATTTACTAATATTGAAATAAAGCTGACTGTCGGCCTTTTTATGTCAGAGAACACCGCATTAAGGTCAAAACCTATGTTTCTTTGTATATTCGTATAAGGTCTCTCCGGAAAGCACTTCATTTAGAATTACTCAGTGATGTAGGTACAGAGGCTTTTATTTCCATATTAAAGCATTTTCGCTGTCACAAAATGTAGAATCGGTAGAAATGGATTTTGTCCGTCTCTGGTCTCTATTCTGCGACAGACAATGAAGCCAAATTTAATGGAGGAAACAATTAATAGAAAAAGCTTATTTAATATTAACATATCGAAATTAACAATAAAATTCAAATTATTTATCTAAAAATTAAGTCAGCCAGTTTCCCTTCTCTTCTAAATTCTCATATTGTGGCTCCTTTATCTCTTTCCTCAAATGACTTCCTTCCTTTCACATTGATGACTTGACTCCCCATTTTTTTATCGCTAGTTCCATGTTCTATGTCAAGCCTTGCACAGCTGGATTTGGGAGATATCCGCTACGTGCACCTATCGAGCGTTCTGATCAACTCATCAATTGTTGGAATACCTGGCTGGCTTAATAAATGCCGGCTCTAAATATAAGGCTATAAATAATATAGATTTGTTCTATAAGGTATACTTATTGTGGAACAAACTCATCTCCATAAGCAGGTGACAGGCAATACTAGATCGGACTAAAGGTTTGCTTATCATCAAGGAATATAATTTTCCAGTGATGATTAGAAAGTTGTATTGCATTATTGCGACATACGAGGGTAACTCACGAATTATCCGCAATGTTGACATAACTCTTCTTACCTTGTTCATACTAACCTCTGTCCTCGTTTATTTTATTGTTATGCTGTTGTAATCCTACTATGGAATTTCGATCCTAATTCCTCCATTTATATTCCTTTTATTGCAGATAGATCATGGCTGCTCCATTAAAAGTTTGCACCAAAGAGGAGCAACGAGCAGATATCCGGTTTTTGTGATCAGAAGGTGAATAAGGGTTCACAATCCATCAAAGACTTTCGGTACTATACTGGAACAGTCTCTTACCGCAACGGAGTGTCTAAGTATATATTGAAAAATTCAACAATGGTCACACGAGTGTTACGCATGAGGAAGGAGCTGGACGACCATCTACGGCCACAAATAATGACAACATTAAGCGTGTACGTGACGTGGTTCTGTTAGACAGACGAGGGACTATTGATGAAGTGGCACACCGTCTACAAATTAGTAATCGTTCTGCATACGAAATCATCCACAACAGACTTGGGTTTCATAAAGTCTGTACAAGATGGGTCCCAAAACAACTCACAGTGTTGCATAAACAAACACACTTGAACATCTGCCAAAAACATTGGATCACTATGGAAACGAAGGTGACGGCTTCCTAGACAGAATCATCACTGGTGACGAAACCTGTATTCACCATCATGAACCGGAGAGTAAGCGGCAGAATATGGAATGGAAACATCAACAATCCCCCAGAAAAACCCAACCATCCCCAGGAAAACTGATACTTACTGTTTTTTGGGACGCAAGAGGCTCAGTACTGGAACATTGTCAGGAGAGAGGCACAACAAAAAACAGTGCGCGTTGCAGTGAGATGTTTATTGACAAGCTAAAGCCTGCAATTTTAAGCAAACGCCGAGGACTACTGTCGAAAGGTGTTGTGTTGTTGCCATGCCGTTGTTGTCGACAATGCCCGTCCATATACTGCTGCCAAGACTGCTAAAACGGTCCGGAAACTCAAGTTTAAAGTAATGGCTCATCCTCCGCATAGTCCTGATCTTACTCCTTCTGACTACCACTTGTTTGGTCCACTCAAAGAGGTATTAAGGGGCCATCGGTTCACCTCGGACCAAGAAGTGAAGGACGCAGTGTATGCGTGGCTCGCTGCTCAGCCAACAACTTTCTTTTCTGTGGGCATCAGGAAACTTGTGCAACGATGGACCAAGTGCGTTAAAAAGCAAGGGGACTATATTGAGAAATGATGTTAAGTTCAGTTTCCTATTTATATTGTATATTGAAATAAAAGTTATAGCTACATTGCAGATAATTTTTGACTCACCCTCGTATTTAAAGCAAGATGGTGTTATCCGAGCGTCTGGCATATTCAATAGGTAGTTAGAAAATGTATATCCGCTTCCAACGCACTCTGAATAAATTAATTATAAATAATTTTATTTACTGCAGAATGAAAAGAAAATTAAATCACTTTCTTCATAAGCGAGTGATCTAGAAAGTTTCAATCAACTAGTAGATGGAATATATTTGTTTCTCATTTTAACGTTTATTGTACACAGGAGACGAGCATATAACGTTGTGACAATTTTTATTCGATCTTAAATTTATGCGTTAAAATTGTCTCTCATAAAATAGATGCTAGCATCTTTTTATTGTGGCCAAGGATCTTGCAAATGTTACATATACAGAAGATTATGTTTTTGAGCTACCCGTAAACTCCGCCATTTACTGTGTAATAGAATGTATGGTCTCCGGGTCTATGACCCAAATGAGATTGCATGTACCCGGCAGCCTCCGTAATAAAGACGGGGTAAGAAATCTCCCCATTATAGAAAAGCGCAAACATGGTAAGAGTTACTTAGTTTTCAATAGAGAAAATTGGAAGAAAAAGTTAAAAGAATAGAGCTAACAAAAAATGGAGCTAAAAGAATCTAGGGATGTAATAAAAATTTTATAAGGGGAAGAGGTATAGTCAGATGTATGGTAGGCCATATGAAAATGGTAAAAATAAAAAAGACTAACCTAAAATGATTATGCCGAGGTATATATCTTAATTTTTAAAATGGAGATCAATTCTTCGGTTTTTGTTTGTACAGCGAAAACGTCTATCGCTGTTTCTTCAAATGTTAGAGACGATATCATATCTTCTAACAAGGCACTTTCAATATTTATTAATTCTAAAGCTGATAGTCTTTCTTGCTTTTGAGAATTTCGCAGATACGTTTTTATTCCCCTTAAACATGAAAATGATCTTTCCGCGCAACTGCTTGTGGCAGGAATAGTCAAAATTAAACGACACAACTTTGACTCCGGGAAAACAGAAGATAATTGAAGGGACATAATACATTAGTGAAGCTCAAACACAGTGCTCTTTTTCATATCGGGATCACTATAAATCACTGAAAGTTCACTTTTTAAACGATTTGCGTCAAATAATATTCCATATGTATCTACTAAAGAATAAAAAAGTTCGTCAGGAGAACGAATTAAGTGAATTGTGTGGATTTTAGATTTAAAAATTTCAGTTTAGAAATTTCACTAAACCGTTTACTAATGTTCAAAGTTATAAAGTCCAAAATTTCATAAAACAATTGTGCTTAGGTGCTTTTATTATCTTCTTCAGGAATTAAATCCAAACGCATTCTCTTACTTGGTGGTTGATTTTCTAACACAAATATGTCCATATTGTCCCAAATGTCATTAAACTCATTTCACATTTTGTGAATATGTGATTTGAAATCGGCGAACTTTTTATTGCAGTAATTAATATCTGATATTTTTGTCTGTAGAATTTTAAACAGACTCTCGGAATCTGGGAGCATTGTAGAAAACAATGCTAAGAAAAAATTAAAATCAATGTCGCGCAATAAAGTTGAAAGGCCTTTAGCACAAATAATGGTTTCTCGATCCCATTCCATATTTTCATTTTCCACAATTACCTGAGACAGCGATTGAGCTTTTAAATAACAATTTGACAATTTTTTAAGGGATGCGACGCATCACTCACTACGCCCCTGACGATTACATATTCATAGGTATTAACATCATAGTAACTTCGTCATAGTTATTGTCTATACTATTTATTTTTTGGTAAAACTCTATTTCCAGATACGTCTTTAAATCGTGATTTATAAGATTATTTATTATTTGATTTTTTATAATTTGAAGAAAATTATTTAAACGATATTTATTTAAACAATTTTTATTTTATGGTTTATGATACTTACTTAAACGGTTTTTAATTTAGTTCTGAGAAAAATAGAAAAAATAGAAACGCAAGTTGGTGAGGTGACGCAGGGTGAGTCACGGCGAGTTTCTGTAAACCACAAAAATGAATGAATATGCGCCACGTCACCTCGCGGTTCCATTTGCGCAGTCTTATTCATTTTTATGGTTACAGAAACTCACTGTGACTCACCCTGTGTCATCTCACCAACCTGCGTTTCCATTTTCGCCTGGCCTTATGTTCCGACAGCAGGGCGGCCTTGGATGGTTTAGAGCCTCTAGGAATAAAATCCTGGCTGACAAAAGAATGTAGGGATGCTAGACGCACTACCCAGAAGTAACAAGCTGACGTTGGTGTAGGGGCAACCTGGCCAGAGAGGGAACCAAGAAGGGCTTAATGGCATCTGAACCAGCGGTCAGTACACTACAGCGCCTCGGTAAGAGTGTAATCCAAGAATGGCTGGAGATTGAAAGACTTAATCGCTGGCAGAACACCCAGGAATGTAGGTATAGCCTGCTGTTACTGGGTTTGACGGCTAGCGCCGACTGGATAGCACAGCTCCTCAGGGGTGATAGGGAGAATGCCCGAGAACTAGCTAGGTTGTTAACAGGACACTGTCATTTTACTACCATCTTAGCAAGATTGACTTGAGTACCAACAAGGAATGCAGATAGTGTGGAGAGAAGGTGGAGGCCTCTGAGCATGTACTATGCCAGTGCTTGACTATGGCATGGCGTAGGAACCTCGAATCTGTGCTCCTGGACCAGCGCTGACTGCTTTACGGGAATATACAATGGGCGATAGCCTGAGTATTGTAGGGCTTCGCAACCTTCCCCATAAAACTAAACTTAAACTTAACCTTACTTATGACTGTTTCCCGAGTATTTAATTGGTGTGGATTCTGGATATTATTATTACGGAAATAATAATCAATATAGGTATTACTTATTTAAAATAACAAAGGATTTTATAAATGCGGTTGTGTCTTAAACTTATGCGTATTGTGTTGTAGGCTTGCTTGCCTAACTACAGAATTAAATTGATGGCAGAGGTAGGCAAAGCTGGAATATCAACAGATGTGTATGTATACATCAAACCTACACTTTGGTACAGATATACGCTTTTTTTTTAATAATACCAAGAGGATACTTTTGCAAATTATTATTATAGTCATACATTCTTATGAGATTAATACTACTTCAATAAATATCTCTAGACAAGTTTCACCATATGATCTATAATAAACATCCCTCTACATTTTCTCGACTTATTTTTTGCTTTAAATTGAAGATTTTGAAGCCGCAACGCAAAACCTCAAGAGTGTTTCTTAAATATCTGACGTCAATCTAGTTAAGTATTGTTCTAGGTAAATTTGTTCAGTTATGAAGCAAGCACAAACGATAACACACTTCTCCAATGTCTTCAAACAGCAACGATGTCACATTTGCACATTATGTCAATACATACATATGTTTTATTGTCAAAGTATGTTTCATAAATAACGCCCTACATCTTTACGTAGTGTAGAACGTAGTGAAATATCTATTGGACATTAAGGCCACTAAATATTACAACCACTTATAACTATAACCATAACTGTGAACTGTGGCAATTTTATTTTTCATTCCATTCCTGAGATAAAGTATTGGATGTAAATAAGGAAGATTTTGAACTTCAGCTATTGCTATCACTAGGAGTTGCCATATTTAAGATACTGTTATTGAGAAAGTCCAGTCATTACATTTTTCTATTTAAAGGTTGTCTCTACACAACTTACAATATATTCTGTCTAGAATATCTTTCATAAAAAGTAGGGTTGTAAGTTTATAAGTATCGTATATACAACGAAGTAACTTGAATAAACAGACAAGCAGTTTGCCACCCCTTACAATAAACTTTTATTTCTCTCGAGTTTAAATGGGAAATTTATTCTATTCAATATTAGGAATAGCTGAATCGAATATATCATTCAGGATACTCGACCATCATCACAGGAACGATTATTATGTATGTGAGGTTTTGTTCTTCTTGTACACTAAAAATTTATTCATATTTTTATCACTATAAAACTTACTACTGAACTATAAAACTAAGAAATTGTGGGTTTCATTGATTCAACGTATATGCTAGCATCATGCGCATGCATAATATATAAATATAATGTTTTGTATGTCAGGGGCGGCTGGTGTATAGGTGCTGCAGAGCTGCAGAACTTCCAAAAAATTAGATATTTGTATATTTTAGCGACATAATAATTACTAAAATTTATTAATAAAATAATTTGGTTAGTTGGTGTAGCTAACCAAATTATTGCGTTAAAGTCGTATTCTGCCCGCCGTCCTCTATTGAGTAGTAGACCAGATGAATTATCTGGGTTTCTACGCGAGCGCGTCGCGGTACATTGAACTGGGCCACACGAGGTAGTTCCACAGCACGGCTCGGCACACCCGTCCTCCCTCTCAACTCCCGCGACAATCTACACTTGGCGCTCGTAAATGCGCGAATTTACATGGTCAGTGAGCTGTATTTTTTCCAGCTAAGGCAACATCAGTGAATGTTTACTCCTTCCTACTCCTCGAGCGGGCGTAAATCGTACCTATTTCGTATTTCGTGTTAATTTGAGACTTTAAATATTGCTTTGTGAATTTGTGTAGTGATTTATTGTACTAATTATTAATATTTATATACTGTGATAGTGACAATGGATTTAGTTTATAATTTAGTTCATGTGAAGCGATTTTTTAAATACTCTTATGAAGAAAAAATTGATTTAGAAAACAATGGTAGGCCATTGCCCCATATTGTTATTGAGACTGCGGGTGTTAGCCGCGGAAAAGCATATAAACGTCAATTTAATAGAGACATTTATTCGAAGAACAATTGGATTTGTGGGTGCAACAAAAAAAATGCGTTATTTTGTTTTCCTTGTTTACTTTTTGGCGGTGATAAAGCATGGACGGAGGTAGTTGTGACAGATTTGGTGCACTTAACTGAAAAAATAAAAAAGCACAACTCCAAAAGCCATCTACATAATACAATGGAATTCTTTATTTGAACTTCAAATCAGCGACCTACTGTAGGACGCATTTTGCTTGGAGAAATACATTTCCACCCATACAAGATAGTTATTGTGCAGTAATTGAATCTAGAGGTTTACCCCGAACGATTGAATTTTTGTACAGGAAATGCTTAAACTTTATGAGCAGAATGAAAACATGTTGATGACAATGAGTGATGAAGCCTATTTACACCTTAATGGGACTATCAACAAACAAAATTGTTTTTAATGGGCTGCTGAAAATCCCCGACGATTACACGAAGGACCGTTGCATAATGCTAAGGTAACTTGGGATAAGGTTTGATGTGCGATGGGAAAGTTTGGCGTCATCGGTTTCTATTTATTTGAAGAAAATGGGGTTACCGGTACTGTAACATCTGAACGTTACATTAATATGGCGAACACCTCTTTCATCCCTGAGTTACATAGAAGAGGTATTGATCGTCAACATTTGTGGTTTCAACAGGATGGCACCACGGCACACAGCGCCAGAGCGTCAATGGCTGTACTTTGCCCCCTGTTTTCCAACCGTCGCATATCGAGATTCGGTGACGTTTTATGGCCTCCTCGGTCCCCTGACCTATCCACCTGTGATTTCATTTAATGCGAGTACCTCAAGTCACGTGTCTACGAAGGCAAACTTCTTACGTTAGATCAATTAAGGGAAGTAACATTTAGTAGAAACCATTTAAGTTATTTGAAATTATTGTTTTTCATAAATTTCTTAAGAACAACATTATTCACCATAGGCTGAAGAAAATATCATATAAAATTCATCACAATTAAACGCTTTAAACCAGTCTTCTATTATAAACATTTATACTAAACACAGTTCTCAAACAAAGCACAAACTGGTAGAAATATGAATAAATAGGACATCTAACAGTGATGAAAACATCAAGTATATGTTGCGTATAAACTTGTGCATTGAGGTGCGTTTTTTGAAACAGCCAATAAAATCTTGCATACATTTTCATACCTTGGACAAGTCTTTTTAAAATTCTGAAAATGAAACTAAGGAATTAAATTCATCTTGTAAATAGATACACTTGTTGTATCTAAGAAAATATGTAAATATATGCACAAAATTATTTCCCTTTATTTCCTTTAGTTCCAGAAATAACAGACATATTTTATTTTGATAACATTATAAACATACATTAATATGAACCAGTTAATGTTACGTACTTGTGTATGTTGTAGCTTCTAATTACGTTATGAGTTACTCTTCAATCAAATACGTTAATCCTACGTTTTAGGCAACAAAATATCGAGTAATATTTTTCATAACTTCCCTCGGTGTTGTGCACCAAGCGCCCGATAAGATTTGCGGTTCCCCCGAAATAGCATTTTAAATTTAATATGGATTTAACCCCTCAAATAAGTAATCTAAAAATGTCGATACCTCAAAAAATTCTCATGCGATATGCGTCTGTTGAAGCATCAAATCCGATTGAGATGAAATAAATGCATTCTACATGCGATTGCGGAACGGAAAGTTGATACTTCAAGTAAGTTCTCCTCCATATGCCTTATTACATGTTATCCGCCTCAATACGTTTTCTCATAAACGACAGAAGCTCCTTGTGTACACACCGGGTAAATGCCTATAAATGGAGTGTAAAGAAAAAAGTGGATTCTCTATAAATCTCTTTCCCGATGTAGATATATTTTCCTAGAGATAAACTTGATACTTGATATTGATCAGACTCGTCGTCACAGCGACTGTTATAGTTTGGATAGAATTATAGAATTAGAAAATATATCTTCAAAAGAAATTTGGTTATTTATATTTTTGCCCTGTAATTGTTCTATAGAAAACTTTCACGGACGATTCATAAATAGAATATTTGTCATATATTATTTTTATTGCTATTGAAACAGATTTATGAAATATTAACTGGAATTGGGATATTCTGTTTAATTGAGATCTAATTTTCTGAAATACTTTGTATCTGAAATTTACTAAAGTAATAAAAAGAACGTTGCATGAAGAACAAATACCTACTTTTAAACAACTGGTAGAGATTTAAGAAGTCTCGAATTTGTCTTGTATAAAGTGGTGCTCCAACCTCTTGGAACCAAAATGAAGCAGATAGTCAGTTTAGATCTAATTTGTTTAAATATTTGTTTAATTCATCTCTTAAACAGCCAACGTATATTGATCTCGTTAACACACTTCTCACTTCACTTTTCTAGTGCAAAAAATTTACTAGATTAATATATAATAGACAAGAGACATCTGGTATTTCTTCGTATTCGAGGGATGGTATATATTTTATACCAATCTCACCATATTTACATAGCATCTACATGTTCACAGATATATAGACAACTAGAGATTATAGGCGAGACGCTTCAAGCTTCCTCTGAAAGTAGAAGATAGTTTCAATCATCCCAAAAATATTACGGCAGCAACTGTTGCACGATATTTTATATTAAAGGTGTACATGGGTATTATGTTAATATATGCAACCGCCAATTCTGATACTTGATTTAATCATTACATTAAGTACATACATAATTAAGTACATTCTAGTAATCATCATCAGAATCAAATAATCAGTTACTGAACATAATTTACTGCTTTTACTATAGCATTTTTATCATAAAATACCAACTAACTGATAAGTTCTTTTAAATCAATCATTAGATGTTTGTTTCTATAAAAAAATTAAAAAATTTCAAAAGTGAAACTAAATATAGATCTAAAACTCTGCTCTCCACGATTTCCGCCCCAACATTGAGTTTTTGAGGATATTGGGCGTGAATATGAATCTCATCTGAAAACAAATACCTGGAGAACAACTTTGGACGCCTCTGACATATTTCCGTCACTGAACTTGATTTAGCGCATCTTCGCATAATGCATAACATAATGTCATTTTACATGGATGCTACTTTTCTTCTTTCTAATTATTAAAACTGACCGTTTACTTATACCAAGCTGATCAGGCATATCGTGGCTAATCGTTGTGAATTTTCTATTATACTAAGTGTAACATCACACTTTGTTTTTGGTGATACTTTAGGACGTCCACTTCCTTTCCAATCTCTAAGTTAACTCATTTCCCAAAATTTAGTTTTTATTGTACGGACTTTCCCTTATGTTATATAATTGTGGGATCTGCTGACTTGATAAACTCCTTACGATCACAGTTTATCATTTCAATCAATATTCATAATCTTCAATCCATCTCAATCAAAAAATACCATTTTGATGCTATTTGACAAAACCTGTGGTTGAATCCCTTTCAACTGACGGTTTAACTGACAAGTTCAGGCTACTTGAAAACTAATTATTATGGTTAAACATGCAGAATGAAAGATATGGAGCCCTCACAGGCCCGTTTTAAATACTGTTAATGGAGAATAACAACATAACAGTTAATGAAAAATAACTGCCTATAATGTCCCTAGTTTTAGTTATATACAACATATCTCAATTCAAAAGCTAATATCTTTCGATAGCCAGGAAAATAATAGGTGACAAATGTTATATTTTTGAAATTCTCTGTCAAATACTCCTTCAAAAATATGGAAAATTATTGGGTATCACTGAAATACATAAACACACTTTAAATATACTAAATTGAAGATAACAGTTGACGTATCTGAGAATTTCATTTAAATATAGTTCATACTGGTTTAGCCATTTTACTCCAAGTTTAACATTTTATGAGATAAATAGTTGAGATTAAAAATTTTTACATCATTTTACAGCCCCACATATCCCCAGAAAATCAAACTCTTTTTTTCTAATTTTTTCTTTAGCCGAAGTGGCTAATTATTTAGAATACTTTCACGATATTTACAGGAAAAAACGTCGAAAATTATATCGACGCGTTTTCGAAATCAGAGCATGTTTTAAAAACTAATTTTAATAACATCGTTCGTTTATGTATTATTCGTATTGCACAGGATCTTTCAATAGGGACGCTCAAAATTTCTTAGGCTATAGCGGCCATGCTGTTAGAGCAACATCTATCAAGTTTATTATGTATTATTCAGTAGTGTACAGCAAATCAGCATGAAAAGTTATTATGGTTAAAAGCGTGTACAAATCATCAAACCTTATTTCCAAAATCAATGCTCCGTTCGAGAAATGTTCCGGGCGTTACATAATTTTTATCCTCGCCACAACCGTCCCGTCGAGTCGACTATTCGACGTTTGGTGGCCAAATTTGAGTCAACCAATTCGATAAATAATCAGCCAGTACCAATACGTCACCGAAACGTAAGGTGTACTGAAAAAATCGCTGCTGTGCATGAGAGTGTACGGAAAAACCTGAGGCAGTCAATTTCCAGTCGTTCACAAGAATTTGGCTTTTTGCCGACTTCAACTTGGCGAATTCTGGCGGGACTTGGGTCTGCACCCGTATAAAATCCAACTGACCCAGAGACTTACTTTAAACGACCATAGATAACAGCTGATTGGGCTCTGGAGCACTTTGATATTGACATATATTTCGCCAAAAAAAATCACCTTTAGCGTTGAGCCCCATTTTTGGATGAATGGATATGTGAACAAACCAAATTGTCAGATTTTGGACTATAACAATCCACACGAGATACACCATCACCAAATGCATCTCGGAAATGTCAGTATTTGGTGAGAATTTTGTTCTGGTGGAATCATCGGCCCGTACTTCTTCCAAAACGAAACTGGCATTGCCATAAC
Organism: Rosalia funebris; assembly: GCA_037954035.1. Classification (NCBI taxonomy): domain Eukaryota; kingdom Metazoa; phylum Arthropoda; class Insecta; order Coleoptera; family Cerambycidae; genus Rosalia; species Rosalia funebris. The sequence goes on from JAZFAV010000009.1 coordinate 6,162,482, forward strand.
CGTCAACAGCAAGCGCTACAGATCGATGATAAGCAACTTCTTGTGGCCTAAACTGGACAATATGGATACTGAAAATATGTGGTTCCAAGAGAATGGCACTACGTGCCACACAGAGCATACCACGGTGGACATTCTCCTTCTGAACTGGCCACTGAGATCGTTCGATTTAACGCTTTATATGTCTTCCTTTGAAGTTATCTTAAATCGCAGGTCTATATGAATAAACCGAAAACAATTGATTTGTTCAAAGTCAACATAACGAACGCCATACAGCAAATTCAGCCAGATTTATGCGATAAAGTCATCGAAAATTGGACCTTCCAAGACCATGCAGAGCCGCGACAGATGTTTGAACAACGTTATATTTCGTACATAATGTCATAACACATTCTTTCAAATAAAATAAATTGTGTATATCTCTATATTTGTGCACAACTTTTATTTACGTTTAAAAATCGAGCGTCCTTATTGAAAGACCCTTTATTACTTTTTAGTAAAATATCCATACTAAAACCATAACAATCTCATATTAAATTAAAATATAACATTTATCCATACTATGATTCATTAATTTTGTAGCTAGAGTGAAAGAAAAAGAAAAAAATTAATTTGGCGATTTGACAGGTTTAAGAAATACATATATATTTTAAACAACGTGAACATCTCGTAATATCGTACAAGCCCCGATTATGAGGTATTACGGTTACGACATTCAAAATTAATTTTTTTGTTTGAAAAAAACGACTTAAACAATGAAACAGCAGAATGAAGTAAACAAAAACAGCAGAATGAAATAAACAAAAACAGAGATTACTGAAATGTCCAATCTTCCTCGTGTTTCACACTCATCTTACTTACTGTTATTTAATTGGAATAAAACTTTATTTTTAATTTTATATTTCGATTTGTAATTTCGTTTCAGTCATATTGATCTCACAAATAAACTGCGTGCATGAGCAAATTCCGTCTTCCGTATGATTCCATCTGGTATAGTACTATCAGCATGGAACGACATAAAAAAATGGTTTTTTTTTAAACAAAAAATATTTAAAAAAAATTTTTCGTAGGTCCAGTATTTGAATGTTTTTGACGTGACTTATAATAATGTTGGTTTAAAATATATATGAAATGTATTATATGGATCTCTTTTTGAATAAATATGATCACTTAGTATACGAGTATACCCACTTACTAATTGATGATTATACGTACTCTAATAAATACGTTTACAACTAGTTTAATTTTATTATTATCGACTTTAGTTAGTACTTTTCCAGTACACTCTACTAAACGCAATTTCTATGATAATTATTTGCATAATCATCTGTTTTAAACGTTTATTATTATTAACTTAAAAAGTGAAATATGACATACGTTTTCTAGGAAATGGTACACTTTCGCCGCTTTATTTATATACACGAAATTAAAACCATTGAAATAGAATGAATACCACTTGTAAATATACACACACATAATTCCGTAACCTTGAACAATTTAGAGTTCAACACGTGTAGTGTATCATTCTCATTTCCTATGTTTCATCGTGATTTATGAACTTCGGTTTGTTAAACCAGACTTTAAAATCATAAAACGTAACATTAAAGGTCTCTGCCCACTACACCATACCATACTAGGACCGTAACCGTATCGACACATGCAAACAAACATAATTTACATAATATTGCAATAATATTCAATATTATTGCATTTGCAATAATATTGTGCCGCGCGGCGCCCCCTCATTCATATCTAAGGCACCTCCGGCGCATACCTCTAGAAGCTTCGTATCAAAAAACAAAAGTTACCACGTTGTTCGCAAGGATCGATTTACTATACCGATTTTTATCAAAATGCCGAAATTCGAACGAAAAACACTTTGTACATCGACCTAAAAATTTCGTGACACACACACGAAAACAGATGTTTAGTAAATATAGATATCGTAGCTAAAAGAAACGTACAATAAAGCAATACAGCAGGTATATCCTAAAATTACAGATGAAAATACACATAGTTTCAAAATTATAACACACATAGGCAAACCATCTCAAAAAATTGCATTGTTTTTAAAGAAACAAAGTAATAAAATAGCATACACAACTAATAACACTCTTGGAAAACACATAAAAAATGCTAAAGATAAAACAAATACCAAAAATAATTCAGGAGTCTATAAGTTGACTTGCGGTACTTGTCCTAAGGTATATATAGGACACACAGGAAGAAATTTCAACACGCGAATAGCAAAACACAAAAGGAGTTTTAATAATAAAAAAAGAGATTCAACATATGCAACACATCTAATTGAAGCATACCATACCTTTAACGAAGAATTTAAAATTGTGCATGTAGAGAAGAAAGGCTTAAAATAAAATTTATTAGAATCTTTAGAAATTAATAAAGCAAAGAAATCTGATTTTCATTTTCGGCCACCGTCGGGCACATTCGTTAGGTCTAGTTTTGCGTCTAGCTATTCTCTTTGGCATTGTTGGTGTTTATCCCAAGCGTCTTGGTTGATTTTTAAGTGTAACATATGAGCAGCTATAAGACGAGCGCCGTAAATTTTACGAAAGGTTAGTCTTAACGTAACTTTTGTCTATATTGCGCCATACAAAAAACAAAATTTTTTTTCAGATTAGTCCTTTATGGATTGAACTTGTTGGACTTGCGAATTACTATTAAAGGATATGTCTGAACGACGAGAAAAAAGCAGGCTTCTGACGCAAGCGGAACTTGAGGAAATTGCAAATAACTTGTTTCCTGAATCAGATGATGACAGCGTCCAGGAGAGTGGGAGTGAAACTGAGGATGCTGTGGAGTTTGAAAATTTTGAGGACAGCGGAAGTGAATATGCACTTTCAGAGGATGATAGCAAAGATGAATATAGTCCTCCCAGGGCAAAAAAACAAAGACTTTTACATAAAGAATCAAATTACGGGAGACATATGGGTGATCAGTTACTGGTAGATGATTCGTTGCTTGGATCATCCAGAAGTAACGAACCTGAGCAACAACAACAGCAAGAACATGAAGCACCTGAGACAGAAACCAGTTCGCAAAGAAGAGTCGGAAGAGTTGATGAGACAATTCGATCATAAGTAAGACTTGTAGGGAAAAACAGTCATCGATGGAGTGCAGTTCCCAAACCAGCATCGAAAACACCGCAACGAAATATACTACATATTTTCCCCGATCCAGTAACAAATTTCCAAAATAACTTTCGTGCGAACGAGTTTTTCAGGGTATTTATAATGGATTCTATGATAGATAAAATAACATTACACACAAACGCTATGATTAGAACAAAATCTGCTAAATATCAAACAAAATCTGCTACAATATCCATTTCTAGTCCTAACGAGATAAGAGCAATGTTAGGATTACTGGTATTGTCGGCTTATTTGAAAAGTAACCATTTGTCAACAACATAGCTGTTTGATGACAAAATATGCGGAGCTGTATTCAAGGCAATCATGAGTCGTGAAAAGTTCAAGTTTCTATTGGATTGTTTACGATTTGATGATAAAAACACGAGGGACGAAAGAAAAAAAAACAGATGCGTTGACGGCTATCAGAGAAATTTGGGATGAGTTTATAATTCAGTGCAGAAATATGTATAAACCAAGTTCTTACGTTACCATTGACGAACAACTATCAGGTTTTCGAGGAAGGTGCCCTTTTCGTATGTATATACCTAACAAACCGTCGAAGTATGGAATAAAAATAGTTTTGGTATGCGATATTTCATCAAAATACATGTTTGACGCCATGCCATATTTGGGCAAAAGTACAAACACTAATGGGATTCCCTTAGGAGAATACTATGTCAAAACTTTATGTGAAACAATTGCCGGTTCCAATAGAAATATTACAATGGACAATTGGTTTACGTCCGTCAAACTAACTGATAATTTACTTGTTCCGCCTTACAATCTTACTATGGTTGGAACTATTAGAAAAAACAAAAGAGAGATTCCAGAAGAAATGTTAGTAACCAGAAATTGCGACCCAGGCAGCTCTAAATTTTGTTTTGACAAAGACAAAGTGTTTGTGTCTTATACTTCCAAAAGGAACAAAAACGTTCTGCTGTTATCAGCACTTCATCAAAGATGTAGTGTCTCAAAGACTTCCGGAAAACCAGAAATTATTGAGACTTACAATCAGACAAAAGGGACAGTGGATACATTAGACCAAATGTGCTCTAATATGAGTACCTCTAGGAAAACTAAAAGATGGCCTCTATGCATTTTCTTTGGAATACTAAATATTGCTTGCATAAATAGATTTATTTTGTACAATGCTCATAGAATAAAATGCCGATAAAAATCGATTTCCCGAAAGGCATATATGATGGAGTTGTATAAGCTATTAGTGACGCCATGGCTACAAGAACGAGTGAAGGTACCCACTTTACAACGCTCACTCCGTGAAAGTATTAGTCAGCTTCTAAAAGAGACAGTAACAGAAAACAGGGAGACAGTTCTGAAGGAAAATACAGTGCCTAATATGCCCAAGAGAACCACTTGTGCGAGTTGCCCATCACAAAAAAGACGTATGACTACACACTTTTGCTCAAAATGTAATAAACCATTTTGTAATGAACACCGCGGGGAAATTTGTAAATCATGTACTTAAATGATGTTTTAAAGTCTTTATGTTCAATAAATAATTCATCTGTTAATTGAAGTTTATTTGGGTATGAAAAAAAAATATTATCGTAAAATTTACGAATGCTTAGTCTTAAGTGGTGTTAGAAATATGCTTAGCTATCTAGGGTTAAGGTTCGGTTAAGCCCTTTAATTCGCAGGGTCTGTATTGCAAGGAGTACATGAAATGCCAGTAGTTACGTCATTGATCATAATTAATTATAACTCTTAGTTATAATTAATTATAACTAAGAGTTAACATCTCAAATGTTTCTAGCTAATTGTCATGTTTCCAATATAACGCCATTCCATGCCATGTAATGTTATATTTCAAACATGTCTCATCAATTTTATTTGTCGAAGTAGGCTTAGAAAATTGGGATAATTTCCTATTTTACTATCATCAGTAAATATACTCCCGCTTTACATTCGACTAAATAGTATCAAATCGAATGTTACTAAAATAAATTCGAATTTGCGTACATCCACTCGTAATTTACTTAATGCCTAAACGCAAATGATGCCCATTTCCATTTATTTTGTCCGGCGGTGATCAATCAGTCAGCTCTAATTTTCTTAATTGTCATTTCAAGTTAAATGTTGCTAATATGCAAGTTAGATTGCTAAAATATATAATGCCAACACTGGCAAAATACGTCACAACATTAAACTGTATTTAAAAACGGATACCTTGTAATGCCGCACAAAAAAGACAAATGAATGTCACCCACGTTTTATTAGCGTTCCGGCTGGGAAGCAGCAGAAAGCCCGAATTTGAGCACAATATGGAAATGAATCTAGACGTCCATGTAATGACAATCGACGGCGAACTGAGAGAGTCATGGGATTTATTTGTATCCTATCGGATTACTAATGATGTTATGCAAAACAAATATCGATCGATGCGACCAGCAATATGTATTAAACTGTCTTCATGTTTCCTATCACCCGGCCGTAGAATTGGTAGAGTTTTATCAGGATTTTAATTTTGCCCTAGTGGCGCTTCGTATGAGAGATCCGAGCGTTCCTGCTTAGCGGATAATTCGGAAACTAATTATGCGACACTTCTCAGGACCTTCCTACTTTCTGGATTAATAACGTGTGGTTTAGTACAGTTATTTTCAATTCAGCAATAATAGTTATCGTTTGAATGGCTTTGATAGACCCGGCCCACCGTGTATGTTACATAACTATTTAGTGTAATAATTAGTGTTAATAGTGTTATATAACTATTTAGTGTAATAATTCTGTGTCGCATATTTTTCTGCTTCACTTCATTAAAGTTGTAAGTATTCGGACTGAAATACATATTAATTCCAAGAATATGACAAATTTTATGTCATTTCAGTTGAACAATAGTCATTATGGATTACGAGCAAGCAAGGCTTCTTCGTTTGCTAGAAGAAGCATTAAGCATTAAGAGTTTGTGGATGAGTTAGAACACGAAGAAGATATAATTGAGACAAGAGAAGTAAATACAGATACTGAACAAAGTGGAGAAGAAGTGGAAGATAAACCGCGTATTGTTAGACTCAGAGGAGAACAGAGAAGATGCTGTCACTGTTTGGAAGAAACATATGCCCACAAAGACCGTACGCACCCGAGCGTAGAATAAAGTTCTTCATTTTCCAGGGGTGATGCCTAGAACTGTATTAGCTAAAACTCATATCGGATATTAGGAACTCTTCTTCTCTGATGCCATATAAGATATTATTGTGGAGGAGACCAACAAATTTATTTAGCCTATATAGTCAAATTTTGCACGGAAAGGATCTGCTTGTCTAACAGATAAAACAGAAATTAAAACTTTTCTTGGACTGTTATATATGGCTGGGTGCTTGAAAAGTAGTCGTCAGAACTATGAAAATTTGTGGCACCGAAAAGAATGTGGAGTGGAAATATTTTGGCTCACTATATTACAGCAAAGGTTCCTGTTTCTGTTAAGAGTAATACGGTTTGATGATTTGGCTACTCGAAATCTCCGAAGCACCTCTGACAAATTAGCTGCGATCAAGTCATTATTTGAACTTTTCGTGGGCAATTGTAAAAATAATTATAGTATAAGTGAATACGCTACAATCGATGAAATGCTATTGGGCTTTAGGGGCTGCTGTGGGTTCAGACAGTATAGAAGCTGACAAATACGGTATAAAAATGTTTACCCTGGTAGACTTAAAAAATGTTCCACGCACAGAATGTAGAGATTTACGTTAGACAGCAACCCGAAGGACCGTTCCGAGTAAAAAATGACCCAGCAAGTATAGTTCAAAGGTTAGTTTAGCCCATATCCGGGACAGGACGCAATATTACATGTGACGATTGGCTCACAACTTTCAGCTTGATTGATTATTTATTACAAAATTGCAATTTAAGATACGTTGGCACTGTACGAAAAAATAAGAGGGGAATTCCTCTTGAGTTCCTGAACACAAAAGACAGACTGGTCGCATCTACCATTTCTGGATATCAGGCAAGTACGACTTTGGTTTCTTACATTTCAAAAAAAGGGCAAAAATGTCCTCCTAGCCTCCAGCCTCCATCATGATGACAGCATTGACCCAAGATCAGGAGACAAAAATAAACCAGAGATTATAACCTCTTATAATTCAACCAACGATGGAGTCGGTACAGTATATCTTTTATCATCAAATTATGATGTAGCGTGTAAAACAAGATGGTGGCCTATGGTGATCTTCTATGCCCTAATGAATATGGCCGGGATCAATTCCCAAGTAATACATACTACTAATAATCCAAATTCAAAATTGCTGAGACGTAAATTTTTAAAGAGCGTCGCCTTATCGTTGGTGGATGATCATCAGAAACGCCGTTCGTTGGCAACAAATTTGCCAACTGAAGTTCACGAAAGGCGCCAAGAAGTAGCTGGAACTTCTGCAGACTTTCGTGCACAACAATTAATTTCTCCTGGGACCAGAAAAATATGTGTAGAATTCTGCAAAGAGAGCGAGACGATATATTACTGTGTTCAACGTCAAAGATTATTGTGTCTGACGCATGCAAAAATTATCTGTCGTAATTGTGTGGAATAACTTCAAAACCACGATTAATAAGATATCTTGTTTTGTAACTTTAAGATTTATTTGTTTTTTTTACCTTTTTTTTTTGATTAACTGTATTTTTTCCATTACTATTACTTCGTCACAAAATGAAGTACCTATGTTATATTTCTCATACACTTAAACTGTTATAAGATATTCTTAAAAGCCAAATTGCTTTTTACAAACAACTAGTGTTAAAGAAAATCATATATAAAAAAAATTTACATTTGCTGAATTTGTTTATTATTTAATTACGGGTCTGAGGCGCGGCGTCACCGTTTATGTTAAAACATAGGGCATCACTGCAAGGTTAAAGCAAGCAAAGGCAAAGCCGGACCAAAAATTAAAAAAAGTTTTATACCTAAAAGAAGGAAATATCCCTATTCTAAACTAATTTTGGTATCCAAATTAAATGTAATTTCATTCTATGAAACAGTATAATTAACCTGAATGATTTTTTTTTACTAAAGTTGGTAATGTTTTCTATGAACACAAAGAAAATACATGACTATAATAATTATCTTAGTAATTTTACAAACTCCATGAATTCTTTCTTCAAAACATTAATGAACGATTTTTTTTATCTTTTTAGCCATTGATATTCTATCTACGACGTCAGATAAGATGCAAGACACCCTAACGTATTTATTTTTGTTAACTTGATCTTCGACGATCAGTAAATAGTTTTATGAAAATAAAAACGTCAACAGGCATCATTATTTCATCATATATGTATATACCATATTTCAGATATTGTATACTCTCATTTGCGCATGGGGTAATTAAAACTGGAACACGAATTAAAAACACAGAAAATATTTTATTACATTAAATTAGGGACAATGAGACATATTATATGTGAACATAGTGGGTGAAAAGTATTCGTAAATAGTAAAGTGCAGTAAACTGCGTAATTTAAATTGTAGTTTTCTGTTAACATTTCAATACAGCATGTTTCCCATTGCCAATTATACTTTAAATAATAAATAAGAAATGCAAAATTTATATTCAAATATTAATTGTAGTTATAACTAAAGTTTCCAATAACATATATATTTTGAAATGAATATTTCTCTATATTGCATTAATATTTTTTAGGCTAATGTCGCTTTTTACTAATACTCATGCTTTATGTGAACAAATATAAGTGCAGCCACATGAAACATATAATTCGGTAGAGCGTGAACGTTGTAAAAACCGAAAAGCATTATAATTGATACTGCATTCGCTACGCGATACTCTTTGCATAATGGTAATTGATAAATTATGTTTAATAATTCATAATATTGAATCAATACGATCAGTTCTACACAGGTTTCAGATATGCGATAAAACCAACAAACAATTTGACACAAAAATATATTGATAGTTTTTTCATTTTAATCCTGTTGTGAAAAGCCACGTTTCCGTGTTTTTATGAATATCACAAAACAATTGTTTTCGGAAGTATTATATTTATGTGTATGTTACATCGGTACAGTGGATTCAGAGATTGTAATATATATACATGCTGGTCCACTTAAAACCAAATATTTGGAATAACTGTTGAAATATATTTTGCTCAGGAAAATGCCATGGTACGACGTCAATTTATATTTTTAAGACATACGAGCTGGTACTATCATTGACACCCCTTCTACCAAACAACTACCTCCTTAAAATATTGAAATGGGCACATAGGTCTATTGATACATTGATAAGTGTTGCGTCGAATCTAGTTAAAAATAAACTGGCGGTAGTTTATTTCTTCGCATTAGTAGTAGTTCTCATATCACTAATGGGGATATCTGACATGGGGAGAGACTGTTACAGAAATGCATTTATTCCATATAGGGCTAAAAGGAATAACTGACAATTAGGCGAGGGTTTAAGTAAACCTTTTATGTCCAATTACCTTGTATGGCAGCACTATATCCAGTAAAGTCCTGCCTATGCAGCAGGGTACTGGAGGCCTATCCAGGCCTCAGGTCTTATTTCAGACTAACCCGGTATAAATTACAAATTCACGCCTTCGAACATTTTTACAAAATGTGGTAAAACTTTATTAAAAAAACGCTCTCATAAACACAGTGTAAATACAAGTTCTAGAATATTTGAATTTGAATACTGATTGAACAAAGCCACTGAATTAATTTCAGAAATATTAGTGGTGGTTAGAGTCCATTAGTAACCATAATCAGTATGTTTCATTTTAATTATTAAGTACATACAATAATTTCATTGACCCTATAATTAATTATATAATTAATTATATAAGCAGCTAGGTTTGAATTTCAAAGATATCTATTCAATTTGATACACATTGAAATGATGCGTATATTTCCAATTTGCTGCGAATTATATGCCCCTAGTTTAGTTAGCTAACAAATAGGTTACTAAAACATCCAGCTAACTAAGTTAATTATCCGTTGAAGTTACTTCATCAAAATTAAATAGTCGGGCATACCTTTTCCCGAATATATATTACTGCCATTCATACCCAACTGCAAATGTTAGCGGTAGCTGATTTAAAAGCTTTTAGTTAGGGTCCTCAGATAGCTAAGGCGAAACTTACCAGTAAGAAATTGATATGGGACGCAAACGACAGTGGACATTGGGCTTTTGTGCCCTTTGAAAGCCTACCCGAGTTGAAAGAACATCCTAATGTGAATATATATGTGCGTACCGGAATCCGGACACGTCATTTATAAAACGAATTCTACATGGCAAGTTATACAGCAAAATGCGAAAGTCAGGGCGACGTGAAAGAGATTCAATTAATAAACATCAGGGAAGCGTTTAGTCGGCAAAACTAATTATTTGTAAAAACTTTGCCACCATTAGTGATCCTGAATAGTTCACACTAACACGGTAATTATAGCAAATTACCGTCATTATGTATATAAATAGAGGCGTGGAGTACTCACTTATTCCGGGGGTCCACCCTAATCCTAAGCCCAGTACACCTTTTTTACAATAATATTTATATAAGTATTCTAACGCTGTGTTTAAGATCGCATTGTAATAGAAAAAATTAATTTTAAACAATTTTAAGGGGGCGCGTCAGTTTTGTTGGCTCAAAAATTCAATTTTTTTTTCGCATATTTTCAAATGTTAATGACTTGAGCTTATATTCTCAAGGCCGCTTAACGGAATTCGCAAAAATGGGTTAGTTATAGCACTGTTTAAGAAGCGCGGTTTTAGCGGCCGCGCGCAAACACCGACAATTGCAGCTCGCACAGCTCATAAATTCAGTCACAAATTAAATTGCAGATATCCATCTTTCCCCAGAAAAAAAAACTATAAGCAGTTATTTAGTAGTTGATAAGCACGAGTTCAGGCTCATAATAGTTCAGCCAGGCATAATTTTACGACTAATATATGTAAATAAAAGTAATAACACTCTCAAAATTATTTTATTAAATAAAAATATGTGTACCTAACAGAAACAAAATATAAACTTTTAACTTCAATACGATGAAATATTACTACGTTATGATGTGTCAGTGACAAGTTTGTTAATAAAAACAGAAAGATTCGCGGTTCAGAATAGTTCGGCTGCTTCATCAAAATTGAATTACATCGCCTTTATTAACAGTAATAATAGCTTCAATTCTGGCAGGCTTTGTATCTATCAGCTTAGCGCACTCTTCAAGAAGCGTGCTGTCGCAGATTTCTTTCAATTTGGTGTCTAGATCGTTAACTAAACGGGCTGGATGTTTGCGCAACTGTTTTTTCATTTTATGTCACAATGTTTCCATTGACGAGAGGCCTGGACTGATAGAGGGCCATTCTATAACAGGGACATTATGTTGTATAAACCAAGCTTTAACAGCTTTTACAGTGTAATACGCAGCACTATCCTGCTGGAAAATGTACTGTGCGTCAGTACTTTGACATATTGATATTGAAGGCAATAAATTTATCGACAGTGATTTGTTTATATGTTTCTGCTGTCACAGTACCATCTACAAAATGCAATTTTCCACTCATACACTCCCAGATCATAAGAGACGCAGAGAACTTAACTTTCCTAATCAAACAGTCAGCATCATAAGTTTCCTATGGGGTTCCTAGCACACGTTTTCTGGTATGGATCACACAAACAGATTTCAAATTTGGATTTGTTACTTCAAATTACCTGGTGCCATTGTTGTAAAGCATAATGCCTATGTTCTCTGGCCTATCGTTTAGTTAATGGCGGCTTTTCTTTTGCCCGAAAGGGAAATCGGTAAGTTCAAAAGTAAAATGTAAAGAATCGAACTTTACCTTGTAGAATCCTATTTTCTTTATTGAGCGTTTAGTTTTAGATACAGAAATATTTTTTCCAGTGGCTTGCCTCCATAGTATCATAACTTCTATTGCACTGGATTTTTAATTTGTTGTTACAAACCTCTTCAGAGCATGTTGATGTATGCGTGAAATTTGGTATGGTCTACAAGTTTTCTTCTTTTGTGCTGTGCATCCAGTTTTTTTTTATATAAATTGATAATTTCTTGTATTGTAGATTTAGGCAGACAATACGTAGCAGATATTTCCAAGCCGAAATTCCCTGTGTATGAGTATTAACGACTGATTTTAGCATATCATATATGCTATGTATTTTTCACGCATAGCAGCACGCGCTATTTTTCTTTTTTTTTTTAATTTTAACAGACGCGACCAAAATACACAATTGAGATTCCATTTTGTATTAAAATGTTTCTTATTAATAAACTTGTCATTGACACATCATAACGTAAGAATATTTCAACGCATCTAAGTTAAAGGTTTATACTTTGTTTCTGTTACCAATATTTTTCTTTAGGTAGGTACTAAAATAGTTTTGAGAGTGTTATTACTTTTATTTAAATTTACTGTAAAATTATGCCTGTCCAACTATTATGAACCTAGACTCGCTCGCATTCTTTCGATGTTCTTCATAATTACTAGAATATTTTATATCGCACTCTTTGATGTTTTCATTGAAACATTTTTTATATGGAGCAAAGGTATTAAAACTTATTACACCGAGACATGCATTCCGTGCAAGTGTATGTTTATTTTTCCATAAATTAAGATCTTTTAAGACTCCAAGACACTAAAGATCTCTAAAACTCATTTAGTATATAGTAAATGTATCTACAAGAAATTAATTTCAAAAAGTAATAGTTCTATAAATAGTGGATTGTACAATTTTAAGTATTGGACTTTCGTGTTTAATAATTAAAAATGCGAGTTAGATTGCTTTTAATAGGCCATAATTTTTGTATTTATATAACAATCACGTAGTTTCAGTTTGACGTGACCATTTTAATGTAATGGAAAATTTAGGTATTTTATTCGAAAAACGGGAATTTAATCATTTAAACAAATCGGTGAAATAACGAATTACAGAATAATTAATAAAATGAACAACCATATGTACGACCATTACAATAATTAATTTGTCTATTGTATAAAAGCCTACATTGAAAAGCTTTTTACAATTACAAGCGTCCGATATTGCATAAAATTATTTAAATATTAAAATCAATCCAAATGAATTTTTCATTTGGAAAATTTATATTATTGGCAGCAATTTTTAATATTAATACCATCAATTCCAGAAAATTGTATATTATGGTTACATAACGTTTTTAATTATAATAAGTCAATGTAATAACAAATATATATGTATATATATATATATATATATATATATATATATATATATATATATATATATATATATATATACTATTAAGCCACATTTTGCGATATAATGATGAATACAATTAACTAAGGTAAGAATTTCATTAAATTGGATATTTTCCGAAAAACGCTTTTCTTATATGAATTTCTAAACTAACTAAACATACATTCATTAGATTTTTTTTTTACTAATGGAAATTTAAACACTAGAATGATATGATTTACATAACAAGATTTCTGTTAGAAAGATATTTTCGAGTTATTATGTAATACAAATGGAATAGACTAATAAAGAGATATGGACAGAAGGAAATAATTGAATACGACTGAGACAACTCAAAATACAAAACACATGTTGCAAGATATCAAAAATATGTTGATCGTTTACCAGATAGACCAGCCATAAGTGAATATACAGGGTTTTAGGGTAGTTTTGACATCATTTTAGCAAAGAAGTAGAATTAAGTTAATGTCTTATTGGACAGCACTTACCTAGTTAGAGCAGTCACATTAGAAGAAAATTTACGCTGTACAACACATATATTTTCTGTGAAGAGAAAAGCCACTTCCCCTCACGTTTTAAAATACAAGGTTGAGACTGTCTGCCTTAAATTGTTGATATGTTTAAAATTTTAAAAATTGGTTAAGGGATTGTATTTTTACCTCTGATTCGCTTTAACCTGAGACTAATTTAATCGATATTAAGACTGTGTTATTATTCTGGCAATATAAATGAATGATATAATACAAACGCCGATTAAATCAACTTAATATTAAAACTAGCCCTGGAAATCTTATTGTATACTCCAGTCATGAAGCTATACTATTTTCATTACATACACCGTGAACTAACAGCGTATCATCATATTTCTACTGAGTATAGCCATTTTTAATATTGCTGAATTTGAGTTGCTATGACAATTTCTGCTACCTTACACATGCATACATGGATGTACGAGTAATTTACCAGATAATAAAACTCACTAAACTCGCTTTATTTTCGAAAATTCGTAATGGATATTACACAACCCCGAATGGCACGGATATTAACGACATAAACAAAATATACCTGTTCGGTATATGTTGAAATAGGGTAAAATTTATACCACTAAATTATGAAGGTTCAATAATCTACCATGACCATCACATACTCATTGTATGTGATGTTGAGTGTGTTACTATGAATTCTGCCATTAAATTAAGTTAATTCATATTATTTGGTGAGTCTGAAGTAATTGTTTCTCTTATTTAATGATATTTACTTTTAATTCTTCTGGTACTGACTAATGAACTTTTAAGGTATTATGATTAACAGTAAAAAAGCCAATAATATTTTTAATTTAAAGGGTTAATAGCCCTTAAATAATGTTATCGCCTTTCATCTCATTAAGTTACTTTGACAAAAAGTAAGTAGGTAATATAATACGAGTACAGTAATACAAGTTAACAGTATCGTAATATAACTAACATAAACATCTAGTTCAACGTTCCAGACAATAACAAACCTAGGTTAGATAATTATTTCCTTTTTTAACCCTCACATCCCTTTCTTAACCAACAAAACACTTTATAGCAGATCCATGTAGTAATGTCAGTGTCTTGTCTACATACGTGCTTAAATACGTCAAAATAGTTATATTATTTGATAAATCACAAACATACCTACACAATCGTAATTTGCTTCTACTACCGCCGTTTGTATTCCATTGATATTTTTTAAATTTTAATTGTTTTTTTTATTTCGTAGATGTGTACAATTATATATTTTAATAATAAACACATCGAAAAATAAATCAGGTATCTAATTATAAGTTATTACTTCTCCGCACTCCACTATACGCGGAAAAGTAATGTAATCGCGTAAAAAAATGTTTTTCCTAGAGTCTACTTTTCGTTTTTCGGCCTAAAAACCAAATCAAAACGGTTTTTAAACCATTTTGTGTGTGTATGTCGTTGTTGTTGTCATCGGCATTTATTCTTGTTAACACGATAACTCAACTAAATCGTGTCGGATCGATCCGATTTTGACTGATTCTAACCGGGGACGTCTCCCAGATGACACCCATTGATTCTGAGGTGGGTAGGACACACCCCACCCTGTCCATGGGTCATGAGACAGCACGATGGTGGACTACTTGAGAGAATTTTTTGTCAACATGATAACTCAACTAAATCGTGTCGGATCGATCGGGTTGTGACTGATTCTGATCGGGGACGTCTCCCAGATGAAACCTATTGATTTTGAGGTGGATAGAATATACTACCATGTTCATGGGTCATGAGAAAGCACAATGGTGGACTATTTGAGACATTTTATTTTGTTAGCACGATCACTCAATTAAATTGTGTCGGATCCATCGGGTTTCGACTGATTCTGATTAAGAACGTCTACCAAACGACAAGCGATTTTAAGTTAGATAGGACACACCCCACCCTGTTCATGGGTGATGAGAAAGCACGATGGTGGACTATTTGAAAAAAATGATACTGTCGCATAGAACACATATTCTGCATTTATGTGTTGGTTTATTTTTTCTCGGCCACTCAATTTCGAGACAGAGATGTTCTGCGTGCGGAAAAATCCGTTTTAAGGTTATAAAACTCTTTATTTATCTTGTGTTTGTTATATAATACTAGCATGGATATATATATATATATATATCAGTAAGTTATTATGAAAATATAATGTAAGTTACCGATGACTGAAAATTATTATATTACGATATAAGAAGGACGCTTGTATTTAAATATGAATTTATTAAATTCTCAAAAAACTTATCAAGAAAATTTGCTAGTATCCTTTGTAATATAATACAAGCATGGATATATATATATATATATATATATATATATATATATATATATATATATATATATATATATATATATATATATATATATATATATATATATATATATATATCAGTAAGTTATTATGAAAATATAATGTAAGTTACCGATGACTGAAAATTATAATATTACGATATAGGAAAAATGCTTATATTTAAATACGAATTTATTAAATTCTCAAGAAACTTATCATGAAAATTTGCTAATATCCTTGGTAAAATTTATATTATATTATTATTAAGTAATAAGCACACAATAAATGGGAAATGACAGATAAAATTATACATTTATATTATCTTGTTTATTTCATTGTTGTGAAATACAAATATATTAGGTATATAATATCTATTCGGTGAAATCATCCAGTGACAGTCAAGAAACAACTTCCATCTAATCACAGAGCAAAATTAAAAATTTTTTTTATTAGTTAAGGTAGATGAGAAATTCTTCTACTATTTCTAGAAACAAATTGTATAGGTACCTACTGCTTCCAACCTTGCTAAATGTATAGCATGAACCAAATTCTAAAACAAATAAAGAACAGTTTAAACAAGCACTATACGGTGTTTATCACCTAAGTAAGTTATTCATAACTTCCTCCTAAACTAATATGCGTTATGGTATCTACTTATGAAGTTATGAATGAATGAAAAATGCAGGTAGCTTACGGTAAATGAGGGAAGTAAATATGAAGGAACGTTAAATACGCAGAGGCGGAGAGCAACATAATGTACATATTTTAGAATTATGATAATACCATAAATTAAACTAAGTGGGTTGTATATTTAATGTTTAATAATATATTCAGTTTGACAATATTTAATAAATTTTATTTTATATTGCCTTATTATTAATTACGTATCGTATCGTATGTTTAAAGTAAATACTGAGGCAGAAAAATATTAAATTATTGTGCGTCCTACAGGAAATATCAAATAATTTTCTTTAATTACTTACATTTTAAATTAGTATTTCTAAAATATAATTATAAAACGATTGTCTCTACGTACGTCACCTTTTATTCGCGTTTTATCAAATTTAAATGCCTTATATTCGGATTAAATTTTTATTTAAGACAATGAGAGTGTTTTAGTATTATATTACTAGTTTTCCATAAAACATGTAGACAATATACTGCACTTGACGGGTATTTCGAAAATCCGGTTGATGCCAGAAGAGTTAATTAAACTAATTTCCATAGCTTATAATTTTTGTATTCGATTTTTGCGTCGTACATTACAAACAGCTTTCAAGACATAAATATTTACTTGTCTCGAATAATTAATTATTTAATAAACAAATAAATTATTTCTTATTTTTTTCGCCCACATTGGTCTATTGCAATTTTATTTAAACAAAGTATGTTCTTCCGAACATAATGTCCACTGTGGATTTCGACGTAATGTATGCATACGTAATATATTTAATTTTTACAGACATTATGGAAAATATAGCCACATTGAGTAGCATTGATATAAAGGCTTTTCTTAAAAAAAGAACAAATTAAGAAAACTGGTACCATAGAAAAAATATACCACTCAATGAATTTATAAATATTTAATTAAGGATAACAAATAATCAAAATATCTTCCATTTCCCATTTTGGTAATGACATTATCAACCATAAAGGATTTATTAAATATGAAATTTCTCGATTCGAGATTACTGAATTCATTTCTTTATTTATTATAGTTCTTAGGAACTGTGCTTTAAAAAATTGATAGCAGTTTGAGGTCACCCAATTGATGCATATAGAAAATTCATTTACTATAGGCATAGGGCAGTAATAACCAGTAATTCCCAAGAGTTTATCATTATTTGTTTTAATAAATCTTTAAAGAGTTTTTTTTTTATAATAGGCCTTCCACTAACAGTGTAATAAGTCACTGTTAGTGGAAGGACCATTATACTAATAGGACTATGTTTATCTCATCATATTACAGAATTTCACATTACAAAATTTCACTTGTTGGGTTTTCCGTGTTTTAATGCATGTTTATCAATTTGGCACTTAAACAACAAATTTGGAAATTAGAGAGTTCAGAAGAAAGAGTTCAAAAAGGATATGTGATTAATCTATTGCTTAAATCTGTGTCCAAGTCATTTACAAAAATAAGCAAGCATGATTTATTTCGTTTCGTTTTAAGTTAGGCAACCTAAATTATTTCCTTAATTTTCTGAATGTATCTACTTTCATGAAAATTTTGCAATTAAAAAATGCATTAGCTATTATGTGTACTAGTGACCTTGATCTTATTTATGGAAAAATAGTGTAACATGTGAAATGGATACCTAATTTACACCTCTTAATTTATTTAATTTGATTTTCATAGATACATATACGTAGATATATACTTTATTTATTGCTATTTTCATAGATTATAATTTGAGATGCATATACGTTTTGTTAGTCAAACTATGATTAACAGTTAATCAAACTATGATGTTGTAATTAGTGTAATTTATAGATATGTACTGGACTAGAAAATAGTTTTGTGGATAAATCCCGAAGGCTAAGAGTGCCAACTGGTTTAGAATAATTTGCTATTATGGTCACACTAGCATAACTATGAGTATGTAAGGGTCGATATATATATATATATATATATATATATATATATATATATATATATATATATATATATATATATATATATATATATATATATATATATATATATATGAGTCGCCTACCTAGATGCAAAATCGGGTACATCCATTTTTATTACTTTTGAGATAATTTCAGAAAACTGATTCCGAGTTTACTTTCTACAATCTTCTGAAGGTAACTATGTCTAGATAAGCTTTAGGAACAGTAAAACGCTACGTCTTGCATACAACCTAGATAGGGTTAACCAAATAATTTTTATTAATATGTTAATTTTGCCATTTAACTGCTTTTGCTACTAACCAACAGAATTGGTCGCTTTTGCTACAGAATAATAAAAATTGTTAAATTCTTGGTTGCAATATCGACAGTAAATGAACAAATAGAATCAATATTTAGACTGTTATTCGATTAGCGATTTATTCAAAATAACAGAAAGGTATACAATATTAAAAGTTATGTTTATATATATATATATATATTGGTTATCATCCTCTTGTACCTCACACATTGTGTTTCCCTTTTCCTCATTTCCGTGAGCCCCAACATTGCTGGTAATATATTTTCTGTATAATTCTAAATTCAGCAGTACACTGTCATTTTGCCAATTTTGACCAAAATGTTTAGTTCGTCAATATTTTTAACTTTTTCAACTTGTAAAGCTGTTCCACCTATTTCAAGCACAGTATGATTAATCATGGCAGCAGAAAAAGGGTTCTTTATAATATTTTTATTTACATTAATATTGCGCCTATAATGAGGCTCGCCTTATACTTGAATAACGCCTTTTTAGTTTTTATGAATATAGCTCTTTTGCAAGAATTTAATTTGTTTTTTAACAAGTAAGAAATTTATAAGAAATTATTGTTTATTATGTAATTATTATTAATTGTTTTATATAATTTTGAAGTCGGTGCCATACGATCTTAGTTACGCGAATGCCGGCCTTCGGCAATTTTAAATGTAAACTCGTTGTTATAGTAACAAAGTACATATTTTTTTATGTTTTATTTGGCACCTACTTCAAAATTATATAAAACAATTAATAATAAGTACATAATAAACAATAATTTCTTAATTATATTAATCGGAACAACAAATAAGTATTAAATTGTTGTAGAAAACATTTATTTCTAGCTTTTTAGTTAAGTTACTTGTTTTTAAGTCGGTTTTTTTTAACTTATTATACAGCAATGTGATAATGAAATTGTAAGTTTTAAAAAGAAGATAGATAATATAACAGAATGAATTACAAACATATGAAATATTGTCCGGCTCTGTTGAAATTATCGAGATTATTTGAAAGTGATACGCTTATTGTAGCTTTCACCATAATTTGACGTGACTCAGCCGCCACTGGAACGATGTGGAATTAAATATCTGTTGTAACTACGTTATGCAACCACTGTTTCCGTTCTAAGCTCTTCTGGCATAACAATTCATATTAAAATGCCAAAATTAACACATGTCCTCCTTGCCAGTACTGGTAATTACTTGTCACATAAGTGATAACTAATAAGGCGTGGAACTGTTTATGTTACTATTTTGAACCCGTGGGTGTTCGTTCAACTCCTCTCAAGTCGAATGACCCCTTCATATAAATCTTCGTTTAGTGTATGAATTACTCAACGGCGTGGTTTCCTTATAAATGATTTAAATTTTGTAATGATCAGTTAAATGGGCGACACGGCATTTATCAAAATTTTAGTGTTACTGGAGAAGCTGTCATATCTCATTTACATACTTCCATAAAGAAATTTAAATTATTTTGCGTGCGTATCGAATATCTATAAATGTAGCATAACACCGTCTGCGGAAAAAAAAACTTTAGTTGTGGTCAGTTACTAAAATTTATATTTTTACTGTTAGTTCTTACGCCTAAATAAAAAATATAAAAAAGAATAGAATTTTTAACGTAACCATTCATATATAATATTATTTCCTATTTCAACGGTAAGTTCCGCCTACCTAAGACGTAAACCTATTTGGTGTAAATAATTTTAATCTCTAATGAATGGAATATTTAAGAAGTTACATTAATAGACTTCTAACTAACACAACAAAATATTCGCTTAAATATTGTCGATTCATATGGTGCTCCAATATGATACAACATTAATTCTTATTTACTATTTAATGTGTTTTTATAATTAATATGTTTGACTTTATTAGGTTCCTACGTAATAATTGATATTAAATCCTCGATCTACACAATGCACTTGAATATATTACTAATTTACAAAATGCATTCAATGAATATCAATGTATAAACAGAACACAAGTTTGCTCATATAGCCAACCGCTACAAGTAGTAATGTGTTTTAAGGTGCGTCTACATATATAACAAAAGCCCGTCGCGAACATCTCCGCGTAACGTTTAAAACGTTACGTCGCGCTGTTCGCAACGATGTTCGCGACGTGTTTTTCTACATATCTAGACGCCATTAACGTCGTCGATGGGGCCATGCGTGTCACAACCACGAAAATTTATTTTGATGCGACGCAAGAAAACGGACAGCCGATCGATCGCGATGATGTTACGCGACGGTGTTACGGAGTTCGTCTACACTATGCCTCATATGAATGCGATGAAGTTCGCGACGGACTTTTGTTGCATATGTAGACGCACCTTTAGACGCGGGTAACCCGTTCACCATGAAAGAAGTCGTGGCCTCATATCAGGCCGGAGAGCTGAACTGAACGATCAATTACATATTAATTTACACGTTATCCTGTCTTATTTTAGAATAATCAGTAACAATAATATATGCATCGTAAATTAGAGATACAAGAATTTCAATTTATAAACTCAGCTTTTAAAAATAGGGATTATATAAAGACGAGTGTTACATATACACATATGTATCATCTCATGCGATTTGTTGAAATTCGCCAACAAGAAATAATTGAATATTGAATAAATCAAATATATGAATATCTGCTAAAAAATAATGGGTATAAAATAAGGCTTCAGAAAATGATTGATCCATTCATATATATTTGTTTTTGTGATAAATTGTTGCTTCACATAATTATAATTTTATAATTATATGAACTCATTATTTATAATGATATAATAAAACTAAAGAAAAAAACCAAACCAAAACCAAAAGATCCAGGAAAGGGCTATTCTGTATACAAATCACTATCAACTCTTGTATTTGTAATTATTATTGTAGATCAATTGTATATCTTGTATATCAGTATATCAGTATCAATTTTGTATGTATAGCCATCAAGATAACCATTTGAAAATAAAATCTTCAATAATTTTAGTCAACGCTCCATGGTCGTAATAGAAAAAGATCTACATATCCCCACCATCAAAAATGAAATAAAATGCTACAGTGACAAATATTAAACCAGAATTACATGCACATCCATATTTGATTGTACAGGGTTATTCACATAACATTCTACCCCCCCTTAACTGTTTTATTTTTTGAAATAGAAAAAAATGATAAATACGAAAGTTGAAGGAAATTTTACTGCGATCTCAGACATGTATTTAAAAAAACAATCGAATCTCGCCTTTCGGAAATATAGACCAAACTTATGTTTTTTTTTTAATGGAATAACATGTTTATTTTTCGATTTTTGAAATTTACGTGCTTTTCCGATTACAACAATATATACATATTATATCCTTGTCCTAGTAGTTTGCACAGTATCGCCCTTTAAAATATCGAATATCAAACAAAATCAAGATTGCCATGGAAAATTTAAAATAATAATTACGAGAATTATTATAAGCAGAGATCTTTATATCTTTTAAGAGGAGATATTTCTGATTTAATAATTCAATTAAATGAGCCGAATATTGTTTGGCAGCAAGACGGTACTCCAGCACATAAATAATATGTTATCAAGCGACATTTAGATAATACTTTTTTAGCGTGGATAAATTCCAATAGAACTATGTTATGGTCGGCCAGACGTCCTGACCTGACTCCACTGGATTTCTTTCTGAGGGGCACTTTGAGAGATCGGGTATATACGGAAAGGTCAAGTAACGTAGAAGAACTTAGAGAAAAAATATGTCGGGAAATCAGAGACATGATCAAGACTGGTATCTTGACTTATAAACGAAATTTGTTAAGGAGGTTTGTTCTCTTTATTGCACAAAATGGAGGTATTATAGAACTCCTTCTATAATTTATAATTATAGTTTTTAATAAAATGTTCGTTCCATCCAGAAATATGCTTTTTAATATAACTGATAATATCAAAAATAAAATCTAATTTAAACTATCAAACTCTTTTTATAACAATTCTCGTAATTATTGTTTAAAATTTTCCATGGTGATCTTGATTTTGTTTGATATTTGATATTTCAAAGGGCGATACTGTGCAAACTACTAGAGTAAAGATATAACATGTATATATTGTTGTAATCGGAAAAGCACATAGATTTCAAAAATCGAAATATATAGGGTATTCCATTTAAAAAAAAACATAAATTCGGTCTAAATCTCCGAAACGCGATATTCGATTGTTTTTCTAAATACATGTCTGAGATCTCAGTAAAATTTCCCACAACTTTCGTATTTACCATTTTTTTTTCTATTTCAAAAAAATAAAACGTAAAGGGTGGTAAAATTTTATGTGGATAGCTTTGAACATGTCGTCAAATCAGCACATCAAATGTACTCGCAAATAAGCTATTTAACAACAATGGTGAAGTGCGCCGACTAAAATGCTTCAAACTAACGGACCTATTAATTAAGTTTAATAATGTGTTTATCCATGTATGCATCCATATCCATGAAAAATATAGTTTAAGACAGGAAATATTTTAGTGGAAATATCTTCAACATACCCTATTTTAATATGCCTAAAAATTTACTTATTGTTTACACATTGGAAACAGATTGTAAATTTAATAAACATAATAAAAAAGCCTTTATTTAACCACTAAAACATTAATAAAGGAAGAGTAAAAATGTTATGTCGAACTGAGATGAGTAATAAAATATGCATTGTTTAATAAAATCGGATATTCAGAGTATCTGATGTCTACTATCAATTGAACTTTAATAATCCCCAGTAGTAGATATTAGTTCTGATTGTTTCTGGCTTATAGATTTGTACAATTTGTTTTGCATATATCATTATACCCAAAAAAATGTACGTTCTATATATACAAATGTTAACGAGGTAAATTCCAACAGCTCACGTGGGGAAGAGCTGATCCATTATACAGATCGTTTTCACGAATTTTACTAATTATTTTTTAGCCCACGTCCCGATATAAAACACTTTTAAATTTACCGCATATCGTACAACTGTTGTTTTATAATTTTGTAAATGTAGCTTCTAAATCAATCATCATGATTAATGTTTTTGACATTTTATTATTCATCAATTCACTGATTGACTTCATAATGTCAGTTTGTTGGCAAAGAAAATGGCATATTTCCTGGAAAATAAATGTGTAAAAATGACTTGTAGTTCAATTAGTTGGTGGTTTATTAGATAAGTATCTATTAACTACAACTTACAAAGTTTTTCTCTTTCTATAATTTAGAAACGTGTTTTCATTTACATTCAAAGGCTTCATAACATAGGGGCAATTTTTACGAAATTAAGATTTTTAGGCGTATGGTATGTATGAACCTCCTCTATGTTTTACGAAAGTAACATTTCTCAGTTGTCAATAGTTCGTGAAATATGTAGAGAAATATAAAGTCGTAGTAACGTTATACCTATTTCAAGGTGAAACATACATATAAGTGTATATGGCACTATGTAGGCAAATATCCCAGAAAAATAGGATATTCGTATATCGGGGATGAGGCCAATTGCAAGAGAGGTTCCAATGAGATAACCACATGCATCTCTCTGTTTATCGAGAAATATGTGCCCTTCACGATTAAACATGTTACACTATTTCCTGATAACTGCTCTGGACAAAATCAAAATTGGCATTGTTGCTGCGATGCTTTATCAGGCCCTCGTTACACATTCCTCGCATGAAACAATTGAAATAAAATTTTTACACACATGGAATGCGACTCAATGCATTCAGCCATAAAGTCTGCATCACGAAATGTTAAAATCTGAGTTCCAAGTGATTGGTTTAACATTATTAAACATTGTTTAACATTGACTAAAAAAAAAAAAAAAAGGAGAACCATATAAAGTACATCCACTTCCACTAAATGACATTAAAGATTATAAGAGTTGTCGCGAAAAAGCCATGCCTACTTGTCGTGTAGCTAATGATGGGAAAATTTTAAATTGAAAAAATGTGTGATCCATTAAATTTGATAAGGCAATACCCCACACCTTGTATAAAAATGAACATTTAAATAAAAATTACCAGCAACTGAATATGCTTCCAAGGAAGGTAGCCCGTCCATCTCTGTCAATAGATAAGACAATCGAAGACTCTATACCTTTCCTGCATACAACCCTCTTGAGTATAGACAAAAATAAATATGACAATTTGTAGGAACTTTGCAAATGCGGGGTAATATAACCCATGTTTCATGAGTTTTACAGAAACTTTCCGCGTTCTAATAATGAAGAATCTTTAGATGAAGAAACTTCAGTCTTGTTGAGGAACAGAATAAGGTCAAAATGACGCAGTAGCCGCAAACTTAGTTTAACTTTATTTCTATTATATTTCGTAATAAATAAATCAGTTATTTTTCAATTATTGTTTCTTTTCCAAAATCGTATCGACAATATAGAAAAGCGTATCAACAATAGTGGTAGGCGTATCAGCGATTACGTATATACGCCCATTACTGATATTGTTACATATGGATGTATCTACTGTTTCTAACTAAACTTTTATACTAACTAGAATTTTTAAAACGTTTTTTTCAATTCCTGTAAAATTTATATTCAGTTGATACGCCCCTATGTTATGAAGCCCTCTAATAGTATATTAACAAACTACTGAACCTTGAATTCTTCATGCATTTAACAGTTAACAATTTGGCATTACCATACGACGGACTCTTTTCACTTTTGACAAAGTTATAAGATCTGCAAGATAATTTGTCTCATGAGTCTCATGACATATTTTTCTCGATATTTTTTTAAACACATGAATATAAAATATTACCACAGATATCAAAGAAAAATTATTGCTGTTAGATTGCGTCTTCTATTAGATCCTGAAATGTATGTATATAAACTCGGTCAGTCGGTAATCAAGTGTAAATAATAAATTACACCTTGTGTTTTAATGTGGACTCAAATCATCCATGCTATATTATATCTTCACAGTACATAATTATGAAATTTATAAGTGGCAGTTTTTAGCTGCAGAAACAGGATAAACTGATTTCCCGGATGTTCCTTATTTATTAACGTCTATATAAGGTTGCTATATAATAAACTTTAGTTTACGTAAACACACTTTTTGTTTAATGTTTCACATGGAATTACTATATTCGAGATAGGAATCTGATTAAATATTAACGTTATGAGATTATATGAGAGTATTAATCAAGTAATGTATAATACGCGTTGTATTATAGATGATGTGTTGTCTTTAATAAAAGTAAAATAGTATACAGCATGCGGCATGCTACTAAGCGAATCCTTAGATATTTATGCTACGTCTTTATATCAAAATTAGGAACATTTATCGGCATACCATTTTCACATACTGAGATTCAACATTGATATCGTATATTGATGAATGTTGCCACATTAAACTTTTATTAATTATTTTATAACAAAAAAGTTCAAGAGTACGTCAAGTAGCAATTATTAGTAATACGAGTTACAAAGTGGTTGCCAAACATTAGAATTAGAAAATTAGAGAACTGATTGTTCTTTGATTTATGGGCGGAGCTAATAGCGTTATTAGCTCAAAAGGAAGCCCTTATCGACTTTCCGATTTATTAGGATCAACTACGTAATAAATCGAAAAATAAAAATGTGCTAATAATGAACTTTAAGAAATTAATACTTAAAAAAGGTTGTTATAGTTACTTGTAAAATACTAATTTGTTAATAACGATCAGGACCAGAAGCGCCGACGAAACGTTTGACTGAATCAAAACGATCGAGTTTTGTAATAAGTTTATTTAGTAATACGCCGAAACTTCTAGAAATATGTTACTTGGTATTGTAATTTGTCCATGTTTACGTAAATAAGAGCACTGATTATTATATGTATTCATTCATCTTAACAAACAATACATTCTTAAAATCAGCAAAAATATAATTCGGGAAAAGAAATTAAAATCCATTAAAACAAATATTCACCATTATAAAAACTTAGAATAATATAAAACAATGTATTAGAGCTCATTAATAAGAACACGTTTGTTCTATTGCAGTTCTGCCAGAGTATTAGTCTTGTTGTTCTGGAAGTTATACATTTTATGCTTTAATATATCCCCAAAGAAAAAAGGAATTTGTCGCCAGGTTACGAGATCTCTCTAGGTACAGAATGGTTCCCCTGTTCCTTCAATAAATAGCTGCAGAGGATTTTGTTCAGATGTTCTTATATTAAAATACTACATCCATCTTGTTGGAATTACTCGTAATTATGGATAAGTCAAAGACTATATCGGTTAGAAACTTCAACCAACTTTCTCCAGAATATATTCTGGTCCAACATTTGACCAAAATCAGAACATAGAAGATAAAAATTGTACTATCATTTTCTATTTTCCAAGTAAGCAAAGAGGATATTTCTTTTGAAAATAAAAACTTGAAAGGCTTTTCGCAGTAGTGTGAGTAAATAAAATGTGTGTTAATTCTATTTTACCAAAATTCTCAACGCAATAAAATATCTCCCATATATGTTTTAGAATTTTTATTCCGCACTCCACTATAAGCGGAAAAGTAATGTAATCGTGTAAAGAAGTGAAAAAGCAAAATTTTTTTTTTTTTGGGTTTATTTTTCGTTTTTCGGTTTAAAAACCAAAAATGGTTTTTAAAAATGTGTTGCTGTGTGTCGTCGTTGTCATCGTTGTCGTCGTTGTCGTCGTTGTCGTCGTTGTCGTCGTTGTCGTCGTTTTCGTTGCTGTCGTCGTTGTCGTCGTTGTCATCGTTGTCGTCGTTGTCGTCGGCATTTATTCTTGTTAGCACAATAACTCAACTAAATCGTGTCGGATCGATCGGATTTTGACTGACTCTGATCGTGGACGTCTCCCAGACGACACCTATACATTTTGAGGTGGACAGCACACACCACCCCCTCCCTTGGGCCTATTTGAGAAATTATTTTTGTTAGCACGATAACTCAACTAAATCGTGTCGGATCGATCAGGCATTGACTACTTCTGATCGGGGACGTCTTCCAGACGATACCTATTGATTTTGAGGTGGATAGGACCCATCCTGTCCATGGGTCACAAGAAAGCACGATGGTGGACTATTTGAGAAATTTGTTTTGTTAATACGATAACTCAACTAAATCGTGTCCGATCGATCGGATTTTGACTGATTCTGATCGGGAACATCTTCCAGGCGACATCTATTGATTTTGGGGTGGATAGGACACACCCCGCCCTGTCCATGGGTCATGAGAAAGTACGACGGTGGATTACTTGAGAATTTTTTTTGTTAACACGATAACTCAACTAAGTCATGTCGGATCGATCGGGTTTTGACTGATTCGGATCGGGGACGTCTTCCAGACAACACCTATTGACTTTGAGGTGGATAGAACACACTCTACCGTGTTCATGGGTCATGAGAAACAACAATGGTGGACTATTTGAGAAATTTGTTTGTTAGCACGATCACTCAATTAAATTGTGTCGGATCGATCGGGTTTCGACTGATTTTGATTAGCGATGTCTACTGGATGGCATTTATTGATTTTGAGGTGAATAATTTGGAATTATTTGAAAAAAGTAGAACTGTCGCATAAAACACATATTCTGCATTTATGTGTTGGTTTATTTTTTCTCGGCCACTCAATTTCGAGATAGAGATGTTCTACGTGCGGAAAAGTCCATTTTAAGGTTTTAAAACTGTTTATTTAATAATTTGTTTCATAATTACTTCAACGTTACTCTTGATATTATCTCATTCTCTAACTCACCCTGTATCATATTGAAAACATTTGATTAATGAAGAAGATGCCCCCAGGCCTTGCCTAGCAAGAACTGAAAAATTATCTTTTAATTGCTGCGTAGGTAGGAGAAAACACGATACGATACTGAAAGTACAATTTTTGGCAATAAATTCAGAAAAGAATTATTATCTCGATAACGGTTTGAGATAGATATAGGGAAATATTAACAAAAGTTACTTAAAAAGAGACGACAATCCAAAAAATGCAAAAATATGCAGGGTATTCTATTTAAAATAACGAAGATGTTGCCGGTTTTACGTATAAGTGGCAATACCGTACTTTCGAAAATATGTTAGTTGCATAGATCATACTCGACTATTTTAGTAACTAAAATTTCAAAGCAATCGGTAGATCTGTTCTCCATATACTTTTAATACTCCATCCACCGTGGCTCACCCTGTATATATTATGCATTAAGATCGTCATAAAGCTTATTATTCATTACGATTTATGTATTTGCAATTTTTACAATTTTCGTGAATCCGTCCATTTGCTATCCTAGCGCTGTCTATAACCCAAAACACTAGGAAAGAAAATGGACGGCTGCATGACAAATGTAAATATTGCAAGTAAATTAGAAAATCGTAATGAATAATACGTTTTATGACGGTTTTAATGTATGATATGTATAAAGAAAGTGTTACAGCATTTATTTACATTAATATTATGTATTCATGTTATATAA
This sequence comes from Rosalia funebris, assembly GCA_037954035.1. Classification (NCBI taxonomy): domain Eukaryota; kingdom Metazoa; phylum Arthropoda; class Insecta; order Coleoptera; family Cerambycidae; genus Rosalia; species Rosalia funebris. The sequence continues at coordinate 6,192,036 of JAZFAV010000009.1, forward strand.
ATTGAAAGTTATTTGATAAAGGAAAATTGACACGCGCGGAAAATTAAAAATTCGTTTTCTCGAAAACTTTGTCCGACCGCCAGAAACTGGAACCAGATTCGTTTTTAGCACGCATGAAAATCGGTGGCAATAAAGTAAATAGATTTATGCCAGAGGCTTAAGTCCATTATATTTGAGCCAAGAGCTTAAACCTTAAGACGGCCATCAATTTTCGTTTGTTTTTTAAGCCTATATTAAACGTATTATAATTACCATTTATTACTTTGTTCTAATAAAAAATAGGCAAGGTAATCTTTTTAATTCCAGTTCCAAAACTGGTTAATTTAAAATGGTTTTTCATAGCGACTTAAAGTAATAGCATCTTTTTATAATAATCCAAGGGACATTTTGAGGTAAGCTTTATTATTTAGATAAAAACGTTTAAATGCTATTAAAACTAAAGATAATTGACCAATCGCCACTACTAAAAGGGTCTGACTCATGTGGGAAGCAATTTCTAATAACGTGATTCACGACAAATCTACCCAAAATTGATTAATATTGGATATCAATCAATTTTGGACTGATTGAATTTTAGAATTCCATCTTTAGAGTTTCTTTCTGGACACCATGTATATAAGGTAAAATTAAATAAGTATTTTTAAGTACGTCTACATGAAGATCAATATGAACAAGAACTAATGATACACAGTTAACTTCTATGACCTACAGTAAACGTACATAAATATAGTAACTTTCACATACTCTCCCTTGGTGTCACCCACAAAGGTTAATAGATAGAATCACTTTAGATGTCCGTGTGGCTTACAATTCAGCATAACTCAACCACTCAATATTAATTGAAACTGTTTACGTAAAGGCTTCTAAGCTTTGATGTGCGCATGCATTTAGTCCCATTGTCGACATTGCATTGGCTTTGAAGCTTACAGTTTGTACGTAGTGCATAGATATTGTTTCTGTTACCATCTTCTGTTCTGTTATCCCGATATCAATTCATTTGCATTTAACGTTATTTTGTTCTTGTTTTTTGAAATTGTAAGCAACCTAACTACAGTAAGTTCGTAGAGGGAGTATTTTGTTTTTTTTTATACCCAGATGTTTTATTATTTTATGACAATTATCTGGACCAAAGAAAGGTTATGTGTTAAAAATAATTGTCGGTGGTATTATAATTGGTATCGTGGCATTTATGCCAATCAAATTATCATTTATGGCATTTATTTATGTTTTCTCACTATTATTATTTTTAGCAGTTTATGTACTGTGGCTTTCACTAGGGGGCACAAAATTTACATGATTGAAGCTTGTACTCAAATTGATATGCTAGCTAATAGAATTTAACCGTTTATGTTTGGATAATTCTTGATGGCGACGGCAGATGTTAGAAATAATATTGATCGATGGTATGGATGAAGAACCAATAAAAGATCTTAGTACATCCAAGACAACAAACACGAATTTTAAACGTGTGCCTCAAGAAACTGAATATTATCACCGAACATGCTGATCGATTGTAAAGAAGAACTTAATTCATCGGTTTAAAATTGTAACTATTTCAATAATATTGACGACCACCCCAAGCGTCTAGAGCCTTGCGTACTATTGGAGTGGAGATGTTAGTCATTAATAGTGTTAGACTAATAGAGTTAAATAACCTACGATTATTACGAAAAATTGGTCGGTAGAAATGAAGATTGGCCACCTGATTCTCCTGACTTAATCCGGTTGAATCTCTGAAAGTCCCCAGAAAGACAGTGTCGCCAAAAATTGATCAAGCTCCATTTTGAAGCTGAAATCTGCTGTTTGGCTAAATATCATAAATTGAAACAAGACACTATAGCAGTGTCTATAAATAATTTTGTTCTTCGAGTAGGATATGTAAGATAACTCTCAAACATCTTACTTTGAACACATATATATGCAATGTCTAATGCAAATCAGTTGCATTAGACGTATAGTTTGATGTCTTTTGAGAAAAATTAAATTTTTAAAGTTAAGTCATATTTTTCTCTAAAATATATTTTTCTATTCTACTCCAATTAACATCATATACAACATACATAGACCATGTCCAAATAAAAACGCACACCATGGACACTTTGCAAATGGTAGGAGAGACGAACTCGGTTAGACGAGGAAAAAATTGTGTAATTAGAATAGAAGTCCAGTGGTCTTAACTCTTAACCAATCTCATAAATAATTTTTTGTTTTTGAATTATTTTGAAAAAACGTACGATTTTGGAGTTCGGTTATTATTGTTTTTGCGTTATTATCGAAAGTATAAAAAACAAATAGAATAACCTCAGAGTTTTAGAATAAACTTTAATGTAGTATTGATATTTTCATGTTCGTGGAACAAGCATCAACTTAATTTATATTATATACTAACCTGAATTTTGTTCATGGATATTGAACTTTAATATTATTTACGTATTACAAGTAGAACTTAAATATGTTTCCCCTATTTATAGTGCTTACTAGGATTTACGTAGTAAGGCCATTGCTTTGAAAATTACAAATAAAATTCATTATTTATTTCAGCCTTGAAGTAAAGTGAAATAAGACAAAAAATCATTTTAAATTGCTTATTATTAAATACTGATTAGAAAGTAAGCAAATTATTTTAAAAAACATAACAATAACATCACTATTTTGCTAAGATTAGTAAAAAAAAAGAATTATTTCCGGTCATGATTTATTTCGTTGTAATTGTTAACAATAAGAAGATGAATAAATGATTAAGCAATGTATGCAATACCTGTATAGAGTTGGTATTTTAAAAATTGAAATTGATGGCGGTTTCATGAACACGAAACGTTGAAGGGCGAAAATATTATTCTTCAAATTTATTACAAAGTACAATAATACTGTTTTATTTCCAGACTTTCAATAATTTTTGTATATAATGTGAAAAATATATATAATGTGAAAAAGATATATAATGTGAAAGCAATGATGAATTGATGTACAAACTTCAAACATTTACCTTCTTTGAAATAATTTAAAAATAAAATTTCAGATTGATTAATACCACTGGAATAGCATTATAATTGTGCAATTTTTTCTCTATTTAACCGAATTCGCATCTCCTACCATTTCCCAGATCCTCATGTTGTGCATTCTTACCCTAGCTACTGTATATATTTCGTAATTTCTTGTGGCAGATAGAAATGGCACGTATCATAAATGTTTTAGCAAGTGCCTGTTGAATAACACATTTTTAGGTTTGGTTCCAAATCTTCCGTTACAAAGTTACAAACATTTTATACTATTTTTGAATTCTTAAGACCTTTCTCTCTTTATTAATATTTCCGTTAAAAACAAAATCCTATTAAGTGATATTATGTCGTACTAATACATTCATTTGAAGCAGTTAGATTACAAGATTGTTGAAAACTAATCCTTAAAAATATATTTATTTTCGCAGTGCATTGAGTGGACTAGCGATTTATTATCAATTATATTTTCAACATGTAATAACTCCACTTATTACTCTTCCTTTACGTGATATGCTACACTTTCCCCTTCTACTGCATAGTCAAATATTCGCACTTCTATACTAAGTGATAAATAATGCACAGACCTTTTAAAGCACGAAGCTTCTTTGAAGGAAAATATAGTATACAATATTGGTTTATAGAATATTAATCAACGTTAGTAATATTTAGCAGATAAAGTTAATTTTGATTCTTCAAACAATGACACTTTACTGGTCATGATACCAATTAGCATGTTCAACATTGCATCCAGTATCGAGTCCAGATTGAAACTCTCTCCAGAGCGTATGATAAATTTCTTTCCATTTCAGTTGAACACCACAATCAAAGTTTAAGTGATACATTGTTACTCTTAAGTTGTTTATTTACCTTGCTCTTCTACATAAATTGAATGTCATCTGAATAATTTCATACTTAGTTATCATGCATAATGTTTACAACAATTAACATTACTGTTTTCTTTGTTGCAGGTATAATATCAGAAGTAGGCGTCAAGGGGCGTTTTGGTATAGTTACATACAATTAAGTACCTAATAGTATTAAGTATTATGAAAAGAGAGTATTTATTTAAACGCATTTTAAATTTAATGGCGCTATATAAACATAATCCATCATGATGAGTTTACATAAATAAATTCTTTGTGGAGTTGCTTTTTTTTTAGTTATGTAGAATTAATAATTTGCAATTGATATCCACAATTAACGCAACTTCCTGTTATGTTTATGTTCACCTTATGTTCACATTTACTTTGTTTGAATTTTAATGTATCTGAAGTTGTACTTACTTTAAGAAAAACTGTGGTCCTGTTATCTTATAGCTGAATTATTTATTAACCTTCTGATAGGCGCATGAAAGGGGCCAGTGTCAGTGGGTGCATGACGACATTTACACCGCCCTTATTTTTTCCACATTTGAAACATATAAATGTACGTTAAGATTGGAGTTTTCTCATTAGGTAGCATCAATGCAATATCCATTTGCAGGAAAAAAAATATTGGACACATTTTGAACGCCACCTAATACCTACCTACATAATATTGTGATGATATGAATTAAACTAGTATAACAATTGTGCCATTAAATTCACAATTCCTCAACATTATAAGAAAGTTAACCTTATAAGGTATTATATAGGAATCTATAGGTATTATATATCATCATCATCATATCGGTTTATAACTTCCTTCGCCGTCTTCCGATTCCTAATCTCCATTCCTCTCTATTTCTCCACATGTCCTCGTCCAGACCTCTCTCCCGAATTTCATTATCAGTGCCCTCTCTCCAGCTTTTTCATGGTCTTTCTCGCCTTCTTCTTCCTTATGGTTTCCAGTTTAGAATTTTTTTGGGTATTCTGTCATTTGGCATTCGCTGAACATGCCCGTACCATACGAGTTGTTTGGTTCTTATATCATCTACAATATCATGTGTTATTCCCATCATATTTCTTATTCTCTCATTTATTACCCTTTCTCTCTTTGATTTTCCAACTGACCTCCTCCAAAAGTTCATTTCTGTGGTTCTTATCATTCTTTCTGTTCTTTCTTTTATTGGCCATACTTCACAACTATAGGTTACTATACTTTTAATTATTGAATTATATATTCTCTTTTATTTTCTTTTGTTATTTGTTTGTCCCATAGAATGCTGTTCAACATTGTAATTGCTCTCCTTCCTTGAGTGTTTCTTTCCGAAATCGAAATCGCTTCATCAAGTGTCCCGTCGTTTGATATTTTCATGCCTAGATACTTATATTCATTGCAGTGTTTGATGTTTTGCCCGATTAACAGAAGTAGATCTTGTTGTTGTCCTCCAATACACATGTATTCCGTTTTCTTCACATTAACTTCTGAACCCCATTTTTCATACTCCTCGATAAGTTTGCGTGTCATATATTCCATATCATCGATATCTTGCGCAATAACAACTTGGTCATCCGCAAAGGATAATGTGTATCATCTGATAATGATAGTGTTGATGTATCATCTATTGGTGTGCCCATACTGTGACATTATCTATTCCAAGTCATCAATGCGCGTTCTAGATATATCTTAAATAGTGTAGGAGATAGGCAACATCCTTGTCCTAAGTCCCTTAGTTACTATAAATCCCGTTGTTATATTGTGTCCTATTTTTATTCTAGATCTGGTATTATCATACAGAGACTTTACAGCCTTTATTAATTCTACATTTATATTAGTGTTTTGTAAAGTTTCCCAGAGTTTTACCAGAGGAATGCTATCATATGCTTTTTTTAAATCCACATATAGTAGATGTACTTCTTGGTTAAATGCTATCTTCTTCTCCAAGATTTGTGTGACTGTATATAAGTGATCGATTGTGGATCTTCCTGCTCTGAAACTGGCCTATTCTTCTGCCTCCATTTCACAATATTCGTTCTCCATACGGTTTTTTAATATATTCCCATATATTCTGCTGATGGAATTTGTAAGAGATATTCCTCGATAATTGTCACACTCACTTTTATCCCCTTTCTTATGAATTGTGGATGTATATGATACCTTCCACTCTTCTGGTACTTTTGATTTACTCGTACATCTTTGGAAAATGTCTCTCAGTGAATGGTATAATTTGTCTGTTCCATATTTTATAAGTTCTCCAGGAATATTTCCTGGTCCTGGGGCTCTGCCATTCTTTAATGAAGGTATTATATATTAAATAGAAAATATATTATATATTAAATAGAAAATATAAAATTATGATAATAAATAGTTTCACTTTCATTCGCTAATAACAAACAGATGGAGCCAAAATATTTAAGTTTGTAATTATTGATTCATACAATATATATTACCCACATCAAACTATTTGATAGTTCAGACACATCACAACAAAATATAACAATTCAGGTATAACGGGGGAAACCCCAAAGTAGGTAATTTTGAATTTAAAATATATATTCTAGTTCAGATAGGAATTAATAAACTAAACTAGAAGAAATAGTTACCAGTAAATATACCAGTCATGTAACATTATTAATTGATTTTTTAATAAATATGGCTATCAGTTGACGTTTTGTAGAAAAATATTAACTTCACCAACTCCAATTAAGTAATATAAGTTTTACCCAATAGTCATAAAATATCATTTTTCTACAAACTTTTTATGTGCACAATTCATATATCCACTATTCACTATTAATTAAGGTTTCATATTATATTGCTTTAACGAACAATAAATAATATAATAAAAACCAATAAATAAACAATAATAAGACTAACGTTATCATTAATACTAAGCTCATAACTATCTTGAAAATGGACATGATTTTAATCCTGGTCAAAACACTATTTCTTTCAGTAAATTTTAATAATAACATTAATTAAAAAAAAACTTAATAGTTGTTATGGAACAATACTTCACACTCCAGAGATGAGGTTCGACTAACGAATAATTTTTTTAATTAATGCAATTATTAAAATTCAAAATATACTCTATAAATTATATCTCATATATGTACATTTATATAAAATAATCTTCCCTAATTGAATTCGTCTAGGAGAATATCTCACAGAGTGTTTCTGTTAATGAAAATAAATAATTTTTTTCCTAACAATTCTTCAAACATTATAATCAATTTAATAGTGAATGTTAAGTGTTTGATGTCTTTATTAATACTTCTATATTATTTATGAATATATTTATTTCTTCCTTATATGAGATAACCTGTTCCTAGTTCTTCAAATTTATGGATACTGTTATTGATGTGAAAAAGATTTTAAACTATAATTCAGCAGGTGGTCCTTATTTTTTCTTTAATTAGCGAAGCTCCAGAACCACATTATTAACTATCAATGTGGGCCGAACAATAATATATGCAGTAGAAGAAATGTTTCTGGTCAAATTATCTATAATTGAGCAATGGTGTATCATGTAAAGTACATCAATTTTGAATTCATTCTGTTCATCCTGCTAATATTTACACAATATAAAACATATTTATTTGAATGTTGGTTATGGTATTATAAATAGTTTATCAAGAGGGGCAATATATGAACCATCTAATGAAATAACAGCATTTCAACAGAAATAATTAAATACCTGAGAACTCAGATATAAAAAACTTACTTATTGTTGGTATTAGTGTTAGTCCAACAATATTAATTCTTGGTTATAGGTTAGAGTGATGAAGAGGAATAAGAAAAGGATCATCTTTTCACAATGGATAACTAGATAAAATATTTTGAAAATATCTACGATGTTACATTTATTTTTAAATATATATTTTTTGTCGCAAATATGTAAACCTTATATATAAATGAATTGTAAACAGTAATTCGTGTTACCGTACAAATGGCTAAATAAAATTTTATAATACAATTTTATGTGAAATTTGATTTGATAAATTATAACTTTGTTATATTAATTAATAATATTTATTAATTAATATTACTATTATCACCCCGAACTAAATTTTACTATAGAGTCTATAATTGCTACGTCAGCCTTTCTAATGAAAATTTCAAGATGTTATTTAAAACTTATATCTCAAATTGAATTCAATACCGTATGGTATTTTAAAAAAAATATTATTTATATTGAAGTAGAGAGTATTTATAACAAATGAAAATTATTGCATGTGATATTTTATGTAGCTTAATATTAATGAGAAGACAGCAATATATTATATCGCCCATATGAGTGTAAATATTCATATTAGACAGACTGTATTAATAAAACAATACATAATAATTATGTAGTCTGCTGTATTCATTTATATTGTTGTTGATATACAGTGAAAGCGCCCTTAAGTGGGACACCTTGGGAGACTATTAAAATATGTACAATATGGCTTATATGTATGTAAAGTAAGAGAGGTGTTCGCTTATGGGCAATATAAAAAATATATTAAAAGTTTATATATAAAATGTTTATTTATTGTTCTCATAATGTCACTGTATATATAAAATGTTATATCATATATTCAAAATACTATAATATCTACTATATAAAATAAAAAAAATATTAATTTAGGGCGTATTGAAATAATCAATACTGGACTAGGTTGGGACCTTTAGTGTGAAGATAACACTAACATAGTTTTTCACAAAACACTATACACTACACTATCTAATTGTAAGTACGATTATGACATATTGTAGAAAAAGAAATGTTATAGAGATTCAGAACAAATAGTTATTAATCTATTCAATATGTGTCTATAAAGAAAAACTTGTGTATTTTGTTTGGTAAACCAATTTTTACAACACTTATAGATTATATAATGTCCAATGACTTTAAGATATTTAATTTGATTATTAGGAACTGTACAAATTTCAAAAATATATTCAGTTTGAGAATCTTACAATTTGCATATGTGAGTCGCCTAGTTCCAAAACCCACTAAGTCCACCTGAACATATTTTTCAGGAAACGCAAATGTTTGCTACTAGTCACAAAATAAGGATACTAGAATTCTGACTATAGAAATTGATAGGCAGTGACATAACATATAAGAGGACCTTTCCAGAAAAATCCCACTTTAATAGTTTTTTGAAAAACTGTAAAAATTTCTCGGATTTAGCTGTTTTTGGAAACTTATCTGGATTTAGGAGATTTTGGTTTGAGATTTACATGGATTTACTGTAGTTTAGGGCTTATTTTGCAACGTTAATACACAAAAATACACAATAAATAAGAATACACAATAACTAACTGAAGTGGTGTTTTATTTCTTATTTATTATATTTTTTTAAGAAAAACACATTATACGACGGCATCTTCCTGAAAGTCACTTCTCCCGCACAGTCCCTCTTCTCCCTTCTCTTCATCGCCATTATTCTCATGTTCTACTGCTTTTTCGAATCTCGTTACAATGTTTTTGTAATACATTAGATTTTCTTTTTCAGCTTTTTTTGCCAGTCAAATCCATAATGCTTGCAAAGTAATTCATCCATATTTTTCACATTTTTAATGATCAGTTCAACTCTATTTAATTCAATTTCTTCTGGATTTATATTAGAAATTTGTTTATCTCTCTTGCAAATTCCTAATGCATTATTTATGTCGGCTAAATAATCGGGTTCTCGGCGAATCAATATTATTCCTTTTTTACTTCTACATAGAATTATTCTCTTGCAGAAATTGGTTTTAAAATGAAGGAAAGATGTTGGCTTGACTACATCAGAGGTGCGTTTCGCCAGTCTAAAACTTTCCAATGAACTCCCAACTTTTTGACAGTCCAAAAGTTTTCAAATATTTTAGTTGTTGATATCAATGATTGTATCCTTCTTTTTTATATTTTTCTCAATCTGCCCGAAAATTATATCTGGCGGAAGGAATGAATGGCCGGCACCGGAAAAATTAATTTGACTTTTTGGATACGTTTGGGTGCGTCATCTGCCACTCATTTGGCACACATTGCAATCATTGTACTGTTTTATTTCGTCCGGTATACCCATCAGATACAATTTTTACCTCACAAACCGCGTCAGAAATTTTCAAATACTTTACTGTAAACAGCCGAAGCAATTTCGTTGGAACCTTTTGTACTTTCTGATTCCAACCAAGTATGTATCATGACATTGTTTTTTGTCGATTTCGCCTTAGAGGAACCAATCACCACTGTAAAATTGTATAAGTAGAGCTATTAGGTATACGGTATATATGCTAATTTCATATGGATTTAGTGGGTTTTGTTATTGAATGGATTTATTGATATTTGAATATCACTCACATATGGACTTAGTGGATTTTGAATCCAACCTTAGAAATATACGGTATCTTAAAGCACGATTAAGCGGGTTTTGAGACATATTTTATAATTTAAAACATTATGTAGGCTACTCGCAATCAGATGGCGTCACTAGTTCAATGTGTTTAAAAATTGGATTTAGCGGGTTTTGGAACCAGGCGACTCATGTAAGATATAGATTAGTATTTGGATATTTAATATATTAGCCATTACACATGATTAAAATAAATAATATCGAATCCGTACAAATATATATTCTTTTAATTTTTAATTTATAAAGCGGATAGGTACGAGTATGTCCTGAGAGAAATTGATAATAACATAATTTTAAGTCGATATGACATACAGTTGATGCTAACTCGGTATTTCGTAATATCTATAAAATTAACTTATAACTTAATGAATAATAACATTGTTTCATCCTCTTTGGTAAGTAACCTCAGAGTAGAGTAGTTTTCTTATCTTCAAAGTAGAAGGTAGATCAATCATTATTTTTTACTCACGTTTGTCGCGAACAAATATATTACATAAATCTTCAATTCATAATATATGTTAATGCAAGTAAAATAGCCACAGTCTGTGACATATACAGATATCATTAAACACATAGTTGTATTGATCTGATAGTGAAATTATATCCTTATAATCAAAATGATAATTACTCGTATATATTTGTAGGCCCTTGTTATATGAAACATATACATAACTGCAAATCCATATATCCGCATACAATTAATAACTGTGGTATTAATATTTAAACCATGAGAATTAATATAATTATACGTTTATGATACAGTGTATATATAAATTTATGCGATAGGATAGTGATTTATTACTTCATTTTTAACTTTGAATGTTTCTGTAATGAGGTTTTTAAACTGTTGTAAATAAATAAATAAAGCTCATTATCGAGGAGTTGTATACTCAAATTATACTGAGATAGTAGATATTATTCATACATAATAATACTGTTAAGTTGAAAGATGCCCTGATATTATGATATTTTATGAAATTATAAATAAAAATAATTGAAGCATATTGAAACTATCCTATGACAGGAAAAATATTATCTAATTCTGCCAGTTTATTAAAATTCATTATAGTTTGGTACAATTTCATCCCATTTCTGTTTAAATATGTTAATTAAAATGCACGGGAAGTTTTAAACGTGCAACAGTATCAATAGATTTTTTTGAGGCATTAACATGTGCATACTATGGTTTTATAAAAAGATTAATGTGGATTCTGGTATATAAAGATATATTGTTACAATAACGTGGTTCTACAGCAAACTTGAATTTTGATAGACACATCAGACTGACACAATATTCAGAAAGTTAAAATTGACAAACTTTGTACAATTAAGACAAGAAGTGAAGCTCCTATATAGTCATTTAATATTTACCTTAACTGTAAAATAATAATTATAATAATATAATTAATGTTAATTAATTATATTAATTTGTTTGGCCCGCGGTTAATAATTTGGCCAAGTACATGGCGTTAGTTATTGTATGCTAAGGGCGAAGGAAATATAATTTCATTTATAAAGTACGGAACTTCTGAGGATGTTAATTAAAGTGATGGAACGTTAACTAAACCGATTTCAATGAAAGTTTTAACAAACTTCGATTACAGTGATTTGTAATATTACAGTATATTATCGTGTCGTTTTCTTAAAATTATACTGCATTGTTGTTAAACACGTTGGTTTTAAAACTACAATATTGTCACAAGAAAGCTGAGTGGTGATTTAGCAAAGCTTTGTTTATAAGTAGATTATATAATATATATATATATATATATATATATATATATATATATATATATATATATATATATATATAAATTTTTACCCAATACAGCAATACCGTTTACTAACAGCGTTAGTTAAGTTGGGTATTATCTTTTTAACTAATACAAGAAGTTCCCTTACACTAACCCTATTTACTTTGGAGATCCATTTGTCTTTAATAATTATGTAATACATGGTTTGTATAATAATTCTTTGCGTATGCGTCACAGGTAACAATTATATGAATCAATTAACTGATATTATTGAACAGTGTTGTGCTGAAAACACATTTTAAGATAACAGTTAGTACAAATACAAATCCGTCAACCTATGACAGAGTAATGAAAAGGTTCTCCACAAAAACATTCAATGGAAGTGATATTTCCATCGAAATAAATGAAATAAATTCAACAAAAATCAAAATAAATAAAATAAAAATGAAATAAATTTTACAGAAATATTGAAACGCCAATGAATCAAATTATACAATAAAGCTAAGACGTGACTTCATAATAATAATTGCATTTTGTTCGGCAAATTATTAACTATCTATGCCGTACGTAGTTGATTGAAATATATGTCGTTAGACATACATTAGATTGATGTAGCATATGATCCGTGCGTCGTCACTAAATTGATACATGCGCAAAGATCCATTATACAAATTGTACAAATTAAATCATTTGTAAGCCTTATTAGGAACTATATATTTAATAGAAACTTATGTATTTATGCCACAAATACCTCTAATATTGTTGGAAACAATAGTATAATAGTTAGAATTACATCTTAAATTGCTACGTTATCACTGAGACTAAGGTGAATAAAACATGTAGGACTTTAGGATATAAACTATATATTTATTTAGTATCACCAACCATGAAAAGTAAATTCGTGCAAGTAATACCAATTGTAAATCTTACACTGGAGACAAATCCGTGTTTTTACAGGGATCAATGCAATTACTCGTATTACCGAAAATAAGAATCAATTCAAAGAATACATAAATAGTATACTATACTGAAGATAAGAATACTTTTTAATCATTAACAATAAGTAGTTTATTTATTTTTGTTGCAATATTATTGACGGCGTTTGATGATTCTTCTGTATCTTTATTTTATTAAATAGTGTTATCTATAACTATACTCTAAAGTATCTAAAGAGTAAATATTATAGAAATAAGAGCTGACTTCTGTAGGGGAAAATTAAAAATCACTTTTAATTTAAAATTTAGTTCTACTAAATAAAATTATGAACTATATAATGAAAAGTAGTTCAACACTATTAACTTTGACTGATAACTATATTAAACCAACTTACTAAACTACTAAATAAGATATTAAGTGTTAATAAATTATTATTGCTTTTGCCAACTCGCCATTAATTTTAATGTATTTCTCATATCCCCTTCATATGGTTATTATTATTTTTTGCAGTTGTCCAAGCGAATATTTTCATATGCATTACTTGTCGAAGAGGTTGTTCGTCTCCTGACTGCAGCCTTGATTTGTACTCTCTTTACTTGAGGATAACTTAAAGCAATATAATTAAGTGGCATCAAATACATGCATCTTTCTGGCCATTCAATTCGAAAACTTAACTTGTTCTCATGCGATTAAAAAAGAAATTATCTTTAAAGTTATCACTTAAATTCCTATACTATGTACATAGATATGTAAATTTAGTTAGAATCTTTACTTTAAGTGAATCGGTAAATTCTATACTATGTTCCAAAATTTATTCCATAGACAAATAAGTATATAAATACAGTATATCCCTAAAGTTGGGAAGAAAATTCAAAAATTAAAATTGACACTATTTGGAGAAACTTTCGGATACTTAGATTTTTATTTTTAAAACAACACAAAGAATAGAAATTTTATTAATTAATACCAGAAATATTCAAAAATATTCAAATAGATATCTTATCTACTTTTTTAATTGGTACCTATGTTGATCAAAGTTATAAGAATTTATTAACAACCCAGCGAATTTAAATCCTAATTTATGATTGTATGCGAACATATAATGAGAAATTACACAATATATTAAGTAAATATAGTAAAAATATATAGTATATAAAGATATACTAAAAATTTACGATAAATTTTAACAAGCGGCCTATGTAAAAGATGTGCATGGATCACATCGACCTAAAAAGTTTAGTTTAACGAAAAACCCAATAATTCGAGCTCAGTAAGACATTTCAAAATAAATAATTCATTGTTATATAAAAAAAAAAGTAGTTCCCGTTTTAATGTACACAAGGGGAAGGATCTCATACCTGGTGATGCTGGCAGAGGATTGAAATTTAGCTAAACAGTGTCGCATAAGTGATTCGACCCTCTTACATAATTTATTTTCCTCAGGTGAAGCTGCATTTTACCTTGACTTTATTCTCTTACTTATGTACCTTACTTTTACGGAAACGAGGTTTTGCTCAATGCTATTCTTCCACCTAACCTCTGAACATCGAACCCATGTCCGGATTATTCCGAGCCGTCAATCTAAGTCAACTCCAAGCGTTGGCATCATTATCCCGGATAAGTGCATGGAATTAGGATACCTTCTGCGAGGTAATTATGTAATAATTTACTCTTAGAAGATCTGACTATACCTATAAATATCCATGTTATTCCAGATTGGAATCGAGAACCAAGTGATCAAGTGGAAAAAAGCCACCAACCACTCGGATGTTTTTTGCCGATACTCGGCGTTGATCTCAAGATATCGCCGTGAATCACCGGAGCGTTGTCCACCACAGTACATCATTTGTACGGTGATAGAGTAATTCCTCATTAAATATAAGATACCCATTCTCAAATGCCACAAAAAGTGAATGTATGGAAGGAAATAATTGGCGATACAATTTTGGGACCACATTTCTTCGGGGCAAATGTGAACTGAGATGTGTATTTTACTTTTTCACAATTCGAATTATTTCTGTCTGTAACTATTTTGTACCTGCATCATAATGAACTTAATTTGGTTCATGAACGTATTTGATTCTAAGAAGCTAGAAGATGATACATTGTGCTGCAAATGATCGAAGAGTTTTAAACAAAACGTTTCCAAATAGATGGTTAGGCAAATGAGGAGCAATACAGTGGTGCCCAAGATCTCCCACCACTCAAATATTTATTTATGAAATGATAAATTCTGAGGTGATTCATAAAATTCAACATGACACAATTTATTCTTCTGTAAATGCCGTTCAGGATCGGATGCGATATCCATCGAATGGTAGTCACTTTGAACAACAGTTGTAAATAATTTTGTTAAGTTTGGTTGTTGTAACAGAGAAATTAATGTTATGAATCTATTTTATTGAATATTTCCCATATTTATTAACCAAATTTTGATTTTAATTTTGTTGGATTCGATATAAGAAGTGTTTTAAAAGGGGATATTACAATGGATACATTAGTCTGAAATGTGATGTGAAATTTAACATCAATTTCAAATAAAATACAATCAACACGACGGCGACGTGTGGCGTAAATTTCACCACCTTTAGGTGTAAACTTAATTTCACTTTTACGCCCTTTACTGCCCATATTGTATAAGAAGGGAAATTAAAATACATTAGAAATACAACACATATTATGATAAAAAAAATTTAATATACAAAGTTAATCCGTTTATTGCTTTAATTAAATATTGATGTATACGTATGTTCTAGTGAAAGTCTAAAAAATATTTATATACTCGTGAAGAAAGCCACCAAAATTATATTTGAAATAGTACTTAGTTGTCGATCTATCAAATTAAATATTATGATCCTACTCTAACAAGAATGTTCTTCCGAATCAGTAAGAAATAAATATGCTTCGTTTTTATGTAGATTCCTTTAGATCTTTACTAATAATTCTTCTCATGGAAAAAGATTTAGTTCTTACTGAAAGTTAAAATTATAATTTAGTGTTAATGTAATAGAGTAACAAAACTAGGAATGTATCTACTTCATTATTTAATAATTGAGCACATTCTTAATAAAATAAAACACAAAGTTTTCGAGGAATTTCTCCAAAGTACGTTGATTTTAATATGATGAATTTTATTCCATTCTTTAGAGACATACTGTGTATAAAAATGTCTCACATTAAGTACAATTATGCAAATGTTTGGAGTGTATCAAGCGTCTCGAGAGTTAAATGATTTCTATGCTCAAGTTGCGACTAATGCAAATTAATTTTAAATTAATATAAATTTGTATACTCTGAAGGCACAGCCAACCGGGCGCATTATATGCAAAACGTCGTTTTCGTTTGAAAACTCGTGCCATTGTTTTGAAATTAGCAGAATTAAATTTTCTAGGCAAATTAACCGGTTAAATTAGCATATCGCATGGAGCGGCGCAAGACTGAGGACGACATGTTAAGACATTTAATGGCCCTACGGGGAAATCAACAGCACGAAATAAATCTCCGCAAAAACAAATCAATTCCTGCAATAATTCATCCTGGCAGCGCGAGGTTGCCGGCATTCAAAAGTGCCTCACGAACTAAAAGGCCGCGTCTCTTCGAATCTGCAAGGGGTGGGTAATTAGCTCCCTAAGATAATGAGTGACGTGGTTCGCTTCGTATATTTATCACAGGTCTCTGGAGTCGGCAATGAGTCGGCAGGATAACTATATAATGCAAGGGAACATCTCGAGAGATGCCGTCGTTCCGTCTTAAATTAAGGGGTGTAAAACCACCCCGTGGCACCCGTCTGCACATGTATGTCGAGCACCTCTCGGATAGCAACTTAATAAGCGGTGCTATAAAGATAGATTAAGTATATTAGAATGAAGTTTTTAGAGACCATATCTTAATTATGGCGATGAAGTACTTTGGAAGTACGTGTATATTAGCATCTTAAAAAGAATTACTAAAATAAAAAATACAGTCAATAAATAAAATATTAATTATTGATTAATTGTTTAAAATGTTATCACTAGTCTAGTGTAAGTTTTCATACTAGTAAAATAAAATCAACATGACATTTGGTGTAAACTTCACTTTTGGTGTATATTTTAATACAATATACAGTACCCGTCTTATTTACCATTCACATTGTTTAAAAGTGAAAAATTAGCACCATGATGTATGCCTATTATAGTATAGTTAAGTATAGGTCTGAAATATGAATGTTGAATTTGATATTAAATTCACATAAAACGGAGTATATAGGTACAGGAACAGATATAAATACCAGGTTAAGGCTATAGCAATGTTTTACCATTCCCTGGTGTAAATTTTCATACCAGTATGTGAGTAAAATCAATACGACATCTGGTGTAAACTTCACCACCTTTTGATGTAACTATTATTTCAATTTTACACCTTTTACTGTCACATTGTAGAGGGTGTTATTTTAAGCATGGTAGAACTTCCGATAGCGATGGTTGTGAAGTCAGCAGTCAACTGCGCCCAATTACTTACATTTGTATTAAGTATAGTGTGGCAAATCATCACGAATAAAGACTAACGCTTGAACAACACTATCAGATTGTTCAAGCTTACTTTGAAAGTCAGTCGTCGATTCGGGAAACGTATAGACAACTTCGTGAATTTTACGACGCATATAATCGTCCATCTGAGCAAGCCATCCTTTGCACTGTGAATATATTTCGTGCCACACACTCTGTAAAGGATTCAAGAACACAAATACGTCGAAGGAATGTGGGTACTGAGGAAAATATTACCGCTTTACACGAAAGTGTGCAAAAAATTCAAAATTATGGATTCGTCGTCGGTCGCAGTCGTTGGGGCTTTGTCCGTCCACTATGTAGAAAATTTTGTACAAAGATCTTGGCCTGCACCCATATAATATCCAGCTGGTGCAGGAATTAAAGCCACAAGACCATAACTTGCGTCGTTCTTTCTCCGATTGGGCTTTAGAGCAAGCCGACCGCGACCTATTGTATTATCGCAAAGTTGTGTTCACCGATGAGACTCATTTTTGGCTTAACGGGTTTGTTAATAAGCATAATAGCCAGATATGGAGTGATGCCAATCCAAAAGGGATCCTAAAAACCCCATTACATTCAGAAAAATGTACAGTTTGGTGCAGTTTATACTCTGGTGGCATCATTGGACATTATTTCTTTAAAAATGAGTCTGGAGCTAATCACAATATGGACGACATTGATCCGCGTGAGATGTGGATGCAACAGAATGGGGCTAAGTGCCATACGGCGAACGAAACTATCGACTTATTGCAAACAAGATTTGGTGATAAATTGATTTCAAGAAATGAACCTGTCAACTGGCCACCCAGGTCCTGCGATTTGACGCCTTTTACTTATTTCCTATGGGGCTACGTGAAGTCATTGGTTTATGCTAATAAACCAACAACACTGGACGCCTTGAAAGCCAACATTGTTCGTGTTCATGACATACGTCTACTGCTCGAAAAAATGACCCAAAATTGGACTGACAGAATGCGCTTCGACAAGAACAGCCGTGGTGACCATATGCATCAAATCATTTTTAAATATTAATGCCATGTATTAATCTTTCAAATAAAAATAGATTGTTTATTAAAAGTTAATTTTTGTGGTTTTTATTCAAGTTTAAAATTCTATCAAGCTGAAAAAACACTCATTAAAATGAAAGAAAATAAAATGACTATGAAGCAGAAGACGCTTTATTATATTTTTCTTATTAATGTGCAAAATTAATTTCTTTATTGCGCAACTGACAAATTGATGTCTATTATACAAATATATGAGCCAGTTCAAGTCTAGAAAATATTTATATATTGGTGAGCAACACAACAAAATTCATAAATATCATATTTGAAATAGTACTTGTATTATCGAGCTTTCATAATAAAAACATTATAATTTAAGCAGTGTGAATGTATTAGCAAGGGAATCAAGAATGTATCCAATTATTAAAGTAACTATTTATAAATTGGGTACATTCTTGACATGATTAATGAGATATTATTAGTCAGTACACAATAAGAATGAAACATGAAATAGGTATCAGTTAAATGCCTGCAATCAAATACTCCAGTGAGCTCGTCAAAATTTAAAATATTTTTGAGATGAGATATTGAGAACTTTAGACACAAAATTAAAGACCGTTTTAATTTTATTTAAATTTTTTTCCAAAACATTCGATTACTTTACGAGAGCAGTATAATTACATCATATGGATTATAATCTACCTCATGTAAATTCTATACTGAAAATGTGTAACAGTTTACAATTTATTATTTTATCTTGTTAATCACTAATCAGTATAGCAAGTAACAACTTCAACAATTCTCTGAATTCCATTAGCTTTATGTGTTATCCTACCAACCAAGGGCGCGATGAAGCAGGTGTTTCTGCTACGCTTTATCAAGAAATTCGACGGGATGACAACAAGTTTTACAATTACTTTCGAATTTCATTGACCACATTTGATGAGCTCCTCAGAAAGGTCATCAAAATCCATTTTGACTTAAAGCCAAGGAGCAAGAGACTGACGAGCGAGAGCCATTGCCGCCCTTCGTTGTGAATGCCCCAGTCCTCCCTTTGCATTTCGAGGAAGAGACGCGACTCCCTTCCAAGCGCCCAGCTCGAGATGCATGAGCCATGCTGGCTTTCACTGGTGCGCCCTAAAGGCCCGTGCTCCCCATGTGAAAGCTCCATTATACTCTTTGCATTTCAGTCTTCCGCGCCTTCCTGCAGCTCGCGAGGTCGAGCCTTCGACTTTCCGTGTGAAAGAACCCTTAGTAAATTAGCTAAAGACAACAAATTAAAATCCAGGTATATAGAAAAACTAAAAAATAAAAAAAAACTTATTTATGCCAGATGCTATGAAAACTAAATGGGAGATATTAAAAACTCTAAACAGCGGAAAGAATATATCCTCGAAAAAATGCAAATACAGATAAAATAGATAATGAAAAACATAGACTATAACCAAAACAGAATACTGATGAATAAAGGAGTACAGATATATTATTATACTCCCTCTGTCCCAAATTAGTTGTCACATTTGGTGTCTAAATTTTGTCCCAAATTAGTTTTCACATTTCGAAAAAATTACAAATAAAAAAAATTAGGCACACAAAAGCGGGTAAATAGAAACTAGAAGTGTTATTTTTTAACTAATTTCACAAAAATATTGATTTCGTACTCGTAATTATGGATAATAGTTCTTATACTCCTATATGAAGGTAACTCTAAGCTTCTTGAGTTTTTCATTTTCACATCGTTGCAGCAAAAACTGAAGAACTGCATTTCGGTTAATATCCATTTCCCTTGTCTTAATTAATCTTCTTGACAAATCACTCATTTTTGGCACTTTTCACAACGAATTAAAGCGACAGATGGTGCACTTTCAAAACCGTGTTATTTACCAATCTGTCACCATCCCACTTGTAATTACAACCTTCAAACTAATTTTATGAATGATGTGATTTTAAACTTCTCTTTTGAGTATTTAATTTTTTTAGTATATTACTTCCTGCATTAAATTGTATTTGACAATAATCATCAGAAAAATGGTCAAATGTGACAACTAATTTTGGACAGAGGGAGTATAAAAGAAGCACGTGCTTCTTGTTTATTTATACCAGTTACGTATGCCAGTTACGTAGATAATACCGATAGGTAAATATTAGCATGATGATTTTGAGAATTTTGATAATTGTACCGGAGTTTTATACCAGAATTAGTAGAATTTTATACCATTAAATTTGACAAAGTTTTATCTCCCCGGATTTTCAACAGTGAACATGCATTCAAATGATATATTAACTATTCTATATCATATCCATTTCCATTACGCATAAATTAATTTCAGAGCTCTATAAATCCAGCCATATCAGCTGGATTGAAGTTTATTCCAATATGATGCCTGGGTGAAACTTCTGGAAACAAGTTTGAAAAATGTAATTAAAATTTAATTCGAAATACGACCTAATTAAAACAACAAAACTTTTCGCATTGCTTAATTACCTAAAATTTCTATGATGTTATTAAAAACTACGGAGCTTCATTCGCTAATTTCCCGTTTAATATGTATATTTCTTTATTTAAATTATCTGAAAATCCCTTTATAAATAGCGTTTTTTCTCAGTCTAAATACTTTTTTAAAACTTCCGCTTAAGTGATCAACGACTTCAATTAAGAGAGACATCTCGGAGAATAAAATATAAATTTCATTTGCATTTCTCGTTTCTCCATCGCGCTCTATCTCTTTTTGGTCCCTGAATTCGCAGTCAAATGTTCGCGTCAATCTCTTTCCGGAAAACAAATTTATACAATGTCTTTTCTTGTCACTTACTCCGCGAATGTCTCAAAATTGATATTATTACTTTTTATTGCTGAAATTTCGCGCTCTCCTACCAAGTAAATTACTTTGCGTTATAAACTTAATGAGCTTAATGACAAAAACACTCCAGAAAGATTACCGGGGTTCATTTTTATTCAATATCTTTTAATCATATAAATTCTGAATGTGTACGCTGCAGGCGGCATCACAGCCACCATAAATCCGCCCCTTCTGACACGATCCGCGGATATTTTAAGCCAATTCATTTTTACAACGGAGGATAAAAGGAAACGTTATATATACTCGGGTTTAGGACAGAAAAACAAATATTATTTGTATATTTCACAAATGCGGCGCAGTTTCTTCCTACTTTTTAGGAAGGATTTAGCAATCTTTGTGGAGATTGAAGTAGATTACTTTAACTGCTTCCATAATGTTATATCGATTTCCATGAAAAAAAAACTATTTAAATTAATTTCAATATTATTTAAATATTTATTTAAATAAAATTACATTTTATTAAAATTGTAAACCTAAGACTTAATTTCATGAAGAAAATAGAAGCTAAAAGAAACAGTTCGTGATCTTCGCTTTCAGTACAAATTTTCGAAATAAATTCTATAATAAATTCAGGTTTTAGAAGAGTAATTCATTTTCAAGCTTCAGAAGCAATGTGATTTGGCATCGTTGTGATTTTTCTTCCCGTTCCATGTTTTCTATATTCATGTGTTCGATTTCCTGTTTCGAATTATGATTTTGTTCTTGCTTCCCATGAGGCACTTTCTGTCAGATTATGTCATAGTCGTCCAATTTGAGTAAAAGTGTAAAATATATGTTAATCCCAATGTTCACTATGTATAGGGATTACGAAAGTACTTTATCCTTATCTACTCTAAAGTTCCATGCAATTATTTTTTTAATTACATCTCTAAATATTTTAAAATTGTGTAAATTTTGATGACAATAAAAAATCGAAAGTGGTTCATGGAAGAGATAATATTTGAAGTAACTTAATGAATAAATAAAAATAGATAAACACATAATAATAAAACCAAAATAAAAAAAAACGGTATACAAAAGAAGTTTTACTACCATAAATGTAATTTACTACCATAAATGTAGTGGACGATTTTCCTTTATTTCCAGGTTCTTGCCATATAGGCCATATACTACATAAAACACATTTTCCTGAAATTTTCAAATATCCTCGAAATGTTAAAATATAGAAGTGTTGCTATTTAAAAATGTACTTGATATAAGCCCAGCTTTTGATTTCACGTTCATCATGTATAACAAGATAGACTGCTTAAATGTTAGAAGATAAATAAATTTGTTAAAACTGGAAATAAGAATAAAATAGATGTATCCGAACGACTTTTCTAGAAATAAACTGTGATCAAAATATTGAATACATTGTTCTTTTTTGTATTTAAAAAAGTAATTAACAAAACCCAATATATTATTTTTGTTCTAATTGTAATATGCGAAACACACACATATAGCACAACTGTATAGCTAGAAATTTAATATATAAAAACTTACAGTACACAACGCTAGAATAACAACAGTGGTTAACAGGAAACTGAATGCGATGACACCAGTGATTATCAAGAACCTAAACGCGATGTTTTCTGAATAGTACATAAAGATGAACCAAAATACACTTGTCTTGTTTAACCTTGGGCCTTTAAGGAACCTGCAATTTCTGTATTGTTCTCTCTGTCCTTCGCCTGGAAAAGTTCCTGATCGCTTCAGCGACGCGTGATGGTCCTACTTAATTTAAATAGCTGTACATTAACAAAGCTGACAACGTAGTCATTGTGCTAGATTTTATATTATTTATGTTAACTAAAATATTCCACAGTTTAATGGATAAAATACGATCTTTGAAGCTCCTAGACCCTTGGATTCTTGTAACTTATATTCGGCACTGATAGTTACGCTCCCTAATCGTACACTCCTCATCGTTTTACATCCCTTTCACGAGTATTCGATGTGTTAGACTTGTTTGTTCAATTAAACGTCAAATTTTATTAATTATAGGACAACACTGACTCAGTTTTTCACAAAACAACAGAACACGATATAATATAGTGTTTTGTTGTCATTATTGTGTTTCTATGTATATTATAGTATTTTGTGGAACACCAAGTTAGTGTTATGTTCACACCAAAGGTTCTAACCTACCCCAGTATTACGATGGCTTCACGGTCAACGGAACTGAATCTCTACCATAAGGTTAGTGCTAACATTAGATTAATAAGAGCAGATATGTGGTTTCTAAAAGCCTACGAAAGTCGATCAGTGTTTCCAAACTTTATTCACATTAATATGTTATCTTTAAGCACCTCCAATAAGATTAAAAATTAGCGAAACAAAAATGGCCAGAACTAGAAATCAAGTATATGTATAGTAAACGAAGTATGTTGGAATTACAAGCGTATGGACTTTACAAAAAGCGTACCTATATGTTGAATAATTTTGAAGATGAACAATGGTGTGACTTTTAGATGAACATGTTTTTGTCAATAAACACAAAATTTATTAAGACAATGTCACAAAGTGAAGAATTAAAAAAATAATCAGGGATCAACAAGCAATACCTTCAGTAAAAGAAAGAGTTCTTCAGAAAGGTATTTCTGTTATAGAAAATCATTCTTCCCAATCGTTAGATAAAGAAGAAATTAATTTCCTCAATAAGGAATTAAATAATGCATTAAATAATGCATCTACTTCTGAAAAGATCCTAGATCAGATTGTTTCAAGTATTGAAACTTCAATTCAACATCTGTCTGGTCCTTCTAAAGAATTCATGAGATAAGCTTGCGGGAATCAAATCTATACAAATATTATAAATAATAAAAAGTCAAAATCCAGGAGGAATAGAAAAATTATCAAATGATTGCGAGAGTATGACTGTTTTTATTTAAGAGCCGATAAAGGTAATAAGGCTGTGATCTTGGATAAAGAGGGCTATTATGAAAGGGTAGACAAGCTGATTAATAACAGATTTTATAACAATTCTTATGAGAAGTTTCCCAGAAAACCATTGCCAAAGAATTTGGTGTTTTGTGGGAAAACTAAGTCAGTGTTATCTTCACACCAAGGGTTCCAGCCTATTCCAGAATTATAGGAGAGTCATTTTAATTTTCTATTATTTTCAGTGACATCTGGGCGATATTTAGACGATTTTGCGTGTCATACGTATCTGATACTTTCAATACCACTTATACTGTTTTAATGGTTATGAATCAAATGACCTGTCATTTTCGAATTATTTGTACATCCAAGTTCGATGTGACTTTGATATTTTTTATGTATGCAAGTATTACTTTTTATATACGTGGGAAAAGGCAAATATTATTTGACTTCGTAGGAAACATATTCATAGATACAAAATTGTTATTGGGAGGAATATATTCAAATTTGTTGGGTTATTGAAATCTACACCCATTCTTGGATAAAATTTTTCTTAGCCTATCTGTTACTCGATAAGTAGACAAGTATAATTAGGTTTTCCTGTTGTTTAATAATAATAACCATAAAAAATGTATTTATATTTACCATAATAGCCATAATAAATACAGAAGCTTCTTTAAGAAAGCTTATAATAAATATTAACAATGGTGGAAGGACAAAATTTCAAGCCCTGAGAGGAGTTGAGTACTCGGCCTTACACTCAACCCTAAACTAACAGTTTAATTAAAAAGTAAATATGTACAGAGTAACACAGACAATATTATGTCGGCTAATAACAATAATAATAATTCTAACTACTACGGATAAATAAAAATAATATACATGCCTATAAGAAAAATATCAATATGGGAAATAATTAATAACAAATAAGAATTGTGTTACTATGGACTATTAATAAGATTTACTAAAAATTGTATTGCACAGTATTAATTATTATTATAAAATTTCAAAGGAAGAATTGGAAAATCTATAGAAACCAAAAATAAAAGAATGGAACTGTCTAAATTTTTATTAAATCGTCACAATCACACATCACATCATTTCTCACTATAACTAATTATTTATTTATTATTCAATTAAGATAGTATTTAAGATTAATGCTTGATATGATTCCTACTGAATAACATTTTTTTAGTAATTCTTTTAGTTATGTTGTTTTTTAATGTCCCTTGTGAAAGCTCCCATCATAATACCTTATGAAAACGATCAGTTGTCAAAAGGTAGAGTCTCGAGAGTAATATAGAGAGCCTCGAGAGTAACATAATTTTAGTAACACGTTCTACAGTTCAATCTCTAATTTCACATCCATAAAAGGTCGGAATATTATCAACTCTGTTCCATGGTAAAACGGGATTGACATTTACGCAACCACAGAATTCACATATTATAATGTGGTCTCGTATTAAATCGTACGTTTAACCAGATTAGTATTTGAAACAAAAGCCTCAGTGGGGGGGAGAAAATGCGGGATATTATCTGGAAACTGAAACAGGGATTATCCACTTTATCAGAATACGATGCATAGACGGAAATTTAATTATTTAGTTACTCGTTTTAGATCAAGCTACTTACTAAAGTAACACTAACTACGGTATTGCCAAAATAATATACAGGTATTCTATCAAAAATTATCTTCTATTAGAATTTTAATATCATGAGACAGTATCTTACAAGGTCTACATCTGTCTGTAATTTATTTACCTAACAAGGATTTGTAGGCATACGAGTTGGGGTTTTCTAAATACTGAATAATATAGTGATATATTGTTATAGTTATTTCTAGGGGAAGAGAAAGAAGCATAGGAAAATGGGCGGGGGCGGGTGCGACTACTGACCTTTGTAGTAGTGGAAGTCGTTGCAAACAAAAACAATATAATGAGTTATCAAATTACTACAATAATATACCATACTACTAATAATTTACTGCATAACGGAATCCCTCACATTAATGTACTTTTATGGTACCACTGTTAAGGGAATTATTAAAAATATATAAAAATCTGGTCGAAGTAAATCTACAATAAATGAGGATAGTACACCTTTTTTTATTCTTTAAGAACTAAAAATTTTATTTTGAATAACAGTTTCCGAAGATACAATATATTTAATATAAGATACATATTATACAAAAATTAAATAAAGGTGGTCCTGATGAAAGAATGTAGTATTATCAGGAAATAATAGATAATTAAAAGTAGGTAACTTTTTCAACAATATAATATTTTTTGATGAATCGATATAGCCTGAATGGTTTTGTTAACTAACGACATAGCTGTTGATACTGGATAGATCAAAATCCTCGCTGGACGAGAACGAATCACATCAACTACCTTCAAGAGTTAAATGTATGGTGACGGTACCATTTGGAGGAAATTTCATTGGACCATTCCTGCATTGATATTACATATTTTAACGTGAGTATACGTGGAATAAATAAATTAAGAAAAACGATTTCGCAATTTAAAAATACTAAATTTAATGGCAATGTTTATTTAAAGTATCAACTAAATTAAATCATTGGTGAGTTTATCATTTTATAAAAAATGGTTAAATTCACTGAACGAGAATCGTCGATATTCCTAGATTATATTTTGTATTTATAAAGGGTCCTTCAGTAAGGATGCTCGAGTTTTAAATGCAAATAATTTTTAAATGTAAATAAAATAAGTTGTGTGTCAGATATCCACTCATTTTTTTATTTGAAAGAATATTTTATGGCATTAAGTATGGAATATAACATATTGTTCAAATGTCCGCCGTGGTTTTGCTTGGTGGCACGTATTTAGGAGATCCAACTCGATAACTTTGTCGCATAAATCTGGCTGAATTTGCTGGATGGCGTTCGTTATGTTGACACTGAGGCATCAATTGTTTGCGGCTTATTCGCATGAACCTGTGATTTAAGATAGCCCCAAAGGAAAAAGCGTAAAGGGCTTAAATCGCATGATCTCGGTGGCCAGTTCAAGTCGCCGCTACGCGAGATAACCATGCCCTCAAATAGCTCATGCAGAATGTCCATCGTGGCATACGCTGTGTGGTACGTAGCGCCGTCCTGGAGCTACGTTCCACGCCGTCCCGATGCGTTGGAACCACATGTCATCAGTATCCATATCATCCAGTTTAGGCTACAAGAAGTCGCTGTTAATGGTTAAGACAATGCTAATTTCGTTTTGGAAGAGGTACGGAACGATGATTCCGTCAAACCAAGATTCGCAATAAACAGTGACTTTCTCGGGATGCATTTGGTGCTAGTGTATCTCATGTGGACTGGTATCGTCCCAAAACCGACAATTTTGCTTGTTCACATATCCATTCATCCAGAAATGGGCCTCGTCGCTAAATATGATTTTTTTGGCGAAATTTGTGTCCACTTCCAACTCCTTCAGATCCCAATCAGCGAACACACGGTATTGTCTATGGTCGTTTACCGTAAGTTTCTAGGTTAGTTGGATTTCATATGAGTACAGACCGTCGTCTGTAGACCAAAGTCTCGACGCAAAGTTCGCCAAGTTGAAGTAGCAGAAAAACGAAATTCTTGTGAACGACGATAAATTGGCTGCCTCGGGTTTTCCCGTATACTTTCACGTACAGCAGCGATGTTTTCAGCATACCTTCCATTTCGGTGACGTACGGTGATTACTTATTAAACCGGTTGACTCGAATATGGTTGACGAGCAGACGTCGATTAGTCGACACGGCGGGACGGTTCTGGCGAGGATAAAATCACGTAATGCGCGGAATGTTTCTCGAACGGGCTGATTTTAGAATAAAGTTTGATGATTTGTATACGTTTTTGCACGCTATAAACTTTCACGGTGATTTATCATATACTACTGAACAATTCACAATAAATTTGACAGGTTACTTCATTAACATGGCCGCTATAACTTAACAAATTACAGGCGTCCCTATTTAAAGGCCCTGTACATATTTAAAAAGCACATACATACATTTTTAAAAAGCAAAGTATAGGTTACTGAGCCAGAGAATTTAGAAGATTTAAAAATAAAAATTCGTCACCAAATACAACGTATACCTCCTGAAATTATTGACAATATTCAAAAAGAATTTGTTATTCGTTGTGACTACAGTCAGGCACAGTAACTTTTGATTTAGTTGATTCTTTTAAATCATCATTTCTATTAACTATTATATTTTCAAATTGCATAATAGTTTTTCTTCATTTTTTATCCAACCTATACTCACGATGTAATTGATGAGTGTAATTAAATAAGCGTCTAAGTGTCAAAATTTATTAATTCGATTTTACCATTACAAAATTGTCTATGTGGCTTTGCTAGTAAAATGAATACCGGTCTGTGTCTATAAAGCTTTATTTAAGTCTCACCTGTTCTCCACTAAATGGCAAAAATTGGAAGTCCAACACCGCTTTATGTGATTAATGGTTTATATCCCTTCTGTGTGTATCCCTTATATACTTACTGCAGTCTTTGTTTACAAACATACTAAATGAGTTGTTGTGGATTTTATACCAAAATGAAACGAAAGATAGGGGAAGGCAATGAAATTCAAGAAAGGAAGCAAAAGAGAAACAGTGGTAAATCATAGGCGACTCAAAGAGGCATTGTAAATGATGCGAAGAATTCTCCAAAAGAAGGGGTAAGAACAGGTGATTCAGGCTTTGGTCACATCATGTGTCTATTTTTTATTGAAGGTGTCCTGCAAGTGCAAATTTGCGTGCAAAGCCCTTTAATTTAAGCATAAATGGGTGACAATGAAAATCAGTCAACGTACTTAATGGGATTAATACATATTGGCACAATCAAAAGAAGAAGACATGGAACATATGAAGATCCTGCGAACAGTAGGAGAACAAATACGATTTATTATACTGTACTAAAAGAAGATGAATGAGTAATTTAGATGTATCGAAAAACATTTCAAGAGATTTTTTCCTTAATCTATAGAAAAGTTCAAACACTGACAGAGAATAAAAAGTGTGACGACCTGATATGTGAAGAGAATAGAGGCAATAAAAAGAAGCACAGAAAACATACAGAAGAAGATGAACAGAAAGTTGTTGATCATGTAAATCTAGTTCCACGTCAAATAAGCTATTGAACACGGAACCGTAGTTCAAAGGGAATAACTCAGCCTTGACTTAAACGTGCATCGTTTGTGTCGAGCTTAGAAGAGATGTTCCCTGACAGTAACTTGGTTTAGCGATTATATTACCAAGTCTTTCGAAGATAATTTCCCAATCTGAATTTCAAACCACCGAGGAAAGATACGTGATTGTGATGATGATTTTGTGATGATTGACTACTTACCTGATCCTGACCATAAGTTCTTTTTAAGAACTTATTAATGAACTTAGACCATAGTTTGTGTTACTACTTGTTGACGTAAAGCAAGTAGTACGTTGAACGTTCTTAAAGATGTTACCTTTACATTTAAGTTATATTGACATAAAGTTTCGTCTTCTTGTAAAAGCCATTACAGTATACTCAAATGGTATTAAAATAACTGAATCAATGCAATTTTGTTTTATTTATGCAAGGAAAAAGTTAATGGAACAATATTGTGCATTTTCTCGAGATGGTGGTTTTGGCACTTAGACTGTATATTTAATTACACTCTTCAATTATTACTGTAGAATATGTAAAAAACTCTTCTTGTGTTCTTTCATATTCCGTAATAAAAAATGGTATTGTAATTATAAAAAATACCGGTGACGTCATACCTCCTACACGAATCACCCAGTGTATATTAATTACATTTTATTAAATGTGCAACTAAAATTAAAATTTGACGAATCGAGAGTTTTTACCAGAAGTTATTCCTTGAATTTTTAACGAATTTATTCGTTACATTAAGAACGCACTGTATAGTAGCTGCTGTCAATTGCTAGCAAACTAATATTTTCAAATAAGTTGATTTATTATTAAGATTAATCATTTCCAGTCGTATTCTAACAGCCACACATGATTGGCCACACGGAATGAAAACGTTGTCAGACAAAGGACACTTTAAATCGTAGGAAGCAATAGCTGTGTTAATTATTTTCGCGATATAATCTGGGTGCCAATAGCACATACTTGACCATAAGTGAAGGGTAATGGTCGTCAATTAAATGTCGCTGTCGATGTCCTCCAAATAAACTAAATCATATAAATCAAGTGGGCACTTAACCTGATTTCGTTCATTATAAATTGCTCTCGTACATGCCCCTGATGAGTACCGTAGTGGATCTCACTCGTTAGAAGTGAATATTCCATAACTAAATCTAACAAAGTAACCTAGTTGACCTCATGTAAAAACGAACTGAGTCACATTTAATTGCAGCAATCTCGAAGCCGTCGACGTTCTCCTGCAGTTAACATATGATGATGACAGTAGTCCGGTAACTAATGCTCGAAAAGTTTGTGTCGGATCAAATAAACATTTACTACTTTATGTATTTCAGAAATTCGGACATAATTAAAATTATGACATGGACCTAAATATTAAAAGGTCTACTTCAAGAGAAACATACCTTTTGTCAAAACTTTTCCAATTATTTATTTACAAAGTATAATTCAGTATCATACCCGACGCATCTAGTTTTTGTTTAACTGAAAAGGTAATAACTCATTACATAATTATCGAGTTTTAAAGCTCAAATCATTCAGTTGTCTTAAAGTACCTATTTAAAAGTTAAAGAGGAATTAAGGACTGACTATTTCAATAGTGTTTCCTTTCCCACGAGCACTAGGACATTGAAAAATTCGTATATCAAATCGTGTTAAACATATGTATATTTTTAAAATTTATTTTTTAAGTTATCTAATCACCTTGAGTTTTGTTTATTTTTATCAGTTATTGCAGTTATTGCAAATATTATTCGGTCTTTCACTATTATTCAGAAATATTATTTACGCTTCTTCACTTATTGCAAATACTATTCGCTCAGCACTACTCGTAAATACAGCTCATCAAGAATAGGAACAAGTCTCAAAACTGCGATATCGGACCGCCCACGAGATGCGCACTAAATAGCCTGGTATTTAGTCGAATTGAGATTCTTGCAGAGTGAATATCGATGAATTATATATGGAATGTGAATTTACACAGAGTTCAATGTGGCCGCGTGTAAAATTCATCCTTTTCCCTGCATATGCTGCCTCATTCTTTCTTCTACACATACCTAGAGAATCTCACAGTTTCTCATATTTTTGATGAGCAGTACATTAGTGCGTCTACCAAAGCTTCTCACAGTAAGTGTATCAATGGTGTTACAGTGGAGTACTCCACGGTAGTAGAGTTGCCCCGTTGATACATTACCGTGAAAAAGTTTGAAAGCAGCCACATTCTCTTATATGAAGCAAAAATATATTAGAAACATATTAAATAAACTACAAATTATTGAACTTCATTAGCCAAGATGACTAATTGAAATAAAACAACAAAATATTTTGTATATTTCTTAGAAAATCTTGCGATTATATATTTCGAGTTATGCACGTCTCTTATCACCGACGCATTTGCCAACTTAAAGCAATTTATTTTACTTACTGGATGGGTTTAACAATTAGTGTAATATTGCATAGTATATATTGCATTATATCAGTTTTAATCGAGCATTCGTAGAGAGATTTCTGAGAAAGTTTAATCTAAAATTTTTAAAATGGCAATATATAAGCAACATACTGTTGAACAACGAAATGCAATCTGTACTCGGCGCAAATGAAGGATGATAAGCATATATTGTTGTTTTTATTTTCAACTCCTTAATGCTTCCACACTATTGCACGGTAATGTATTTGAATCGGTGTAGGTACAAACAGTTCATTTAACTGTGCTGCCTGGTTTGATCACTTATTTTGTTGGTTGTGATAGTGTAAATATTTGTATATCTATATATTTTATCTCTATAGTTCCCGCACAACGTCAGTATGCCGAAGGTTTGCAATAACAATCGACTATTTGAGCAGAATGTGAAAAGTAGTATTAAATTTTTATTTTCAAAATATGACGGGTCTTAAATAATATATTTCATTAATAATTGAGGCTACCTAGATTTCAAGGAACATTCATGTTCAGCGCATGTAATGGTGCAACACATAAATAAAAGAAATGATGACCAAAGATTATATATATATATATATATATATATATATATATATATATATATATATATATATATATTGGATTTATCTTTGATTTGATTTCTATGCTATGTTGGTGTAATGAGACCAATTTTCAATAAATATAATCCTACATGGAAATTTTCCTGGCTTAGGACAATGTAAAGATAATTACTAATCGCTCTAATAATTACTATAAATAACTAATAACCGAGCTGGCTGCGTTGAAAGAAGAGGCGTTCGATTCTTCGCACAAATAGACGTAAAGCTCAAAAAACGCTTTTTACTAGTTTTATTTTACAACCATCAATTACATTGCTATCATATGCCCACAACTATTATAAGTAAAACAGGGGTAACAAACTGGCAATAAAAACAAAACGATGTTTGTATTACGTCACCTGATCGCCCAATGATGCACATTACGAATATGAAATGAAGATATATTATTAATAATTCTGTGTGCTTGTTAAGATGTACTGGAGTTGTATTTACCTGTATTATATATATATATATATATATATATATATATATATATATATATATATATATATATATATATATATATATATATATATATATATATATTGAATTACTTTCGTTAAATGAAAAGCTGATATATTACTGGTTCTACACATCTGTCTTGAACGCGAAGTATTTCATTTTAGTGTGGTATGACATGAAACTTAGTTTTTATTAATTTTACTCAGAGCATAGGTCTGTATTAGATTGTTATTATAAAAATATTAAGTAATGATATTTTTAAATAAATTTTTTCTCATTTCAAATGGATAACCTATAGGATAATTATGATCCATTTCTGACCGTTGGTAACTTTTAACTTTGTTAGAAATATAAAAATGAATGCAGAAAATTTGGAACAATTTTAGAAACAATACATGGTCTCTGTGAAAGCGGACGCTTTATAACTACTAAAATATAATGAAAAAATTGAAGAGCCCAATACTTTTATACTAAATAACTTATTGTACAATTAAACTAACTGTATGTTTCTGTGTAACTCATCTATGGATAATGCCTACAAACTTGGGTGATACACTATCATGACAGATCCACTGGAAAAGTATAATTACATGTGCTGTCAATTTATTAAATATTTCTTTTAAGTTTAATTTAATGTTGTTGCCAAGATCTAATACATGAAGAGAATGAAAAGAATGACGAGAATGAAGAGAATGAAGAGACTGAAGAGAATGAAGAGGGCGAAGAGAATGAAGACAATGAAAATAATGAACTTAAGAAAGATAATTAAGAAAACTACGAAAATTAAGAGATTGAGGAGGATAATGAAAATAAGAAATGTGAGGAGAATGAAAAGAATGAAGGGAGAGAGGAGAGGAAATAGAACGAAGGGAATGGAGCGAATGGAGTAAACAGAGAGAATGTAGAAAATGGAGAGAATGCGGAGAACCATATAAGAAATGTAGGAAATGGACAGAATGATGAGAATGGAGAAAATTGAGAAAATGCAGAGGATAAGGAGAATGAAAAGAACGAGGAGAAATAAAAGATGAGTAGAGAGAAGATGAGGGAAATGACAAAAATGAAGAATGTGAGGAGAATGAGAAGAATAGGAATAATGTGGAAAACGAAGAAAGTGAGGAGAATGAGGAAACTGGAAGTAATGACCAGAATTATGAGAATAAAGAGAATAGAATAGTTTTTTGAAAGTTCTAGACATAAAAAAATTGAAATATGATTATTTAAATAATTATTGTAAAAATATTAGCGATAAATTCAAATTATAAAGAATTTGAAATTTACTCTATCTAAATTAATAAGGTCAATTTATTTCTTATATAATTCTTGTGGGATATATAATGAAATAGTCTAAAATATATTCTTTCTCTATTTCCTTATAATGTGATATAAATTAATAATAACTTAAATATAACTTCGCCACTTGATAAATAGCACGCCTAGATGAACGAAAGCAGTGCTAGGAGCTACAGGAGATTTTACACGCTACTAAATTAAAACTCTTTCAATTTGTTTTCTAAAGCCTTTCATTAACACCATCTTCATTGTATTTAACTTTATTGTTCCTTTATACTATTTATTCGTGTTTTTGGATAATATACCATTCTGATTTGTTGAACATGAGTTCCAAATAATTTTATTATAATATCACGTAAGTACTATGATTTAAATATTCGAAAAAATTAATGTGAAGTCTCAGTGATGCTTTAACTTCATTCAGGAGTTTATTTACTTCCATCCATAAACAAACCCCACAATAACTGGACTATTACTGCATCAATTATCCAGCATCTACGCCGCCGAGTAGGAGGCATCAATGGCGAATGATTGAATGAAATTTGATCAATGGCGCCGCCAAGTTAACACGCCAATATATCGCTGCTGTATGCTATAACTTTAAAGTTAAACGTACTTTTGTTGCATTTTCCTGACAGACAATTTCGGCCATGCCATATTGTTTTTATACTGAATTTTCTTGAATTATATTTACATTACTTGTAACAGCAGTCGACTATGTGAAAGAATTACGAGTGTATGAAAGCTACTTACTGTTTCATGAAATATAACGTGATTTTTCGGTAAATAAATATCAGATGAGTATTTCAATTTAACACTTAAAATGAATATATAATGTCATATAATATGTCACTTATTCCAAGGATAGGTTGGAATACCTTCGAGATTATTTTGAATAACATTTTCTGTTTTTCAAACAGGTTGTCAATTGATATGATTTTATTTTTACTTTATTTCATTTAATTAAAGAAATTACGATGTCAAGAATGTTTTTAACATGAAATAAAGAAAAATTCAATGAAATTATTACTGAGTATTTAAAGAATTCTGTAGAGATGGAGAGGTCGCTGGGCACTTGATGAAACATTTTTGACTAATAAATGAATGTTTCGGCTTTTATGCCACTCTCAAAGAACAAAATTGAGAATGACATAAGAACCGAAACAATTATCAGAAATATAGTTTGCAATTTTTTTGCGAAATCTAAAAAGTGTTTTCTTTCATTTACTACTTTAAAAAGTTCACTTTCCCTATGTGCTTTCAATAAAGTAATGAGTGATTATTTATTTCACATCTTTCTTGGTAAATAGATAAGGAAGACAGAAATTCAACAGACATCTGTATCGTTCATTCTGAATCATCAAATGAAGACGAGCCATTCTGATAGTTTATGTACGGTGACATGAATTTGTGGAAAAGTTATTGGTCAAACTTCAATTTATTTCTTGCTATTTTCTTGAAACAAAAATATATATGTACTGGTTAAGTTTAACCTCTAGTATTGGCTGAAAAAGGCGTTTGTGCCTTTCAAACCTTTGAATTGCAATGCAAAAGTTTGAATAGTATACTATGGCAGGTGGTTTCATTAAATTTTTGGAAATAACAAAGCTGAAATTTTTATTAAAGACATAAATACACCTATGTGATTGACACTTCTAATGTGCCTAGAAGTTGATATAAATTTAAAATTTTATTTTAAATAATATGACATATTTTTACGTTATATTTTTATTCAAATCACTAAATTTTTAATATGGTTGTCTACCTCTGAAACCAATGATTTATAAAATGTTTCATTTTTAATAAAATCAAATGAGACAAATGATTCACAGAAATATATTAAGAACTTCCGCTAGAATAAATTTCAATAACCTATATTTTCCATACATTACATAAAACATGGAGCTTGTTGTATGTACAAACAAAATGCTACCAAATATACAGGGTACCCAAAAAAGACGGTCATTTCTTATGTCAATTAAATAGTTAATTTCAAATTGAACATACTGTATTTTGTAATTCTATCCGTTTCCTTTCTTGTTCCCTTTAGATCCATATACACCCCAAAAATATATAATTTTTGAGTGATTTAAAGTTATTTTAAAACATGTAATAACTTAAAATCAGTATCCGAAATACATTTTTTAATATCAGATTTGAATTTACATGATTTAACATATAAATAAAAAATAAGAAAATAATCGATAAGATTATTTTAGGATCTGGTACTTTCTGGCTGGTACTGGATCTGGCTAAGGCGTTGCTTTAAGTATAAAATTCACAAGAACATCTTAGCCAAAGTGCAAGCTTTATATCTAAATAATACGGGTATGTAATCAATTTAGTGGAATTATTTTAACCGGGTTAACTACAATAGTTCTTAAAAGCAGATGTGGGATATATTGACATGAATCTATAGAAATATTCACGTGGAGAAATATTATAAATAAGAATAGTTATTGTTTTCTAAAAACGACTAAATAGTCCATTGATCATGATGTACCCTATATATTTACCGTCGATTATTTCCCGTCTATAGATATTGGGTATGGATATGAATACAGTAGTATACTGTTAAAAATAAAACATTCAGGATTCAAATCTTACATTAAAAATCTTTTTGTTGCGTCAGCTGTACATACGAGAATTTTCCTGTTGCCGACTATTATATAATTTTCAATTGTAGGCATCACATCCGAACCGCACACAGGTTTCATAAAAGGAATAGTTTCTATAAATCTCCAGACGCTACTTGCATTAATAACGGGTAGGTACATCCAACCTTAATTACTTTCTTAAGAAATATAAAGTTAAACATAATTAGTGTAGTTAGGTTCAGGTTCCCGTATTCCTTATGGTTTTCTAACGACATATACATATTACGTAACTGAGAATACACAACTGAGTACATAAGTGTGTACATAACTGAAGATACGTGAAGAATACTATACCCATATTGCTCTCCTCGATAACTGTGGTTAGGGTTTTTAAGCTTAAAAACAATTGCTTAAGTGTAACTGCCTTAGCGATCTTTTTTCTATAAACTTGAAGCCAAAATGAAAAGAAAATGAAAAATTATTTCGTAACTATAATTAATATGGCGATTTCTATAAATCCTGTATTCTTGACTTAGAACTCATCTCGTACTTCATTACTATTATAGCGAAGGAAACGATAAAGAGGTATTTATTACGTCTAAACACAAGGCTATAAGATAATCTAGAGCGACATCTTTAATATGATATTAAGAGAGGTGCTTGGATGTCGGTAGGTAATATCAGAATCGATTTTCGTCTATAAATAGCCTAGTCTGCAGATACAGTTAGATATAATTATCAGGTTTATTTATATTCCTTATGTGGCGATCAAACAGGTTTCTTCTTGCCGTTTCAAAAATACTTAATGGTTATGTCATACAAGTTAATAATAGATTTCCCTTTCAACATAAACGAATATCCAACATAGTCATTACGTTTCGTTGAACGTATTCCTTAGGGATTTCCGAAATTATTTGAGCCCGTCTTTGAACAAATGTTCAAAGACGTGCGTTGGCGGGGCAAAGCTATTCGTTTTGATGCACGAAATTAAAAAGAATAAATAAGTTAAATGGCTTCTTTCTTATTTGTTATACTTTAGATTAATAGTAATAATAAATTCAAGCTAATAGATGGCAAGTTAATACCGTTTTTTGGATTTTGTTTGCACCGGATGATTGTTTAACCAAGGAGACGTTGAAAAAACGGTACACCTAGTATATGACAACCATTATGTTTCTGAACATTTCCTGCAAAAGGCCTTCACAATAGAATATATTAAATGCGTTTTTCCTCTCCAATAAATGCTTCTGTGATAGATACTCATAAGTTTCATTAATTATCAATACGACTAAAAGAAATACCAAAGGGTTATAATCAGTTGTAATTTTTATTTGATCTGTGTTGAGTTTGTTTATTAAAACCAACCCTAATTCTAATATTTATATTTGAACACAGCCGCAAATATTCTTTTGCAGTAATTTCGTGAGTGTTTCATGGTAAGTGGAGATTTTATTGATAATTTAGTCGGTAAGTTAACCTCTAAATGACTTTAACATAAATAAATAATGGAATATTACACATAACTTACAGGACAGTAAAAAGCTTTTACTTCCTTAAAGGTAGTAACTCGTTATGTGTACAATTGTTCAAATTACAAGTGTTAGGATTTTACATTGAAATTTTGTGACATTACGAATACTGACGATTTTAACAGCACGTTAGCTCGTGCAGTCTGGCAATAAAACATACTTTCTTCTCGAGAACCTAGTCTAAGTGTGCCTATGCTAAACATGCTTAATAATGCTAGTGCATCTATATTATTATGGAACAGTTTAAATAAAAATGGTGTTCAAAGGCTGGATGTCAAATCTTCGTAGAACCAGAGCATGATCATAATTCCTTACTGGATAATAAATAAGTATATATGCGGAATGACAAATATTTTAAGAAACGCTGCTGAGTATTTTCAATTTGATTCATATTACTTATGTACTGGGGATATCAAATCAGGCTGTAATATTCTAATTTTAAGCGAACTAAGGCAATATGCGAGTACAAACAGTTTAAGAATTACGTATTAATAATTACGTTCTACAGTAGTAGAACGAAAACTAAGCACCATCTCTCGGGATAAGATCGAAACCGGTCTACAGTTAGGGGTATCCTGAGATAGAGGATGCTTTGCATCTTCCCTGTGGTTTTCGAGCAATCTAAATCACTATATTTTAGTGCTAACTCTGTTAGATAAAATACGGCAAATGTCGCCATGTAATTCAGCACTCGTCATCGGTATATAGCCAGGATAATAGCTGTTTTGGTCTAATTTATTTAGTCCTTATTATATAAGCTATTTGAAGATGATGTGGAAATTTCTCCCCACTTACACTGCACTGAGGAGACCCAAGATAAGGCTGAAACTGGTCTGCAGTTAGCAGTATCCTGAGATAGAGGACGCCTTGTATCTTCCTTGTGGTTTTCAAGCAATCCAAATCATTGTATTTTGGTTCTATATTAGAACAAAATACGGCAAATTTCGTCATGTAATTCAGCGATCGTCGATGGCATATAGCCTGGAGAATAGGTGTTTTGGCTTAATTTGTTTTAATCTTTAATGTTTAAGGAACTTATAGATGAAGCGGAGTATAAGCCTCCACATTACCACAGTTTATAAAACTATCATCTGAAAACATTGCGTTATAAATAATATAAAGAATAATGGTCCCAAATTTGAGTCTTGAGGCTCTCCAGACGACTCTAAGAAGGTTTCGGATTTAAAGCCATTATATGAAACAAATAATGTACGTCTGGATAACTACGATTTTACTAAGCGAAGAACATTACTACTAAATCCATGTAATTCTAATTTTGAAGTATATTATGATTCACCTTTTCAAAGGCGTTCGAAATATCAATATACACTACATCCATTTGACTTTCATTATCTATATGATTTGCGAGTATCTAGGTAAATTCTGATAAATTTATAACTGTAGAGCGTTCTGCTACGAATCCATGTTAATTAGAAGATAAAAAGGGTTGTATATGTGAGGTGATAATTTTTTATGTTAGATGGATTGCCACTTTTTAATATAAGGCAGAACCTTGATATTTTCCAAACCTAAGGAAATATATGGGTGGAGAGTATTAAATTAAATAAAATGAGAAGTAACTCTACTAAAGCCCATGTTCAATCTCTAACAAGAAAATTCGGGATATTATCATCCCCACAGGTCATTTTCTTTTTAACAATGCTTAACAAATATCTGTTTCTGTAAATTTACTATATTGATACAGATTGAGTGATTGCCAGAACTTGTGTGTGTGTGGCCTACACATCATCAGTGGAAAATAGGCTGGAAAAGTATCTAGCGAATCCATTTAGATTGGAGCATCAAACGATTCCTAATCGAAGAAAACCGTTGATGAAATATGCGTCGGATCACTCAAGCATATGAAACTGGTGATTCTTTTGAATGCAAGATGTTCAGATGTTTTCAAATTATAACGGAGACACAGAGGCGTAGTGTCCATAAATGAGTTAAAATCAGTGGGAGACGGAAATTAACAGAATAATCATCTATGTGGCCTTATAAGTATTCATGATATAAAACGTAGACGTCCCAGATATGAAGAAAATATAGCTAATTTACGAGACAATGCCTTTCACTTTTAAAATTAGAGTCATGAAAAATAATGGCGCATTGCAAAAAATCGATGTTTGTCAGAAAGCATTCATTAATTTACATGGAATTACAAACAGACGGATTATAACGTTAAAAAGTTATTTGAAGGAATCCGGAAGTTCTGGTCATGATAGAAGGGGTACACATCAAAATCAACCCCATAAGATAAAGGACGATACTCTAAGACAAATACATGGGCACATCAAAAGTTTCAAGGGTAGGAATTTTTACTACAGCCTGAAGAAGGCTAGACGATTATACTTACCAGAAACATTAAATGTAAAAAAAATGCATTAACTGTGCCTTGAAAAAAGATATCCCCCTGTGAGCTATGAAACTTATCGGAACGTTTTCTTTAAAGATTTCAACATTGGCTTTGGCTATCCCAGGTCTGACACCTGCAGTGCCTGTGATACAGCAAAAGTGAAAATTACGTTGGTAGAGTCTAAGATTAGTCAACAAAATCTACATGATAAAGATGAAGAAGTCGAATTAAAGAGAAAACTATCAAAACGTGGAACAGAAGACAACTCCATAAGCTGAAAACCCAAGCGCTCTATAACAGAAAACGGCTGGAGAAGAAACACGCTAGAAAATGTGAGGTGATGTCTTTCTTGTACCATATTTGCTGCAAAATTCTAAATCCAGAAGTGAAACATCTACATATATTTTGTGATTTCTATGTGGGTCAAAATAAAAATTTTACTCTTGTTAGAATTTTTCATTCATGGTCCATATCAAAAAAAGCTTTGATGCGGTTGCATGTGATTTTCTCTATAAGAGGACATTCATATCTTGAATGCGACAAAGATTTTGGACTAATCAACCAAAAATCTATAGTGGAAGTTCCTGATCAGTGGGTCGAAGTATTTCGCGCAGCAAGGTCCAAACCTATGTCATTTGATGTACACAATTGTAAGCAGAACTTTTTTATGCTTGGACAAATTTTGTACGACCATACTACCGGAAAACTTGTCCATTTGCTACTAGACCAGTTAGGGAATTACAATTTACTAAAGAAC
Source organism: Rosalia funebris (assembly GCA_037954035.1). Classification (NCBI taxonomy): domain Eukaryota; kingdom Metazoa; phylum Arthropoda; class Insecta; order Coleoptera; family Cerambycidae; genus Rosalia; species Rosalia funebris. The sequence goes on from JAZFAV010000009.1 coordinate 6,233,408, forward strand.
ATCCACGTACTGTGGCAGTTAGAGAGACGGCATACAATTCACCACTAACTTCTTTCGTCATCATAACTAAACATATAACATGGAATCTGGACGTCAGCGCAGAACCACTTTACCTCAACCTGATACTCCTGCCGAGAAAAAATACGACTAACTGCAAGACTTAATACAGTTCGTCTCAGACGAATTCCAGCCCTTTTATCAAGAACTACCCTTTGTCGATAACAACCGAAGCGACGACGAAATCGACGTAAGTTCTTGTTTTTGATTTTGCCTACTAAAATAGTACTAGCAGCTGTTTATTTTTTACAGGAGCTCTGAATAAATAAGGACTTAGTTCATTCCTCCATACATTTAGTTACATAAAATATTTTTTTGTATTTTTTTTATCAGCACAAGGTGACAACTGGCTTATTTTTTATGTAATGCTGATGTCAAAATCTCAAATAAATATGTGTGCTAAATTGTATTTTGTTATGTTTTTAAATTTGCGACTAGTAACGTTTTGAACTTTCAACTTCGATTATCTCCGTTTGTTCCAAATGTCACTTAGATAGTTTTTCCCCTGTACTCTTCATATATATGTTAAGTAGCTAGCGTACGCATCAACTATTTGTGCTTTAATGATCGTAATCTCTTAAATTCAATGAGACCAGTTATGTGATACGTTCATGACATGTATGTTATGTAGCAATTGCTTAATATTTACACTTATAAAAATGAGTATTATATAATTATTACTATTATATACTTAAACCAGCTCTTTGCTATTGTTATAGAATACAAGCATATATTTAATTACCGTTAAAAGAACAATTTTCCTCGGTTATGAAGTAACAAGAGAAAATCCAATTTCGCATAGTAATATACGGCGAATCTGATATGATGACGGTCATATATAACATAGGTATAACGTAAGCGTGCACTACCCTGGAACCGAATTAATTGAGCTTCAAAAAACAAATGCGAAAAGAGCTTTGAAAGTAACAAAAGGAAAATGTGTTTCAGTTTAAAGAAGGCGCCACATAGATTCAGATAAGGTAGAATAATTACCATATAATGAAGGTTTTTACTCATAACAATGTGTCACTGACAGAGACAAGATGTAACTTGAAAAATTTTGCTGATAAACATGAGAGCTACCGTTCTGGATTATCAAAGTAGCCATCATACTTTGTTCGCAGCTGCGAGGCGGTATATTAAAATGTATCCTAAACAACCCCGGGCAATGAGACGTTCTACGGTTTCGATTTATATCGTTGGGCGGACTACCTAATTGTGGAAAATATAAAGCGGTATTTTTAGTCCTTTTTGCTACGAAGATAAATATATTTTTGGGGATGATTAAACTCGAGTTCAATCAACAGCAGTAAATCATTTAAGAATTATGGACGAGGGTTGGTTTGGCGCGAATACCGGACTTATCGCATGATAAAGTATTTTACAATAGAGAATTTTATTTTCCTCAGTGAATGTTGCGATAGTCAGAGTCACAGGAAATCTAATTTAGCAGGATATATACTTATAATTGTATATATTATATTCCTATATTCCTATATATATACTTATATATAGGAATATACTTATTCCTATACAAGATATCCATGCATGCATGTAGTTTATCTTTGAACTTTATATTATCGTTATTAAAATATCTAGTAAAATCATAATCAAACGTGGTTACGAATATAATTACGGAATTGAGGAATAATGATACAGTAAAACACTTAACTTTGTTACTATCACAGATATTGATCTGTGAAAATCTGTGATAGAAACAAAGTTGAGTGTTTTACTGTATCATTATAATCAATTATCACATAGTAACGGCTAACTCCATTCAACTGAGTTGAATGGAGTTAGCCGTTGAATCACTTGAATCACAAATTATTTCACACATTTTTAATTCTACTCCTTGTAATTATCCAACGAGAGTCTTTCAATTATACCTATATTTAATTGCCCTGGCTTTCATATAAATGAACATACACAGGTTGCTGGTAATCGAATGAAAAAAAAACTGAAGCCGTAAAGAAAATTATAATTTAAAACTATAATAGCATCTATTCTGTCAAACAAAATACATACATAAATGTATTTTGCGTATATGCGAATAAAAAAGTAAGAAATGTCTAAAAACATTTATATGAGAAGCTGTAAAGAATATGTGTCTATTAAAATATTTATAGGTACTTAACAGAAAAAATTAAATAAATATTGTTTTATTTCACTTCCCCCAAGTGATCGACTTAGTTCGCATAAAACCGAATTTTAATCGTCTGCTTACAAAAAAAAATACATAAAAGCAATAGAGAAATATAAAAATACAAGTAGTAATCATTTAGTTTGTTTGAAAAAATGATAATGTAATTACCAAAGTAAGGAAAATAATAAAGAGCTTATCTGTTGGAGAGCTCAAAGCGGCGTGGACCGCAGTCAAGGTGACATAAGGTGGCTGCCAAATTGTGTCCAGAGGTATTAACAGGTTAAATCTTTTCTGCCACCCGGTATATGCTTTCCTCAAGAAAAGTCTCTGTAAGGAAAGGTGCAATCTTCTCGAATCGTGTACCCAGCTCTATTGGAAGAATCGAAAACACTCGGACGATGGAATGAGGTACAAAAACGTGATAGACGTGAAAAAAGAAAAGAAAGAAGCGAAGAGAAAAAATAAAAGCCCTGAAAATTTCATTAAAATGAGAAAGAAACTTTCAAACGGTAATCTATTTACTTTAGATGTGGGATATCTTAATAAATAGCCCGTAGCCCAGAATCAAGAAGTAGTTAAGCAATATTAAACTGAAGGTGTCTTTAATAAAAGGGTCAGATTTATTTAACCTCGTGCACATATTCGTAGTCTCACTCTGCGATTTATCTTTCTTCTATTTCCACTTATTTATTTGCATATTCACTTGATAAAAATAACATTTCGAAGAAGTTTTACAAAAGCTTAGCACTTTATTCACGAAAATGTTTTGAAATCTATCACTGTTGCATATTTAATTTAATAAAAATACTACAAATAATACCGGAGCATTGTTTTGCGAAAAGATTGCTAAAATTATTTTGTGATCATCATAAATTTGATTTATTATTCAATCAAATATAATTACAAATTTTAATTTTATAGAAACTTATTCACAAATTTAGTTCAAACGCTATTAAAGAGTAATTATTAATTAGTTTTATTTACTGTAAAATAAATTTAACAATGCACATTACGTTACACTATGCAATTCCACCGTTGATTAGAACAGAATTGCGGAGAAATCCTATACACAAACTCACACAAAGTCCTCTGGTTGTACTAAAATAAACTAGTGATAGTTTACCTATAATACTACCAAATCTAATAAGGTCAACTCTGAACCTACTTCCATAAAATTCTAATTGTATTGTGTGTTAGAAAATGGCTAGCATCCGATAACAGGTTTATTCCTTATGCAATCGATAAATAAAGGTCAACAATTAGTTGCTTGACTTAAGTTGCATTCAAATATTATCGACGATGAAATATATAAATCTTGAAAAAGAAGTATGTGAAAAGTATACTCAACTCTAGCAACCTCAAGCAGCATGACGGCATCAAAAACTTTCCCAAGTCAATTTGTATTATGTGTCGAGTGTAGTGAACTGAATTTTGGGGGTTTTGGGGGATGCTGGAACGTATTAATTTAATAAGAGCTTTGGTAAGCGTCATGTCAGAATCGGGGATTTACCGATTTCATGCCCAGTGACCTCCACCCTAAGCACAACAAAATTGAATTCACGTACAAACCATTATTAGAATGAAAACAGAATATAAAAGAAAAATAAAAATACTAGGCAAAGCAGTTCGCCTCAGTATTTCTAAGTACAATAAAGCCGTTCTTTTTCACATAATATTATTTCTTTTTTTATTACAAGAATTTCATAGAAAAACGTTTATACTCTATAAGGTATTGTCTCGTGTACGTTATCGCCTCGCTTTGAAAAGTGCATTTGCATTTTATTCTGCTTGCAGCAGAAACTGACGTCTGAATTGAAACGAAGAAAGCTAGTTCGTGAGAGAGCTGTTACTTGTCGAATATTCAAAGCACCATTTTGTGTTGTGTACGTATTTGTTTCATATGAGAAACTTATGTTAGTTTGATTTACTCGTATAATATCTGTTATGAATTATTCTTTATTTAAACATAAATTACGAACATCAGAAGTATATATAACGAGCAATTTTTATCAAGATATGCATAAAATAAAGGAATCTAATGGAATTATCGATGGTAAAACATAACTCAACTTTAAATTCTTTTTTATCCAGGTTATAGTAACTTTTTTTCTGATTATTATTTCATTTTTATTTTAAGTATTTCAATAATACTTAAAACTTATACAAGATTTAGTTGTCGTTTGGATTCAATCTTTATTCATATTCATATGAATTTTTCAGCATTATCTCATTTTTATTTTAATAATACTTAGAACCTATAAAAGTTTTAGTTGTCGCCTGAACTTATTCTTTATTTATAAGTATTTTTCAGACATATTTTTGGTAACAACGTTGTGAATTTTTTTAATATTGTGAAAAAATATATAAATAACTATACTTTATGTACTCATTAATGATATATGAAAATTTTATAAACTACTGTCACTGTTGAATTTTCTTAATATGTTAAACAAGTGTTTTTCTTTTTGTAGACGGTATTTTAAATTTTCTGTTAGACTGAGATAAACCTTTATTTATCTATTTATTTTGAGAATACTATTTTATATGTATTATATATCACTTTTTATTTAATTCACTTTTTAAGAATCATTTTATTTTAATTTATAATTTTGACTTGTGTTTATGTCGAAAAATGAGTAACCTCTAAGTAATAATTACAGAGTAATTATTCAATTATTACTGAATGCTTCCTGAAGCTACTTGAGAAGATTTCTGTATTTAAAACTTCTCTGTCGCTGAGTTGGCAGAAAGGTTCCAAGAAGTGTTTTTCCCCCAAGTTTTGCAACTCGCATTCAACGTGATAGATAATAAAACGTAATCTGTGATAAAGCACGCAACGATTTAGTTACATGATAACCGTAATGACTTTAATAATACTCTTCTTTAGACACAACTACTGTATGTGAATGGTTTGAATTATAACACTGTACAGTATGATATTATACTAAGTCTAATATAACAAAAGGGTAGAATTCTACTAATATAGAAAAGGTAGAGTATAACATGCATAAACGTAAAGACGGAATACGAATTAAAAAGTATTTTTTTTATTTGAAAAGAAACTACAATACGTTTACATTTTTAAAATATCGTTACGTACATGTAAAATACAAAATAAATATGCTTCTAAATGTGAATCTAAACTATAATGACGTTCGTATTAATTCACATTTTATACAATATTTTACTGCAACAAAAGCGTCTGTTAAATGTATCCAAATTAAATTACATTTAATAATGTTTGCAATAAAAACAGAGAGAGGAATATTTAGGTATATTTATGCGGAGTGCTTTTAGGTTAGGTTAGGTTTAGTTTTCTGGAGAGGGTAGTGAAGCCATGAAATTCACAGGCTACCGCCCATTATATTTCTCTGCAAAGCTACCAGTACTGGCGTGTGGATTCTTCTTCTTTCAATATTTCTCCAGGTTAATCTTTCTCACCTCGCTTAGGTGCAAGAAAAACAGTCCAAACGCGAGTGCTAGAGGCGGGCACTGGCATAGTGTTTGTTCAGAGATTTCAACCTCTCTTCCACATCATCTGCATTTTTTGTTGGCACTCAAGCCAATGTTGCAAATATGGTACTTAATGAGAGTCCTGTTAACAATCACGTGCGTTTCCGGCCTACCTATCACCTCTCAGGAGCTTTGTTATCCATTCACTGTTAGGCGTCAAATCCAGCAACAGCAGGCTATGTCTGCATCCCTTCAGCGATTAACTCTTGCAATCTTCCGCCATTCCCGGATTGCCCTCTTGCCGAGGTCGTGTGCTTGCTGACTACAAGTTTATGTCCCGCAGTATTGCTAAGTGAAAACAAAATTCTCTAAAAGATACTTTTGGAACTACAAATTTCAGTTAAGTACCTGACGCAGAGCTCAACAAAGTCAGAGTCTGATTCGAATTATATAAGTGGGAGAATAAAAGTGCCAAATTCACATACATTCAGGCGAGTTCATTATACTATCTCCGTCAGAGCCATCATTTTGTTGCCAATACCGTGTTCACTTCTCCTTATAGAAGAATCCTTATTCATCCTCTGGATGAATATTTCCCAGTACAGCTTGTCTTTTTTTGAGAGTGTGGTGCTTCTCTTAGTGCTTTATAAGTTGGTGCTTTATAAGTTGATGACAAGTTTATCAAGTAGTAGTAATGCAGGTTATCAATATTAAATTCAACACCATACAACAGACTTCGACAATAATTAATGTGTTCATCAATCAAGTTCCACATACTCCACATCAAATTGATGACAAATTTACCAAGTGATAGTAATGTAGGTTATTAATATTAAATTCAGCTAACAGATGTCAACAATCATTAATGTATTCATCAGTCAAGTTCCACATACTCCACATCAAGTTCTAAATGCTAAGAGATTTATACACTAGTTGATCGAAATCTGCATTAATTCAGTAGAGATAAATATCATAATAAGCAGGTGCAATTGAGGCATTAGAGAAGACAATTTAATTTCTTTGACTGCCAGAGTTCAATCTGGTACTAAAAAAACACCTTTATAAATATTCTGCTCTTCATATACATCAAAAAATAAAAAAACAACTGTTTCGCTCAACAGACAAAACAATATAAATAAAAAAAGTAACATTTTAACAGTAAACTTTTCGGACATTATTTATCAGTAATTTTGAAGCTATATATTTATTAATATTAAAATTAAAATTAATACATTGTATTTTCATTTTATGTAAAATGTCCCCGGTAAGTTGATATATAAATTTCTTGAATGCCAATTGTCGTATATATGACGTTCCCAAAACTAAATTTTGACTATCTTTAATAATACAACATACAAGTGTTTAATAATATATTATATACTTTACATTGGTTCAATTATCTGCAACAATTCTTACAGTTAGCTGAAAGCAATCCTGAAAAATATTTTGAAATTACTAAACAAACATATTTTGTTGCGATTAACTAATAATATGTACCATTTACGAAATAAGTTAGAATGAATTGATTTATAATACAAAGTTTCCAGATGGTAAGTTTTATAAACTATCGTGAGATGGAGTTTTGTTTATACTCCAATGCATCTGTAAATTCCTTAAACATTAAGGATAAAACAAATTAAGTCAAAACAACTATTCTCCCGGCTATATGCCGTCGACGGGCGCTGGATTACATGGCGAAATATGCCGTATTTTTATTCTAACATAGCACTAAAAATACAATAACTTAGATTTCTTGAAAATCACAAGCAAGATGCAAAGCGTCCTCTATCTCCGGATACCGCTAACTACAGACCGGTTTCGACCTTATCTTGAGTTACGTCAGTGTAGTGTAAGCGAGTATGCCCTTGATAAACTAGGCTTCACATCTCAGACATCGTCACGTTCTACAGTTGTAGAACTGTAGAACGTAAACCATGCGCCATCTCTCGGTAGTTTCGGAAACTGTTAGCTGTTTTGGCTTAATTTTTTTTATCCTTACTGTTTAAGGAATTTACAGATGGATTGGACTATAAACAAAACTCCATCTCACAATAGTTTATAAAATGAATTGAGTTTGAAATAATTTGATCTCGACTAGAATATTTCCAATGTAATCCTATATTCCCTATTCACGGACAAAAAGTTTATAAAACCGAATTTCAAAGATTTTAATTTGTTTGCCCATATCCAAAATGAGTTTGTAATATTCAGAAAACTTTCTACTTTATATTCACATATTTAATTTAAACTTTTTTCCAGAAATGTTTTCATATGACTGAATAGCTGTTAAAAAAGATTAGAATGTGCCTGAAAATAACTTTCTATAGATAATTGTAACTTTTATAAATGTGCACTCATTTCCATATTAAACTATGCTGGTTGACCACCAGCGAAAGCACCCCGGAAAATCGTATTAAATTACAAGAAATATATTTAAATATACATTCGCATCATACTATCACTCCCATTTTGATTTATTTAGACCTACTGACATGATAAATCAGTAGATAAATCAGTATTACACTAAATATCTGGGGATGATATTTTATACATTTCTTTGTGTTATCTTTTCACAATAGTTATTATAACAACATTCTATGAACATTTAGATACTATACGATGAACTGTATTCAGTTTGACGTTTAATCTAACTGACAATGAGCGAGAGACGAAATTCTATTTACATTAAAGTAGGACTAGATATCTTTATATCTATTCTAGATAACGAATTTTCAAATAGGGGCTATGATATATGACACATGATCAACAAGATATGTTGTTCAAGTGTCTAAACGGAAATTAACCTACATATTCTTCAGTAACTGTTTGTAAAAACCCCGATGTTAGCAGGTTGCGTGGCATATAAGTAGCTCCCTAAAAATAAATATACACGCCATTGATCTGAAGATCCAGCAGGCCACTCTATTGTATCCTGGCGTCATTTCCACCTATTGGGATACTGTTCAAACTTTACGGTGCATAATAGTATGAAGTGGCGTCGTCCTATTAAAGAGTTATTTACAGATCTCGAAATCCAGGATTTTGCTCTGAAATCTCCAAAATTAGCGGCTTAATTCCACTCTATAAGACATTTAAACGCACATATGCCGTTAAATTTTGAATTATAAACACAGATCTAACTACGTGATTACCCAAAATCCTTGCCCACACCTTGACATCATCATCATATCGGTTTATAACGTCCTTCGCCGCCTTCCGATTCCTAATCTCCATTCCTCTCTATTTCTCCACATGTCCTCGTCCAGATCTCTCTCCCGAATTTCTTTTTCAATGCCTTCTCTCCAGATTTTTCGTGGTCTTCCTCGCCTTCTTCTTACTTGTGGTTTCCAGTTTAGAATTTTTTTTGGGTATTCTGTCATTTGGCATTCGCTGAACATGCCCGTACCATACGAGTTGTTTGGTTCTCATATCATCTACAATATCATGTGTTATTCCCATCATATCTCTTATTCTCTCATTTATTACCCTTTCTCTCTTTGATTTTCCAACTGACCTCCTCCAGAAGTCCATTTCTGTGGTTCTTATCATTCTTTTTGTTCTTTCTTTTATTGGCCATACTTCACAATTATAAGTTCCTATACTTTTAATTATTGAATAATAATATTCTTCTTTTATTTTCTTTTGTTATTTGTTTATCCCATAGAATGCTGTTCAACATTGTAATTGCTCTCCTTCCTTAAGTGTTTCTTTCCGAAATCGCTTCATCAAGTGTCTCGTCGTTTGATATTTTCATGCCTAGATACTTATATTCATTTCAGTGTTTGATATTTTGTCCGGTTGACAGAAGTAGATCTTGTTGTTGTCCTCCAATACACATGTATTCCGTTTTCTTCACATTAATTTCTAAACCCCATTTTTTATACTCCTCGATAAGTTTGCATGTCATATATTCCATATCATCGATATCTTGCGCAATAACAACTTGGTCATCCGCAAAGGATAATGTGTATAGTGTTGATGTATCATCTATCGGTATGCCCATATTGTGACATTTTCTTTTCCAAGTCATTAATGCGCATTCTAGATATATCTTAAGTAGTGTAGGAGATAGGCAGCATCCTTGTTTAAGTCCCTTAGTTACTATAAATCCCGTTGTTATATTGTATCCTATTTTTATTCTAGATCTGGTATTATCATACAGAGGCTTTACAGCCTTTATTAATTCTACATTTATATTAGTGTTTTGTAAAGTTTCCCAGAGTTTTATCAGAGGAATGCTATCATATACTTTTTTTAAATCCACATATAGTAGATGTATTTCTTAGTTAAATGCTATCTTCTTCTCCAAGATTTGTGTGACTGTATATAAGTGATCGATTGTGGATCTTCCTGCTCTGAAACCGGCCTGTTCTTCTGCCTCCTTTTCACAATATTCATTCTCCATACGGTTTTTTAATATATTCCCATATATTCTGCTGATGAAATTTGTAACAGATATTCCTCGGTGATTGTCACACTCACTTTTATCCTCTTTCTTATGAATTATGAATACATATGATACCTTCCACTCTTCTGGTACTTTTGATCTACTCATACATCTTTGGAAAACGTCTCTCAGTGAATGGTATAGTTTGTCTGTTCCATATTTTATAAGTTCTCCAGGAATATTTCCTGGTCCTGGGCCTCTGCCATTCTTTAGTGATCTACATACTTCCTTAACTTCTGATATACTTATTCTTATCGGAGATCTTTGAGTAAATATATTGGGATTAACGTTTTTTATGTTCTTAAATACGTGATTACCCAAGATCCTTGCCCACACCTTGACTCTTTCTATAAATCATGTATGGATCTCACGAAAGATATGAGGATTCATATAACTTCAGTATCTTATATTTTGAATATTGACATTGTTATTACAAAAACGTGGATTCATCATTAACATATATGTCGGAAATCGAGAAAAGAACCACCAAACCACCAAGCGGTTATCAAAGTAGTTCCCGAATAGCAAAACCATTACATAATCGCTCTAGGAAACAAATACTCCTCGGGCTAAAGCCCCGCCAGGCATTGAATTATACCTAGAAGCGATCCTCGACCCCTTTCTCGTGTTTCTGTACGATCAGATAAGGTTTCAAAAAATAAAACCCGCCACAGGTAGGATTCGACATCTGTCCGGGATTGGAACCGAACGACATACAGCTGTTTCGAAATTATTAGTCCTCATCAGTGCCGTACACGGTACGCCGATCCAGGACAAATGTCGAATGAACTCTATGGGGTATACATCTTTATCGATATGATCTCTGTCAGTAACATATAAGTCGGAAATCGAGAAAGGAACCACCAATCCGCCAAGCGGTTATCAAAGTAGTTCCCGAATAGCAAAGCTATTACATAATCGCTCTAGAAGACAACTACTCCTCGGGCTAAAGCCCCGTCAGGCATTGAATTATACCTAGAAGCGACTCTCGACCCCTTTCTCGTGTTTCTGCACGATCAGATAAGGTTTCAAAAATAAAACCCGCCACAGGTAGGATTCGACATCATATTTTCGAATAATTAGGTTCGCAGTAGCATTTCACAAAATTTAACTCTACCATTGAGAGAATCTTCTATGAGTTGATGAACCATTTGCAATTTTAGTGATGAAAGTCTTGTTTATTTAAAACTCTGCGCGGTTTTTGTAAATACTCCACAAATAACTGTAATTTAAAATGTAGACTATGGAATTCACGACTGTTTCTGCAACAATATTTATATGTTGGTTCTCTGCGATGCCTGCACATCCAGTTATTCTTTCATCCTGAATATTAATTGTTCTCTAGAACATAAGAAGTATGCTCTAGAGATGGGCTGATCGGGATATAAATGATCTCATGTCTTATTTAAGTTTCTTTGAACTGCACGGTAGGTTTCTTCCAGTCTCGCCAGTAATTAGAATCGCACTAAATTTTTCTATTAAAATACCTTCCATGTTATTAGAATAAGTCAAAACTGTGCTAAAGCAAGATTATTAATGTAAACATAAATTAAAATTCGCATACGTATATAAAAATATTTTTTTGAGTGATTTCGGTCAGAAAGTAAAACTGACATTTAGCTTGAAAAGCTGACATCTTACTTCGTAGGGACACACTGTTTAAAAAGTTTAATGGATTTTTATCCTTTTGGGTCTATTAGTTCTATAGTTAAAGAGGGAAGAAGGAAACTTAAACCCGCATTGTATAGTGATATTAGTTTCTCAATAACATACGGATGTGACTTAAAAATGCCTCTAAAAAGCCTTGTTCTTGTATAAAATTACACTAAATTAGAACTAGTTTCTAAAGAATGTAATGAAACATAACCGTTTTTATATTATTATAAACTACCATTATATAGGTAGTTTATAATTTTTTTTTTTAATTATTATTTTGAACTACCGTGATCAATAACAATATAGGGTTCTCCATATTAATAAATGATTTAGACATAATATATAATATATCGCCCAAACTAATTTTAACCATCTGACATGTTTTATATTTTATAAATGGAAATTTCGCAAGGATCTAAAATTATTTTTTCAGTTTGTTTAATAGGTTTCAGATTTTGACATTTAATACACGGAATATACAAAACGTCGCACCGAACTTAGAATCAATCAGTTTGAAAAATAATTATACTTCTGCCATGAAATCGCTTACACCACGTCAATTAATAAGAAGTAGTAATAAATTATACGCATTATCAACATGATTAGTTATTCTTCAACAGGTGTTTCGAATATTATAATAGGTATATGCAGACATCATTATTTTTTTTTTTGTATTATTTGTTGGAATATTGAATACTGCCTCCTCGATGTATCTCCACCTTGACGCGGTGAGGGGGCTGGCGTGTCCTAATGATCCCGAGAGCTAAGTCGACGGTAGTGTAATTACCAGAAGGGACACCCAAGTCGAACAGGACAAGGGAAAAGGACCAGACCAAGAGAGATACCCGGTCCTCCAAGGATGGGGGTTGAGTCGTAAGGCCAGCAACCTTACACTCATAAAACAACTAAAAACTCTAAAACAGCCAGAAACATGCCTCGGAATTCGGACGGATCCAAAAATAGACGAAAACAGTAACGAAAATGGACATTGAATTTAGGAATATGGAACGTACAAGGAATAAAAAATAAACAACAAGAAATTGTCCTAGAATGTATCCAGCGTAAATTAGATATAACAATTCTCTCAGAAACGAAAAAGAAAGGACAAGGAAGTGAAACAGTAAAAGACTTTATTCTTTTATACAGCGGAGTTGACAAAAGTGAAAGAGCAAAGGCAGGAATTTCAATAATGATACACAAGAGACTTCAAAAATACATAAAATCTTGGGAAGCGATGAGCGAACGTATTATGAAATTGACGATTCAAATAAGAGGAAGGAATATGACGATCGTAAGAGTATATGCCCCTAATGACGATGCTACTTTCCAAGTAAAGGATGCCTTTGAAGAAGAACTAAGAAACGTTATCGACCAAATACCGAATCATCATGAAATTATAATAGCAGGAGACCTCAACGGAAGAGTAGGGAAACAAAATAATAATAAAGTGGTAGGAAGACATGGCGAAGAAACTATAAACGATAACGGACAAAGATTAATCAATATATGTGACCAATATGACCTAAAGATAACGAACACATTTTACGCACATAAAGACATACATAAGTACACGTGGTACCAGCACACAAGGGGACTTAAATCGATTATCGATTACCTCATTACTAGACAGCAACCAGGTATTAAAGTACAGGATGTGAAAGTAAACAGGGGAGCAGACTGTGGATCCGACCACTGCTTAGTGGTAGCGAAAATATATGTACCATACATCGCAACTAGTACTCTGAAGAAAATAACATCCAAAGAAAATCATATAAACATTATGAAATATAACCTCGAAAGCCTACAACACGATAGTACAAAATACCTATTCTGCAAAAGAAATTAACACAAATTGAAAGAACAACGGAAGAAGAATACCACCATATTAAATCCTGTATAACTGAGGCAGCCCAGGAATCTCTCGGAATGCAGAATAACAAAAACAAACCATACTGGTGGGACGAGGATATAGAGAAACAAATTATGGAGAAAAAACAAATATACGAAAGAGTCCTACAGAAGAAGGATGCAGAAACAAGAGAAGAATATAAGCAAGCAAATAGAAAAGTAAAGGCAGAAGTATTAAAGAAGAAGGACCAATCTTGGATTAAAAGATGCGACTACATAGATCAACAGATAGGAGGTACACGAAGTTCAGAAGCCTGGAAGACAATAAAATCAATGAGAACAAATAACAAACAAGGAACTAGTCTAAACGGTATAACAAATTCAAAGTGGACACAACATTTTAAACACCTGTTAGAAGAGCAGAGATCGCAATATATGAGAGAAGATCAAGAACCACTCAATGCTGATTACATACATCTCGAAATATCGCAAGTACAAGAGGCGATAAAATCCACAAAAATAAGAAAATCACCCGGATCTGGCGGAATATATCCTGAACTTATAAGATACGGATCATTGAAACTAACACAAATGCTGAAAAATCTATATGAAAGGTGCTTAAATGGAGAGGAAGCCCCAAAGGAATGGAGAACTTCCTATATAACACCTATATATAAGAAGGGGCCTAAAGATGATCCGAAAATTACAGAGGTATAGCGGTGATACCAACAATAGGAAGGATATATTCACGAGTTCTTAAGAACTTGATAGAAGAAGACATAAAAGATAAACAACCGGAAGAGCAGTCAGGATTTAGAGCGGGCAGATCGACAATTGATAACCTTTTCACACTGAAACTTGCCATGGAAAAACGTACCCAACATAACAGAGAAACACATATAGCCCTAATAGACTTAGAGAAAGCCTATGACAGTGTACCCATATCACAACTATGGACAGAAATGCGAAACCTGGAAATAAACCAATCTTTAATCAAAGCTACACAACTCTATTATAAAGATAATTGTGCCGCAATAAAAACTGGGAATAACAGGCATACAGAATATTTCCGAACATCGAAAGGCTTAAGACAAGGATGTTGTCTGTCTCCCACTCTATTTAAAGTATATCTTGACAGATCCATACAAGGGTGGATAAGAAAATGCAGAGACATGGGTCTTAAAGTGGGAGACGGCACACTTTTCAGCCTATTTTTTGCAGATGACCGGGTAGTGATAGCGGAAGATGAACAAGATGTGAATATCTGGCAGCCGGCTGTGGCGAATGTAATGATCTGGAACTAGAAAACGGTGTAATTAGAGGAGTGCAATTGTGCAAGTATTTAGGAGTTATCTTTAATAAACAGGGAAACAGCAATGATGAAGTGAGGGAAAGAATTAATAAAGGTAGAAAATCTATTGGAGCATTAAACTCAATATTGTGGGAAAAGAATATAAGGAAAGACACCAAGCTACGCATCTACAAAAGCATCGTACAAAGCGTAATTATGTATGGAGCGGAAGTGTGGGATTTAAATAAAGCAAACAAAAGAAAAATTTTGGCCACAGAAATGGACTATCTAAGAAGAAGTTGTAGGATATCCAGAACAGAAAGAATTAGAAATGAAATAATTAGGCAGAATATTGGCATTGAAAAAGATATTATAGATGAGGTCGAAAAGAAACAATTGGTATGGTTCGGACATACAAAAAGAATGGGGCAACATAGGTGGCCAAGAAAAATACTAGAGTGGACTCCGCCAGAAAAAAGAAAGAAGGGAAGACCTAGAAGGAGCTGGAGAAATGACGTAGATGACGCAATGAGATCAAGAAACTTAACCGAGGAAATATGTCATGAAAGAAAAATGTGGAAACTGGAGACGGAGAGACGGCGACAGCCGTAGAAATCCGTATATATATATATATATATATATATATATATATATATATATATATATATATATATATATATATATATATATTGAATACTGAAGTCATGAATGTCGATCAGGACTGGATGTTGAAGAAATTAAATTCTACGTATGTACATACATCACTGGATTTTTTTAATATAATTTTTTGTTAACTTACATGATATTATCAAACAGATAACAAAGAATATTTAAAAATCGCTTTAAAAGAACGCAGTTCCAATTTAATGAAAACTCTACTCGATAACTCGATGTAGGTACAAGCAATTCAGTGGAGATTTCCTGTAGTGTTTGACAACTCACATATTATATAAATATAATAATACATATTATGTAAATTACTATAAGCAACTGCTTATATACGGTGTTTCTAGTGATTCCAGTGATAAATTCAATTCGATTCATAATCGTTAGTTATAGAAATTTTACTATTTCGTAGTGAGCCATATCTATTTTTAGAGAAGATATTTTCTGAATACGAATATTCTGAACATGATTACTTACATTCATATGGTTTCCCTAATATATTAACAAAACAGACATATTAGTTATAAATTAGTATAATTTAAAACATGACTTTCGGCATACGTACCTAAACCTGAGGCAAAATATATTCTATAAACAAGAGTTTTCAATGCTTATTTAAAATATTTAATTTTTACACATTTGTACTTAACACTAACTTAGTTTTCCACAAAACACCAAAATACTATATACTACACTCGACACGCGTTTCGCCAACAAAGTTGAAATCATCTGGAAATAATTATTTTGTTGTCGCTAATTTTATTGGTGTAACGCGCGTCGAGTGTAGTGTATAGTGTTTTGGTGTTTTGTGGAACACTAAGTTAGTGTTATCTTCACACCAAAGGTTCCAACCTACTCCAACATTTTTACTTCTAGTAAAATTTTCTGTTGATGTAAAGATAATCTTAAATATACGCGAGTTGTAACAACAAATCTGAGTGGCCAGTAAACCTAGGAAGCCTAGGAAGATATTTTAAAGGTATGTTTTCCTCAGTGTAACTATTGTGATGGTCGTTAAACGATGATCGTTAAACGATAATAGTTGAGCGCTATTTCTTTGTATTTTCTATGGAGCTGTTTTGCTTCAAGCAGCTGACTCTCGAGTCGTTAATGACGATTGTACGTCTGGAATAATCATTCAGGAGAAGGGTGAACATAATCATCAGTCACTAACATCTATTTTCCGTAAAGAGACCACGTACATCATGGCTCCTTCGCTTTCTGATACGAATGATGAAATTCTTCTCGAGAAAATGGTGAATCATCCCTCGCTGTGGTAACTGTCACATGCATCCCACAAGGATCAAACGGTCAAGGACAATATATGGACGGAGATTGCCAATAAAGTTAGAAAATTAATTTCAGAGAATTTCACTAGTTGTTACAGGGTGCAGATTTCTGTTTTATGATTCTTTATAGATATTATCTTTGATTAATCCTAGCACGAAGTCAAATTGCTCTTAACAGAGAGAAAAAAAATTCGGGGAACTTTCTGTTGTCTTGACACAGATGGGTAGCGATCAATTTTCAACACAGTCCCTCTTCATTATTGAAGTGTATTTTTGGCTTTTTTTCATCCCATGCGTATGGAGAAGTATTTCGTCGTCTTTCACCTTCTTGGTCAAAATATATTTAAGTAATAATCTTTTACGTCTTTTCAACTTTAAACCTATTTTGTTTAACAACAAACACATTTCTCTATAATGATGTGACTGCGACTGGAAACACGCAAGTAGTGACGGATCAACAAATCACAGACGCTCGAGCAAAATGGTAACCAAGTTCAAAAATAATCGCACCGAGGAAAACGTACCTTAAGGACATTTCCAAGAATTCGTTGGGCATGAGAGAAGGAGAGGATTAAAAAGGTTATGATATTGTTCCAAAAAAATTTTTGGAACATTACGTTCCAAAAATTATTTCAAATCGTAGTAGAATAATAACAGATATGCCTCTATCGTATCGTAGTAAACCGTAGCGAAGGCATATCATAGATATGTCTCTAGTACGATATGTAAAGGGTGTCCAGAAAGGGTAGGGGGTGTTTGTATCTGCGCTGCCCATGTAACGGCGTAGTTCGGAGGGGCCCGGTAAGGATAGGTAGTTGCACTACTCCTTGGAGATTTAGTAGCCATGAAGGCTTCATTGGGCCTTACATTTTTGAAGACCGGCGAGGGAGAGCACTTACGGTAAACAGTGAACGGTATTGCGACATGTTAAGAAACATTTTGGTTCAAAAACTGTAAAAATTTTAATGTATAAACATGGTTTCAACAAGGTGGGGCCACTTTTCACACCTCAAACCAATCACTTGAGGTTGTCAATCAACTTTTCACGGAAAACGTGATCTGTCGTCGAGGCACCATGAACTGGCCTCCGAGAAGCCCCAGTCTTACACCCATTGACTATTTCTTATGGAGATACCTTAAAGAGAAAGTTTATGAAAACAAACAATGAACTCTACTGCAATTGAAGCACAACATCCGCATCGAAATGGCCGCCGTTTCTAGAGGCATGTGGCGGCTAATTTCCGTTTTTGGTTAGATGAGTACCAGCAGCGCGAGGCTCAACATTTGGATAACATCATCTTTGGCACTTAATTTTCCAAAACTTTGTCTGAAAATAAAAAAAAAATCTGACTTTTTTGTATTTTTTATTGAATTTACAAAGACCGCCTACCCTTTAAAAACACCCTAATGACATATACCTACTTTCATTTATCTTCAACAACGTGTAAATATGAAAAAACTGAGAAAAACTAAAATGCTTTCACTTTATATCTCGAAAATGAATTAAGATTTCATTTCCAATTCACAAAATCTTTTCAGATTTTCAACCGAAAAATTACTTGCAAAATTCTGTTCCACATAAATACTTAGTAAATGCTAAACAGTGCTAAATTTAGCACCCCGTATATTAGATCATGTTTGTAGGTATATACGCAGTCATCTAGGTAGGTAAGTAGGTATGTAGGTATGTACGTAGGTAGACACCCTAATCACCTACTGTGATTTCATGTAATAATTTAATTTTTAGTTATATAATATATCAAAGGAATTCGGTAATTGTAGTTTAAGCTGGTAATAGATAATTAATATTTAATGAACACGCATTCGCTAAATTTGCTCGTTTGTTCACAAAGAGCTTGTACATAACTAATTATAAGCCATAACGGTAATTAATATTTTCAGTAATGAGCTATGTTATTTTCATGTACTGTATTATATAGGTAATGTATTATATAGGTAATATGTTTAATGTGAATATTTTATGCTAAATTAATAATTGATATACATATATACAAAACCATGGTACTTTAAATGAAATGTAAATA
The DNA here is from genome assembly GCA_037954035.1 of Rosalia funebris. NCBI lineage: Eukaryota > Metazoa > Arthropoda > Insecta > Coleoptera > Cerambycidae > Rosalia > Rosalia funebris. The sequence goes on from JAZFAV010000009.1 coordinate 6,252,306, forward strand.
TACTGATACGTAACTATCATGTTATATAATACTGTAGAAATACATACAGTTTGTTCAACAAGAAAGGAACCGCGATTTTAAAGTACAAAAATATTTATTTCTGATTGTACATAAAGTACATTGAAAATACTAAAACATTTTTAATTAATAAATAATAAAATCGCTGCCGTTTTCGAGAATATCCTGGCAGCTTCTGGGCATACTTTCAACCACTTTTTCGGTGTAATCAGTGGAAAGAGAATTCCATATCTTTCGAAGAACCTTTGAGAGCTGCTTCAAATTAAAACAGGATTCCCTGCAAGCTTGTCCTTCATGATGGCCCATACATTTTCAATAGAGTTCCTATCAGGAGATTGGCGGATCAGTTCATCGTAATGATGTCATTTTCCTCTTTTTAGGCTCTGCAGAGGCGCCTACGATATTTCGGATCATTGTCCTCTTGTAAATCCCAATCTTTGTTATTGGATCCAAACATCTTGGGCTGATCTTAGGAGGCCACAATTGTAACGTTGGGCCATCTTCTCTGCGTTCAAATTCTTAGTGAGAAGCTCAAAGCAGCCGAATCCAGGCTCCGAGGAACATTCTCAAGCATTGATATTTAAAGAGCGTTTGACAGTACACTGAATGAAATTTGTACCGCGGGTAGACCAAGCATGCTTTACCCGAACCCACGCCTAAATAGTCGCTTCATCAGAAAGCGTTACGTTCGACATCGCGATCGATATTTTCGGTTGCCCAGCTCATGCGTTTTTACATGTGTGCTTCGGAGAGCGGGGGTTTCGAGCTCGTAGGACGGTATAGTACCTGTGCTTCATGTAAACGCTGCCTGATCGTACTTATGTTGATATTGATCCTTTTTTAGTTAATTTAACATTTACTTCGCGTAGTCGTAGAGTAGAGTTAACTTCGAATAGCTGCAAGATCACTTTGTCTTGCTTGCTGGACGTGGCTCTCATTTTTCCCGTTCTGGAAAGTCATCGACGTTTTTTTTTGATTATGCATACCGGTGCACACATTTCACAACGAACGTATTCGACTTCCTAACTACTTTAGCGGCAGCGGCATAAGATCATTTTGGTCCTTTCTGGTGTGTTTACAGAAAGGCCACCTCATACAGTTTCGCGTACACAGCACTCATTTTGAAAAACATCTGCTCATTGCAGCGCAGCGTTCCGAGTGATAATAAAATTAATTAATAATAGCGATGTAGCCCACCAATGCTACATTACGCCGAGAAAAAGAGAGAGATTATTCATTGGTCCATCTTAGTATATAACATTAACTTTCTCACAATACTACACAATACACTGCACACTTTATTATAAAATATTATTCACTCATCACTGCACTGTCACACAACCTCAAAACGTTTGATGCTCTAGAGCCGCCGCTCCAAATTTTGATTATCTAAAAGTTGAAACATTTCAACGTTTAAGTATTTATGGAGCCTCTTTTTAAGACTCCTGGCAATCTTCTTCATTTCTTCTTTAGCTGTCCTCACTTGGATTTCCCGATAGTGTCCGATTATCGTTCCAAGCATACCAAGGAGCATTGGTGATGTTCCTTAGCACTCGGTTTTGGAATACTTGAATGCAATTGTAATTGCTTTCTTGGTTTAATCGCATAGATGAGGACCGTATGTCTATACCGGTTTAAATACTTTCTGGTAGAGCAGTACTTTGTGATAGACCGCTAGGAGTTTCTTCCCAACAGTTAATACATAGTTTTGTATTTGAGTTCCAACTATCCTGTTTCCTTTTCTGATGCTCCTTCCATTTAAGCTTAGCTTCTAGATTAAGTAAGTAAGTACTTCTTCACACGAAATTTTTTTGCTGTTCAATCCTACTGGAATATAATTTATTTCTCTGTCTGTAAAATTTATATGATTATTTACGTTTATATACCTTTGTCTGGTCCCATACATTTATGGTTTTTATTGCGCTGTGGAGATTGGCAGTTGTTTCCTCTATAGTGTTTCCTACCGCTAACAATGTAGTGCCCGTAACAAACGTGGATAGTTTAATGTTTTATGCTACTGGGATGTATATGTGTATAACAGATACAACACAGATCCCAACATCGGAGTACCCTTTCATTTATTGTTTTAATCTTCGAATATTCACTTTCTTGCTTTACTCTGACAGTTCGCTGTATTATGTAAGATTCTAAAGGCTGTATATGTATGTATACTGCACCCATGATCATATTTTAATTTCATTATTAGTCCTTCATGTTAGACTTTGCCGAATGCTTAAGCCACATCCAGCAAAATGGCTGAGCATATTTTCTTTTCTTTCAGATATTTTCCTATAACTTGTGGGTTAGCAATAAAGAAAAATTAGATAGGTGATCCTTTAAGATAACTGCATATTATGCATTCTTATGTTCCGCTTATAATGTTGTCAGTACAATATTTGGTAAATTGCGTTATTGATATTTTTAATCAACAATACCGAGAGAAAAAATCCACGGTAGGTTCAAGAAGACTCAGTCCAGTTCTTCCGCCTGTCAAAATTTCGTCGGGTAGCAAAAGTCATTCGATTTCAAGTAGGATATTTTTTATCTTTCTTAAATCAAAACTAATTCCAAAGTTAAATTTTAAATAAAGCCATAACAAGAAATTTCTCCGTACATGCAGAATTTTTGGAAGGACGCTATAAATGCAATATTTGAATATAATGGCATATTGATTCTAAACTTCGTAAATTCGAGCGACTATCTATTAGGTTTTAGTGGGGTGAAAACCCCCGAAAGTCTTGTAGGTGACAATATTTGTATTTAACAGTATAAATAAGGGTTACTTTTCAATAAATCGGAAATCAAATAGAGAATGAAAATGGAAGTACAATCAACAAAATCATTATTTTTGGACTATATGCCAAGATAATGAAAAAGATATAAACAACTTACATCTAAATGATTCAATGAAAAATAGACTTAACCTTTCCGTTCTTTACCTCTGTGGTAGAGGAGTTGCTTTTTTATCAGTTAATTGCTAAATAGATTTGCTAGAAAAAAACTTCGATTGTCAAGGGAGACATAATTTCAATAGACAAACTGAACTTTCTTACAGTAACAAAAAAACATCAAATAACCCCGACCTTAATATAGTGGAGGTGCGTTCACCGTGAGAAACAGATTAATCTGATTTGCATTTCCTATCTTATCGTCGCATATCTAACTTATTTTAGCATATAGATTGAATAGTCCGCTGCTTCCTATAAACGACGGCTAAATTAATATGTTCCCGCCTGTCTGTGCCGACTTCAAACCTATCGTTGAGCATGAAAACGTGCGGTCGTGAACCTACTCTGCTAATATAAAGTTCGTCTATACCTAGTAGGACCCATCATGTCCTATCTGAAAACAACAATAGTTGTAGGAAAAGTTACGAGTATTCATGTGTGTCTTATGAGTAAAAGCTGATGTCACAAAATTTTTGTTACACAAAAAACAATATGGTGCTTGCTCAGGGTAATACTGAGACATCTGCGAATACTTCAAAATTATGGATAATATCGCTATGGCCAGCAAAGTCCCGTATGTGTTCAGTGAACCAGTGGGGTATGTGTTAAATCAACTATAGCAGGTTGAAAACAATTTAGCCCAGTATTGTATAAACGGAAAGAACCGTTCATAGTGCAATACTAGAACAAAGCAGATGGCCCAGTATTGCACTGTGACCAGAAAGTGTGCTTCGGCAAGTTTCATCGGTGAAACACTGAGATAATTGTTCGTATTAGCTGAAAAAAGAGAAGATCAGAGCTAATAATTATGCATTCTCTTTTGAAGTAAATGGAAAATACATCCGAGTTTTAGATTTTACTTACATCCGAGTAAAGACTTTTTCAAAAGAGCATTAGACGTATGCAACAATACCATATCCACAATTAGAAAGAAGACCAACTCAGAAAGATTCCTAGAGAGCGAAAAAAGAGGAAATCATAATAATCAAAAGAAAGTGAGAGAAGCTACAGAAGGGAATATAAGAGACTAATTAATCTCTTACCAAGAATTGAATCACATTATTGTCGTTCCCAAACAAAAATAGAATATCTGGATAGATCATTGAATATCTCTACAATGTACAGATTATATACTGAGTATTGTATAACAAAAAATTGGACAGCAGCGAAAAAATGTACATATGAAACAATATTTAATGAGGAATTTAATATAGGATTTTTTGCGCCTAAAAAAAATCAATGAGCAATATGTGCTCAGTACCAAAATGTGAATGACATTGAAAAAAACAATATGCAAGAAAAATACGATACTCATTTACAAGCAAAAAAAATTCAAGAAATGCAAAAAAAAAAAACAAGAATTATCCATGAAAGAAAATTCAAGCCTCCTTGTGTATTGTTATGATCTACAAGTCGTAATTCCATTGCCATGTGGAGATATATCGACTTTTTCTTATAAAAGCAAACTTAACTGCATAAACTTTACTGTATACAACATTACCGATAAATCAGGGTATTGCTATTTGTGGTATGACGCTCTAGTTAAGCGCGGAGCATGTATGTCTAGAACATGTATTTATCAATTTTAAAAAAATTATTGTCGCGGTAAAGATATCATATTTTTTTCCGATAATTGCGTTGGGCAACATAAAAATAAGTTTGTCCTTTGCATGTATCTATACTGTTTAAAAATGTTAGATATAAACTCCAGCACCCATAAGTATTTAATTAGTGGCATACCCAAAATGAGGGAGATCAAATGCACTCGTGTATTGTAAGACAAAAAGAAAGAGCGTTGAGGAGTGTTCCAATTTTTATTCAGTCTCAGATGGCAATGATTACAAAACTGACAAAAGCGAACGGGCTCCCATACAAAGTATATCAAATGACAACAGATGAATTGTATGACTGGAAGAAGGTCTGTGATGAAGTGGGAGTTAACTTCAGTTTACAAGAACAAGATGACAATTGGAATGACGTTAAGGTTTTTCGGATGGAGAAGGATGTGGAAAATAGTGTTTTTTATAAAACAAGCTATACAGAAACAGAGTATAAGGTTATGAATATAAGAAAAAATCCCAGAAGAAAATTAAATATAAACCTCTCTTTTCCTTTAGCTTATAAAACTGCGCCGAAAATATCAAAATTAAAACATCAACATCTACTTTCTCTTTGTAATGAAAATCACATTAAGAACAAATATCAAATTTTTCTTAGAAACTTGACAGCAGAGTGAACGTTATTAACAGCTCTCTATTTTTGCACTAAATGTTTTTAATGTTCTTTGCTACAGAAATTTTGAATAAATGTTTTTAAAAAAAGTCGGCATTTTTTATTTAACCCAAGGCAATATCTTAAAATACTTTTCATTGATTTGGTGCAATACTGAGACATCTGTAAGAATTTAAAAAAAATACTTAATATAATTTTTTGTGACTGTGCAGTATGTCAATGTTAAGTTAAATTTATAAAAACAAAAATGTGCAAGAAAAATTATGAAATTTCAGTTAATTTAAAATTTACAACAAAAACAAAAAATCTTAAATTTTTAAAGCGCAATTTCTCGAAACTGTACCTTGTGCATTTGTCTCAGTGTTGTACTGGATAAGCAATGTTATAGTTGTGGTCAAAATAATATGCAGTGCCTCAGCATATTTGATAATAATGAAGTTGCTCGTTTCACATGCTGATGGATTGTACTCAAGCTGTCGAAATAGTTCCTTAGACAAAATTATTATTATTGATACTCATTAGGTGATAATAGAATGATTAAATCTTTTTTCATAAATAAAATTCAGAATACATACGCAAATTGAGTGAACAAAATAATAGCAGTATGGGATTATTTCAATATTTATTGAAACTAGAACAAACTTTTGTTATTGATATGATGTGAAAATTATTTCTTATTCAATAATCTATGCCGTATCCACAATTTGTGATAACAGCGGCACATCTGTGACGTATAGAATCGATCAATACTTGACAACGTTCTTGGGGTATGTTTTCCCGGGCTGATTTTGTTATTGCCCACAATTCTTCCACATTCTTAGGTTTAGCTACATACACATCATCTTTAATATCGCCCCAGATATTTTCAATTGAATCTAAGTCCGGTGACTGCTGGTCACTCCATAACATTCACTTGGTGTTTTCATTAAAAAAATCCTTGACGGTTTTGCTGGTATGTTTGGGATCGTTGTCTCGCATGAAAACCAATTTCAATGGCATTTCCCACGAAGCATAAGGAATCATCACTGTTTTCAATATGTCCTCGTATTGAAATCGGTCCACATTGCCATTGATGCGGAATATGGGACCTGTGCCATAGTAGGGAAGACAAGCCTATACCATGATCTTTACTCCGCTGACAGTTTTGAGAGTATACTTTGTATTGAAAGTCATATTGTCAGGCCGCCAAATATAAAGTCGACGTCCAGTAGCGCCATTTCCTAGCACTTCATCCCTCATGACTTTTTGCAAATTGCAATCGAACTTTTACATGGCGTTTATTAAGCAGTGGCATTTTTTGCGAACTTCAAGCGTTCAAATTAGCTTCTTGCAGTCTTCTTCGAATTTTTCTTGTGCTCACTGGCACTCTTGTGGGGGAGGCGTTTATCTTGAATGGAGTAATGAATGGATTTTTCTTCGCAGCTCGAATCAACAATCGATCTTCCATCGTAGTGGATTTGTGCTTTCTGCCTCGATTTTCATTTTCATCTTGCCAATTGAGTGCATTTCGAATCATTTTAGCCGAACATCCGGGAATTTCTTGAATGGATTGACAACTTCTTCCCTCAACTCACAATTTAATGATCAATGCCCGTTTTTCCGATGAACAATTCTTTCCGCGATCCATTTTTATGAAAGGAACATCGAAAACTTCAAAAGTTATTTACAGGGGTTAAAATTGAAACATCGCTTAAACAATCAATTGTTTTCAACGGTATCTTGATTGCGTTATTACTGCTAAGCGGAAATGCTGCTATTATTCTGTACACTCAATTTACGTATGTATTCTGGACTTTATTTATAAAAAAAGATTTAATCAGACTATCATCACCTAATGAGTATCAACAATAATAATTTTGTCTAAGGAACTATTTGGGACAATTTGAGTATAATACCTACATCAGCATTTAAAACGAGCAACTTCATTATTGTCAAATATGCTCAGGGACTGCTAATATTTTGACCACAAGTGTACATTGTTAGTGTATAGAAGGCTACCATATCATTTTACAGCGTAAAATTTTGTTGATATCAATTATGGGATAGAATTTGAAAGTACATTTTTTATTATTGCGTTATAATCCGTTACGATGAACATTTTTAATTACATATTAACATGTTACTTCAAGGAAGAGTTCTTAGAATTACAGGTATACTGTGTAAGAATTTGCCCAATCTATAAACAAATTCCAATGCATACCAGCATAATACAAGAGAAACTTGATATCTAATAGTACCGGTATCGAGATTACATATTACACAATTATATTTTCACATATTCTTCTACATGTTTTTGTCATAAATCAATAGATATATATATATATATATATATATATATATATATATATATATATATATATATATATATATATATATATATATATATATATATATATATATATTGTCACGATCTAGTTTAAAACTAATAAGTAACTTATACCTAATCCTATTATACTAATTTAGTTAAATTCTAAGAGTCACCCATTGATGATGTTCTCTTAGCCATTTCTGACAAGTATAGCAGTTTTTCTTGTACACTACATACATTACTCTGCTTTCACTTTCACTCAAACTACTATACTAACTCGTGAGTTAATCCTCTTGAGTTTTCTTATTTAGTTCGAGTTATCAAAGAGCTGGATGGCCTCGATATTCTCGTGCTGTAGAAGCCTTCCTTTGCGGCTTCTTGCAAATTTTTTAACCTTCATCCCAACGTTTTCTATTCCAAGATCTCGGTAGAGATCTTCATTTCTTATATACCAAGGTGCACTAACGATGTTCCATAATATTTTATTTTGAAAGATTTGGCATAATTTTAATACCTGACTTTCTGGTACAACCCTAAAGCTGAATACCATAAGTTCACACCGGTTCTGACATTTGCTTATACAAAAGGAGTAACATATAAGTCGGAAATCGAGAAAGAAACCACCAAACCGCCAAGCGGTTATCACACTAGTTCCCGAATAGCAAGGCTGTTATATAATCGCTATAGGAAGCAACTACTCCTCGGGCTAAAGCCCCGCCAGGCATTGAATTATACCGAAAAGCTATCCTCGACCTCTTTCTCGTGATTCTGCACGATCAGATAAGGTTTCAAAAAATAAAATCCTATCCGTGGCGGGTTTTATTTTTTGAAAAGGTATACAAGAGGAGCTTAGAATGTATCGACAAGACTGAGTTCCTATCCAAGAGTCACTACATTTTTTATATCTAATACCTAATTCTTCTCTTTCTTTTTTTACGCGGGCTTTCCAGCGAAGCTTCGTATCTAAGGTTAGACCGATATATTTGACTGTATTGGAATATGGGACTACTACATTCATACTTATTGGAATATGTTCGATGTGTCTATTAGTGAAATCGATATGAACTTATTTTTTATGAACCCTAGAAGGGAGAACATTTTGTTCTACAATATTTCTAGATGTAACAGAGGCTTTTAACAAGGTATAACATGTTGGAATAAAATTCAAAATGAGATATCACCTGCATAAACAGTACTCACAACTCTTAGATTTCTATATACCAGAAAGAGTCTTCAGAATAAATCAAGAAGAAGTATATTCAGAATTAAGAGAAATCGAAGCGGAAGTGTCACAGAACAGTATATTAAGACCAGTCCTTTACCTATTAAACACTAGTGACATCCCAACCCTAAATTATAATACTATAGACACTTTTGTTGACACGGCTAGCCTAGTCGTTGGCAAAACCCATGAAAGAACTGCAACCACCAGATTAACATATGGACTAGTAGATGCAGTAGCAGAGATACCCATTAGATTAAATAATGCTCAGATGGCTCACTCAGCTCAGATGACAATATACAGCAAAGCATTTGGGTCTTATCCTAGACGCACGGCTACGCTAGAAGTCTCATGTCAAGAGAAAACGAGAAGCACTGGAAATCAAATTCAAAAAAACGTACTGGATACTGGAACGTAGTTCCACTCACATATCAAAAATTGCTGTTATACAAGCATATTCTGAAACCAGTATAGATCTATGGTACTCAGCTTTTGGGCTATGCTAGAGAGAGCAACATCCAGATCATAAAATGCTTTCAAAACAAAGTACTGTGAAGCACAGTTAATATCCCTTGGTACTTCTGAAATAGTGACCCCTATCGAGACCTGGAGATGGATACTGTGAGACAGACAATCACCAAGTTTGCCAAGAGTCATGAACAACAACTATTAGATCATGTGAACGTTGAGGCCATCCAGCTCCTCTACAACAACAACCAGACAGGAAGACTCAAGAGAACATAGCCCTATGAGTTAGTTAATTGAGTGCCAGTGTAAAACAGAACAAAGTTCGGTATTTGCACAATAGTATTAGTAGTTATTTGTATTTGAATATAAGGAACTACTAATGAGTAAAACCCTTTGTTTTTATATTGCAAATAGTAAATTAGGTTAAATTAAAATTGCTTATTGATTGTAAACGATCAGATTATAATTCTAGTAAATGCTCTATTGGGATATTTTCCTAAAATAAAAAAAATCTTGATAAGATTAATGCGTTGTAATCATTAAGTGCTCAATAAAAATTAGTGTAAGCATGCCAATCAGTACTCTATCGGGTCTTCTCGAGGACCTACAATTTTTTGGAACATATGATATCACCTATATTTTAAATTCCAATGTGTGCATTATCGATGGATGCTCGCTAATTGTAAGACTAAGAGGTATATTAACTTTAGAACTCTCTATACCTATGACAAATTTAAAGCATTTCTATGTTCGTCTTCCTTGTAAGATGTCGAAAAGAAAATTAATTAATCGATCATCTGCAGATATTAATATGAAATAACTCGATCACGAACCCATCTAAATTATTGTAATAGTTCAATCACGGCTGGTTTTCACCTTCAATTAATTAAAGTTCTCGGGCATTAGGTTATTAAGCCTGATGCAGTAGGACAATACAATTATGTGGGGATGTCACAGGCATTTTGTTTTGTTTACCTTCACCAACACACACCGCAGAATCCCGAAGGATCAGCTGCAATGCACGTCACCGCCAAGTCGCCGTACAATCTCCGACATGCAGGTTGCCCACGTATCGGGCCGTATATATATGCACGTGTCTCCTATTCCACTTTGGTCAGTAGACCGGTGCGAGCCCGGAGCGTCACGGGAAGGAGCGTTTGACATTTGCCATCGAATTCGGAATATCGGAAGAGGGAAGTGCAATATTCGAATGTGGATTCAGTCGATAACGGTAATGGAACTTGGGAAATATAATTACTTATTTAACGTCGACATAATTGCCTGCGGTGATCGGTGTATGCCTGCATAAATAAACGGAATAGAAGAAAGCATTTTTATATTGCAGTTTTCCTTAACCTCTTGGTATGATCTCATTTTTATTCTAAACACGTTATTTTAGATATCTAAGGATATTTTCTGTATTTTTACCATATATGGTGCCCCTGAAGGAGGGCAGCAGCTCTTTCAGTAGTCATAGTGGCGGAAACCGTGGGGGTTGGTATGGTGCTATGACACACACGACTGTGATGTGGAAGGCAAGAGGAAACCACCACATTATAATCTTCAGAACAACTAACCAAAGGCTTATCCCAAATAATGATGGCGTCTCCTGGGGCAAAAAACACCGGAGGTAAAATAGTCCTCCGTTCGGATCTCCGGGTGAGGACCGTTCCGGGAGACGTAATCGAGTGCAATAGTAGGGTTAGTAAGAAGTGTAGCATTTCACGAGTCGGAGCGTGGAATGTCAGAAGCATGAGACAGGCAGGGAAGCTAGAGAATCTGAAGATAGAAATGGATAGGTTAGGATTAGATATAGTAGGTATAAGTGAGATGCGCTGGCCGGAAGTAGGAGATTTTTGGAGCGGTGACTATAGGGTAATACACACAGGATCGGTAAATGGAAACGCAGGAGTAGGAATCGTTATGCGGAAGAAAATGGGACAGTGTGTAGATACCTACCTACAATACAGCGAGAGAGTAATGATGGTCAGGTTAGATTCGAAGCCAGTGAAAACAGTAATAGTGCAAGCATACATGCCTACTTCTAGCCATAGTGAGGAAGAATTAGAAGCCGTTTATTCTGACATAGAGCAGGTAATAGGATTTGGGAAGGGCCATGAAAATTTAATAATGGGAGATTTTAACGCAGTCGTAGGTGAAGGAAAAGGAGAATTTGTAGGTCCTTATGGATTAGGAAACAGAAACGAGAGAGGTAGCAGACTGATAGAATTCTGTGAGAAGCACAAGATGGTAGTCGCGAACACATTGTTCAAGAATCACGTTGGGAGGCGGTACACCTGGAAAATGCCAGGAGGGATAGACAGGTATCAGATAGACAACATTCTGGTTAGGAAGAGATTTAAAAATCAAGTAAGAGACTGTAAGAGTTATCCAGGAGCAGAAACGTACAGCAGGAGAAAACAGATCAATTAATAAAAAAAGCGAGTAATGACGAAATCAAGAACGCAGAAACTGAGTGAGAAGGTATCACGAATAGTCTATATTCCGCGGCTACGGACATTTTAGAACACGATAGAAGAGAAGCTGGGAAGCCCTGGATAATGGACGAAATTTTAAACTTAATACAAAAGAGACGAGGCTACAAAAATAGACGAGACGAGAAAGGACTGAAAACTTTAAATAAAATGGGAAACCATTAGAAAGTGTAGAAAAGCGAAAGAACAGTGTATATAGAGGATAAATGCAAAGAAGCAGAAGATAAGCTCCAAGTAGGTAAGATCGATGAGGCTTACAAAATAATTAAGAGGAACTTCAGGGATATAGGAACAATAAGTAGAAACGTTAGGAGTCAATCGGGGAACATACTGATCGGAAGAGAGCAGAAAGCGGATAGATGGAAGCAGTACTTAGGATATTTATACGAGAGTCAGGAACTAGGAGAGATATTAGAGGAAGAATCTAGATTCGATAGGGAAGATGTAGGAAAACCTATATTGAGAGAGGAGCCAACAAATGCGAGAACTTTAGAACGATTAGCCTAACTTCCCACGCGTCAAAAATCTTAACCAGAATAGTGCAGAAGAGAATGGAAAATAGAGCGGAGGAAATACTAAGAGAAGACCAATTCGGGTTTAGGCAAAATAGGGGAACTCTTGAAGCTATTCTGGCGCTAAGAGTAATGTTAGAGAAAACAATAGAAAAAGGAAAGAACGTTAGAAGGAAGAAACGCAAGAATAGAGATAGGAGAGTAGTACACAATATATACAAAGAGCAAACTTCTGTTATAGAAGTAGAAGGGGAAAAAAGGGAAGTAGGTATTAGGAAAGGAGTAAGACAAGGATGTACGCTATCACCACTAATTTTGAATCTGTACATCGAAGAGGAGAATAAGGTGGTAAAAGATAGAGTGGATTTCGGGATTAAAGTACAGGGACAGAAACTAAAAATGCTGAGATTCGCGGATGATATAGCAGTATTAGCATCTAGTAAGGAGGAATTAGAATCAGCGTTGAACGAAATTGAGGCAGTGTTGACAGAGGAATACGGAATGAGGGTGAATAAAAACAAAAATAAAATGTTAATGTGCAGAGGGCGCGAGAGCAGAGCAAAAACGAAAGTACAATTTATTAATGAAAGATTGGAGGAAGTTAAAGACTTCGCTTATTTAGGAAGTAAAATAAATTGGGATGGAAGAAGCGATAAAGATATGAAACAAAGAATAGCGCAGAATCGAGTATCTTTTAACAAAAAGAAAGCACTTTTATGCTCGGGGGTAATAAACTTAGAAGCAAGGAAGAGATTTTTGAAAACATATGTATGGAGCACGGCGCTATACGGTTGCGAAACCTGGACGGTAGGGGAAGCAAGTAAGAAGAAATTAGAAGCTTTTGAGATGTGGTGTTACCGAAAAATGATGAAAATACCGTGGACTGATAGGGTTAGAAACGAAGAAGTATTAGAGAAAGTCGGCGAGAAAAGTAGTATTTGGAAAAACATAAAGAAGAGAAGAGATAGAATGGTAGGCCACTTCTTGAGACATGGGGGAATAGTCCGCGATATTTTGGAGGCAGAAATAGGAGTGAAGAAAGGCAGAGGTAGGCCTAGATTAGACTACTGCTCGCAAGTAGTAAGGGATGTAGGTTGTAGCACAATTAGCGAAATACGTAGGTTAGCACAAGATAGGAGAAGCTGGAAGTTAGTGTCCAACCAGTCTTAGGACTGATGACTCCATGATGCTGATGGTGTCCCACGGTATCGTTTACAGTGAATATCACCGTTATTTGAAAATATAAAAAGATGACCCAAAGGTATTTTAGATTATATAAGGAACATATTCATTACATTCCACCTCCAACTTTTTTTATTATATACCTACTTTAATTGTACTGAAGATGAAACTCTACTTCATTCTAAACAGAGAATTATAACATATTTCATATTATTAATTACATTTGTGCGTAGAGAAAAAGTATTATTCTTAAATAAACATTAGTATTATGGATGTCCCAGAATATCGTTTTGTTAATACCTATCATTATATTAAAGTTTATAATATAAAAAATAAAAAGATGAACTGAAACCTATATTAAATTGTGTTAAAAAATTTTGCGGATTACTAATTTAAAACCTTTTTTTTCAACCCCTGTGAAACCGTCTAATATTTCTTAAATAGTAATTTTACTTTCTTTGTACTCAAAATGATTTTAAATCCAAAATTACTTAATGGGATCAAAAATTTCCCAGATTGACAAATAATATTATTTCTCGACTCTGAGTACTTATAGTTAGTCACTTAGCGCAATGCTCTAGCCACGTCTCCTGCAAATTTCAAAGTTACCGCTCTAGTCGTATGCCAGTTATTGGCAGGTCAGTGTGTATCTGTCGAATTATTGCGTCACAATTTGGGCAATGGAACAAAGAGCAGCAATAAATTTTTTTCAAAGCGAATTTTACTGCGACAAATACGTACAAACTCATGCAAAAAGCTTTTAAAAATTATTGTTTATCACGTAGTACTGTGTTCGAATGATTTCAACGATTTCAGCAAGGTCGGGGAGTTAGAAGATGATGCACAGGAAGGGCGATTTCGTCTGCTAGACGAAATTATTCAACGAGTGCGTGAAATATTGGCCAACGATCATCGATGATATAAACATTAGGATTGTTATGTGTGTATCAGAATATTATTTCGTCAATATCTGAATGCTTTGTCATTATTTGAAAAAAAAAGAACTAAAAATTATTTTTAATTGCATAAAAAAATAAACAGTTTTAAAACCTTATAACGGACTTTTTTAGACCGAGAAAAAATAAACCTATTCTGCATTTATGTGTCAATACAGAATATGTGTTTTATGCGACAGTTTTACTTTTTTCAATTTTTCTCAAATAGTCTACCATCGTGCTTTCTCATGACCCATGGACAGGGTGAGGTGTGTCCTATCCACCTCAAAATCAATAGATGTCCTCTGGGACACGTCCCCGATTAGAAACAGTCAAAACGCGATCGATCCGACACGATTTAGTTGAGTTATCGTGCTAACAAGAATAAATGCCGACGACAACGATGACAACAACACACGTACACACACACACACACAATGGTTTAAACACCTTTTTTTTGTTTTTAGGAAAAACGAAAAATAAACCATATAAAAAGAAATTTTACACGATTACATTACTTTTCCGCGTATAGAGGAGTGCGAAAAAGTAAAAATGCTTTTATCTGTGGAGAGTTGTACGTAAAACATTCAGTATCTACTTATATATTTAATATAAAACGGACATTAATTTTCGGTACAAAAGGGTAGGGGTATAATTTTAAATAAAATAGTTGGACAAATGCATTTAAAAATGTGAGAAGAGGTTTAATATTTAGGAATTAAAAGGGTATTTGTCTTGCGCATATATCTAATAATGTATTCGAGATAAATTAGTTTCTGAATTAAATATTAAGGAGTTCTTGTAGTTAATATTTTGCATGAGATTACGGAAATGCGTCTTTTCTAAATTTTGGTACCTTTGGCTTCTGTTTTATTTAACGTCAGGAATTAAGATTTTCTTATGAATGATACTCGCTAGTAGTTTTAAATAAAATCACATAGATGCCCTGTGTTTAACTGGTATTGTAATAAATCGCTAAATAATAACTAAATAAATTTGTAGTACAGTAGTATAAAATGAATTTACATATAATAATTTTTACAACCAAAATACATTGCCCATACAGTTACAATCTTTCCGTGAGGACGTGAAAATAATATTAAATTCTAAATATACAATAAAGAAAATAGTTTACAGTCAATCGTTCGCAGTACATTTGATCCACTTCGACAGTGATCTGGGTATCCGGTAAATGATTCAAAAACTTAACTATCAAAGTAATTCAGCACATAATATTAATTACATGCCAAATTTCTACCTTCTACACATCAAATATAACCATCTCTTAGCGATGGCGTCACAGTTATGGGGCTTTCCTTCGGTTTTTCCTTGAAAACTGGGTGTTCTAATTTAATACGTATTATATAAATCCTTCATGCATTACATGTGACAGCAGAATTTGTTCAAAAATGTTATCCGGATGTAGATGCGTCAACAGCAACACCAAAACAGTTTTTCTCAAATCTGCCAAACATACTCGGAATTTCATAGTGTTCCACATCCTGAAACTTCCACAGTCGACTTTTACATTATGAAGTACATGATTACAGGTAAGAATTCATTATTTTCGAAATTTTTGAAACATGAATGCCTTAGTTTCAAAGCGGCAATTAAAGAATGTAAGGTAACATTTAAGTGTAAATAGATCTAAAAACTATCCATAGTAATTACATAAATAAACAGCAAAATATTTTGCTATACTTAGCTGGGTCATTGCCAATGGTTGTAGACGATGTGAAAAAAGTGTTACAGAACATTAAATGACACGAAAGGTCAATGCGAACTCATTAGAAAAATTTTTTACAGTGTAATAAGGAAAAATCCAGATTACGCTAAATTAAGACATATTTATATAACAGTGCTAACATGGACCCAATAAATAATTTAGAGACTATTCTAACTATGCAAATGTTACATCTTTAGATGTTGACTGGTCGTTATCTTATGGAAACGATTGAATATCGCTTATGGAAATGACATATATATATATATATATATATATATATATATATATATATATATATATATATATATATATATATATATACGCAATGAAAATGTTCAGCCAATCTTGGTTTTTAATACCAATTTACTAGTACTACATGTTATATAATTTGTTTATATGTACAAGGTTCCGCCACTGATCCAAGTGGGCATCTCTAAATTAGCTTTTGCGTTATTTGCAGATTCACTGCTAGTTGTGGCATCCGGTATTTTATGAATATTAAATTGCTTCTTTCGAAGCAGCTTTTAAAATTTAATGTACATATAATAGAAAAAAGGAATGTGACGAGTTGTACCATCTGCTCATATTAAAAAAACCGCATCAACTCTAGGTCACTATGCAAATCTATTATATGTGATGTAGACAATGTCTTTTTACACATTTTATGTCCATAAAAGAATGTCCACTGTACGTACAATTAAATGCGTGTTCAAATACTACGGTTCCAGTAATGCTTGAATGTGCCAGATTGTACCCCGAGAATATATTACACGACATACACATTATTCTGCGCTGATGATATTCAGCCCCAAAAGCATCGTATTCTATATGCAAATTGAGAAGATTGTTAAAACAACGTGAATGTAGTCTATAATAATATAATACACCCAATTTGTGTTCGCTAACGGCAACATTTTTATTTGCAATTATGTAAACGAATATATTATTAATTGTTTTAATTAAATCTTCGGCGATGCCAAGCCTAAATCGTTTACGTTTATGTAAATTATATTTATTAATAGAAGTCTTCGGCTACTAATTTATATTTCGTTAGTATTTATATAAAATTCAAGGTAGGCGACTGAATATTAAATTATCAAAATAATTTTTACGGCTTGTACGCGATTTATCTCTGTTTAGAAAAAGCATGTGGGATTGTGGGCATATCGTATTAGAAACGAAATATTAATTTGCAATTGAGTTGCTTACTTCTGAAATAGTTCGGATCATTGGGAGTTTATTACAAGGCCAGTGAGAAAAGAATATATATACAGAATGTTATAAACTTGTCTGATGTATTTCATGGTTTACATTGGGTAATAATAGATGTTGATATAAGCATGTTTTTCAGTCTGTGAACAAAGTAAATAGTACTAATAAAATACTAATGGTTCAGACACAATCTTTTTTAGATAAATTATACAATAAAGTTTACTATACTTTAAGCAGTATCTACAACTTATTTGTGGACGGAAGAACTTGTATGTGAGAAAAGTTCTTTGTCTGAAAAGGTTTGGTATAAATCTTCAGAATATGTAAAGGGTGGTCCAACCATAATGCACGATGTTAACTGTGAGTCACACCTTACGGTCAAGTTTTTTGCCCAACTTAATTTGACATTTCTTTGTTTCAGTGTTTGACAAATTCAACCATGGAGAGGTACACAATTGAGCAGCGCGTTAAGATTGTTGAAGCCTTTTACGAAAATGGGCGTTCAAATCAAAATGCATTTCGTGCACTTCGTGACTTTTTTGGTCAGCATAATCGACCAAATGTGTTCACAATCGGGAGAATTGTGCGCAAATTTCAGCAAACCGGACCTGTAGGAAATGTGAAAACACCTGTGCGTGCTCGCCCAGTTCGTTCTGGGGAAAACATTGCTGTTGTTCGCGATAGTGTAGCAGAAGAGCCGTCCAACTCGACTCGTCGTCGTTCCCAACAATTGAACATCTCACGAACATCACTGACGCGAATTTTGAATAAAGATTTGAATTTACACGCTTACAAGGTTCAATTGACTCAAGAGCTGAAGCCTACTGACCATTTCAAGCGTCGTCAATACGCCGAATGGTTGGTTGAACAGACAGAAGTGAATGGTGACTTTACAAAGAAAATCATCTTCAGCGACGAGGCACACTTTCACCTCAGTGGATTCGTTAACAAGCAGAATGGCCGCATTTGGGCAAATGAGAATCCACGAGTGATTGTTGAAAAGCCGATGCATCCACAAAAAGTGACTGTTTGGTGCGGTTTATAGGCTGGTGGCGTCATCTGGCCGTACTTCTTCGAAAATGGGGTCGGCCAAGCAGTTACCGTGAATGGTGTTCGCTATCGCGAGATGATAACGGACTTCTTGTGGCCAAAAATTGAGGATATGGACCTGGACGATATGTGGTTCCAACAGGATGGTGCCACTTGCCACACAGACAACGAAACAATGGCACTTTTGCGCCAGAAATTCAATGGCCGTGTTATCTCACGTCGTGGCGATGTTAATTGGCCGCCACGATCATGTAATTTGACACCGTTGGACTTCTTTCTTTGGGGATATTTAAAAGAAAAAGTGTACGTCAATAAGCCAAGAACAATTCAAGAACTAAAGGATGAGATTATTCGGCACATTAACGACATTGAACCTCAATTATGTCTCAGAGTCATTGAAAATATGGACCATCGGATAGAGGTATGCCACCGAAGCCGTGGCGAGCATTTGGCCGATATTTTGTTTCACGCATAATTGTCATAGATCCTTCTATAATAATAAAAAATATTAAGATAATTCTCTGAAAACTTTTTGTTTTACTTACAATTAACATCGTGCGTTTTGGTTGGACCACCTATTATATTAACAGAATACAAAGCAGTATATACCGAGGAGACAAATACATACAGTAACTTCATGAATTACTCTATTTAAGACAAGTATAATTCGTTTATATTTATGTTAGATTGTGGTAAATTACATTATATAGGCATATGAGAATATAATTCTATACAGGATATTCCAGCTCAATTTAAACAAGTATTATTTCCGAAGCGGTTTAATACTTGGGTATAAAAAGAAATGTTGAAAGGAAGAGTTTGTCTTATTAAAAAGGTGCATTTACCAATTCTAGTTTCAAATGTAACGTTGAGATATTGAAAAAATACAACAGGTTATGCAACTGTAGCTTTTAAATGAAACATCTTACATATTTTGCCATATTTGGATGCATCTCTTATGGCCTTGAACAGACTCTTATGAGTACCCCTGTATATATGTTGTATTTTGCATTCTTTGGGTTACGGAATTTGGCTTCGTAGGGCTTCATTTGGTTCCGTAGGGCTCCGTAACTCAGTACTAAAAAACATATTAACTATAAAATAGTGAAATTTTTAAAAATTCTGGAATCACCTGTATTCCAGAATTTTTAAAAATTTGGCGCTCCATTGGCACTTAAAACTCCACTGTCTCGTAGCTAGCTGGCAATTAAACTGAAAGAGAGAGAGAGAGAGAGAGAGAGAGATCACTTAGGGAAATTTCAGAACTTTAACATATATTGCAAACTTGGTTATTAGTAAAATGGACATTTGTTAGAAGAAGTTCAAATATAATTCTTGATATACCCACATATTTACCAACATAATTTTTGTATACAAGCTTTGTACTGAAGTAGTCGTTCAATGTAGGTTTTTATCTAAACCCATCCACAATATAAATCCTGTAAATGTTAAAATAATACTACTTAGTTCTCCACAAAACACCAAAACACTATACACTGCACTCGACGCGCGCTTCGCTAACAAAGTTGGCATCATCTGGAGATGATTAAAACTCAGTTTTAATCATCTCCATAACTAAACTAGTGTTATCTTCACACCAAAGGTTCCAACCTACACCAATAAAATGTTAAAATGTCATATTGATCCGTATTTTTCCATTGAACTAAAAGAGAATTTTTTCACAACGTTTCCCTTGTAATACCATAAATTATTTTTCGTTCTACATATTTATTCATTTCTTTAACAATAAGTGATAAAATTTGGTTATCTATGAATAATTTGAAAAAAGAAATGGCTGATTCCCTTCTGGTTTTCTTTAAAACCCAAAACTATTTTGCCATTTTTTATCCACAGACTGAAGCAAAACATAAATACATTTAATCAATAGAGGTTATGTCTATATACCGTAGAGAATTAAAAGATCACATATATTTCTTGTTACCACATTATGTACACACAGTTCGTATGTAAAAGAACTGCGTGTATCAATTCTGATACGCACAGTAGTTAACGTGTTAACTAATAAATTATTGTATTAAGAACGTTGTCGAATATTAATACTCAATTATTAGATTTCGACATTAAATTCTACTAATTCAAAATCTAATAATCTGTCAACAGTGTCAACACGAGATATTCATCATAAACGATGGGCGATCTTAGTATCGACTTACGTGCAAATTGCTCTCGACCTTCCTATAATGGAACAGTAATTACATTGTCTGTATAGATATGCGATACGAATACACAATGACAAAATTTATATTAGAAGAGCTTGCACACCTATAAAAATATGGATAGATAGATATAAAAAAAGAAAAGATGTTTAATTATATTCGTTTATATTTGCATTCAGAATTTCAGTTTACGTTAATACTGAAATATATTTGTATTTATCCATTGTTAGTAAATTTCTAAAAGAGCATTCGTACTCTCTTGTGTACCATCGAGATATAATGTTATAGCCATATCATAGTCAATACTATGTAGATTGCTGTGGCGCCACCCCATCTAAGAAATAGCAATTTTCAAACAAATTTTACTCTATATAAAATCCTCATGTTTTAGTAGCTTTTAAAATTAGTGTGTATTTATGTAACACATGTAATTTTCTTAAAATCTAAAATAGCAGTTTTCGATCTACTGAACCCTTTCAAAACTGATTTTTTTTATCTAATTCTACCCCAGGCGAGATCTATGAAATAACACATTTTAGTTTTGTCAAATGATAATTTAAATGATTCCATTTAACCTGATTTTTCTCAGATGTCCACGATTTGTCTTGTTCTCGGGTTAATTATGAAAGGGACCATTTACGCGCCCACTATAAACAGTCACAATCCGTGAAATAATCTATAACCATCTTGACTTGACGTATCTTATTTATTAGATTAGAAAACCCCGACAATGTTTGTACACAAATGTAGACAAATAGATTAGCACGCGACACCTTTGGCAATATTGTATTATTATTTTTAAATCATGTCTGGACAAGAAGAGGTAATATGTAATGTACAATGGTCATGAATCATAAATATTTTAGCAGCATCTGCAGGACCTCAAGGGTCTAGACTTGGCCCACTACTTTTTTATTATTTATAAATTACATTCCATTGCAATAAACTGCTAAAAGCCATTATTCGCTGATGCTATGAAGATATTCACTAAAATTCAATAACATAGCTGACTGTCAATATCTTCAAGTACAGTAACTAGCAGTAAATTGGTGTAAAAATGGATGAAAATGTAAAACAATCGCCTATACTATGGAATCACAGCACAAGGAATGAAAAGTTTTATTTAAAAGTACTATTGAATGCTTTAAGTTTTAACACTTTAAGTAATGTAATTGGAAAATGACCCAGTATACTTTATTTGAAAATGCAACCCGGATCAAATTGGCTGAAACTGTAACAATGCAGTTCGGATAGTTGACCAAATGTCCTAATCCGTAAAACAATTAAAAGTTTCCAAAAGTTTACAAGCAGATGTCTTTTACTAGTCGTACTTCAAGATCACTTGAACTTGAACAACACTGGCGATATAGGTATACAATATGTGGCAATGTACCCGTAATAAAGCAAATAATGAAGCTAAAACATTCGAACAGTCAATTTAATTTAAATAAGACCGCAGATTGACCCAATCAACAAAGAGAAGATACTGGGCTAGTTCAACCAGTTGTGTTCGGGATTCACAAAAGGTTTAGTATGGATAAGTATATATTGAAAATAATCAAGCCTTGGACAAACAGTATTTCAAGGAAATATTTTCTCACACGTTATCGAATGGTCGACGATGATCTACCAAGAGATAATATCTTATTTTAGCAAGATGAAATACTTTTATATTTTAAAATAACTTTATACATGATTTTTTACATGTGGGTAGAAATAAAGAAAAACTTAAATCCTAGTCTAATTTATGTACATGTGTAGAAAATACTGGCTACATTAAAAGTCCTATCTTTCAAGATCCTTATGTGTGATCAATTGAATGTCACTGCAAATAGTGGAGAGGGATTGTACATCATTAATTAGTGACTAGCATATAGGTAGTGATATTTTTTAAATCTTTAGTAAGTTTGTTCACAGAAATAATTACATTTGTGAACATAATATGGCAGAAGATTAAATCTACTCTATTATAATCAGACAATTATTGGTGGTAACTGGAAAAAATATTAAACGTCACCAGTCCGTTACATTGGCAGAAATGGCCAATGTATGGTGAATGATGACAAACTGATTTGATGATCTATCAAGTCAATTTGTCATCATTGACCATACATTGGCCATCTACTTTAAATACACTTAAAATGTTAATAATGGGTGCATCTAGACCATAACGAGAAAAATGCTGATTATAGAATAAAGTAGCAGAAAATCAAAAATATTGTCAAGTCAGAAGAGAAGAGAAGTGACTGTATAACTGAAAAACAGCATGGACAGCATGAAGCTAGAAGATGCTACCAGTATTTCTAGAATCTAACTCCAATTCCAATTTGCTGGAGTTTAATGAATACCTACCATGATCAAAAACTTACATGGGATTTATTAATTTTACATTTCTAGTCTGTTAACCAAAAACAACTTAATACCCATGATCACCGTCAATGTTATAGTCCAGAAATTTTGCACCAAATCTTGTCTTTTAACAAATAATAATAATAAATTTAAAGATAACAAAGGACCATGAAGTGATTTCTGCCTACCAGCAGAAATATATCAGAAAATGGGTGACACCTCACTGACAGTAATACATAGATTTATAGCTAAAATGTGGGAAAATGAGCCCTTCCAGATGAAGGGTGCATAAGGTTAATATGGTAATTACGTTTAGTCTAATATGTTGAATGGTAATAAGTATAAGCCAATTACAGTCAAAATCACCATGTATAAAATATTCTCAAGTCTTATATGTAAGGTTCCCACTGTGGGTACTCCACTCTGTGGGGTTATGCTCACGTAACTCCGCAGCAGCGATGACGTCATCTCGTAAACCTGAGATACTGGAATCGATGTAGGTACAAGAAGTTCAGTTTTACTTCCCGTCGTATTTGACCGCCTGTTGTCTAGTTCTTTATGGTAGCGTAAATATTTCTGTTTCATCTCTGCGACTTTAAGATAGCGTAAATATGCCGAAATTTTACAGTAACAGACGACAGTTGCTCACAATACAAAAAGGTTTACAAAAGAGGTAAATATGTGGGAATTTCCTAATTTAACAAATGGTGGGTGTCAAATAATATGTTTGGTTTGGTATAGACGTTTATCGACCTTTAAGTTATCTTTATTTATAAAACATAAACAGTGCAAACTCATAACTAAAAAGAGTAGCTAATCGTATACCGGAGTTATCTTCTATTTCATTTTTATGCTGTACTTACTTAATGTGTCCTATTTATACCAAATAAAGAAATTAATCGTTAGTTATGGAATAAATATAATCCTACGTGGAAATTGTTTAGCGGAAGACGTTGCAAAAATATCCACAATGTACCACATTAAGTGGTAGTCAAACTACAAATATTCATGTTATCTTATAGAGGTGTATAAGTATACATATTCCCAATCATTAATACAGATTTATAACTAAGGCTGTGGGCGAGCACTGTATACCATTAGCGCTTCATGTGGGGTCATGCATATTTTTATTTCAACGATCGTTTCGTTTATCAAATCCACAAATCGTAGCTATTCTAAAATAACAATATTCATAAAATTGGATTGTAAGCAATATATGGTAATTCACCGAGACAACTGTCCTTTCATTTCTACACAGTTTTAACGTAACGATACTTTGATAAAGCTGTAACGTGGTAAGTGGTCGACGAACCGTAGTGGAGGGGGATCAGCAATGCACTTTTTACGGCCGGCCGTAGGGCTATAATTAATATTGATTTATCGAGATGTACGTATGATCTCCGCTGTGTTAGTTAAAACGTTTTAATTTAATAATAAAGTATTTCGCACGTACCAAAGTCCAGGAAACGTTTATATGCTCACCAAGTGAAAGAGTTTATGTTTAAGAGTGTTGAATTTGATGATTTATTCTACGATGGAGCTAAAGTAAAGTAAAAAGTATGCGAAAAACCCTTAATGTGCTGGTTCAAATCCGACTGTATACGTAAGTTCTGTGCAATATTAACACAAAAGGCAGGGCGTGCCTTTACAAATTCGATTTAGGTTTGACTTATTGTTGATGTTGATATCCTGTGATATGCTTCACATACTAAATAAAAAAACCATTTCGAAAGTTTTGGCACAAATACAATACAATAAACAGTTCCAGTTTCCAAATCGCAGAACATTATGGAACGATATATCAAACAAGATGACACGTAAATTACAAAATAGACAACCGTGGTTACATGTTGGCGATATGACCGATTGAAAAAGAAAATCTATTGTAAATATTATAGTACGTGTACTGGACCCTTGGCAAATGACATTTCCATTATCATTATCTAGCAAAAGACTCACTGAGTATACTGGCAATACAATTACGCAGGTGGTGCTGGAGACATTAACAGAACTTCAAGTGTCAACAAGTCAAATATTGATGTTTGTGACCCATGGTGCCGCGACAATGCATTCAGCAGGCCATTCTCTTTCACAGCATTGTTGTAGGTTGTTACATGTTACGTGTAAAGTACATGCTTTATATCTTGTGGCAGAAGCTATTTCACAATAGTTTCCCAAGGTAGATGAATTAATAGAGAGTAGAAAAAAATGTTTCTTAAATCTTCTAATCGTTTTCGGGAGTTTCACAGAAAGTGTGCTGGAATTCTCGAGCCATCAAAGCCGAGCCTTACACGTTGGAGAACATGGCTGAAGGCGGCTTATTATGCTGAAGAGTTTCAAAAAACAAAACCTGTAATACTATGGTTCAATTCTGTCGAGGCTGCAGCCATTAAGAAAAGCTAGACATAATTTTTAGATATTTCCATAGAAGCTTATTTAAAAACTATTCATACTAACTTTAAAGAAGTGTGCACGATGCAATAAAGAAATTTCAAAATAAGGCGTTGGCTTTAGCGGGGACTCTACAAATAGCAAACCAAGAATATTCCCTGCTACACGCTATTACTATCAGTGATGCAAAAAATTATCGCGTCAAAGAATAGTTCGAAAGTGTGTTAATGAAAAACACCGACTGTAACAGATTAAGGCAGATTTGCGATGATGCTGCTAATAGTGATAGCGCATCTACAGATTCGTTAAGTGTAAAGAGTATTTACGTATGCTTCTATTATATCAATAGGTAGAACATATTTTTACCACAGCGGACATCATTCTTAGAGACAAATATGGAAACACCTACACCTCATGCTAACTCATCACGCTAGTTAAGAGGATAAGTACATACAGTGTTATATTTACTTGTAAAAGTTTAAAGCGTTTATTACTAATTACTATGTATTATTATTTTATTCCCCTTGTTAAGTTGCGTACATCTACAGCGCGCAGCACATTCCCCACAGCTTTATTTTTAACATTTACAAGAGTCTTATTCTTATTACCGTTTCTATTCGTTGTGTTTTTATTTAACTTTACTACTTTTATCTAACCACTTGAAACTTACTTTGTGGCAATAATTCTACAAATTGGTAATGTTAAGCAAGATAAAATAGCAAAACAAAAGAAGTTTTAAGGCTACCAGGTACAGAAGCGTGGAATGGGTGTCGCCGAAAGGCGCGGTAGTTGAATGCTAATCTAATTAAGGAAGATAGCGGTGGAGTAAGAAGCGTTGCGGCAACCCTACGTGAGTTCGTTCTTGTCTTCCACAGACCTCATTAATCAGCTGCGATCGTAGAGGAGAGTTGCTGCATCACGTACTGTTGGGTATTAGTCCTGTGGAGGCGAGCTAACTTGGTCACTTCGTACACAAAGGTTTTATGGGCCTTTGTCATCGGTTTTTATACGCTGACTTCGGGCATAAATAGGAAACTCGCTTCAAAGGAGACTGCGAAATTATCATATATCATCCGTAAATGCAGGCAAGGTAGCTTAACAAATTTAAAGCGTTAACTTGTTAAAACGGCGAAGTAGATTTTTTATGAATACATCTTAACTAAGTATAATATACAGCATGATAACAAAGTTTCGTAGAGTATTCATAGTTTTGTTATTAAATAACTTTTTTTTAACTTTATAATATAGGCCAGGCGACAGGTCGAAAAATAGCCTCAATAAGGAAATAATTAGTCGAAAGCTGGAAATTGCTTTAATCGCTTTATTTAGACCCAGATATTACTCTCCCAAGTTTTCCCCCTCGAGCGAAGTCGGCGTTGGCTCCTCTGGCCCTAAGAAGGTACCATTTTTTGGTTTTTTGCAAATATCTCCCAAACCATCAACTTTCTCAACAAAATACTTTATTACAAAAATAATCTAGAGTAAATTTGCTACAAAAAAGTTCCGTTTGTCTCTAAAGTGAACTGTTACGATGCAACGACCATTCAAAGTGGAGTCCTTTTTGATTCTTGCGGAAAAGTTATCGAAATCATATGCCATATCAAAGTTTCTACATGTTATAAATATTTGTCAGCACTCCAGGTGTACAAGCTGTTAACTTGTTACAAGTATAACAGCTTTTCAATGTAAACAGCTGTGGTAAAGTACCTACGATTAGTATTATTATTGACTAGTATTGACATAAAATCACTCTTTTCCACACCACCTGGCGGTAGAGTGGAAAATAAATGGCGCGTTTTTTTGTAAGTGGTGTCCCCAGGAGGCCTAATCCACTGTTCAAATGCCAAAGTTAGTCGATTTTCAATCGTTTTGATGAAGGCTGGCAGTCTTGATCGTCTGCCTCAATTTCTCCGTCATCGCTTTCATCGTCTGCATCGGTACATTTGTCCGACGTCACAGGGCGCTCAAGATTAACATCGATGTCTCCGTCACAATCATACATATCATCTTCCTCGGCAGCATTTGTACATGACCGTCCCATACAATTCATGCAGATTCTGGAACATCGGAGGCCCGTTTTCCTGCAACCACACGCTGCGTTACATCCTTTCGAACATTTGTAGGACACTGTGTTTAGAAGCGTTTGTGGGGCCGGATCCCTCGTCGTAGGTATGGGAGTCAAACCACATTGAGAATTTTTCCAGCCCCAATCCAGTGGATTTGTATCATTTCCATACCATGTTTGGACTTGATGGTATGTTCTTAAAGAGTGCTCACGTGCAGCTGATTCGGTGGGAGGTAGGCTTGCGAGATTAAATCGATATTTGTTTAGAGATTTTGCAAGCGGTTCTCATTCAGGATATTTCCCGTTTTGCTGTCATAAAGCCTAGATACAACCAACTGGCCCGCTTTATTAATTTCATCGGGGTTTGCGTTCACGTCTCGGAAAACCCTAACAGCTGTCTGCAGTTCCTCATTACTCTTCAGCAGTGTTACGAATTTCATTGAGAAAGTAATGAAGTCTACTTGTAAAATGTACTGAATCTGAACTGAATGTACTTACTGGCCATTTTTTTATTGATATCTGCATTAAAAAACTCCTGGAATGCTGACAAGTGTTTATAACATGTAGAAACTTTGATATGGCATATGATTTCGATAACTTTTCCGCAAGAATCAAAAAGGGCTCCACTTTGAGTGGTCGTAGCATCGTAACGGTTCACTTTAGAGACAAATGGTAACTTTTTTGTAGCAAATTTACTCTAGATTACTTTTTATAATGGGCATTTCGTTGATAAAGGTGATGGTTTGGGAGATATTTTCAAGGAACCGAAAAATGGTACATTCTTAGGGCCAGAAGGGCCAACGCCGACTTCGCTCGAGGGGGAAAACTTGGGAGAGTAATATCTGGGTCCAAATAAAGGGATTACAGCAATTTCCAGCTTTCCACTAATTATTTCCTTATTGAACTACCTGTCGCCTGGCCTAATACAGCACTCTTATTTTTAAAAACATATTTTAAAAATATTTTCCGTGTTAAGTTGTTACGTCTTCATGGTATTTTTTTAAAATTACAATAAAAATTAATTTAAAATTTCCGAGTGCAACTATACTCCATGTTAGGGGTTTGCGATTTACCGTCAAGGTAAAGAGTGTTCTTTAACAACATAAGTAAAGCAAATGCCATTTTTCTATCTTTGACAGGAATTTTGAATATCTTCAGAATATCTTCCATGAGCAATCTCGCATTAATTGGCATGCTAACTGGCGTTTAATACTTTGTATTGAATTAATTTCCCGACTCACAATGTCTGTTTCAATTCGTATTCATGACTTTAGATCCTCTAAATTGCCTAGACTGTTGAAATAAACTCGTGATTTTAAATAACCTCACAAAAAGAAATCGAAGGATGCTAGATCAGGTGAACGTAATGGCCATATACTTGGTCCTCGTCGCCCTATCCCTTTTTTATGTGAAAGTAACGTGAAGAGATGCTCAGACATTAACAGGAATTCCGTATTGAGCCAAATTCTTTGCATACAACTGAAACTAAGTAAAAAAATGAAAATTCCAAATATATAGTAACTGTTAAATTCCAAATATTAAAGGCTTGCTTTATCTTGAATTGGGTAAGTATGTGATTTTTGAATGCAATGAAAATTCCTTTGAAGTACATATTTGCAGTTAAGACAATGTGCGACGAAAAAAATCACTTCTTCAGAGAAATACAACTTTTACAATTCACATTTTATAGTTTTAAGTTTAATACCTTCTATCTTATCAGGTATAATTTCGAGCTATATAACCTGTATAAAAACAAAGCGAAGGGAAGAGATATTGTCACAGTGGCCAAACTAAACAGACTGCGTTGGGCAGGACATGCGGCCCGAGCCAGTGAAGCGAACCTCATTAAAAAAGTGCTTAGCATAGAACCTGTAGGAAGCAGGAACGGAGATAGGCCAAAGCTTAGATGGACCGATGGTGTAACACAGGATGCCAGAAGTATCGGTGCCCCCAGATGGAGAGCAGGAGCACAAAATCGTCAGGAATGGCGGGGGACGTTTGAGAAGGTCGAGGGTCTTGCAGGGCTATAGCACCAATGATGATGATGACCTTCTATCTTATAAACTACTAAACCTCTAATATGGGGCACCTTTGTACTCAAAATACTTAACAAAGAATGAGAAATTATATTTTGGGTAAATTTTCTACTCTAAAGAAGGAAAAGGATTGAAAAATATGAACACAAAATGAAAAGTATACCTCAGTCAATTTGAAATATTAGACTGACATATTTCAGAATTTTTCAAATTTAATAACAAAATTATGGATATTATACGAAACTTTATCACACCTTACTACCGTCAATCTATTATTTTGTTACATGAAATAGGTACCTCTTCTCATAATAAGTTCTATACAAAATGATTCATTGTCAAGAAGGATTCTATTACAATAAGTTTAATAGTGGAATAATTATTTTCTAAAATTGTATTCCAAAATTGAAAGTTAAATTATACAAATTCAATAATCGGTATTAAATACAATTTTATTCACAATATTATCATATCAAAATATAACCATCATATCAAAAAAATTGTGAAGTAAATAAATGAATATATAGAAATCATATTTCCTTAAACTAGTCATATAAATTAACATTTGTAAATACTTGCTGAATACTTGCTAAAAAGCAAGACTCCCTTACTAACTAGCAAGTAATTTCCTCGTAAAGTGGGGGAGGAAGGATACAATATTCTCTCTACAATATCTTACAAATATACAATACAATATCTTCTTTATTCTACCAATCGTAGGTTAGGAAATGCGGTCATTATGAAACTTGTAATTAATTTCATATACCTTCTTCTGTATTATCGTACTATTGTAGTACCACATCCTATTTTACATAGAAATACTCATTGTTAAAATAGTACATATATCAACTTGAAAATAAATAATAAATACATAATTAGACCCATATCATATGTTACATAGATAGCAAGCATAGTAGTGTAAGTAAATCAAGAAATAGTTATTAACGACATAATGAGACAATGTTTACCGGCATGCAACAAGGAATAAATAGATATAGTCTACTTAATCCTTTACTATTTATTTCTAACTCAAAGAAACGATTCAAATAAACTTGTTCATTTACACGTTGTCTTAATAATACATGTATATATAAAATAGAAAACTTATGAAATCTGAAATTTCGCTGAAATTAAGGAATGTAAATTTATATACTACAATATATAAATTTAATACAAATTATATAATAAATTTATACGAATATAATACAAATATTATATAGTCCTGATTAAAATTAATATACTACAGATTATCGTGAGGTGTCAATTTATTTAATGATAAAATGATACACTTTGGTGGCTATTTTTTGTTAACTTATATCAGCCAACTAAGACTTTTGCGATGTTAATTATATTATTTTTTGTTTCAGGTATGTGGCAGACCCTAAACTTTTAACAAGTAAATATCTACGAAATGATGTAGGTCGGTAGGTATGTAGACTATTTGATTTTCATATTGGTTTAATGTATTTGGTGTGTACGATGTATGTTTTTAATCGACTTCAAAAAAGGAGGAGATTCTTAATTCATCTGTATTTGTTATTCCGATTAATGTAATTATTAAATTATTGTTTATTATGTAATTATTATTAATTGTTTTATATAATTTTAAAGTCGGTGCCATACAATATTGGTAATGCGAATGCCGACCTTCCGCAATTTTAAATGTAAACTCGCTGTTATGGTAGCAAGGTATATATTTTTTTATGTTTTACTTGGCACCGACTTAAAAATTATATAAAACAGTTAATAATAATTACATAATAAATAACAATTTCTTAATTACATTAACCGGAACAACAAATAAGTATTAAATTGTTGTAGAAAACATTTACTTCTTGCTTAGTTACTTTTTAAGTCGGTTTTTTTAACTTATTATATAATATTATTTGATACTGTTATCGTAACATGTAATTAGATAATTTTTTGATTAATTTAAGTTTGGACACACGGAAATTAGACATCCTTCCCCAGAAAGCCTACAGGCAGGCTTTGTGTAGTGGAAGGTTACACATATAAACGCGGACAAACACCCAGCCCTGAGGGAAGTGCCAAGTTCCCTCTGGTCAGAATCGAACTCACGCAGACAATGTGCCCAGTTGCCACCCTGTTACCAAGTACCAAGTTAGCACCACCGCGGCACCATGAAAATAAGACCATGTCACCCATCCAAGTCGCAACCGTGCAATTCGTTGCTTGACTTCAAACAGCGCAGGTCCGACAATGAACGGAGTACGCTGCCTCATCCTCAATTTAAGTTGGAGAGATCGTAACTTTTGAATATACGGGCATTGCTTCATTTCAAGCACACGAAAAAAATTTATAGAAAATGTTTTAATAACGGAGTCTCTTTCGCTGAGGTATTTCCTTACCTTCTATTACATCATTATCTAGTGTATACAGGAATTTAATGAAATATGTAGACGAATTTCAAAGGATAATTCCTTGAATATCTGTAAGAAAAAATATGTTATAAATGCCTGTCCTAAACTATTAGATTACAGACGTATAAAGTTTTAAAATTCTACTTTGTTTTTACGTTTGTCTTAATTTAAAACAATAGTACTCCTATTTGATTTGTAGGATTTGTAGTCAACTTCTGAAGTTGACTCTGGCTGAGTTTAGGAATAAAATTTATGATTCGTTTATAAACTTGTCACCTTTTTGATGATTTTCAATCATGATTTAAATGATAAATCATGATTTGTATATGATTTTATTTGACAAAAACTATATTGTTTTGATTTTTTTTTTTGTAGTCAATCAATACTTTTCATTACATTAACATTACTCAGTAATGTTAAAAGGATTCAGAAGAAATACTCCATACTTTTAACATTACTCAAATTCCTAACATTTACACTACTGAAAGCTAATATATATGCCATCACGACTGTCAATAGGCGTATATGGAGCAACGTGTACCCACACTCAGTAATGATACTGATCTACAGGGGCCTAATTAAAAACTACCAAAAATTACCATCGTATATAAAAATACTGACAAAAATTGTAAGACGGTAAAAATGTTAGTCATTTTTTTATATAAAATAGCACAACAAATCTTGATAAATGATATTAATTTATTTACTTAATATCAACAGCATGATAGCTGTTTTATAGTTTTTTATGGCACATGTAACAAAATTGTCTCATTTTTATTGTTTGAAGTAATCGAAACTTTGATATGGCAAATACACACTTTATGTATATCTACACAACTAATTTTGTGGTAGACTGATTTATGATTACATTTATACGAATGTATTAAGATAGACTCCTCCGACATCCTGAGGTTGACAAACACTCTTTTATTAACATTCATTCACAACTGTATGAAGCATGTAGTTTTTGCCAAAAACTACTTGTGGAAAACTTAAAACAGTAAGAACAGTTCCAATAAAGGAAGCTGCCTTTAATGAAATCGATGAAAAACCTGAAATTGATACATGAAAAATTACAGCTCAATGTTACCCATGTATTGTAATAAATTATATGAGTGGTAAATTTTAAAACAACAATACTTTATCCATATTATATGCAGTGTATTGTTCACTGGTCAAGTTATTTCCTCAGAGAATAGTTTTCTTTTTGGTTTCACAATTAGTAACATTTTAGTTATAATACGCAAAGTATTATTCTTTCTTAAGTAGTTCAGATTACGTAAAAATAGTCAACAAAATACCATACAATATTTGAAAGTCTGTGGAAACAAAAATGGAAAACTTAAAGTTAACAATATTTTTTATTCTGATGAAAACTGATTTGTTATGTGAGAGAATATTTTTTTAAAGATATGTAAAAAAATATTTCATTGATTTTTTTTAATTAATAATTAATATGATTATTTTCAGATAAAATTACATTAACACGTACAGTCGTTCCTGTGATAGTATGTAGTAACAGTTTTCAAAAAAGTTCGGTCTTTGTATGTGAAAGCGTGTATGCGTAAATAACGTAAAGTAAAATTTGGGCTTTAATAATTTTAGAACAAATCTCAAAGTTAAACACCTAATCTCGAATATTTGAATTCACTGCCTATAAAATATTTCGGATTGTAGAAGGCTTCAAATCATTGTAATTGTAATTTTAATTTAAACCAATCCCGTGAACTTGTAAACCAAGCCCGTGAATTAGAGCCTTATTTTAACTTCAAGAAACTTTTTAGATGAATTTGTTGGAACTCTGATTTTCTCCTTATTAAACCTTAAGGCGCATTAATAATGTCTTCCATAAAATGATGTTGATTTAAACTGAAGATGAGGAACTTTCGTCCGATAGTAATCCAGCACAGCAAGTTACAAAGTAATGTCATAGTATATGTCAATACTTATTTATGTTTCTACGTATATTCATTCAAAAATATTTCATTAAATGAAATAAATGTCTTCAAAATTATATATTTATATGTGATATATTTTTAACATAGTCCACACTCCCCGAACTATTTATAACGTACCATTAAGAAAGAATATAATGAGACAGTTTTTTTACATTTTTTTAAAACAGAGGCAATAAAAAATAATTTTTGGTATTAACTATATTTGCATTAAAATATATGAAATATCTTGGTAAAATGTAGTGTACTTACCTACTACAAAAGTAAGTAAGTACACACGTTGAATTAATACAAAAGCAGCATGCAGGACAGTGCACGTTACTATATGATATATAACCTCAAATACTCAATATCGGACTGTCTTATGTCCATGGAATCGCTCTTTATATAATATTTTAATTACTTGATAAAAAAATATATGTTTTCGCTGCCTGATGTAAGTATAACTTAGTATCAGGGAATATAGTATCGTGACGAAAAGCGCGATAATAATTATGATTTGTATAATAATTCTTTGCGTGTGCGTCAGAGGTAACAATCGTATGAATAAATCCATTGACATGTTTGAACAGTGTCGTGCCGAAAACACATTTTAGGATAACAGTTAGTACAATACAAATCCGTCAACCTATGACAGAGTAACGAAAAGTTTCTCCACAAAAATATTCCATGGAAGTGATATTTCCATCAAAATAAATGAAATAAATTCAACAAAAATCAAAATAAATGAAACAAAAATGAAATAAATTTTACAGAAATACTGAGACGCCAATGAATCAAATTATACAATAAAGCTAAGACGTGACTTCATAATTGCATTTTGTTCGGCAAATTATTAACTGTCAATGCCGTACGTAGTTGATTGAAACATATGTCGCTAGATATACGTGCTGGTAATTGTGGCATATTAATAACAATTGCGAGTGGTGTAGCATGTGATCCGTACGTCGGCACTAAATTGATACACGCGCAAAGATCCATTATACAAATTGTAAGTGCGTACTAATAATATTTGTCTTACTAGAATCAACTAGACATTATTGGAATGTTTATACTTTTCTAATACGTTTTCGGGTAAACAAATACAATAATGTGTTTGCTGTTAATGTTAATATACCCATTTTACTCAAATTATGTTTCTCTTTAATAGGCACAACATAAATAGAAAATACTTTTAATGGATATAATTTTCCTAAATTATATTACACTAGCGTAGTGTAATGTGTAAAGTGTTTTTTCGTCAATATGGTATTAAGTATATGATGTATAAATAGATAATACGTAATATCTGTAATATTATTTACCTACTACAAAGACAATACATACAATACAACATTAGCCCATATATGCACGTGAATATTTATAGAAGCAACATGCAAATCAAGTAATCTATGTAATATAGAATTTCAGGCATTCTAATAAAGTAATGTTTTATGATGTATTTCAATTATTTAATATGTACTCATCGTACGAAAAATTTTCATTTTAATAAATAATCATAAGAGGGAGCTGGGAGACAGAAAGTTTTTAAATGAAATTAATGTCAAACAATGTTTGTTATATGTAAAATTATATTTGTGGTCCCAAAAACCACATTTGTGGTATTTGAAATATTTGGTTGTGGTGGTATATTTGTTCGCGAGAATATAGGGTACGACTATGGAAAATAAATAATAACTTTCTGATAAAAGATTACGTATACGTTGAACAAATTAAAGTTAAATAAAAGCGTTTTCCTGTGATAAATAAACTATACTCTCTTTATACTATAAATATATCCCACAATAAAAATGCGTCGGAGAACAGATTTACATTAATTAACGGTGGATGGATAAACCTTAGTGGTTTAAAAACTTATGTATTACAAGAATTTATCCCTTTTTATGGTGTTTGTGAAACAATTACAAATTGATCCGTATTTTTGAAAATAAAAAGGTCAATCACCTATCATGCAACATCTATCGTTTAGAACTCTAGTTTATTTTATAATCTAACAGAAGTATTTATTGTAGCCAACATTCCTTTACCAAAGAACTCCACTTTACATGCCTTCCATGAAAAATACCTTGACCAAGTTCTGATATTACTATAAAATTATGTCGATAAAATTTATGAAACTTACAACTAGAAAGTTACTATTCATACCCATAACAAAAATTTCTTAATAGTTATGAGTTTAACTGAACATGGCAGACAATTCTACTAGTAATAGTAATAGTATAATAATATATTAAAAATATAAACAAATAAATTACTTATTTTTTAACATAGTTTTCATATACATATATTAATGTTTATCAATAATTGATTTATATATATATATATATATATATATATATATATATATATATATATATATATATATATATATATATATATATATATATATATATATATATATATATATATATATATATATATATATATATAAATGACTATACTGGATATACTGTGACATACAATTACTTTTTTTAGAGTATACACAGGAAATACTTATACTTAAAGTTATGTGTTTCAGAATATAGAAATGTAAAAGAATTTCAGTCAACAGGTCAATCCTTGTTTCTAATCACTTTTTCACAAACTTAGCATCGCTATTGTTCTACGTTTGACCCTTTTAACATTTTGTTTTCGGGGTGCAAATATTTGTAAAATTTTTAGTTTCGGTTAAACAAAATCTTCAAATATCTGAAGCATTTTTGCTATCTGATATTTTCCTAAGCAGGCAGTGAAATATTTGAACTCTGTTCATAGAATCATCATAGAAGAAATATCAATGGATTCCGTTGTATTTCATTTCATTTTAGCTTTTTAAAAATATCTTGAACTTCAAAAAATTAAAATCTAATACTACAAGAGCCTTTTCTTATTCATATTCATTTTTTTATTTAAGAAGGGGGATGTATTTGAACATGTAATTTATAGAAATATGTTTGCGAGTTTGATATTGTTTTTCTAAGCTGTGTAAAAGTTATGAGTTTCGCTATTTTCAACAAAGAGCAAAATCGCGAAAAAGTATCATTAAAGTTAAACATAATTAATTTAATGTCATAGAAATTCATGAAAACAAGTCTTAGAAGTGATCTTCTTCGGTTACTCTTTGGTTTTCATTCCAATGCTATTGTAGGTTGAACTTTTTTCCTAGATGACTGTGTCTTGATACTTGTATGTGCCTAAACTGTTTATTAAACAGCAGTATGGAAATGAATTCCTATGTTTATCCTCACGATGAAATTGTAGTTTGTATGTCATCGTATACTATAACAAAAGTAGATATATTTATGTAATTCAGGCGTTGGAAGCAGCTTGTCATTCACATCGAATAATATGTATTTTTTATTTTCAAGGCAATGTCAAGAGGAGATTGAATAATAGATTGGTGCATACATTTTTGCTTTCACTTTACATTACAGGTATAGCGGTGCTTTGAATGACTGGATGGTTTCCCTTTGATTATTCGGCATTTTCCATTTTAGTAAATTGTTTTAGCAATGATTCTGAAATGTTCCATTACAGAATAATTTTCCGCAGAACTCATCAAGTTGGAATTGTAATGTTCTCTGTATCTTAGAAGTATAAATTACTTCATGGTGATAGTATTCGAATATATCTGATCTACATACAGTATTTATAGGATGTGTCCTAATTTCATATTTGTACATATTTCTTTTATATATGTGATCACTTGTTTGTTTTAAATGTTGTATATAGTGACCATAGTTAGTGTGATTACATTTTACACATATTGAACAAATAAATGACGAGTGTCTTTAAAAAAAATCCCTGAATAACTCTATTCTTATTTTTTTAGGGAAAATTGCTAAAATAAGGCAATGTTTGTTTCAGGGTGACACACATGTGTGTCAAATTCATATGCACAACTTAATTCTCTGGCGGGGATGAATATTATACTTCCCTTACTACCCTTCTATGAATACTACCCTTCTACAAATTATTATAAGAGTCCAGTAATACCTCACAGTAAAGGGATTTTAATTATGTTGTAAAAATACGCAATACGCGAGGTCTAAATTGACAAATATGGGCGTTGTAAACATAAAAAACCGAACATGCTTTTTAGATTTCCTTTAAAGGATGCACCCTGAATACCTTATGAAATAAAAGGTCAATAAAAAACTAAAACGCGTTAATTTTCAATGCATTCGACGTGTTATAGTCTCACCACTATCCACCATTCCTTGAAAATCTGAGGTGGAATAATTTACCTTGTAGGGACGATAATTCTCATTGAAATTTAATAGCTTGAACTGTAATTCAACAACGTAAGTTTTTACAATTTATGATTTTTTTAAAATGTTAAAGTATAGAGCATGTAAATCTACGATACGGAAGTCCAATATTCCCTTAAATAAGGATATAAATGTTTTTCTTTCACGATATTGCATTTTCAAGTCCTACTATATAAATGTAATGGTCATTATATAAGGTGTTTAATTTTTTCCGGGTGGGTACCAATTTTTATTTACCAAAAAATAAAGAATATCGATGTTTTTCGAGGTGTTTGGTTTTATAGGCTTTATCGGTTTTCATAACTCACAATAAATCCCATTCCTAGATACTGCTCTTATTGTGTAGTAATATACTAGAACTTCTATTTGGAATAAGGAAGATTTCTCACATTAAGTTTTATAGTATTTGGTATGGCGGTTCTCGCACCCTGTATATGACAGGTCAATTTATAATATATTTCTTAAAAAAGTCAGTATTGTTGAATGTTTTGCCAAAAAATAATTTTACTGAGGATTGGAATAATCAAGAAATAACCAAGAAAGAATGGATATCGAATAATACAGTTGCGGCTCGCGATGAAATGAAACGGGTGTTCTGCACAGGGCTGATCCTAGGGTATTGGCCGCCCGCGTGCAAATTTTAAACGTATCCAAACTACTGGCGCGGTAGGGACCACAAAAAAATTGACCTTGAAAATTTTGAAAATTTTCAAGGTCACGCGTTTTCCTCATACTTCATAATTTTTATGTAAAATCCGTTTATACAAGAATATAGACTTTCACAAGAAAAATTTTTCGTATTTAATACCTTTTTGAAGAACATATTCTTTGGTTAAGAGAAAAGGCTTGTAAGGTGAATTTTCTACTAGAGGGTCTATAACACTTAAAATATTTTCCGAAAGAGTTTCAGCGTCACATTTTGTAGGTTTCAGGTATGTCCAAAAACGTTCAATCGGTTCACCATCGAGAATATGTCTTAAAACTACCACTAACTGAGTTTTTGCAGATATGTACATCAGTTGTTTCATCTGCCATAACTGCCAAAAATGAAGGTTTGTTAATTTCTTTAATTATTTCTTCATGACATACTTTTAATATACAGTCTAAAAGATCATTTTGTATTTATTTAGAGGTTCCCTTAAATACCGAAGCATTTTGTAGATGCTCGGTTAAAGTTACATCAAGCTCAGCAGAAAAATTTATCAAACCACGAAATATCCCCGGGTTTTGAGAGATTTCTGCTTCGTCATGTCCTCGCAGCGCCAGTTCAAAGGCCCCACAAAACTTCATGCAGTGTATAATTTTTGACAAAACGTATCTCTTTTTTGTCACATTATCATTATGCTTTTGCACATTTATCCAATAAGCTGAATCTAGCTGCGCTTTAATATTAGTTGTTCCTAATAAAGCTAATTCCATTGTATTATGTAGATGGCTTTGTAGATGGGATGTCGTGCTTTTTTATTTTTTCAGTTAAGTGCACCAAATTTGTCACCCCTACCTCCGTCCATGCTTTATCATCACCAAAAAATAAACAAGGAAAACAAAATAACGCATTTTTTTGTTGCACCCACAAATCCAATTGTTCTTCGAATAAATGTCTCTATTAAATTGACGTTTATATGCTTTTCCGCGGCTAACACCTGCAGTCTCAATAACAATATCGGACAATGGCCTACCATTGTTTTTTAAATCAATTTTTTCTTCATAAGAGTATTTAAAAATCGTTTCACATGAACTAAATTATAAACTAAATCCATTGTCACTATCACAGTATATAAATATTAATAATTAGTACAATAAATCACTACACAAATTCACAAAACAGTATTTAAAATCTCAAATTAACACGAAATACGAAATAGGTACGATTTACGCCCGCTAACTGTACGAGGAGTAAGAAGGAGTAAACATTCACTGATGTTGCCTTAACTGGAAAAAATACAGCTGACTGACCGTGTAAATTCGCGCATTTACGAGCGCCAAGTGTGGATTGTCGCGGGAGTTGAGGGGGATGACGAGTGTACCGAGCCGTGCTGAGAGCTACCTCGTGTGGCCCAGTTCAATGTACCGCGATGCGCTCGCATAGAGGCCCAGATCATTCATCTGGTCTACTACTCAATAGAGGACGGCGGGCAGAATACGACTTTAACGCAATAATTTGGTTAGCTGCACCAATTAACTAAATTATTTTATTAATAAATTTTAGTAATTATTATGTCGCGAGAATATATAAATATCTAATTTCTTGGCAGTTCTGCAGCTCTGCAGCACCTATACACCAGCCGCCCCTGACTTTCAATATCCCAGCAATCGTGTAAATCATTTTCTGTTGAAAAAATCAACAATAAATCTGCTGTGTTCTAAAATGAAACCCACCATTTAAATTAAAATTAAACCAACTATTATTTCACGAAATTACGATAATAATTGACGACGGCTTATTTCGCAAAAATCATCAAATAAAACTACTGCTGAAAAAAATACTGCTAAACTACAGTTAAAATGAGGATTCAAGTGAAAAAGCTTAAGATGAGTCATCCCGTACCAAATTTTCAATAAGAGATGGGTGAGGACGACAGGGGGAGTCCCACAGTATGTGGAAAGTACTAGAAATGGAATTTTATTGCCGCTTTATTTTCCGAGATTTATATTAAAATTTAATTAAGAAAATTTTAACCTTTTAAAATTCACTTTTTAACTGGTATTTAAATTATTTATAAATTCAGAATTAGTGAATCGAAACTCCATTTACTGACCATTTTTTTCAAAGAAGATAAAAACACCTACTGTATGCGATATCACTAGACTCCTATTACATATAATAATGTATAGCACCCTATCAGGGAGGCGAAGATGTGCATCTCAATTTTCCATAGTTACGTGTTCGTCCTGAAATGGTCCCTCCTAATGGGTTTCAGAAATTTATCTTCAAGAGGACAATAACCCAGTTAATAAGGCTGGGTTATTTTTAATAATTTACATGTGCACATCATGTGTCGAAATATATTGGCATGTAGCCAGGAGAATAGCTGTTTTGGCTTAATTTATTTAGTCCTTATTATATAAGGCATTTGCAGATGGTGTGGAGATATCTCCCCACTTCAGTAGTTTTTAAAAATTACCATCTGCTAAGTAAAACTGCATTGTATCGAAATATATTTTTGAACGTTGGATAATATATTGTATCTATTAAAGTAAGTTCTATAGTTATCTACTAAAATATAATAATGCTCAAAAATAGTACAACTGCATAATTAATAAACAAAAACATCAAAACTATATTATTATAGTGCAGTCATTGATTTACTTTTAGTAAAACCATTCTTAAATAAAGGCATTTCAACTCAGTTTGAAATAAATAACAGCAAATTGATTAAATTATTCCCTCTCTTGACACTTAGATGAAATATTGTCAAATATAATATTTCCATTATCGGCCCATTATTCCCCGACCCACTGAGCGAAATGAATTTCTGATAAATACAGTATCGACTAACGGAAAAATATTATCTTTTCTTGAATCTTGATTTTCGATTCCCTTTTACATGCTCCTTCATTTACTGCAGAATATTAAATGAATCTGGGAGAAAAGGGACGATGACCTGTCGACCCGGACTATGGAGAGAGAAAGTCCCCAAATCCATTACATAACACCTACTGAGTTATTTTTCCCTTTCCTTTGATATTCAGACATTCTTCACGGAATAGCGTGATACATATTTTATCAATAATTCCTGTTTGTTAAAAATATCTCAGTTAATAAGGATTATAATGTGTATATTCTACAGATACTATACACTGTGATACATAAATAAGTTAATTATGTATCTACGTTACTCACAATCACAATTTTTTAATTAAAATCTAAAATACTTAAATTCTTTATTTTAAAATTAAATTATTCAGGTATACTTTTAAACTTCCCTTTTTAATCCTCGCTGGAGTGATAGTTATACATTGACAGGTTGCTTATTTTTATTATAATGAACAAAATTATAATTAAAGTTTTACCAAATGTTAATTACATAGTCGGAATCAAATGTTGAATTTGATGGACCCATTATCTCTTGACAACAATAAGGATCTTGCGAAAATTCTTCTAAAATAATATAACGCTTTACCATTATCCAGAAATATTTTCCTTAATTCATGGACTACCAAATTGTATAAAATGTTAGGCAAGGTTCCCTTGCGACATTAAAAAAGTGTGACTCAAATAATTTAATAAAGGATAGTTTTATTTCACCGCATAGAAATAAATAGTGACATGTACGACGTGTACCGACGCTCGACGTCCAGTCTACCTATTTACAGACTATTTATTGAGATAATAGTCACTACTACTCTTACTATGCCATAATAATGTGGAGGAGCACCATCCTGTTGAGAAGTTATTTCTTAGTCTCTTAGGACTTTCTTAGAATCTTCAAAATCAGTAGCTCAGTAGCATTCTGCAACATGTCTAAATACACCTCTCAGTTTAAAAACACAGATCCAATTATGTGACTAACCAAGAATCCTACCCTCACTTTGATTTTTTCTGGAACATGTGAATGGCTCTGACGAAAGATATGAGGATTCGTATCACTCTAGTACCTTACATTCTAAGTATTGAATTAACCTTTTAGGAAAGTCGTAGATTCATCGGTAAACTGTTTTCGAATATTCAGTTCTTTTTCTAATATAATTTCACAAAATTGAAGTCTGCGACGGAAATCGATCATCTTCTGTGAGCTGGTGAACCATTTATATTTTTAGGGGTGATATTTTCGTTTAAAGCCCTTTTCACGGATTTTGTAGACAGCTGCAGTTTGAGATGTAGATTGTGTGGAATTTCAACAATATTTATTTGTTAGTTTGTTGATTTTTTACAGTTCAGCTAGATATCCAGTTCTTTTTTCATCCTGAATACTACATGCACTTTTGCCTTATCTCTGTCTTGAGTATGCTCTAGAGGCAAGGTGGTCGAGATATCTTGCATTAAAAACTTTTTTTTTTTTCGGTCTCGCCAATAATTAGAACCGCAATAACGATTTCTTTGAAGAATTTTCCATTCATTTAACGCGAAGTTTGCTAAATTGTTAAATCCTTAGCAGGATTTAACAATTTTAATTGTATATTATTAGAATGTATTGAGAGTTAAGATGTTAAAATAAAATGAAGAATTTTATTTATTATAATAATTAATTATTCCTGGGGAGCAGTGCTACTCATGCATGGTATTTGTGCCTGTGGCTGAGGTACGGTATTCTAGTTTGCTAAATATGAATAAAATATCAAATAATTTACCGAATGGACTCTATTTTATGAGACAAGGACGTCCATAACAAACACAAATGAATAGAAATTGATTACATTAAACTTTTTAAATAGGATCTTCTACACTGTTTTTGGACAAGATAATTCCTTTGTATGATCCAGCAATAGTTTGCTATCATATGGCAGTCCCATCGCCCTTGGTACTTTTCTTACATTGTCCTGATATCCTCGTGGAACCTCTCCCCTTGTATTTCACTATAAGTGCCGAAGCTGTCAAGGAATCTATTCAAATGGCTATGTAAATAATGTGATTTTATACTCATGCTAGCTAGCCCTTAGAATTTTAAACTTGTGAAGACTTGTGACGACTATTTACAGTACAAAGCTTAGCCACGCTTCTGATTCGATCTGAGTCATGTGGTTTGTAAAATTGAGATAACAAAGAATAATTGATTCAGAAAATATTAAAAAATTATAAAATAGCGTTTACGATTTTCTTGTATATTTTTGCCGTGAACAGTCCCTCTGCAGACTACAGCAGTAATCGGCCATCATATGAAGATCCCATCTTCCTTGTAATCTCGTATGTACGCTAGAAGAAAATTTGTCCAAGTGACTACGCAAAAAATATAAATTGATACTCATATTGTCTCCCAATATTTCAATATATTTTAGCATCTTATATACTAGTTCATTAATTAATACTTTAATTGGTAATTATTTGCCTTGTGATTGCTCTAAAATTTTGAATTATAAACACATAAACCATGCATCAGATTTTACAATGGTCATATATCTATTAAAATTTGGAACATTTACCAGTTCTCGAATTTGTGGACCGCCACAGATTCCTGCTTTTAATTTTTCCATGATCAGTGCTGGAAATGCTAGGAAAATGTATTTAAAACAATCACCTGACTTGTCCAGTACTATTACAGACTATTTCATTAAACCCAGTTTGATGTGAAGAGGTGATAGTATTATTTTTTCTCTATTTCACTTATATTTAAAGAAATTTCTGCTCGGCAATTGCTTCTACAGTATTGACGAATTGACGAATGCAATGTATGTTTGACTTAATGTTTATATTTTTGACCACTCTTGTTTGTGATTATTTATATTTACTTTATGGTTTTTATATATTGTGACTACAGATGTACGTATGTATTACGATTGTCAATAAATTTTTCTATTCTATTCTGTTAATGGCTTGTGGACAACGTTGACTTTTCCATCGGTCATAGCGTCTCTCAAAGGCCAAACAGCTTGCTGCCAATGCTTTTCTTTTACACGACTATTCCTTCATCATCATGAGGTCATCAGTCCTAAGACTGGTTGGACGCTAACCTCCAGCTTCTCCTATCTTGTGCTAACCTACGCATTTCGCTAATTGTGCTACAACCTACATCCCTTACTATTTGCGAGCAGTAGTCTAATCTAGGCCTACCTCTGCCTTTCTTCATTCCTATTTCTGCCTCCAAAATATCGCGGACTATTTCCCCATGTCTCAGCAAGTGGCCTACCATTCTATTTCTTCTCTTCTTTATGTTTTTCCATATACTTCTTTTCTCGCCGACTTTCTCCAATACTT
Organism: Rosalia funebris; assembly: GCA_037954035.1. Lineage (NCBI taxonomy): Eukaryota > Metazoa > Arthropoda > Insecta > Coleoptera > Cerambycidae > Rosalia > Rosalia funebris. The sequence continues at coordinate 6,297,068 of JAZFAV010000009.1, forward strand.
CTTCGTTTCTAACCCTATCAGTCCATGGTATTTTCATCATTCCTCGGTAACACCACATCTCAAAAGCTTCTAATTTCTTCCTACTTGCTTCCCCTACCGTCCAGGTTTCGCAACCGTATAGTGCCGTGCTCCATACATACGTTTTCAAAAATCTCTTCCTTGTTTCTAAGTTTATTACCCCCGAGCATAAAAGTGCTTTCTTTTTATTAAAAGCTACTCGACCCTGCGCTATTCTTTGTTTTGTGTCTTTATAGCTTCTTCCATCCCAATTTATTTTACTTCCTAAATAAGTGAAGTCTTTAACTTCCTTTAATCTTTCATTATTAATTTGTACTTTCGTTTTTGCTCTGCTCTCGCGCCCTCTGCACACTAACACTTTAGTTTTGTTTTTATTCACCCTCATTCCGTATTCCTCTGTCAACACTGCCTCCATTTCGTTCAATGCTGATTCTAATTCCTCCTTACTAGATGCTAATACTGCTATATCATCCGCGAATCTCAGCATTTTCAGTTTCTGTCCCTGTACTTTAATCCCGAAATCCACTCTGTCTTTTACCACATTAATCGCTTCTTCGATGTACAGATTAAAAATTAGCGGTGATAGCGTACATCCTTGTCTTTACTCCTTTCCTAATACCTTCTTCCCTTTTTTCCCCTTCTACTTCTATAACAGCAGTTTGCTCTTTGTATAGATTGTGTACTACTCTTCTATCTCTATACTTCATTCCCGCGCTCTTTAGTATCTCGAACATTTTTTCCCATCTTACGTTATCAAAAGCTTTTTCTAAATCTACAAATCCTATATAAGCGTTCTTTCCTTTTTCTATTGTTTTCTCTAACATTACTCTTAGCGCTAGAATAGCTTCGCGAGTTCCCCTATTTCGCCTAAACCCGAATTGGTCTTCTCCTAATATTTCCTCCGCTCTATTTTCCATCCTCTTCTGCACTATTCTAGTTAAGATTTTTGACGCATGGGAGGTTAGGCTAATCGTTCTCGCATTTGTCGGCTCCTTTCTTTTTCGATATAGTAACGATAATGTTCCTCTTATAATCCTCCGGCATCTCGCCCGTTTCGTATATGTATTTTACCAGTTCAAACATCCTATTTACTACTTTCTGTCCCGCACATTTCAAAATTTCCGCCTGTATTTTATCTACACCCGGCGCTCTATTGTTTTTTAGCCTCCTTAGTGCTATTTCAAATTCTTCCTCTAATATCTCTCCTAATTCCTGACCCTCGTATAAATTTCCTAAGTACTGCTTCCATCTATCCGCTTTCTCCTCTCTTCCAATCAATATGTCCCCCGATTGACTCTTTACGTTTCTACTTATTGTTTCTATATCCCTGAAGTTCCTCTTAATCATTTTGTAAGCCTCATCGGTCTTACCTACTTGCAGCTTATCCTCTAGTTCTTTGCATTTATCCTCTATCCATTGTTCTTTCGTTTTTCTACATTTTCTAATGATTTCCCACTTTATTGCCTTATAAGCTGTCAGTCCTTCCTCGTCTTTTCTGTTTTTGTAGCCTCGTTTCTTTTGATATTCCTTAAAAACTATTCCTTAACTATTCCTTAAAAAGTAATAAATATATATTCGGTATATCCACTTTTCTGTTCAAGAAGTATGGTGCCCACATTTAAGCCGACACCAACAAATCCCTGATGCTGAGAATAAGCATTTCTGTTTTTAATTGCAACTTAATATTTTTATATTGTTCTGTAAGTTTTGTTGAATGACCGATTGTAATTGGCGCAATATTATTTCCATTGTACAGTAATACACATTTCGAGCCCTTTTTAGAACTATCCACGAGCCGCCAATCATCAAATTTAAATTTTAATCAAACATTTAAATTCTAGGAGTCTCCATTATCTTAACAAACGTAGTTAGTTTAGCTAAAATGAAGATATAATGTGAAATTGGTGTTCTTGAGTACTCAGGACCCGATCTTAAATTTGTGGCAACATAAAATTTAAGATCGGTTTTTTAAAAAGTTGTGTTCCCCAGTGTTAATTAGTTGTCACATATTAGCCGTTCAATTAAACCATTTTCGCAGTTCAAAAGTTTTCATGTTCAAACATTATATAACATATATCATTTTCGTTTCGCTTTGTTGTTCAAATAAATAGGAATTATTCCATTTATATTTTATTTACACTCCTATTTCTACCCGCGTATAGATTTCTTCTGTGTACAATCTCGATGCAGGAAGCAGTTTTATTTAATTTTCATGAGGAAACGTGTTCCATTTTAAAATTCTCAAGACGGGAGCAATCACCGACGGAAATGTTCACCTTAAACATTGTTTTACGGTGTTAATATTTGCTTTTATTGTCCATCGGTATAGCGCTGAAGTAAGGAAAAACTGATCCACGTTTTTTTATGTAGTACTTAAAGTATTATTGAATTCATCTCAGTCCTACAATATTTAAATACCATTGTAATGATGCTATATATATATATATATATATATATATATATATATATATATATATATATATATATATATATATATATATATATATAAGAAAGAGAAATCGTTTGTTATATTTATATATATATTGTATTGTTAATATTAAACAGTTATGTATTTAAATTATATTTAAATTTATTATTCATTTACAAACATCGTTTTCTAGAATATAAAATAGTATCTAGAATGCCTACAAAACTTGCTTACCTGCTTACTTAGATGAAACAAAAGCACTTCATCACTATCATTCTTGATCCGTTATATTCTATAGATTTATATTTGTTCTTTCAATTTTTGCTATACAATTAGAACATACAAACGCAAAGCGGCTACACAAGAAAGGTGTGAAATTGATTCCATTTTGAACGGAATACTACGTTTTCGTCTTTGAGAACGACTCTCATTTCGCTGGTGTTTACAAGGTCTGTGTTTTAAAGTTTTAATACCAGTAACGTTCCAGATATTGTTGTAAAACTAAATTAAGTCGATAGATCTGCAGTCACAATAGTAAAATCAAGAGATGTTATGAAATTGTTACGTTTATTACATCAGTTTTGCAGAATTAAGATATGCGAGTGGGAAAATAATTGTACTAAAAATTATAAAATGTGAGATTACAGTAACGCCGGATGAAAGGATAGTTCCCCTAATATTGAATACACCACCATCTACAATAACAATGACATTTACAGAAATAGGAGAGATCATACTGTTGGAGGTTACAGTAAACAGCTGATAATTTCTAAAATTGTTTTAAAAAGTTCGGAACAATAAACTAGTTTATTGTTCGGAATAATAATCGGAACAATAAACTAGTTTTATATCAGTTTTAATTATCTCTTAATCATTACCGCCCATTAAATCATGGTTTGATAGTTTTAAGTATTAAAGTGAAACTTAATTTCACAATAACACATCATATTTTTTACTAAATCATACAAAACAACTAGACTTAATTCTGGCACTTTTAATTATACTGTAATTTTTGCCTATCAGTCTGATCTATTATAATTATTTCATACCATTTTCTAGCGATGCAGATAACTAAGCCATAGCAATGAACCAATCCTAATTGTTTTGTTGCGTCCGACTTTTCGCTTGTCGTTACTTTTTGATTATTTATAACTTTGTTAAAATGGGATATTAAGCGATCAAAATCTATAATCTCTTAGTTGGATAGCTTATATAGATTTAGCATGTTTAAATTTCTTCGAAAAGTATACAGTTTTTGAAATGAACAGTTTGCCTTAAGGTCCATTTTCACGACATCTCTGTATACTTCCCTTAAGTTATTATTCTGATTTCTTATCATTCAACTACCTAGTTTCAGTCTTAGTAATTCATTATACATTATATTTATTATTATTTAATTAGATTAGGTTAGGTTTAGTTTTCTGGGAAGCATCGTGAATCTCTGCAATACTCAGGCTCGCTTAAGTCCAAAAAAAAAACCCAAATTCGTGGTGCCTGCGCTATGCACTGGCATAGCACATGTTTAGATATCTCTACCTCTCCCCTACACCATCTGCATTCCTTGTTGTCACTCAAGCTAATCTTGCTAAGATGGTAGTTAAGATAACAGTGGCCTGCTAACAACTTCGTGAGTTCAACGGTACTCTCCGTATTACCACTCAGGAGCTTTCCCGTCCAGTCGCTGCTAGGGATCAAGCCCACCAGCAGCTTACCCTGCTTGTAACCCTGGGATTCATTACACTTAACCAGGCAGCCTTATTATAATATATTACTTTATAATTTTGTAAAATATTAATAAACCAATAGTACAAAAAATAACATTGAATACATTTGGATTGAATATAATTTTATCAAGAGATTACTCTGAGAAGAAACTTACAGTAGAATTTTATTGGAACTCTAGCTCTTCATAATAATTTTTTCTTTGATTCATATTTGTTACCTATTCAGATGTGAACCTCAAGACGAATACCTTAGTAATGCTAAATACTCACTCCTGTAAAACTTCCGTCAGAACCCTTCCTAACAAAAGTATCATCTCTCTCATCACCCACTATTTACGTGTGTCCTGGTACTTCCAGTACTTACCCAGATCTAGGAGATATCATATCCGTTTTGATTCAAATTAATATGATAACAATGTATTAAAGGTTAATCATATTATAAGGCGATATGCGTATAAATATATTTATATCTTAATTAATTAACTATAAGTAAATATATACCATGTTTATTTGTATATTCCTTTGAACGTTCTCTTTGACTCAGACAATCAAACTGAGCGTTTTTATCCCGTGGTGTAGTACCCCAGTGACATGAAGCTTGCCTTGAATTTTTGCTGTTCCTTTGTCTGCTATTGCCTGTTCCTTTAATTCTATTTTAAATCGTTTTAATTCGTTAATATATCACAAATCTAAATATATATAAAATTTGTATCTATTTTAAATCCGTTAATATATCACAAGAGGCTCTTTTTTACACTAAGTTCTTACTGTTTGTTTCACACCTCATTATTTATATGTACAAACAATGGTTTGTGAAAGACAATTTGGTTGGCACACCAGGGCGTGAGCATGAAGTATGAGCATGCCAGTTCCCATTTATTAAATGATATGCTCGTATTCTAGCTTCCATGTGATAATTATATCTAAAAAATTTAAGCTTATGTGGATTTCCCAGATTGCTATCGATGTCGAATGAATTGCTCCAATTGCTGACGTTTTGCATACTTCTGTTCTGTTCTTGGCGATCAAGTCAGAAAGCAGTAGGTTATTAGGACCTTAACTACAACATTATATAAAGAATACAACAGTAGACTAAATCTCTATGTTTTGAATTGTTAGTTGCTTTAACAAATGTTAGGTGCATGTTAATTTACTTTCCAGGCTAATGCCCATATGTTTAACTTGACTTAATGTACAATTATTCTATAGTAAAAGTAGGCAGTTTTAATCATTTCAAATTTATTTATTAGTGAAAGATAGTGCAATTTTACAGGATTTACGTTATTCTTTATGCATCATTTATTAAACATAGTTAGAACTTTCTACATTAAATGTGATATCGTACTGGCGTATTTCCCCCTAATAAGTATGACTACGTAATAATTGACATAACCCTGGATATCATAATCATAAGAATTTAGTGTTTGTTACAACTGGTAGTTTTACAATAATGAATATAAAATCTCCCTAGAGACACTTCCTACTTGTTGACACTTGAACATTTAACAATCATCGTTATATATCTTGCAATACATATGTCAACCACGTATAACATGTCATTGCTATATAACATGATTGATTGCTTGCAGATATATTCATAGATTCTATAAATACATCTGCAAGCATGATTTCTTTACACTACATGATTTCTCGAAGTATTACACATGTTGATGATAATGCAAATGTTTGCCTTTAGAATGACTTCCTTCCTTTCTATTTCAGTTTTGTTTTGGTTGCTAGTATAAATGAAAAACTATTTACAACATAAACGGGAGTCCAGATTTCCCTAAACACCAAAAAATTAGATGTCGATCGACGCGCGTTTTACCACCGAAGATGACATAATAAGAAAATGATTCAATTTTAGTCATCTCCTGATGTGTTCTAATATGACCTGATGGGTACGATCTTTCGGAGTTTGTGGAAAACTGGTCTCCTCCCGACAGTTTAAAGTATTTCTCTACAAATATTTAGAACATTCCTAGTCTAGGTATTTACTCTTTCTTTATTAGTTTTATTACGTTTAGGTGACTATGTATTTTGTTAACTCGTTGTCAATTTGCAATATTAGGCATATAAACATAATCAATTGCTCCGGAGCATTTAGTTGAGTAAAATTTATGGTAAAAGGCATGGAAACTCATGGGTAATTCAGAAAACTAATGATCTAATAGATGTTTAAATCGATTTGATTCATTATTTGGATATTACATTATCTGACAGTGGATATATTGAATTTAATTTATATGTAAAGAGAATTTAACAGTATCGACAAAAATTAAGAAGAGTACATGTAAGACTGTAAATAACACTATACATATAACCAATCCCTTAGCGAATTATCAGTCGAGGATCAGACTTAAGCGGCAGTCTTAATCAAGGAATCGACGCCTCTCATTGACCCCGTTGCTACTGATACGTTTTATTATTGTTTATAGATATAAAACGGAAGTATAACATTACATATATGTGATATTTATAACGGAATAGATAATTATTGAATTATAGACTATACATTTTCCCACGTAAGTACAGAAAATTATGCAAATATTTCATATTTCATGTACATAAAGTTGTCTTCCATTAAAATAGCTCGTATTTAGCACTGTTCTCGCAGATGCTCACTATAATTTGTTTATAACGGCACATACTGGTAAGATACCTTTAAAACTCATTATTACTCTATAACTGAGATGTTCATTACTCAGGTAATTAAAAACAAAATTACAGTTTTATACTACCTCGTAACGTATTTATTAAAAAATGTGCATGAAATGGTGTATTAAGTCCTTCCTTAAATGAATTTATGCTTCCTTGCCGTCAAATGTAGAGCAAGAGTCAATTATAAAATGGCTCAAATTATTTTTAGTATCAAGTAACTTCTCTTAGATTTCGCTGCCTACTCATGGTTTTGAATAAAATTGTTACAAAATACTAGTTTAGTAAGCAACATTACAGAATGAGCATCTGGATAAATGTGATTATGTTTTGTATTCGTATAGCCGTTTACTAACTGTTAAGTATTAGTATATATAGTTTATTCATCGCTATTTGCCAAATAAAAAGTCCCAAACGGCTCTTATCTCATATCCTGGATTGCTTTTATAGCCAGGCTCAGGTAGACTGTTCCGCTTATCGGCAAGATAAGAGAGTTTTTTATTTGGCAAATAGCGATGAAATAAATAGTACCCAATCTAGGTCATGAATTCATGAATTGACCTATGTATATGAAATGAAGTGCAGCTATATCTTATATTATATATATATATATATATATATATATATATATATATATATATATATATATATATACATATATATATATATATATATATATATATATATATATATATATATATAAATAATAATATCATAGGTAGTAGCACGAAAGAGTATCTCTTTCAACAACAGATATAGAAGGCAAGTACCACATTATTGATTTCGTCCACTAGGCTGGATACAAGCCCTCCTTTTATATCTTACTTATTAATGTATAAAGCTGCACATCATGTATGCTGATCTAGTGGTCTCCACTGCAGCCGACAGCAGGTGTCCTGTTCCTTATGGCAGTGTAAATACTTGTACTTCTATCTCGTCTATGTAGCTTTCGTATAGCAGAAAACGTCGAAATTCGTATGTAAACAATTCTACGTGCAACCAAAAAAAGTGTCAACTGTTATTGCATATTTATTAGCCAATGTAGATTATAAAAATGTACTAGGAAACCAATCGTAGAGTAACAGAGCTAAGTGGTCTAAGTGCCAAAACACTTTTTCCCGTTTTTTATACCAAAATGTTCTATAAACGAAGGCCAATGCAGTGATAAATTATCTATCCAACAGAAGTAGTTCCAACAGAAGCCAATTTTCTTTGTGTAACTGTATTAGTCTATTCCAGGCTAGTTGACCTAAGTGCCACGCATTAGATAGAGACTTCGCATTAATAGAGACACGGACTAAATGCTCAAAACTTCAGGTAGTGGCTGATGTGAAGAAAATAATCAAGGAAGCTTGTCCCTCAACGCCCTTTAAAGTACTAGACATTAGTCAAAAACTATTCTTTGATTTCGATAAAGCTTCAAACTAATACATCGATACGTCCAAGTTACATATAACTCAAGCTTCTTAGTTAAGAATAACAAAATAAAAATCCTGCCGTAGTTTACCAGAAGAAAGGCTTCAGTGACTTAGTACATTTTGAGATGCGTCGAGTACTAAGAAAAAACGTAAATCTGTAGTATCTTAGGTTTAATACTCTCACTGCATTCCCCAAGAAAATACCTCTTAGTGTCAACAAGAAAAGCACATGCTCGCTTTCATAGACGAGAAGAACAAGAAATTTTCTTGTATTAAATGTATATCCTAAATGTTCTTTCAGAAAAGACGTTCTGAGTATCTGAGAATAAAAAAACATGTAGAAATAGATCATATCCCAGCACCACAATCCGATACTTAGATCATTTCCAAACATTTTTCACATTTTAGACTACACAGCATTTTTTCCTCAACTTTTTTTTTGTTAGCATTTCTAATTTGATGTGTTTTTTAGAATAAACTTTAATGAAAATTGTATACGGTAACGGCCATCCCATGTTGAACATCGATCCTCGTCCGATCATCGATGTCAAGCAACCTCGGGCGCAGTTAGCACTTGGATGGGTTACCGATTGAAAACACCGCGGCCGTTTCAGCCTGTAGTGCTGCTGGGTGGATTGAGTAGCCCAGTAGTACTGTTGCCTGTCCCAAGCCCGGAATAAGTATAAGAGGAGGGTTAGGGGGCCAAGTTAGCTGCCTACCCTCTGTAAAAACAGATCCAGCTCATAGTACCGATGATATTCATCGAAGAGGAACAGGTCATAGACCTACTTTAGAAGAAGGAAGAAGGTGAAGAAGAGAATTGTATATTCTGTGCAGTTTTTCTTTATTTCCCGAAAATTTGATTTTTGGAACTTAGATCACTTAGCTCTGCCACTCTATGTTATTCAGCATCTGATCTAAATAATTCTCAAAATAAACGTCAATCATTGCCTGCCATGTAACACGTAGGTATGTAAGCTCTATATAACATGTTTCCTATTATCATTTCTTTATTAGTATTATTATTTTATTTTATTAGTATTATTATTTCTTAGTGCTGGCATGATAATTCTGATTTCTACGGGGTTTTCCCCTAAAATGTGTGTCCTAATTTAATAGATATTCATGTATATTTCATGCGTTCCATCTTGCGGTACAAATGATTCGAAAATATTATTCAGATGTAAATGTATTAATAATCCACACCAAAACGATTTTTCTCAAATCTTCCAAACGCACTCAGAAATGCCGGGCATAACGAAATCGAAAGAAGCGCACTGGAAATAAATAAACCTCCACAGACAATGGTTACACGATGGAAGACATGCCTAGAGGCGGCATATTAGCAACAAATTACAAGATACTTCACCAGACGTTGCTCGCGGAAACGACTTCAGAGACATACACATGCTGTAGATGTTCATCCGGAAAAGGCCCAATTAGTAATGTAAACTGAATAATATTAAATTTTATGTAAGTTATTGTTCAGGCTATGGGCGAGCGTTGCATATCATTACAGCGCTTCATGTGGGGGCATGAATATTTTTACTGCAACTAACGTTTCGTTTATCAAATCCACAAATCTTAGCTATTATAAAATAATAATATTCATAAAATTTCATTATGAAACTTTATCATAAAATTTCTATTAGATTGTAAACGATGTATGATAATTCACCGAGATAACTGGCTTTTAATTTCTAAACAGTTTTAACGTAACGATGCGATGATAACGCTGAAATGAGGTAAGTAGTCGACGAATCATAGCGGAGAGGAATCATAGTTTCATGGCCGTACGGCCGTAGTTCATCTTGATTTATCGATCGAGATGTATGTACGTTCTCCGCTGTGTTAGTTGACGTTTCAATTTAAGAATAAACTGTGTCGCACGTGTGAAAGCCCAGGAAACTTTTATATGTTCACCAAGTGAAAACGTTTATTTGCGATAAACCCTTAATGTCCTGGCCCAAATTCTACTGTACACGTTACATGAAATTTGTGCAATATGAACATAGAAAATAGAGCGTACAAAAATATCGGATACTAGTTCCTGCAATAAAAAGATCGCCAACTTCAAATCACATATTCAAAAAATGAGAAACGAGTGTAGTGACATTTGGGACCGTATGGACAGATTTGTGTTAGAAAATCAACCACCAAGTAAAAGAATGCGTTTGAATTTAATTCCTGAAGAAGATAAGGAAAGCACCTACGCACGATTGTTTTATGAAATTTTGGACGTTATTACTTTGAATATTAGTGAACAGTTTAGTGAAATTTCTAAACTGAAATTCTTAGATCTAGATTCCACACAATTTACTTCATTCGTGAAAGGTTTTCCTGATGAACTTCTTTCTTCTTTAATAGATACATCTGGAACATTCTTTAACACAAATCGTTTAAACAGTGAACTTTCAGTGATTTATAGTGATCCCGATATCAAAAAGAACACTGTGCTTGAGCTTCGCCAATATATTGTGTCCCTTCAATTATCTTCTATTTTCCCGGAGTCGTCAAAATTGTGTCGATTAATTTTTACTATTCCTGCCACAAGCAGTTCTGCGGAAAGATGATTTTCATGTTTAAAGAGAATAAAAACTTATCTGAAAAATTCTCAGAAGCAAGAAAGACTGTCAGCTTTAGCATTAATATATATTGAAAGTACCTTGTTAGAAGATATGAGATCGTCTCCAATATTTGAAGAAACAGTGATAGACGTTTTCGCTGGACAAGCGGAAACCGAAGAATTGATCTTCATTTTAAAAATTTGAATATATACCTCGGCATAATCATTTTACGTTAGTGTCTTTCTTTTATTTTTACCATTTTGTGATCTGATTATACCTCTTTCCCTTATAAAATGTTTATCACATCCCTAGATTATTTTCTCACGCTACGCCCCTGCCATTAACGATGCTTGTTTACAGTTGACGCAAAAAATGCAAACATATAAAGGGTTATCTAATAAAAAAAAAAAAACCGCCGTTATACCTATCTAGAAAAATGGGATAACAGCTAGAAATCAACACCACTGACTGATATAAAATAACTGCAGAAACTTTAGTAAAGGGTATTTTATTTTAACTTAAGAATAACATAGAATAGTTTAAATGGACATCAGATGTTCCTGCATACTTGACCAACCCTGTACATTTAAATGTTGTTAATATATTAAATTTTGTTATTTAATTCCCAATTCGCGAATATTCCATAGAATGAATGACAATACGCCCCTTGCAATAAAAGGACATTTTGCCGCTAAAGTCGGATTGATAATGATATCATAAATTATTAATGAATTTCTACCATTATCCAGAAATAGTCGATAGGCAATAATAAAACGACGGTGGGCTGGCTGTAATGTGTAACCAAAACTTTGGCGAACTCATCAATATTTAGGAGCTGGATATTCGTCTCTCTGTTTTCACTCCGCTCTAAGTTTATGGGCTCATAACTTAGGAAATCTCGACTCAAACTCTGATTCCCCGGACAATGCGCCTCCTCGCTCCCTGCTCGTGATAGATTGGCTCTAGTAATTACAATAGACCACTATTTTATCAAACTTGCATATATTTTAAGCTCAAGTCGTTACGGTTCTCTACGCGATTTATTCTTTTTGCAGCGAAAGAGACACAGCCATCGAAATTCTGAAGTTGGAATTTAAACTACACAAGTTTCCGGCACTAATATATTTGAAGGGTAACTGGAGTCAGTTGCGGATTAGATTGTGCCGAGGTAGTTGATTTATTATTATACTTAGTTGATTTGTGTACCCTGTCCGGGTGCGCTTCGTTTCGCGAGATTATACTATTTATATACATTTAATTATTTTACTAAATTAAATTCGGCTTACGGTTGACGCTACTTTATTGCCTCCCATAAAACTAATAAGCTTCCAGTGCCTCACAGGGGAAATTTTCACTTTAGATAGGTGCAGTCTGTCTCGTTGGAATACACAATTTTTGCTCGCTTTTCCCAATCATTTATGAAAAGCTGAATATGGCCACGCTTCTTATATCTTAGCCCAGTCCTCCAGTGTTGATCTATCGCTTGCTTTTGTTTATATTGTCTAAAGTTTCGCCCAAGAAATTAGAGGTCGTATGTTTTAATTACAGTTTACGTTTATTTCTAGAAGAATAAATTAACATTCTTGGTTAACCATCTCTCTAAAATATTGTGACATTTGGGATTATCTACAAGGAAATTCCATGATGTTATAAGTTTAGTTTCCTGCTGAGGCACCATTGAACTGTTGAAGGCTGTTGTTTACTCATTAAGTAACATTATTACGAGTATAAGCAGGGGTTTAAACGTTTCCAGATATCTGCTTGAAATGGTATTAATTTGAGTGATTGTAATATCTGTTCCACTCTCAAATGTAATAATTCTCTTTTGCCCAATCCCAACCCCTTCCTTTTAGGTACAGGTAAGATAATTATTTATAATAGGGCAAGGTATTCTACGATCAACTTTCAATAAAGAAAAGTCGTACTGACAATAAAAGTGCTGTAAGATTATTTCCAAAGAAACTGCCAATTTTATAAAACACCAGAACAAGTTTATATAAGACTGTAGGTACAGGTGAAACAATTGTTGGTGATAATAATTAAAAGAGATAAACATTAAATTAAGAACTAAGTAATAGTCGAACTAATTTCTTATTAATGATTCACATTAGCTACAGTAGCAGAAGTTTTGTAGTATCTGGAGACAGAGAAATTTTTCATTTTTTCTAATGTATGAAAATTTGTGAACAGTTATTCTGATATATGAAAACTATTTCAAATTATTGTATTTTAAAAATTATAATAGATAAGTGGAGTGAAGTCATTAAATCCATTATTTTCATCAATCAAAATATGGAAGTTTTACATAGTTATTTTTCACAAATAATAATGTTAAAATCAATAATTATAACGCTTGCTAGTATGTTAAACATACTTAATTAATTAAACTGAGTATGGTTAAACGGTCAAGCAAACAATTTAAGATACTCAGCTAAAGATATTATTTAATTTATTATGGAATTAGTATTCTTTAAAATTAATATTAGTTGTTACTGACCTTTTATATACATATTACAATGCTGGTTAATTAAGCTTGGAAAATATATCTACTATGATTTCTAAATATAGTATGAAATATTAGGAATGCGGAATGTATGTTTTCAAGACTGTCTTTTAATATCGTGACTACCCCCAGGTCTTGCCACTGTTGGTCAACTTGTCTCAATATTTCGCTGATCATGCTGTTAGCTTCTTCAGAACATTTCCAACAACTGTTGTTGTCGTTCTGTATCACGTTCTGCTTCACTTGAATTTTCATAATTTCGTTGAATTCCCCTGATAGCTCTCGGGTATTATCTTAAAATTGTTGCCCAACATTTTGAAGATATCATAGTCTGTCCTGTGTTCATCGTCATCATTGAGCACATGTTGTTGAGGATATGAACGATCACTGAGCAAATCAGTCACTCAAGCACGGTCGGTGAGCAATCTAATCATTTAATCATAGTTGTTGATCAACTAAGTGAAGCAGATACTAAGAATATAATGAGGAGCACAAGATAAGAACAGTCTTTGGAAGGGTTCTGAAGAAGCTAAGCTCATGATTTAAACGCGAAGACAAGTTGACCAACCGCTCCAAGGCCTGGAAGAAACTAGTGCATTAAGAATGTGATTCTAGGTACGTATAATGAGTTTAAAATAATTACTTGAACGTTATACTATAACATATTATGGTATAATGTTCACCATACCATTATATTATCGTCAATGAAGTAGGTATAAGAAAAGCTAGTTTCATTCAACATTCTTCTAGCTTTAAAGTGTTTCTGTTTTAATATCCCTACAATTGGATGTGCTTAATGTGAGATTAAATTTACGTTTAACAGTAACAGCAAGTGATTAATTTTGGGGCAGAAGCTAATTACTTTATGAGATTACTAATTTATATAATGAGCTACCTATACGGTGATTCTGATTAATATAATAAAGATGTAACAGAAACCAAAATGTGTTTCTGTTACATCTTTACAAAAAAAACTTCTACACATACCATATTTACAATGAATACTACATAACAAAACCTGACTTAATTTAATGTTAATTGCAACATCCAAATAAATTCTAAAAGCAAAACAATTCAGTAATTTAATAATAGAATATTGCTTACGCCCTCTTTTATTCATATCATCTGTCACGGACACGCGAAGGCTTATGGCTTATCTGAGATACAAATGAGGCCGGTTCTATATAAACACTATACACTTTGTCTTCTCCAAATATTTTCAACCCCTTTTGAATAAAGGGAATGTATATATTATTACAGCATAACATACAGTCTCCCACACGCATACGTGTGCCGGTCGAGCATGTTAAAATTGAAACGCTTTCGTTGAAAAGTAATACAAAAGCTCGTTTCATTGTCAAGCATTCCGGCAAAAACCCTTGTCAAGAGTTCGGGGCCAACTTTACTAATTAAATCATTGTTTATTTTAATGAATATTTAACTTACGATGGAAAAATAACGTAGAAATCGTTCAAATGATGCCCCCAATTTTAGTACATTAATTAATTGACGTGTTTATTCAATAAGTTTGTTATTATTGTTTATTATACGTGACTCTTACACTTGATGCAGTTTGAAAAGCCAGTAAAGGAAAATGTAATAGAAATAGCAAATAACCCATCGATTTAGATGATCATCAATTTTCTGGTTTTGAAAAATTACTCATGGAATTATTTTGAAGCACCACGAAATATAGGTTAATGTATGTAATTCAATCATCTGCATAATAATTTATTTTACTCATAGTTAATTGTATAGGATATATCGTTCATCCGAAAGAAAACTGACACAAGTCAAAAAACTACATTTCTGGAAAACGCGTTTTAAAATTTTTATCACCATATAACTGTTACTTTTTGTACTTAATGCTACAAACTTGACATTTGAAAAGATGAACCCTATTCTCATAAACTTGCATAGTTCACTAAAAAATAAGTAATCAAAAAATAATGGCAGGCCTAAAACTTTTTTCACCTCAAATATGAATTGTGCCACTTTTCTTGTGAAATTTTTAGTACTTTCCTGTGAAAAGTAAACCAAAAAAATATATTATTTTCAAATAAACTTTAATATTTTATTGAAAAAAAAACCAAAAAATTGTTGTAATGCCTCAAAAAGTTATCTGTGCTTTGGGGGTAGCAAAATTCGGGCTGCAGTTACTTTTATTCCCTTTGAAACTGATGATAGGACTCTCCTATGTTTCTCAACCCTTTTGCGTGATTTTTATCTAGTTTTGTGGATTAGATACTCGCTTCTTGCATTTCTTTTCTTCTTGTGTCATGTGTATTACTTTCCTCTTCTTAATTTGAATATCGCCAGCTTCCATATCTTCGGTTTTTCTTTTATTACAAGAAGTTTAATATTTAAGTTGTACAGCCGTTGATTGTTAAAGATGTTCCATCGCTCATGTAATCAGGATCGGCGTTGCTCACATCTGTACTGTATGGATCTGACAATGATTGATCACCTTCATTCACACTTTCTTAAATTGTTTTGGAACTATCTTGATTATATTGCAATTCAATATCTGTTGTAGGCTGAACTACTGAAATTTAAACAAAAAATGGGTAAGTATATTGATTTTACAAAACCAGGGAAGTAGTTTAAAAGACTGTATTGTAGTACTATGCATTGGTTGATGTCTACTTTCTAAAGCAATAGCTAAGATTTTTTCACTATTAGTATCATATTCATCATCATTATTCCTAACCTTTTCTGGACTAAGCGCAATAACTGAAGTTCTGTCGGCATTTTCTTCTTCCGCTATAACTTTCCATTCACTATTATGACTTTTAATATTATCCTATCATGCAGTTGATTCCTTGGCTTATTTAAGAATAAGATGAGATCTACTGTTGCAGTTGCACATCTGGAAATAACATGAAATGACACTACAGGTAGGTTAGAAATCATCTCATGTTTTGTTTCGAGAAAAGTGTCACAAAGCTAAATAATTTTCAGAAGAAACAAGAAAGTGTGCAAATAGTGACACAACTGAGAACATTACATCGTAGTACTAGGATCTTAAATTATGTTTACAAGAATAATGACAGTTCTCTAAATTTACGTCAAATAAAACATACGTTAAAAAATAATATATTTATGTAAATAGACTATGTTCTGGACATGTTTTAGCGGGATAACTAAATTATTAGAATTTTGAGTTTCGTCACTCTTCTTCCGAATGAGAATATCAATTTTCCGTTATGTAGGTCATTTTTGATTTATTATGTTTCCATGAAATAATGTAGAATTGTAGAAGACTGTGCCTTATAACTTAAGTTGTAATTTCGATTAACTGCCATTTCGGTCCCGGCGCGTGGCGTATACTGTAATGTATGACCAATCAAGTGTAATTAAATACATATCAAACAAGTCAACATGAAATTTATCTGAGATTAGGGTATGTAATTACGATAGGTTTATGAACAGTCATCTGAAAAAAAATATATTATAAAAAGGTTTGCTCTCGTAGCCATGAAGTCATTATTTTAATATTTTAGGAAATCTATGGTTTTGATCATACATCTGTTGAAAAACCAAAAAAAAATACATTTGTATATTGTCTGTATTAACTTCAACTATTTTGTTAACAACTATTAGTATGCAAAATAATGAAGCAAAAGTAAATTATAAGTGAACGCTGTTACTCTTTATGCTATGTTCATGAGTACTTTCTCTTACTAAACACCAAATATAGTCTACCATCCTGTTTTCATTATATTGGACTGTATAACGGCATTCCAAGTCCATAACGTCTTGATGAAAATGATCTCCTTGTTCCTCTGAGTATGCTCCCATGTTCTTTTTAAATTTATTTAAATGAACACGTAACATATGCACTTCCAGAGACATGCTGTAACACATGTTCTTAAAGTTCTTTATTGCATATCCAACTAACTTTTGATGTTTTCAGCTTTATTATTCCTTAGAAAACTACTATAGAAACTACTGCCTTGAAACTATGCCAAGCTCTTTTTTTCAGAATTAGTAAGAAATTTAGGATATTTTTCATTGTATTTTTTTTGTGGACTAACGAAGATTCCAACGTTAACATTGGCTTCGGATAACTTTGGAAAAAAATTGTTTAAATATTCGAAAGCTTTAGTTGTAATGCTTTCACAAATTAGTTTATTAGCCCTAACTTAATGTATAGAGGCGGCACTAGCAAAATTTCAGGTTCAGCAAACATTTAACGTTTGGTTTCCCATTTGAAATCCCGTCTTTATCGACCATGATCATTGAAAATAGCGTTGAGCATCAATTCTACTACCCTATAAACAAAGATAACACGGACATTTTGTATATTCGCCCTGAAATCCCATTAAGAACCCCGCCATTTTAAAATCACCTATGAGTTACCACGTATACTCTTGATATTTTAATTGGGTTTTAATTGTTCCGGTGATAGCATAAATCCTTCATCTTCTTCAGCACTTTTATTTGAACTTTGAGATGAGCTTGATGGAGATAATTTATTTGGAACTTCAGGTACTGCAATGTGTAAAATTGAAGCAGAGGAAGACATGCTTACTTTTTTGTCCTGTATCTAGATTCACTACGCAAAAGTAGTCTTTAACATGGTCCCTCGGTTATTTCCAAATTCTCGGAACTGCGAAATTCATACTCCTTTTCTCGCCGCGATACCAACCTAAAGTAAATACAAATTTAAATAAACATATTTATATTTTTTCTTATCGAAAACTGTTTACCTTCTAAATATTTTTTACAACTGTCACGATCGATATGTGGAGCCCATGGCTTGTTATGATTCCGAATACTAGATACTCAAAGTATCCAGTATTCAGAATGCATTTCCATGCATTTTTGTTTCATTCATATATTATATCTCATAGTTTAATAAATTCACCACATATATAACAAAATGCGTCATCATCATATTTATAGTTTCTTGATAACATTTTAACCATCTTTAGACTTCAACAAAATACTTTACTGTTGTTTGCGATAGAGCGCGGTCTGGAAGTACTGCGTGAACGTAACAATTCCTCTTTCATTTTCTCTTTCATTTCCTCTTTATGCTTAAATAAAAAAAGTTCTATTTCTATGAAAATTACTATTTGTATTGTTACTGCCAACACTAAAAAAGTAAACTTTGAGGGTGACATATTTTTTCATAATTTTTGTGCATGATAAAAAATCATAAAGTAAACCCAGGCAGAAGGAATTTTTTTATAGAATTGCTTTATTGCTTTATTAGTTAATTTGTCATTGAATAATATTGTCAACCCTTTATTGGTCAATTTTATTCACCATTGCATTCCTTAGTGCACTTTTGTCCACACCATACCGTAGATCCAGTATATTTTCTTCCACGTATCAGAAGGAAAATGAGCCCACGATCATTTTACAAGTCACCGAGAGATAGGTATGCGGTCAGAATTTTGATGCAGATTAGGTATTTATTTATTTTTTGATTATTTATGTAAATTTGCTATGTCATAATTTATATATATATATATATATATATATATATTTTTTTGTGATAAAAATAGGAAAACTGTAAGACACAATGTAGCACATTATTTGATATATCAGTGACCAGTTGTGATTCTCGGTCACTTAAAACCACGTATACTATAGTATACATCGAGTCTTAGTAGAGTACCTAAATTAACATTGAAATATATTTTCAAATATATGTACCATGCTCAGATTTGAGCTTCGGCACAATAATTGTAGTTCTATATAAGACGACAGCCCCCCAAATGGGGTTCATTCCTGATATCTTGATTCGCGTTGAAGATATCGAAAAAAAAGATATCTGAAAACGTTATCCAAAATGTTAGTTTGAGCTTCAACATAAAATTTCATTACAAAATTTTAATTTTTAATTTTTCAATAGTTTTACCATCCACAATTTTAAGTCCACACACGGTTATAATTTTGGTATTCAATTTAATAGACAAATTCAATTTAAATATCTAAGGCAATCTATTTAAATTCTTTTTTCAGTCCAACCTGAACGTCACTCGTCATAACTTATTTGATTTATTTGATAGACACTCAGCGCAATGGGTATTCATGCACAGGTCTGTTACATATTAAAATAAATAACCAATTTAGTATTTGAGAGGAACACGGATAAATAGTAAAACCTAATTTGTATTAAAAAGTGGATTTATTAAATGTTAACTAATATTTTGTGTTTTCAAAAATAGACTTGTTCACAGCAATGAACAAATATTTCGTGAGATTATACCAAAAGAATATTTTTTTAATTATGATAATAATTTTTAATTAAATCATAATTTTAAAATAAAAAATATTTCTGACAAAGATAAGTGAATTAGGAATGTATTGCTAAGATTGCGATCATATTAGGGTAAAATGAGTTCACTATATTAACTATAATTTAGGATATGCATTTAAAACAAATGAATATAAAATAAACTCGTTTTCTTATCAAAATTAAACTGTTTTCATGTAGCATTATTAGATGTACTCGATTTTTACTATTACAAAATCAAATTTAAACGTTTAAAAAACATTTGGCTTTAAGGACCTGTTGAGTGAAATCGAAAATATTTAGTAAATAATCGGTCTCTGTTAGTTTTACATTATAGTCATTACATTACATGTAATTAAAACCCATCAAATACACTTGTGGTTATCACTAGGTACGTGACTCAATCGTCGCAATATCTTCAAAGTAACTGTTACTTGGAGAAAATCCAATCCACAACTTGAAAACTTTTCGTTCCTTAAAATATAACGCGTATGGTAAACTTGTAAAGTTTAGAAATTAAAGTAAGGCATTAGATAAGAAATATATAAAATTTTTGTGTTTTTTTTAAACAGTATTACTTTTGAATAATTAATATTCTTGTCATGAATTTATTATTTCATATGATTTCCATCAAGAGTATTGTTAACTTCATAATATGTATTTTCTCTATAGTTTGTCACATACACGAGCGTGTCATATACATATTAAAACTTATACATATTCTTTGTATTATTAACTCATCAAAACACAGTTTCTTCATAAATTTTATAATCTTCTGCAATTGTATTTAAATCAAATTCACATAAGAATCAATAAAAACCAACAACTTTGACGAATATGTATTAGGTTAGAAATTTCATAAAAAAATCACCCATGTTGTCATAAATTCTAACCTATAAACTAATGGTCAATGGGATTACTACTTTAAGCTCTACTTTGTTCCTCTATATATCATTGTAGTTGATGAAAGTTCATCGTACACTACAGATTATTGGTTGTAAGACAATGGACGTACTGTATAATTATTACTCAAAATATTGTTCTATATATTCATACTTTTATCATTCATTACCTGTATATTTACTATATTGTTATTAATATTCATTTTGTATAAAAAAAATATATTATATATACGTTATCATTTAACATCAGTATTATTAAGTAACAAGTATTACTGGTCATTACATTAAACTAATTATTTAAAATCAGCTTAGCTAGTTTCTTCTAATAAATGAATTTCATCTAAAGCTGGGGTAAATGCATGAAGGAAAGGCACAAAAAACGCAGCAACGTCGCAGGCGAAAAAACTCGCGGCAAAGAAGCGTACTCAGGAAGACAGTTGGTGGTAAAGAAGTCGACAGGTGCAAAGTCAGTTGGTTGAAACAGGTCTTGTGCCTTCTGTTCAGACTATTCACGTCTCTGTTCGATCGCTTTCCGTCTTTCGACTCTTTGATGTGTACATGCATTCAACTCGCTTGTTCTCAATAATATCATCTGTTAACAATGCAACTTTTATGAAACGTCTTCCTTTTGTTCTCTTGGCTTCGCTGCTAATGTTAAGTATTGAATGCCATTGTGTACAGTTAACCGATTTAATCCAATTTCACATGTCGGAATACTTGATATAGAACATTTATAAACTGATATGTAGAAGATTACTAATTCTTGAGGTTTTTTAGGGTTATACAAGATATTTGAATTTTCCATGGTGGATGAATTTGAAAATGTCCAAATATTTACGAAAATTGAACTATATTTTTTCTTCAAACAGACAGCTGTTTTTAATTTTATCAGTCCCAGTCAATTTTAAGTGGTCAAATATGTTATAAATTAAAAATCCGGCGACACAAAAATCTTTGGACAGTTTGACTTTCAGTTATTTATTGAGATATAAACTTCAAACTTGGGTAGGTAATATTAACCTAAGTCCTAGAAGAATATGCCATTCTTTTTAGTCGTGTTGTTTTAGACCGAAAAAAAAAATAACTGGAACAAAGCAAAGTACGAATAATTTAAGTACGAATAATTTATAGTAATTTATAGATGGACTAAGTTTTAAAAAATTGTTTGTTTGAAGATTTATGATTATTATAATTTTGAAATGTAATAATATTTTGTATTATTATAGCGTAAAACCTTTATGTCTTATTACAATTTGTGAGAAAATTAGTTCTATACTATACTCGTTTAAAACAAAAAAGAAATACTTGTAATCAGTAACCTAACATCCAAATTTAAACATTAAAGTGAAATGAAACTACTTACATAACTTCGAATCCCTGGTGCTCTAATTTTTTTAAATAATGACGTAAATTTGTATTGACGTGGTAATAATGTAATTTTTTTGGAAAATCTCTGTTTTCCAATATTGTGGTAAATAGCTTATGTATGTACAATATTGAAGAATGAAAAGCAAAATGGCATAATGAATAATAGAGGTATTTCTTTATTGCTAATTGAATACAGCTTTGCTAAAATTTATGAAACAACTTTGTATAAACAAATTTATTTCTGTCTAAAACTACGGATATCGCCCCATCGACATGGATTTATACAGAAAAAATAAACTGTGACGAATTTAACAGTTTTCTCAAAATGCGTTTCAAATCTTAAATTATGCAGATGAAATTGCCATAATATACACAGATTAAAAAAACCTTGGACCTAATAGACGATTATTGGATAAGTTAGATTACATGAGGTTTTTACAGTATTTAATCAACTCTTTCGAATCTTATCTAATGAACTGTCAATCTTTTGTGAGATATCAAAACTTTACTTCTAGACATTTCTCTCCATCTTCAGGCGTACCTCAAAATTCTTAGGATATTTCCTAAATGTATCAACAATCTAGCTTATGTTTTTCATGTTAGAGTTTCATGTGTGAATTTGCTATTCGCAGATGACTTCAGACTAAATTCAGTAATCACATTTCTATCAGATTATATACATTATCAGATTATATTATATAATATGTAAGAATGTATCAACAGAATATCATTCTGGTATGAAGCAAATCATCTAACTACCATATTCAAGATTATTTTATTAGCCATGTCGATATATTCAAGGATCTAGGTATAACCTTTGACAGCCTAAACTTACGTTTATTCTTTTGGAATCGGTTCAATTGCCTTTAAACTGATCTTAAAAGTCAAATGAGTGAAATTTTCATTTTATAATTAATACGCTGAGTAGCATATCTTAGTTTTTAAATTTCAAGTTCCAAATTCCTGTATTTATTTAAGGTCGAATATTTTTTTTCTTTTTCAATTCTGTTTAATCTGAAGGAATTACTCTGAATAATTATAGTTTATAAATTATTATTTTATATTAAAAAACTATAAAATCTATTAAAGTATGACAATACATAAATACAGAAGATTACAAAGAGAAGAGAGAGGAAAAATGCATATACGTATATAATGGACACAAACAAGTTTCGTACAATTTTACTTTATTAATATTTATTATTTCTTCCTCTACTTCAATTTAATACTTAGTGCGAAAACTACAGACTGATGTGTCGACGCGACGAGCATGCTTCTGATTTGCGTGAGAAATTGTATATTGAATCGATTTTCGAGACAAATGAATCTGGGGCGAAATAAAATGTGTTTTTCTCAATTTAAATAGATATTGATACATTGAGTCGGCGGTGGAATCGATCATCGATTCGACGAAAAGCGCTCCATCTGTTTTCGTCCTTATGTTTATCAGAACCTTCAGTCTGCGTTATGTTTAGTATTTGTCTCAACACCACCTAATTTCACAGATGAATGTCTATTCATGTAAAATGAAACAATTTAAAAATTAATTGTGGCACTATGACGTTCATGTTATATTTTACCCATATGCTATATTTCGGTGACAGTTTTTTTCAAAAAATTTAAAGAGTTGATATTTGTAACTCCCTTGAAAAGTTGGTATCCTATCTTGTATTATGTTTAAAATGTCAAAAGTGCATAGTCTCTAGTTTGAAAATATGTGCTAAAAATATTTTAGAAAACAAAATAGTTTACCTTCATTATTTTGTATTTTCTTATCATTATACGAGGGTGAGTAAAATATAATCCGGAATTTCGTTTAAATAAATTTATTATCACAGTAAGAAAATTTTTGAACACATCTTATTTTTTTGCATAGTCTCCTCTTTTATTAATACATTTTCTTCAACGATTGGAAGTTTTTTAATGCCGTTATCGAAAAATTATTCGTGCCTCTAATCAATTGCGCACAAAATGCTTTCACGTGTTGCTCGTCATTAAAACGGCGCGGCGTTCTCCAAGTTTTTCTTCGAGTGGGATGTTTAAGTGTTTCCCAGTAGATTATTCCAATTTTTCTCTTGCTTATGCAGCTGTATGTGGCCGAGTGCTGTCGTGAAGAAGAATCACACTTCGAATATGCATATCTCGTTTTTTCGGCCGAAAACCCAGTTTTGCTTCATCATGGAGGTGGCAGGAGTAAGCGGCATTAACTCTACGCCACTCATGACTGAAATCAATGGGCAGTACCAATCTGCAATTCCAAAAAACAGTGACAGGAACTTTTCCTGCAGAAAGACGAGTTTTGGCATTTCAATTTGGGGCTTTTTCAGGGTATGCCAAATTTGTTACGCCAGTCATAGACTTGGGTCTTCCAAGGGGTGTTGTTAGTAAACTGTGCACTCAATTGGCACAAGATTTCAGCCAGTTTTATGCCCTCACGCGTCAAAAATTTGATAATAATGCGTTGCTCAAACATGATGCTATTGACAGTTAATCGGGGTTGGGGAGCCGCGCCGATGGAGTCCCCTCCTCTTCATATCCCCACCTAATATATATCAAGACAGCGTGCCAGTCCCTTTACCCAACGAGTGTTAAAATAAATATTCCCGTTTACATTTGAATCGCCCTCGTAATTAATATGACATA
The DNA here is from genome assembly GCA_037954035.1 of Rosalia funebris. Taxonomy (NCBI): domain Eukaryota; kingdom Metazoa; phylum Arthropoda; class Insecta; order Coleoptera; family Cerambycidae; genus Rosalia; species Rosalia funebris. The sequence continues at coordinate 6,321,547 of JAZFAV010000009.1, forward strand.
CGACTGACTAACTTCTGCAACTAAAATTAATGTGAAACTAACACACGACAGTTTACACTGAATCTCCTATTTGAGTATTTATGTTTACACATCCAAAGTTAGTTAATTCCCTAGTTGGTAATCATATCGATTAGTAGGCGTCAAGATTAACAAAGTTTCCATATAAAATATTCATTATTGCAAGGTGGACGTTCATCATCAACATTTATAACAGAAGTATTGAATGATTGGAACAGGAGTCTGTTCATTTTTTAATATTTAATCATTTTAATTATTTTAGTATGCCTTATTACATTGTTAACTATTTGCTACTAATAACAGTATTTATTATAAATATAAAGGATATATAATTTCCCTTAGAGTTATATAATAGATATTGAAATTCATTACGAGTAAATATATTGGTTAACACAAACCAGTTAAAAACATAATTAAGAAATAACAAGACGGTGAAACGTCGAAATTAAATATGCAGTTAAGAATACTTGATGCATACTTGTAAAATATTCAACAGGTATTACATATATAAATATTTAGTGCTAATTTCTATAACGCTTATTTATTTTAAAATGACATGAAGTTCCAAATAATCCTTTATATTAGTGACATCCAAAATTGTCAATTTGAAAATATAGCAGATCTAGAGATGGATTTATGCACTAAACATTTTTATTTTCATCAACTTCTCTTTCACTAAGTTAGACTTGTACATATCAATGTTTTTTATGCAACTAAAATTAAATGTATACATCTAAAAAATCTGGAACTCACTCATGATTAACATACTGATCGAATGCGTGTATTGTTGACATACATGGGCAATGTAAACCCTACTCGAATTCGAAGATACCGTTTCAGTACTCGGTAGCGATCGAATTCCAGTTAATCGAATACGAACTCTAATGTGAACGTACCTTTAAGATAATTAACATGTATGAACTGGTATAGAGATACACCAATGACTAGGAGTGAAGTGGGACGAATACGAAAATGTATTGAGAAATCGACAAGATGGAAGAATAAAATTTAGAACGTAGTCTGAGATGCTATGCGTCGAACATTTTCGTGTATCATCGCTCTCGGGTTGAAAGTTCGTGCAATTTTTTCATTATTCTTGGCGCACAGTGTTCAAAGCTCTTCGCCTCGCCGCATTTCAAGGAAAAGTTATTATTTATTCTGAAAGTAATTTAATTTTCAAATATGATATACTCCAAATATGAAAAAGTGCAGATAATAAGGAAATATTACGAGGGTAATTTTGAACAAATTACAGAATAGGGTGATATTTTTGGCGGCAGCTTTCAAAAATCGCCCACATCCTGCGTTCATACAATTTACAAATTCTTTCTCGTTATATTTTGTCACAGAATAATTTTTGTTTTACATACTGTCGACAATACTACTTAAATAGAGTTTATTTCATCGCTATTTGCCAAATAGAAAGTCTCAAAACATACCGTGGCTTGCTTTTATGGCTAGGCTCAGGTAGACTGTTCCGTTTACCGGCAAGATAAGAGAGTTTTTTATTTGGCAAATAGCGATGAACTGAATAGTACATTATAAGTTCAAAAGAAACATGGAAATGTCTCCTTGAAACCTTAATTATTTTATTTGAATATTACTGATTATGTAATTATTTTGACGTAAGTGAGCGCTAATAGGTACGACCCTGACAATGTTGTAAATGTTCTTAACTGACCGGGATGGGACAAAGCACTGAACTGCTATCACAGACGGAAAAGGAAAAGTGACATCTGTACTTGGTAAGAAAAGTGACATAGGAGAGTACAGATGACGCCAGAATTGGTTTCGGTATACTATAAATAATTTTGTTTGTATTTCTCTAACTTAAAAATGAATTCTACTGTTTAGACATTCATTTATAACATTCATTAGACATTAGTTTTTAACTTTTAACTTTATTTATAACTTCTATATTAGTTTGTGCTGTTTATCTCCATAAGAATTTCAATACATTATAAATTTAAATAAAACTATAATACATTTTACTAGTTTTGTTTTAATAAATTGAATCGTTATAAAATTAGCGATTTCGGAGAATTATACATTAATATACTACTAAGTATTAACTCAAAGCGTTTAGACAAAATTGTTCTTATTTACATATATTCTTTTATCCATGGTTTCTACGAAATCCTCATCCCTGCATTTCTTCTAATAATTGAAACGAGACTGGTATCTGAATATAATTAATTACAAGTTTAGATACTGATTTACTTTCCTGGCTTGTTTTTTGTTTTTAGGTATTTTGCTTCAGGATCTAGTTTCATCGAGTTTATTTACTTGCCTCTTATGTATTTAATTAACGTTTAACTTACGTTAATGATTTATAATCAGATATGCTTATATCACAATAGAAGGTTAGGTAATTACGTTAGATAAATATATAACAAAAGTAACTTTTAAACTCAGATGATTAATACGCAAAGTATTATTTATGGTTTTCTTATTCCATAGAATAAAATGTTATTTATTTATGGATCCAAACGTTTCCGTTACACTACTTTCTCATGTATCAGACTAACCGATATTGCTGTTGATCTGGCAACGTTGACATAAAGGGTCTTCACCTGCTGAATTTCTTATGGTGATAATGACTCACACCGGTTATTGTAGTAATTTATTTTCCAACAAATTAAATATACCTAAAAATATATACATATCTGGCCAGTTATAGGTTTTATGGATTAGAAAATTGAATATAATTATGAAATATTTGTAATTGATATTCAGTATTAAATTATTCCTGCTCACAAACTAAAATATGGTTCTTCGGCTATAAATAAAGGTATTAAAATAGTTACACCTTATCAAAGCACCTTGCAATATTCTATATCTTAAAAGCTGAATTCAATATTTTAAATTTATCACTAGCTATAATTGAATAATTGCTACATTATTAATTATAATTATATATATATATATATATATATATATATATATATATATATATATATATATATATATATATATATATATATATATATATATATATATATATTACTACGTTTACAGTTGCTTACTGATAAATTTATAAATGAAAATAACGCGTGTATTTTACGATTATACTATAATTTGTGCAATTGTAAAATATACATATCTCTAAACGTCTCTCAGATATACATATTACTGAGTATTTCCTCATATAAACAAATCCTAAACATATATTATATAAAATATAGTGGTAATGTGGTGAAAATTTTGCGTTAATATGTATACAGTGTATCCCGCTTAAGATGAGACACCAGGAATAATTGTTGAAATATATTTCTTATAACGAAATGCCGTGACACATAATTTTTGTTTGCAAGGGGACATCTATTGACATAAAAGGCGTTATAATCACTGACACTCCTTTCTGCAAGCAACTGCATATTACAATATTTAAAGATTGAAACATTGGTAAAGTGTACTATTTATTTCATCGCTATTTGCCAAATAAAAAACTCTCTTATCTTGCCTATATGCGGAACAGCTTACCTGAGCTTAGCCATAAAAACAAGCCACGGTATGAGATAAGAGCCATTTGGGATTTTTTATTTGACAAATAGAGATGAAATAAACTATACATCATTTGAAAGGTCTCTCGACCCTGATAATATTCGTGGATTTTTTATTCTTTAACCAATCGATAATCCGGATAATTGGTAATATTTGTTTAAAAATGCATCTGTCCAGTATAAGTATTAAAGGAATAAATTACAGCTAGACTCGCAGTTTGCCAATTTTAAAGACATACAACATTTACTTAAAGATAATAGCTACATAAATTGAAAAAAGTATACATTGAATGAGACCAAATTTCATTTAAAAAATTGGTATTTAACGTAATAATTAAGTAAAATATTATTTAATTATGTGTTTAAAATGACCAGTACCAGCTTCCAGAGAGTAGTATAATCGTTGTTTGAACTGTGTACCTTATAACATATCTGGTGTTGTTCATTGACACACCTATATAATTCGTGTCCTCAACTCCTTTAGAATATCAGGTTTAGGAATATATTTTGATTTTAGGTGCCTTTGGAGAAAGTAGTCTAATGATGTCATATATGGCGGGCCTCTCTATTGAATCTTTTCATTTGATTCATTGCTCAGGAACTTTTTGGTAGAAAGAATTCCTTACTCGCATCTACATCATAATATAGAAGAGTCCCTTTCTATTGGAGAAATAGCCCACTTTCATGCAAATTATCATCGTCTTCTAATACACTGATGATCATGGAATCTTATCATATTCTCTGATAAACCAGATAAGTCCTCCATTTAAATTTACTAGAATAAAAAGAATTCCAATTATATAAGCTCCCACAATTTCCGCCCAGACATTAGTTTTTCTGGTCTTGCTCACTAAATAAAAAGTCTTGTCACATTACTACCTACAGTTGCATCTGTTGACAGGACTTGTTAAAGAAAATGTACTCTGATTAGTTTGTACTGTATATGTATTATCACATTTGGTGATAGGAGAATTATGTATATATTGATACTAGTCTTTAGGTTTAAAATTGATATAATTTAACTCCGCATCTGGTAGATTACAATCATTGAGGCATAACTGTCATGCTGTTCTCATATGACCCTTATATGGGTAGTAGTTGTTCAATCCTATTTATGTTAAACACTACGGATAAGAGTACGATGTGCATTGGTAGTTGCCGGACGCGGAGCTATAAAAATGCAGCACGTTGCTCCGCGGCCATCACTGAATGGGTGACTTATCATATTTTTATATAGAGGTAGGTGCAGCAATGTTATTTTCAGTGTGGTCTGGGGTGGCGGATTGGACGTAGTATTAGAAGTGTCATTGTATGATTTAGTTCGATTCCCAGCGAGGAGATTTTCTCACCCCTCCCTGATCATGGGTGTGTTCCTCCTCGTCTTGATGAATAACCTTCCCCGCTTCCCCTCGTGACCGCTGTACCACGAACTGTTATGGACTCTGTAGTGTGAAATCTGTGTGAAATTTAACGCTGTGTAAAGTATAGTGGCTAAATACTAATATTAATGGATGTGCTGCAATAAATTACTACAAATGAATCATTTTTAATATAATTTACGGTAATAAAAAATGTTTAATGAATAATTATAAAATTAAAAAAGCATTTAATTAAAAAAATTTTAAAAAAATTCTCGAGGCAGCTTCAAGACGACAACAGTTTTATTACAATCCATTACTGTGAGGAATGTTAATTTAAAATTCAAACAATACCTTTTTTAGATGGTTATTATCGAAGGAATTGTTCGATCCTTGCATTTTATTTTCGCCAATTTATGGCAGAAGAATCGTCTCCGATACATACCTATCAACTTTATTTCACGTTTTATAAACCTTGCCTGCTTCACTGTAATAGCCCTCAGAACAAGGGAATGTATTTTCTAAATTAAATAAAGTCGTTTCCAATATTTCCCATTTCCTCGCTTCTTAAAGTTTACTGAAGAACTTTTAAATTTCAAGGAATTTCCTCTCTCGATATACGATATACGACTACATAAACCTTAATCTATGTTGAATGGTATATCGACATTTTCTCTCAAGGATTTATGTGTGTTATAAGGTGGGTGTGTGGGAGAGAGGAAATCCAGTGATGAATTAAGGTAAGACAAAAGAGGTGAGATTACATAGAACGCGCTTCCAAAGATATCTTAGATCCGGTTCCGGAGGGTAGGTTTGACAAATAGTTCCATCGACATCGCGTATGCATTGTCAGATACAGCTACGAGTATTAACCGAGTAGTCCAACTGCTGTGCTTGAATATCTCGATGGCGAAACAAGGAAAGGCATTTCAGATACCGCATGTTTACTATATAAGGACCTTGTTGGTTTCTAAAGGGTCTAATTTAGTGGACATATTTTTTATAAAAGGTATTAGATAAAAATAGTGTAATTTATTTATAAAACATATACAATTTTCTTGAATTATTAATCTATAGGATCTATAATAACAATATGCAATATCTAGGTATTTACAAAAAAGAACCTTCGTGAAAGACGTAACTGCTAAAAAACTATCGTCGAAACTTACTGTCACACTATAGATATTATAATAGATCACTGTAATATAATGCTATAATAACAATACAATTATAAGACAATAAAATATACTATATGTATTTAACTTCGACTGAAATCGGAAAAACTATTAAAACTGAAATAATATTAATATAAACTAGATAGATAAACAGATTATCGATTTGTAGTCTCGAGTGATTTTATTTATGTATTATAACAAATCTCTCATTTCTAAATTTTGATGAGGTAGATATTTCCACTCACTCACATTTCATCACTGGCTATTTCCTATTATAAATACACCTATAAATTTAATTTTACATAACTTGATGTAAAAAAATATAGGGTATTCTATTTGACCTAAACAAGTTTTCGCGGTTTGAAGTTTACAAAATGTAACGTCAAAAATGGAACACTTGGTATACCATTCTTGTATATGTAACTTAATTCTAGAGTACAACTCTCCTTGTGTTCTTTCTAGTTGCTAAAAAACAAATTAGTATCTTTTACACGAAGAATGTTATAAAGGTTACTGTAAACCATTACACCTGTCAAAATTCTTTTTAATTTCAAATATCTCTAAAACGGATGGGTTTAGGCATAGGGTATTCTACATGTTTTTGACTCAGAATTTTATGCTCTTTTCGAAAATTCTAAAATATATGTTCCGTTTAAAATAAGCAAGTTAGTATCGACGTCCGTTATAACCGGAAGTTCTAGATGCTTGTAATTATTTTAGTTAAATTGGCCACACTGCCATTAGTATTTTCCCAAATTTAAAAAATTCTCTGATGCGTGCTTTTCCTTATATCGATCGATGCAGTTCCTGGTGAGACACCCCGTATATATATCTAAAAAACAACCCATTTTTTTATCATGCGCTATGTGAAAAATATTTTGACACAATCCCAACACAACTTTCTGTATAGGTCGCTTAGCTGTAGGAAAAATTTCCCAAAATCAATGATTTTTTGTCTAATTTAAAGGGATTAAGAAAAAATAAATAATACGGATATGGTACTATTACGGATAAAGAAAAACGAAGGTAGCTAAAATATGTTGAAATAGTGATGAGAAATGTAAGGAGAAAGTTGCACAAGAAAGAAATAATAAGATAGCAGACGTCAAAATGTAATAAACAAGTTATTATATTTATTATGAGATATATAAAATTCTATATACTTGAGTAATTATTGTTTATTATTTCAAATTTTCCATGGCGATCTTGATTTTGTTTGATATTCGATAGTTCAAAGGGCGATACTGTGCAAACTACTAGAGCAAAGATATAATATGTATATATTGTTGTAATCAGAAAAGCACGTAGATTTCAAAAATCGAAAAATAAATAGGGTCCATTTCAAAAACACAAGCTTGGTCTAGATCTCCGAAACGCTAGATTTGATTGTTTTTCTACATATATGTCTAAGATCGCAGTAAAAATTTCCTACAACTTTTGTATTTACCATTTTTTCTATTTCAAAAAATAAAACAGTTAAGGGGGTAGAATATAATGTTAATAACCCTGTACATGCTATTAATATTTATACTTGTAAACTTAGATTTTTAATGCAGGATACAAGGTGTACGAGTCAAAACGGAAATGAACTGTTGATGCCAAATGTTCACATTTCAAAGAATATTTCAGAAACATCAAACGTTATTTGCGGTTTGAAAGATGTAAAACATATTAGAACCGGTGTAAGTTCATTACTTCTCGGTTACGGTGGTGAATTCGACATAATATTCGGCTCATACTGGAGCGAATGGGATAAAGGAAAAATCTGTCAGTTTCAGGACTCCACTGGAAAAGAGCGCTAAAGGACTTCAGGAAGCGAGAACGAGGTCTGGTTTGGTATGGCTTGCAGCTTCTAACTGATTGCCTAAAGTGTACAAGGGCGTAGTTAATGCGATTTGCGTCGAAGGCGCGGCCTTGTATTTATAAAACTTTTATAAAACATTGCCATTACTACAGAAGTAGAAGATAGCGAGTTTTGGTGGAGATTTTTTGATAGGTCAAAGCACTACTAATGTACCGAAATATATCTGTTTATCTTGGATAGGAAAACGCGTTTAACCGTTTAGTGCATGAATTTATTAAATGTTTTGTTTTTAATAAAATTCGTATTCAAATTCAATTTATAATATGGAATAAATAATCAGTATACTAGTACACTATTTCTCTAAAAATAATATTTTCCGCAAATAAACAAATATAACGCCAAAGATAAATCTAATAAATATGAAAAATCGGGAGTTTATAGGTTAAATTGCTTGGAGTGCAATAGCACATATATAGGACAAACGGGACGTAAATTTAGAACTAGGTACGTTGATCACAATAGATCCTTCAGGTTACAGAAAACAAATTCTAGTTTTGCTAATCATATCTTAGAAAGTGGATATAACTTCCCAGATATTAATAATTAGAAAATCCTACACTATGCCAGCAAAGGTCTAAAACTTAATTGGTTAGAAGCAATAGAAATCTATAAATACAACCATAGTGATAATTTTAGCTTGTTAAATTATCAAGTAGATATACTATATTCTCCTCTTTTTACTGTAACCCAAATTAATTAACCCCCTGTATTAATAATATTCATGGAAGTTCCCACAATTTAATGGTCGGGATTTCACCATTTGTGAAACACGTTTCTTATAAACCATAACTACCTGTTTATTGTCATAACACTTAGTCTCTGTATTTGGATAGTATATATGTATATATATATATATATATATATATATATATATATATATATATATATATATATATATATATATATATATATATATATATAACAATGGGTAGAGGATAAATGCAAAGAAGTAAAAGATAAGCTCCAAGTAGGTAAGACCGATTAGGCTTACAAAATAATTAAGAGGAACTTCAGGGATATAGGACCAATAAGTAGAAACGTTAGGAGTCAATCGGGAGACATACTGATCGGAAGAGAGGAGAAAGCGGATAGATGGAAACAGTACTTAGGAAATTTATACGAGGGTTAGGAATTAGGAGAGATATTAGAGGAATAATCTAGCATCGATAGGGAAGATGTAGGAAAACCTATATTGAGAGAGGAATTTGAAATAGCACTAAGGGGGCTAAAGAACAATAAAGCGCCGGGTGTATATAAAATATAGGCGGAAATTTTGAAATGTGCGGGACAGAAAGTAGTAAATAGGATGTTTGAACTGGTAAAATACATATATGAAACGGGCGAGATGCCGGAGGATTATAAGAGGAACGTTATCGTTACTATACCGAAAAAGAGGGGAGCCGACAAATGTGAGAACTTTAGAACGATTAGCCTAACTTCCCACGCGTCAAAAATCTTAACCAGAATAGTGCAGAAGAAGATGGAAAATAGAGCGGAGGAAATACTAGGAGAAGACCAATTTAGGCGATATAGGGGAACTCGCGAAGCTATTCTGGCGCTAAGAGTAATGTTAGAGAAAACAGTAGAAAAAGGAAAGATCTTATATAGGATTTGTAGATTTAGAAAAAGCTTTTGATAATGTAAGATGGGAAAAAATGTTCGAGATACTAAAGAGCGCGGGAATGAAGTATAGAGATAGGAGAGTAGTACACAATCTATACAAAGAGCAAACTGCTGTTATAGAAGTAGAAGGGGAAAGAAGGGAAGTAGGTATTAGGAAAGGAGTAAGACAAGGATGTACGCTATCACCACTAATTTTTAATATGTACATCGAAGAGGCGATTAATGTCGTAAACGGTAGAGTGGATTTCCGGATTAAAGTACAGGGACAGAAACTAAGAATGCTGAGATTCGCTGATGACATAGCAGTATTAGCATCTAGTAAAGAGGAATTGGAATCAGCGTTGAACGAAATGGAGGCTGTGTTGACAGAGGAATACGGAGTGAGGGTGAATAAAATCAAAACTAAAGTGTTAGTGTGCAGAGGGCGCGAGAGCAGAGCAAAAACGAAAGTACAAATTAATAATGAAAAATTGGAGGAAGTTAAAGACTTCACTTATTTAGGAAGTAAAATAAATTGGGATGGAAGAAGCGATAAAGATATAAAACAAAGAATAGCGCAGGGTCGAGTAGCTTTTAACAAAATGAAAGCACTTTTATGCTCGGGGGTAATAGACTTAGAAACAAGGAAGAGATTTTTGAAAACGTATGTATGGAGCACGGCACTATACGGTTGCTAAACCTGGAAGGTAGGGGAAGCAAGTAGGAAGAAACTAGAAACTTTTGAGATGTGGTGTTACCGAAGAATGATGAAAATACCGTGGACTGATAGGGTTAGAAACGAAGAAGTATTAGAGAAAGTCGGCGAGAAAAGAAGTATGTGAAAAAACATAAAGAAGAGAAGATATAGAATGGTAGGCCACTTGCTGAGACATGGAGGAATAGTCCGCGATATTTTGGAGACAGAAATAGGAGTGAAGAAAGGCAGAGGTAGGCCTAGATTAGACTACTGCTCGCAAATAGTAAGGGATGTAGGTTGTAGCACAATTAGCGAAATGCGTAGGTTAGCACAAGATGGGAGAAGCTGGAGGTTAGCGTCCAACCAGTCTTAGGACTGATGACCTCATGATGATGAGAGTGTCTGTCAATTTGTGCCATTTTGTCTATAAATTAGTTTCTTGCATCCATTTTGGATTTTCAGTAGACAAGTGACAATTGTGTATATTAACGGTACCGTTTTTGTGAAAACGACTTTCATCACTCCAAAATATTTCATTTAAATAGAACGGGTTATCTGCGACTTTCACTGACATTTCAGGAATAAAATTAAGTCTTCCTTTAGGATCTTCCGGGGTTAAACCTTGCGTTAAATGTATTTTGAAAGTATGATATTTACGATCTTTTATTACTCTCTGAATTGTAGTTCTACTTACTCCTAATTCTTGCTAAAGACGCCGCGTTGAGATATGGGGTTTACTTGAAGATACGCCAGAATATTAATTATGGTATCTTCTGTTTGAATAGGCTTTCTTCGAGGAGTTTTCCGTTTTCCACTAAGAAAAGAACCACGTCTTAATGTTTGTTCTACCTAAGCAAAAGTATTTATACTTGGAGCTGTTCGGTCGGGAAAACGATAACCATACAAATCTCTAGCATGTCTGCTATTTTTCCACATAGGTACTCCATAAATCAGCAGCATATCAAAGTACTCGTCGTAAGTAAAATGTAAAGACATAATTATCTTATTACTATTTCTACAATCCCAAAATCTACTTATATTGCTTGACAGCTCTTGACAAATAGTGATATCTGTCTGTTGCTGGGAAAACTTTTTTGTTTCTAAGCTACCTACTTTTTTTTTAATAAAAATAAAGAAACGTTCAGAAACAGTTGTTTATCATTACTGTAGTGCCATAAACATTTGTCAGGGATGGTATCATTGGATTGATATTAGACAGACTATCACAAAATTGTAATAACATACAGGGCGTCTTATTTAAAATTTTGAAGTTGATGTTAAGTGACCGGAAATGTGCAGGTGAAATAAAGTCCTTTTATGCCAAAGATGGGCAGCGCTTTCGGCTGTTTAACATCGCCAATTTTCAAAATTATTATTCAAATAGATCTCAAAATATCGACTGGCCAAGACTTCGTGGGCCACCCTGTATGTGTGTAGAGGTCTACTTTCCTTAAACGTCTAATCCTACACTACTGCCAGCGAATTAACCTCAACAGAGACATATACCATTAAGAAGCTTCTTGATCCATATATACACGCCTGTGTTCGGAGTTGTGTTTAATAATTAACAGCCAAGACCTTAATAATGCGTGATAGTTAAATTCGTATGTGTAAACATTCTCGCCGAACAAATCGCCTTACCGGTTATAATTGGCATCAGTTAGCGCTATGTAATGGGTTCCACATTACTTGAGTAAAATGATGAATATGCATAACTAGTTATCAGATATCAAATCTAACCGCGTCACAGCCGGCGCCTATTCACTTGCCGGGTTAGGGGCTGGGTCGATTTGGCCTTTTACATGTAAATTCGGTTGCAGTGCACGGGGACACACGGTTTCGGTAATCTTGCCAAAGTTATTATCCAACCAATAACGTGGACAATCCTACTGTTTAGAGTCGACTGGGTTTTATTGGAAGAGGAATTAAAATTGGGATTTAGGGTTGTAGAAATAATAAGTGTTGTGCGCAGATAAAACAGTTTATTTCCGATAAGAAAACGACTTCATTTTTACTATCAGTGTAGTGAAAGAGATGAAAAATCATGATTTCTTTTGATTTAACCTTCAAGGTGGATTTAGTTTGTAAAACTAAAACCATGCACTATTATTAATACTATTATTATTATAAAATTTTATACATGACGTTATAAAGACGTATCAAAAACAACTGACGTTATAAAGACGTATCAGCCAGCGAGGACAAAGAATCCCCGCTGTGTGACGGAGTATCACACTGAAAATCTCCAGAAATTTAATGTGTGATATGGCATAGTCCACGGAAGAATTCTGCTTCTTTAATTCTTTAACGTGAACCTAATTGGTGCAAGATATTTGGAGTTTCTTTCAGACGCCGTTATTCCTGCACTGATAACTATATATTCAGATGTAGAGGGACCTCATCTTCTAAAAATTAGTGCTTAAGTAATTGAGATCCCGAATCGATAGATAGGGAGAAGGGGGATTGAGTGAACAACCAGATCGCCATAATTGATACCCCTAGATTACTTTTTGTATGGATACTTAAAAAGCAAATACGTTACTAAATCCAGAAGATTTAATCAAGAAGTACCTCCTGAAGTTATTGACATTATTCAAAAAGGATTTATTTTAGCCACTGTCAGGCTACCAACGGTGCACAATTTGAACATTTGATTTGATTGATCTTTTTTTTTTATTATTGCCTTTATATATAGTATCTTGAAATTGCAAAATTGTTTTTCTTAATTCTTTTTATCTAATTACTAATTATAACCCAAGCGTATATAAAAATGTGCTCTTCATATTTCGCAATAAAAGAAGCGATATAATATTATATCGATATAATATTATATTAAGCGATAATATATATATATATATATATATATATATATATATATATATATATATATATATATATATATATATATATATATATATATATATATATATATATATATATATATATTATAGAAACAAAATGTTTGTATTTTCTTTTTAGTTGAATCATCGTTTGAAAATGATATAATTGTCGAAACTGCAGTCACGTTTCTGTAAAAATATAGTGGTATAAAAACGTAGTAGTTGTTTTACTCACTTCCGTTGTGAAATGCTATATGGGTATGCTCACGCGTAGTCATGGCTATACCGATAGCCATGTATTTTGATGATAGCAGTCTGGCTGACTGCTATAATCAAAATATAAAATGTTTTCGTAAAGTAATGAATAAATTCATTAAAGATTCAAGGAAGAACTTTTGGGAGAAAATTTTTGATCTTGTTATTCTTTAAAATATAATTAATACACACAGGGTGATTCGTGCAGGAGGTATGACGTAATCGACTTTTTTAATGACAACTCGCTTCTTTTATTGCGAAATATGAAGAGCACATTTTTATATACGCTTGGGTTATAATTAGTAATTAGATAAAAAGAATTAAGAAAAACAATTTTGCAATTTCAAGATACTAAATATAAAGGCAATAATAAAAAAAAAAGATCAATCAAATCAAATGTTCAAATTGTGCACCGTTGGTAGCCTGACAGTGGCTAAAATAAATCCTTTTTGAATAATGTCAATAACTTCAGGAGGTACTTCTTGATTAAATCTTCTGGATTTAGTAACGTATTTGCTTTTTAAGTATCCATACAAAAAGTAATCTAGGGGTATCAATTATGGCGATCTGGTTGTTCACTCAATCCCCCTTCTCCCTATCTATCGATTCGGGATCTCAATTACTTAAGCACTAATTTTTAGAAGATGAGGTCCCTCGACATCTGAATATATAGTTATCAGTGCAGGAATAACTGCGTCTGAAAGAAACTCCAAATATCTTGCACCAATTAGGTTCACGTTAAAGAATTAAAGAAGCAGAATTCTTCCGTGGACTATGCCATATCACACATTAAATTTCTGGAGATTTTCAGTGTGATACTCCGTCACACAGCGGGGATTCTTTGTCCTCGCTGGCTGATACGTCTTTATAACGTCAGTTGTTTTTGATACGTCTTTATAACGTCATGTATAAAATTTTATAATAATAATAGTATTAATAATAGTGCATGGTTTTAGTTTTACAAACTAAATCCACCTTGAAGGTTAAATCAAAAGAAATCATGATTTTTCATCTCTTTCACTACACTGATAGTAAAAATGAAGTCGTTTTCTTATCGGAAATAAACTGTTTATCTGCGCACAACACTTATTATTTCTACAACCCTAAATCCCAATTTTAATTCCTCTTCCAATAAAACCCAGTCGACTCTAAACAGTAGGATTGTCCACGTTATTGGTTGGATAATAACTTTGGCAAGATTACCGAAACCGTGTGTCCCCGTGCACTGCAACCGAATTTACATGTAAAAGGCCAAATCGACCCAGCCCCTAACCCGGCAAGTGAATAGGCGCCGGCTGTGACGCGGTTAGATTTGATATCTGATAACTAGTTATGCATATTCATCATTTTACTCAAGTAATGTGGAACCCATTACATAGCGCTAACTGATGCCAATTATAACCGGTAAGGCGATTTGTTCGGCGAGAATGTTTACACATACGAATTTAACTATCACGCATTATTAAGGTCTTGGCTGTTAATTATTAAACACAACTCCAAACACGGGCGTGCATATGTGGATCAAGAAGCTCCTTAATGGTATATGTCTCTGTTGAGGTTAATTCGCTGGCAGTGGTGTAAGATTAGACGTTTAGGGAAAGTAGACCTCCACACATACAGGGTGGCCCACGAAGTTTTGGCCAGTCGATATCTTGAGATCTATTTGAATAATAATTTTGAAAATTGGCGATGTTAAACAGCCGAAAGCGTTGCCCATCTTTGGCATAAAAGGACTTTAGTTCACCTGCACATTTCCGGTTACCTAACATTAACTTCAAAATTTTAAATAAGACGCCCTGTATATTATTACAATTTTGTGATAGTCTGTTTAATACCAATCCATTGATACCATACCTGACAAATTTTTGCGGCATTACGGTAATGATAAACAACTGTTTCTGAACGTTTCTTTATTTTTATTAAAAAAAAACGTAGGTAGCTTAGAAACAAAAAAGTTGTCCTAGCAACAGACATACATCACTATTTGTCAAGAGCTGTCAAGCAGTATTAGTAGATTTTGGGATTGTAGAAATAGTAATAAGATTATTATGTCTTTACATTTTACTTACGACGAGTACGTTGATATGCTGCTGATTTATGCAGTACTTATATGGAAAAATAGCAGAAGTGCTAGAGATTTGTATGGTTATCGCTTTCCCGACCGAACAGCTCCAAATAAAAATACTTTTGCTTAGGTGGAACAAACATTAAGACGTGGTTCTTTTCTTAATGGAAAACGGAAAACTCCTCGAAGAAAGCCTATTCAAACAGAAGATACCATAATTAATATTCTGGCGTATCTTCAAGTAAATCCCCATATCTCAACGCGGCGTCTTTAGCAAGAATTAGGAGTAAGTAGAACTACAATTCAGAGAGTAATAAAAGATCGTAAATATCATACTTTCAAAATACATTTAACACAAGGTTTAACCCCTGAAGATCCTAAATGAAGACTTAATTTTATTGCTGAAATATCAGTGAAAGTCGCAGATAACCCGTTCTATTTAAATAAAATATTATGGAGTGATGAAAGTCGTTTTCACAAAAACGGTACCGTTAATATACACAATTGTCACTTGTCTACTGAAAATCCAAAATGGATGCGAGAAACTAATTTATAGACAAAATGGGGCGTAAATGTTTTGTGCAGTTTATTCAACGGCCGTTTAATTGGGCCATATTTCTATCAAGAAACGTTGAACGGCGAAAGATATTTAGATTTTCTCAAGAATCTGTTTCCCCAATTACTTGAAGGTATCCCCTTAAACGGAAAAAGGACGATGTGATGTCAGCAGGATGGTGCACTTCCTCACTTTGCCCAGCAAGTTAGGAGATACCATGATGCTACTTTCCCTGAAAGATGGATTGGGCGCAATAGTACAATATCTTGGCCGGCTCGCTCCCCAGATATAACACCTTTAGATTTATTTCTATGCGGATACTTAAAAGGTTTGGTTTACAATACACAACCTAGAAATTTAGACGATTTGCAAAACAAAATCAGAGCAGCGTGCCAAACTGTTACACCAGAGATGCTTAGAAAATTAGAGCAGCATGCTACACAAATGTTTTAAAAAGATTTGAGTATTGCGTTAATAAAGGTGGACATTAATTTGATCATCAACTATAATAATTTTTATAATTATTGTATTTTGCTGTATAATTATTTGTCTTCTTTAATAAAAGTTTTAAAAAATCAGTCCATTCATGTAACAGCTGAGATTATCACGGTTTTACATAAACGTGCTAATAAATATGGTATTGTTGGATTAGTATTAGATAGACCATCACAAAATTGTAATAACATACAGGGTATCTCATTTAAAATTTTGAAGTTGCTGTCCCGTGACCGGAAACGTGCAGGTGAAATAAAGTCCTTATGCCAAAAATGGGGAACGCTTTCGACTGTTCAACATGACCAATTTTTAAAATTATTGTTCAAATAGGTTTCGAGATATCGACTGGCCAAAACTTCGTGGCCACCCGGTATATGTGCCTATTAATGGAAACTAAGAAATTAATACATTAGTCATATTTATTCTCAAAGGAAATTATTTCTTATTTTCAAAAAAAAAACGAAAGTAATATGAAAAACTATTGACCTATAATCGTAGTTGTCGTTAACGACAACTTCGGCAAATTATTTGGAATTGTCTAACGTGTCTAAATTGAATAACGTGTCTAACTTTCACGTCTTATAAACGTTTTAAACCGATTATAAATGATTTGAAGTATTAAATCACTTTTAATTAACATGAAATGATGTTCTGCTACATAAATTATCTACAACTGAATTAAATTATAAATATAAATTCTTACATGCAACAACATGGGTTCCTCATAGGTCAGTGCTCAGACCTTTTCTGCTCATTACACTGATCCTAAGGCAAATGTGTATTTGTATGCAGACTATTTGATGCACAAAGATGAATTTATAGTATCAACATAGTAAGTGCTCCTGATAGGATTTCATTCTTTGTAGTACGTGACTGTCTTTGACGTGGCGTAGGCTCTTGTCCTGGCGATACCCTTTACCATTATTTTTAATTTATCTATTTAAACTTTAGACGTGAATATTTCTCTATTATTGGAAGAAGTTAAAAATTATAACAATATTTAAGAAAGGAGCGAAATTTCTACCAATTAATAGAATAATAGAATATAATAATAATCGGACTATTACTATATTGAATTGTCGTGTTCTCACAATATGCAGTACAAACCAACGTGGAAAACAATTTGGTACAAGTAGCAACCGTAAAAATCACTGTATTCAAGAGAATACTGCTATATTATCGCCATTACCGTGGAATTTAGTTATCGGCGGCCTGGTGTGATCCATTCCCTTTGAAAGTTTGGAAGTCTTTGTTTAGTGGATGAAAAGTGAATAAGTCATAATATAACATTGCTTAATAACTTAGTCAAGCGCCAAGAACATCTTGTCTTTCTAAACATCTTCAACGCACCAGTGCAAAGAGTAATGGAGATAATGCTATTTTGTCACAAATATTTGTAATAATATATAAGACAATTAGCTTTAACTATGACTGTACTCCACAAATCTCTCGGTATGCAACAAAATGAGAAATACCGAAATTCTGGCAGTCACCTCTGGAGTGAAGTTATCAATATGATGCCTTTGCTACATGTGACCTCTGAATCTCAAATCCCAGGTGGCGCCTGACAGCATCTCTCCTCCATTCATTTTTGGCCAATGAAGGTAAATCAATATAATTATAGATGGTTGTAAAGCACAAAGATGCATACTTAAGGTATAAGGTATATCTGAACATTGAGTATAAATGGACTTTGGATAGTCGCTCCAAATAAAAAATAATAGGTGTGTCTGTATGGAAATGGCACTAAGCACTTGCACACAATGCCCACACAAATAGCATTTTTGTGTGCTTAGTCAAAAAATACAAAGTTTGCGGGAGCATCAAATAAACTGATAGATTAGCTAGGATGGGAGCTAGTATGAATGTTTTGGAATTTGTCCCATTTTTTCCGATAAGAGTACCTATTCACAAGACATATAAGAAATTGTGATATGAAACGGAAAGCTGGTAGTATGCTAGAGAATTATTAGGATATCCTAGTCAAATACAATACTAACTTACCTAAAATTTTCTAGAAAGAATTTGTGCCAGAAATTCTAACTTGACAGACACTCTCACCTCAGAAAATATCTTCATAATATGAAATTGAGTAATACAGTCTTCTGTTCATGTTGTGAATAGAACTATGCGATACGTATTATGTAATGACCTTTCAAGTATTAGAGCTAAGACCTAAGGGAAGTTCGTTTGAACATCATCGCTTATGTTGCAAGAATGGAATAGTTGACGGCCTAGGTAAAACGATGCTTCGAGGAGGATATAACACAGAGACGCAATGGGGTATAGTTTTGTAATTCTTGCAAATTTTGGCAAGTAAAGAACAAGTTGTTTTTTTACAAAGAACCTAGTTTAAAGTGTACCTCATAGATACTCTAAAGTCATATCTGACATTAACATACCAGTAACCTGTCCGTGTCTTACCGTAACGTAACTGACAAATAATTGTTACTTAAAATACGAAATATGGAAATTTGACACATAATAGTGATTTATCGGGCGTAAGCTCGACTTTGTGATCATATTTAAGGGTCATGCAAGATCGACTTGAATTCCTTACATGGCGGCCCCCCTTATTACACAAAATGTTCAATACATCGGTTACTTTGGAGTTCTTAAATGAATGATGAATTAAAATGTTCCATCATAGCTATTGCGAAGGAAAAAAATATATTTCTATAAAATGTACAATATAAAATTGAGACGGCGCGCGTCTACGGGAATTTTTGGAGTAAGTTTAAATTACTCCATACTTTCTATACTGCTCGTCGATAATAGGAAGAAGTCTCAAACTGCGATATAGAACTGCCCACGAGGTGCGCAGTAAATAACCTGGTTTAAGTAAATAGCCGAATGCTTTCCTCACTCATTCTTCTACGTATGCATAGAGAAATTTCACACTTTTTCCTATTATTGACGAGCGATAGTACATGTTGTTAATTAAGTACGTAGAGGTGATTGCTTGTATAATATTAAGACAGAGGGTTCATATAAATATGTGTTATAAACCTATAGGTTTCCGAGGTATAGGGTTTTAACATTCTTTCTTAAGATTGTTTTAACCTAAATAGTTATAGTATTGTTAAAAGCATTATAGATGCTGAATTTGAATTAAATATCGTTCAAACTGTCTAAAAAAATTGTTAAGCCTTGTATCACGAAAACCAATACATTTAGAATACATATTTATATGAACTTTTCGTTTTACCATCATACAAAAAATCACCTCTTAAAATTTGTCTACGTACTTAGTTGACACCCTGTATATGGATGTCTTCCTCTGAAAAACTTGTCAGGTACGTTTTAATTGCTTACTTGGTTCGCAATTTCCGATCGTTGTTTTCTGTTATTTTTTAACATGTCCGAAACAATTTCGTGTAATACAAGCTGAGTGTGACTAGGATTTACGAAGTGGAAGTGCCTGGATGGTAGACGGCCGAGATTAAAAGAAACAGAAAGAAAACACCGAGCGCACTCCAGGAACTCTTTCAGCTAGGGCCTGAAGTTGTTGTTAGGGATTAACACTGCGATGGAACTGCACCGAAGTAAGTTAAAATTACGGTGCGGAAAGGAATGGCGGGACATCCATTAGTTATGAAGTCGACTAACGCCAGCTCGGATGAAGTGTTTAGACGAATACGACGGGAGCAAAAAAGCAGGCAATCAAAAAGTGCTTATTCGACAAATCGAAAATTAAAATTAAATAAGTTCCTCGATTTCAGCCGTTGTGATCCTTTGTGCTCATCCGGCTTTATTTTGATTCCATTCCTCTGGAAAGCTGTCATAGTGGATGCTTAGTGCGATGG
The DNA here is from genome assembly GCA_037954035.1 of Rosalia funebris. Lineage (NCBI taxonomy): Eukaryota > Metazoa > Arthropoda > Insecta > Coleoptera > Cerambycidae > Rosalia > Rosalia funebris. Next base: position 6,341,781 of record JAZFAV010000009.1, read on the forward strand.
GAATGGGATAATAAAGTCTAATGGGGGCAATGACTTGTTTGGTATTCGGGTCCAGAAAAATATTTTTTTATCATCGAAGTACTTATTCAAGTCTAGAGAGTCCCTGTGGGTTTTCTGAAATACCGGTTTATAAAATTCCCAAGTGCGCCTGGGAAATTGCGTTGGTGTGGGCTATTAATGCATTTACATCTGGATCACTTCCTAATACGGACATTCTAATCTGAACATTTTCGAATAGTTTCTGATGAAATATGTAGTGCACGAAGTATAACTATATGGCGCTCTTCGGATGCTGTGTGTGATGAAATGAACTAGTGGTTATGTTGTTACTATGGCTATGTTTATTTAAAATAAATAAATATCGAGCAAGCTAGTAGCGAAAGAGACAATGTTGCGGTAATAGTTTTAAACTTATCGCAAAAGCCGATGGACTGGTGATGTTAGCCAGGCATGAGATGGTCGCATTTTTACCCCTAAGAGGCAGATGTGCCCTGATTCCGAGAACTCACTAATATATAAATGTTTCTACTTTCTAATATTTGCACAACTTAAAACTAATATATACAAAAAATCATCACGGCTGTCAATAGGCGTATATGGAGCTACGTGTGCCCACACCTACACGAAATATATATTAAATTATGTATTAAAATTTGCTTAAGGTGATCGCTACATGTCTTTATCCATATGGGAAAATTGTCATCACATAAATTCCTTTTTCTCTGAAACACCTTCATCAATCTTACTCAAATTTTGGTATGTATGGTATCATCATTTCAAATTGTATCTATTATCTAATGAAAAATATTTTATTCGTTTACCAAAATCGGTACTTTTTCGGTCACCTTTTTTATGTTTCATTATTTTTTATATGAACCAAAAGTTTTTTTCAAAAAACCCTTCACTCAATTTATTCTGTATTTTATTTTACATCTTTAGAAAGGAAATCGTCACGATACTTGGAATAGACTCTGAGAAAAAGAGTAACATTAATGTGACGAAACACAACTTTTCAGGAGACTCTTATTAGGAGATTATTCAGAACAATGTTATTCAACAACACCTTTTTACCCCTTTTTGCGGCTCCAGAGCTATGTGGTTCCTTCAATCATGTCACACATCTAAGGTTAATCTATGATTAGAAAACTAATTAAAAGACATTTTGAGCCCTAGTTTACCTCCCTACCTTAATAATTTGCATAGTGTTGTATGCATAGTTCCTCGTGTGATAATATACTGTGAAAAATGCCTCGACGAAAAAGGGTTCTCAAAAACTTTCCAAAGATTCTCAATTGCCTGAGAAAATATCTAATCATCATGACTCACCTCTCATCGTGGATCAGAAACTAAAACCAACTAGAAGTTCAATTTACTGGATTGCGAGTGCGCATTATTAACAATTTTCAAAAATTATTGTGACCACTTTTAATCATCAGAATTTCATGAAGCTAACACTAAAATATGCAGAAAGGTCTAGGTCTCTCCTATACCTACATTATTAAACAACAAAAATTAAAAAATAAACAAAAATTATCCAAAATATGTGGTAATCCCCTTAATGTATGTAGTTAATGTCAGGTGCTGAGTTGCTTCGCCAACCATTTTTCTAATCACTTAGTGGCTAGTAAGTAAGGGCACATCACCCGAATGCTGGATAAAAATTAAACGGAAAATGAATTTGGTATAAGGTCTTTAGCCATTATCTTGACTTATGAATTGCGCTATTTACATGCTTTATCCATATATTTAATAAAAGTCAATAAACTTCATACTCGTACAAAATAAAAAATGTTGAGATTCGTAATTTTTTTAAGCAAAAAATTCCGATATAAACTTTCTCATATTCTGCTCAAACAGTCGCGTGTTACTGCAAACTATCGGTATATTTCCGTTCTATGAAAATTATATAGACATAATAGAAATTTGAATTTTTACCCTATCATAACAGGAGGTGGTAAAATACGACGGCAAATCTAAACGGAATTTATTGTACCTACTTAGATTTCAATATCTAAGTCTATGCGATGGCGCCCGGCAGGGGCGGAGTTATTTTAATGTAATATCACGTTATTCGCTCAACAATTTAAGAAGGAAATGGATAGATGATAAAGTATTATAATAATGTCAAATAAATATGTATTATTATTTAAAACTTATAAATGATGTCCATCCGCCAAGATTATTATTCCTAATAATCTTAGAATGATAAACGTTATAAATAATATTTCATAAGATTATAAAAATCAGGTGCTCAGCTTGTCATAGCTAACTACGAATTCTAAAAAAAGAAAATACGTTACATAAATTAAAATATGGCGTTAAAAGTTCCAATTAATTCTATTCTTTCCATTCATTCTATTCAAAATATTGCCAAAAGGATGAAATTTGCTTTTAGGTGAGATTAAGAAGCAAACAAATCAAACACGCGTCGTTTAAGCTAGAGGGTTAGCATGATAGCAAATTGGCTTCGACCCAAAAATAATGGGTTTTAAGTAAATTGTAGCACAAGAAGATGTACCGTAGGTACAGCAAACTTATGTTGATTTAATATTACTAAAAATTACACTTTTCCTCCGCAATTTCACGCACGCAATTGCAAAATTTTTTAATTTTATATAACAGTAAGTAATATGTAAATGTATAAATGTTTGGACACTTAAAAGCGTTTAGATTGTTCTAATTAACAAATGCCCGCAAATTTTAAATTTAGATATTGAAAAATTCTATTCCTAAGTTTCAGAACATATTGACCTACCCATTAACAATGATTATAGCCGTTACAGGTTAAATAATATATTTTGTATAAAGAATATATAGAAATTGATGGGGATAGTGGGAGTAATTATTTAGAGACAATTTAAATACATTAAAATGCGACGCAAAAAGCAACATGTAATCTTGTAAGTAAGTTGGTAGCTATATATAAATATGATTAAAAAGATTAATAATAATCCATAGGTATATGACATGTAGTGATGGCCTAATACCTAAGATGTCGAAATATAATAAATTTTTCATGTTTCATATTTCTTCTGATGGTCTCATTATAGATAATAATGAATTAAAAATGAATTTATTAAATATTTTTATCTGAATTATTTTTCACTTTGTGCAGAGTACCAATTTAGGTAAAAACATTATATATAGCGTTGGCCAAGAAATTTGTGCCGATGGCGAGCAACGATGGTGAGAGTGAGTTTATTATTAATTTCCCTATATACTATTATATTTCGTTTTAGAGTAAAATACCATATATTATATCTTATGTGCTTCTTATACTAAGTTCTTAATTTATAATTAAGAACTTATAAAGTACCTAAAGGCCTAGTAAACGTCATCTTACTTATACTCATGCATCTACTATCACTTCTTATTACCCAAGTTATTTGAGATGAAGATTATGGTTCAATATAATTTTTTGAAAAACTTATATGTTCAATAAATGACCAAAATATTTACACTGGATGCTGGCTAATTACTTAGCTAATTTCATCATGCAAGACGACCAATATATATCCACGCTATATCCACTAACCTCGATTCTCTACCTTTCAAGCTACCCACTGCCCACCTGCAGTGCAGCCTCAGGTTAAGCAACTGGTAGTGGTTATATAAAAATTGTAGATATATCTAAATGCGTTCTACACCTACCAAGGTGTTATCTATATATACATTACATAAGAGAGCTTATACCGGTTCTAGACCTTCCCCTCCACTTTCTATGACGTCACACACGACCTTCAATTCACCTTGACAGGATCATCTAGAACAGGTTTTTTAAACGGTTTTTTGAGAGATTAGGTATAAGCGTATAACTCTAGTTCCCATTGACAGTGTCACTTAGCGATCAAGATTGACAGGAAGTGGTAGGGGTGATCTAAAACCGGTATAACCTCTCTACTACTTTAAGTAAACTTTAAGTAAACTATCAATATTTGTCGTTACTTTGTAGTTTTGAGTTAGGATAGAACACATTTGGACCGTAGAACCGGTCTCAGAGAAATGTCGTAGGGAAGAAATTAAGTGAAATATTCAACTAAATGTTTTCATTCGAAACCGAATACGCCTCTCTGGAATATAAGAAATATGCGGTTCATAATGGCAAGGAGATCACGGATAAAATTAACCCTTAATTTCTCGTAAAATTTCTTTACAAATGTTTAATTACAAATGCGATTATATTAAATACTGTTCAATAATTGCCTCTCCATTATAATTGAACTGAGTGAATTTTAAACCTTTGTTTATAAGTAATTCTATATTACTATGATAATACTTAGCATCTGTTGTCTTTTGTCTTATTTAATTATAAAAGCGTACAAAGTGGATTGACTGGATGTAAATTTTGAATGGTATTGAAGATTCGCATTAAATTTACTTGAAGGAGAAAACGAATTGCTTTTATAACAATCAGGTCTAAATCTTTATTAAATTAATTACTACTGAAGTGCAACTTTAATAAACTATTATGTTAAATAATAACATTCAATTTGAAATTTAAATTCTTGTAATAAATATTTAACTAATTTATTTGCGTTATTTTTTTTTGTTATGTAAATTGAATAAACAGTAATATGAAAACCAAGAGGATAACGACATGTACTGACGTTTACACATCGAAAATTCTAGTTCAAAACCGTTTGGTAAATATATCTGATTTGGTAAATATTTATCGAACATAATTTTGTATCATTAATTAGCACATTACACTTAACATGTTATTGTTATTTAGATATTGGAGAGCAGTTGGACAAACAACAGAATTATTATTAATTGCCACTTTCTACTAACTATTGTTTGCTTACTAATATTGTAACGTATATAACAAATAGTACATACATGATGGTGCTCGTGAACGATTAATTTCAGTTGTTCAAGTAACTGAGCTATTTAGGGACTGATATTTCACGAACACATATTTTTAGCAAAATAATAGGTACGTAATGACTAGTTGTGCTTAACATTGAAAAACTAGTAGTTGCTGATGAAAATTGGCTCCAACCATATGGTTGCCCGGCCCATAACATAGCAACATTTGGAACGAATATTTCAAAACCGAATCATTTCTGGACGTGGCAATATCGTATTGCTTAGAGGTCTCTAGATCTTGTATTGTACGATTTATTTTTATGCGGCTAGTTAAAGTCAAAAATTGATCGTTTTAAAGATAACATACCTAACAATTTGCTAGGAACTTGCAAATTGTTAGGTTTGGCGATTGCGATCGCATGTTGAAAATTTCTCTGTCAAACTGTTATCCTTGCTATGTTAGAATATGTCCGCCAAGGATTTTAGCTCAACAGAGATGTCTCTTCGAGCAATGTTTGCTTTAAGATCATAATTTTTACTTTTTCGCACTCCACTATACGCGGAAAAGTAATGTAATCGTGTAAAGAAAAAGTGAAAATACAATATGTTTTTTGGGTTTATTTTGCGTTTTTCAGCCTAAAAACAAAAAAAAACGGTTTTTAAAGAATTTTTGCTGTGTGTGTGTGTCGTTGTCGTCGGCATTTATTCTTGTTAGCCCGATAACTTAACTAAATCGTGTCGGATCGATCGAGTTTTGACTGATTCTGATTGGGGACGTCTCAGACGACACCTATTGAATTTGAGGTGGATAGAACACACTCTACTATCTACATGGGTCATGAAAAAGTACAATGGTGGTCTATTTGAGAATTTTTTTTGTTAGCACGTTCACACAATTAAATCGTGTCGAATCGATCGGGTTTCTACTGATTCTGATTAGGGACGTCTATCAAACGACATCTAGTGACTTTGAGATAGATAGGACACACCCCACCCTGTCCATGGGTCATCATGCGAAGGCACGATGGTGGACTATTTGAAAAAAGAAAAAACTGTCGCATAAAACACATATTCTGCATTTATGTGTTGATTTATTTCTCGGTCACTCAATGTCGAGATCTTCTACGTGCGGAAAAGCCCGTTTTAAGGTTTTAAAACTTTTTATTTACTTTTCCGCACTCCACTATACTAGCGGAAAATTAATGTAAACGTGTAAAGAAAAAGTGAAAAAACAAAATTATTGTTTGGGTTTATTTTATTTTCTCGGCCTAAAAACCAAAAAAATGGTTTTTAAAAAATTTTTGCTGTGTGTCGTCATTGTTGTCGGCATTAATATTTTTTGTTAGCACGATAACTCAACTAAATCGTGTCGGATCGATTGGGTTTTGACTGATCCTGATCGGGGACGTCTCCCAGGTGACACCTATTGATTTTACGGTGGATAGCACACACCACCCCTTGGGTCTATTTGAGAAATTTTTTTTGTTAGCACAATAGCTCAACTAAATCGTATCGGATCGATCGGGTTTTGACTGATTCTAATCGGGGACGTCTCCCAGACGACATCTATTAATTTTGAGGTGGATAGGCGACACTCCACCCTGTCCATGAGTTATGAGAGCACGATGGTGGACTATTTGAGAAATTTGTTTTGTTAACACGATAACTCAACTAAATCGTATCGGATCGATAGGGTTTTGACTGATTCTGATCCGGAACGTCTCCCAGACGACACCTATTCAGTTTGAGGTGGATAAAACTCACTCTACCCTGCTCATGGGTTATGAGAAAGCACGACATTGGACTATCTGAGAAATTTCTTTTGTTAACACGATAAGTCAACTAAATTATGTCGAATCGATCGGGTTTTGACTGATTCGGAGCGGGGATATCTCCAAGACGATACCTATTGATTTTGAGGTGGATAGAACACAGTCTACCATGTTGATGGGTCATGAGAAAGCACGAGGGTGAACTATTTGAAAAAAGTAAAACTGTCGCATAAAACAGATATTCTGCATTTGTGTGTTGGTTTATTTTTTCTCGGTCACTCAATTTCGAGATAGAGATGTTCTACGTATGGAAGAGTTCATTTTAAGGTTTTAAAACTGTTTATTTTGAGTGGTATTTTGTGTTATTTTAATGAATTATTTTCTCGTTTAAAATTTTTTAATCTTTCATAAAGTAATATCATGTCAACAAAATTGGCTATTACAATTCCGCACTCCATTATACGCGAAAAAGTAATGTAGTCGTGTAAAGAAAAAGTGAAAAAAGTTTTTCGGCCTAAAAACCAAAAAAATGGTTTTTAAAAATTTGTTGCTGTGTGTGTGTCGTCGTTGTCGTTGACATTTATTCTTGTTAGCACGATAGCTCAACTAAATCGTGTCTGATCGATCGGGTTTTGACTGATTCCGATTGGGGACGTCTCCCAGGCGATACCTATTGATTTTGAGGTGGATAGAATATACTGTACCATATACGTAGGTCATGAGAAGGTACAATGGTGGACTATTTGAGAATTTTTTTTTTGTTAGCAGGATCACTCAATTAAATCGTGTCAGATCGATAGGGTTTCGACTGATTCTGATTAGGGACCAGACCTACCAGACGACATCTATTGATTTTATGGTGGATAGGACCCCACCTTATCCATGGGTCATGAGAGAACACGATGGTGGACTATTTGAAAAAAGTGAAACTGTCGCATAAAACACATATTCTGCATTTATGTGTTGGTTTATTTTTTCTCGGCCACTCAATGTCGAGATAGAGATGTTCTACGTGCGGAAAAGTCCGATTTAACGTTTTAAAACTGTTTATTTGTAATGTATTCGACTTGTCAGATATCCGTAAAATCCCAGTCGCTGAGCCGTTTAAGGCATGTATGTATTTCGATTAAAATTTAGCCATTATCTGCTGACTTTTATATAGATCGCTGCACTGCTCGCTGAGGATGAGGCAGCGTACTCCGTTCATTGTCGGACCTGCGCTGTTCGAAGTTAAGCAACAGATTGCACGGACGCGACTTGGATGGATGACGCATGGTCTTATTCTCATGGTGCCGCGGTGGTGCTGACTTGGTATTTGGTAACAGGGTGGCAACTGGGCCAAATACTGGGCACATTGTCTGCTTGAGTTCGATTCTCACCAGAGGGAACTTGGCACTTCCCTCAGGGCTGGGTGTTTGTCCGCGTTTATATGTGTAACCTTCCCTTACACAAAACCTGCCTGTAGGCTTTCTGGGGAAGGGTGTTCTAATTTATGTGTGTTCAAACTGCGAGAAACTATATACTTTTGGCTGTGATTGTACCAATTTTCTTCACATCACGGCTTTGTTTACAGCGTGGCAACGCTGCATACGCAGAAGTAGTAGAACTCGGTTTCTACCGTATCGCGATATCGTAATTTTGTTTATTCATGTGCCTTTTTCGATCGTGTTGTTCTTCAATATTTCATTGAATATGCCAAAAATAATACGGAGTTTAAATGACGTCTGAGGACGATGAAAACAATGAATGACGCGAAGAAAGCTTCAAATTTAACCGTGGAAAAAATTCAACTTGAAACTCGGATCATCGATTTAGGTGAGTGAATTGTAGAATTTGAAGTGAGTTTCATGTAAAACTTTATTGGTATTATTGTATTAAGAAGTGATTTACAATCCATTTGGGCAGTGCGATGTAATTCTTTGCGACGTAAAGGTGCATCCAAACATGCAACACCGAAGCGTATCGAAACGCCGATGCGTAACTTATTATCGCGACACAATATCGCAACAGGACACATACTTTTCAGAGGACATCGAAGCGTGACAGAGGTGCGTAACACCACGCCGTTCCATCCATCGTATTTGTTGTAGTCCCGTCCAGACATGGAAGGGGGATGCGAAACGCCACCGCGGTACAAGCCTTTGATATGACGCTGAAAAACCGACAAGCCACGGAACGCTCTGATGTTGCGCGACGACGTTACGATGTCACGCTGTGAGCCCTTTAAATTGTCACGGGGCCGCGTTACAATACGCTTCGTTGTTGCATGTTTGGACGCACCTTTACTATGTTACGCTTTGAGCTCTTTAAATTGTCACGGGGCGGTGTTACGGTACACTTGTTTCGACGCACCTTAACATTCCTTGTAACGTTGCCACGGTGCGAGAGTATGTGATATAAATCGAAAAAATTCGTAACTTTGTATTACTATGTAGGCAATCAAGCTGATTTTGGGTTCACATATTATTGGCTACATAATAAACAAAATACTCCTATTAGTTTTATATGAAAATCTAAAAACAGTGTCTGAGAAATAATGGAATAACTGCCACTTTATTGCGAGATCCCTATACTTCTCATGTTAACAAGGTCAACTTTATGTTTAATTATTGAGAGAACGGTGTAGATGAACGTTTCCAAACTTCATAGAAGTATTTAATAACTGTTCATTTAAAAATATTTCAGCGAATTCTTAGGAAAGCGGGAGACTACTAGTACTACTTTAATGTAATTGTTCACTAGCATACAAATTGTGCATACATAACAGTGTTGTCAGCTTTATTTAATTCATAATGTAAGAGTTTTTTTTTTCTTAAAATGAAATTGTTAATTAGATTTTTGTATTGACTCAAACGTAAATTGGCCAAAATTAGGTATTATTTTTAAATTAAATATTTTACCAACAATCTAGTTTCCAAAACATAATGTCGATTCAATTGGAACAATGGACTGTTCTAATGAACTAAATTGTGTATAAGTTAATAGATTATTATATTAAAAACGTTATTGAATATTAGTACTCAATAATTAGATTTCGACATGACATTCTACTAATGCAAAATCTAAAAATCTGTCGACAGTGTCAACACAAGATATTCATCATAAACGATGGATGATAGTAGTATCGAGTTACGTGCAAATTGCCCTCGACCTTTCTATAATCGAACAGTAACTGCGTTGTCTGTATATGTATGCGATACGAATACACAATGACAAAAATTTGTATTGGAAGAGCTTGTGCACCTATGGAAATATGAATAGATAGATATAAAAAAAGGAAAGAAGACGAATTGAAAAAACTTTCTGAAGAACCTAAAGTTCATTTGATGTATAAAAGATGTTTATTTATTATACTCGTTTATATTTGCATTCAGAATTTCAGTTTACGTTAATACTGAAATATATTTGTACTTATCCATTGTTAGTAAATTTATAACAGGGCGTTCAAACCCTTTTGTGTACCATCGAGATAAAATGTAATAGCCATATTATAGTCAATACTATATAGATTTACTATTCATTTCATCGCTATTTGCCAAATAAATACACAGTTTTAAAACCTTAAAACGGACTCTATCTCGAAATTGAGTGGCCGAGAAAATATAAACCAACACATAAATGCAGAATAAGTGTTTTATGCGACATTTTTATTTTTTTCAAATAGTCCACCATTGTGCTATCAACGCTATCAATTATTATCCTACAGCGATTGTGTAATAGCCTTGCTATTTGGGAACCACTTGATAACCGCTTTGCGGTTTAGTGGTTTCGTTCTCGATTCCCGACTTGTTACAGATATAAATCTTATCGATTTAGATGAAAACCCTACGGATTTGTTTCGGCATTTGTTCAGGATCGGCGTACCGTGTACGGCACTGATGAGAACTAATAAGTTCGAAACAGCTGTTTGTCGTTCGGATTCCATCCGGGACAAATGTCGAATTCTACCTGGCGGGGTCCCTTTTCAAAAAAGCTTTTACTGGAGTAGATCGGAACCTTTGGTGTGAAGATAACACTAACTTAGTTTTCCGCAAAACATCAAAACACACGCGACGCGCATTTCACCAACAAAGTTGGCATCGTCTGGTGATGATTAAAACTCCAAAAACTGACTTTTTGTTTTGAAAACCACGTCTGTTTTTTTTTTGTAATAGCTAAACTTATATATATATATATATATATATATATATATATATATATATATATATATATATATATATATATATATATATATATATATGTACAGGGTGGAACGTAAAAAACGCCGCAAACCATAACTCTATTATCAATAATCCGGTTTTAACATTGAAAGAAGACAATCAATGATTGTTTACAGAATATAATATAGCATTCACTGAGTTTTTATACAATTTTATTTCAAGGTCACGCGATATTCAACTTTTCTTATTTAAATGGCAACCTATATATATTTTTATGTAATTAAAAAGAGAATATTTTTATGTATCTAATGATGTATAATAAGTCGTATTTTAATAGACGTATGATTCAGAAAATAATAAATTATTTATTAATTCATACAAATTTTAAAACATGGCAAGATGGCTTTAAATTGGAAATCAAATGGAACATGGCATAGTAAAATGTCATTTGACATCACAATAATAGATTTCATCATCAGAATAATAGATTTTAAAGAATAATTTGTGTACCTAATATACTAAATTTAAACAACAACGAATAATATAAATTCTGTTCAAAATGTCTGCCATTTTGTTAAATACATACTCGTAGTTCACATCTTCTTTCTATTCCATTAATGAAAGAAGCAGGTAGCTATAATTCTCTGGATCAAAATTTCGATGTTTTTAGATAGGGTCAGATATGCCTTGAAATTGAAAACCAATTGGAGCATCACAATTTAAAATGTCAATGCGTTGTTTGACTTAAGACTATTTGTTGTTTAACGATAAGTTTTGTAAATCATCTTGTTAATTGCTACTTTTGTTCAAAAAAGTTAATAATGAATAATAATAGTGAATTGACAGACATGATTCAAGTATATTTTGAATATAGAAGAAACAGTTATGCAGCTGCAAGACACTATAAAGGGTGTCTTGCTGAAAGAGAAGCATTTATATTTATATTGTTCGTTGCAAAATAATTTATATTGTTCGATATTGTTTAAATTTAGTATATTACACTTATTATTCTTTGAAAACTATTACTGTGATGACAAATGACATTTTATTATAGCATGTTCCAATTGTTTTTCAATTTTAAGCCATCTTGTAATGTTTTAAAATTTGATGAATTAATAAATAATTTATTATTTTCTGTATCATAAGTCTATTAAAATACGACTTATTATACATCATTAGAAACAGAAAAATATTCTCCTTTTAATCAAATAAAGAAATATATAGGTTGCCATTTAAATAAGAAAAGTTGACTATCGCGTGACTTTGAAATGAAATCATATAAAATCTTAATGAATGCTATATAATAATCTGTAAAAAATTATTTAATTATCTTTTTTCAATTTTAAAATCGAATTATTAGTAACAAAGTTATGGCCTGTGGCGTTTTTTACGTTCCACCCTGTATATTATTATTCTTATTAATAGCAGGAATTTAACATATTTACTTCAACAAAATTGTTGAAAAATCAAATAAATGCAGTTTCTTATAGCAAATAAACTGTTGTCTCGATGAAACATAATTTTATATATTATATATTAACTTTTCACATAGCATGCCAATTTATATTTACAGGCTCTCTTCTCTGTACATAAATCTATATTCACAGGCCTATTCCCCTATACTAGTTGTGTATTAGAAAATCAAATTACATCTAATGCAAATACAATATGAAACATTGACTATGGGCATTATTTTGGATTACACTTGATTATGATAATTCTATTTTCAGATTGGCCTAGATTCGATTTGACGTATGAGAATGTAATTATGCTAATAATTAATAAAATGATAAATGATTCGATAACGCGATTACATATTAAATTATGTCGGACTGGCAATAATACATATGTATCGTTTAAAAATCCTGTGTGGTTCTCGATAATTCGCAGTATGTGCAATACCGCAATATGCAACCAGTTCTGGCAATTTTAATAATATAGTGCATTATATGTAGTTACATTATGACATATTTATGTTGTGGGGAAAATAGTCTCGAAGCCTCAGGAGTACCGTTTCCATTCCCTGAACGAGTATTATATTTAATTTTTAAGTAAATTAGGTGATTCATATACGCACGCGTATAGTCCCTTCCGTAGATATTGCTTTGATTGGGGTAGGAAAAAGAGTTTAATATTTTGTATGTTTTCTTGAGTGATATGGGTAGGCGACGAACATTGCTACATCCTTGCCGAGGAATATAGCAGAAGTCATTTAATTCAAACAGATAGATATTTTACGGCTATAAAACTTCTGATCCTTAAAAAAGATCAGATTCCATTATTGTTAGTGTCTCCCTCGTTTTTAAGATAGGGTTGGCTCAAATAAAAATAGAGTTCAAACCCCCCATATCCTGTATATATTTATTTATTTAGAGATAGATTAAAAAATAAACATACATTTGGACTTGTGGTCCTTCATTATTTATTTCTCTCAAGACCACAGTAGTCGAATTGATTGGACAAGAACCACAAAACCGCCCACAGTTACATTTTAAATATTCATATTAACATATATTTCTAATGTACATTTTTGTGTAACTATTATATTACCATAATTAATATATTACCGTATATTAATTACACATACTAGCCATTTATCTAACAGTTTTTATATGTTTTATATTACAGAATGGCTTCATAAAAAATTAATATACATAAATAATATATTGCGGGAATATTTACCTTATGTTATCAACTTTATTTAGAACCCCTACTTCAAATAATCAGATCGACGAGGTTATGGGACTAGATAGGAATTATAAATATCTTCTCCACTCAATACTATGCTGGAGGGTGTTGGAATCTTCGGTGTGAAGATAATACTAACGTAGTTTTCCCCAAAACACCAAAACACTATACACTACACACGACGCGTGTCTCGCCAACAAAGTTGTCATCATCTGGAGGTTATTACAACTCACCAGAGTTTTAGTCATCTTCAGATGATGCCAGCTTTGTTGGCGAGATGCACGTTGAGTGTAGTGTATAGTGTTTTGGTGTTTTGTGAAAAGCTACATCAGTGTTACCCAATGCCACGTATTTTCAATTAATATGTGGTGTTACACTTACAATACTATTTTATTTAGACACATACACATTTTTAAAAACTCCCTTTATCTACCACTCATCAAACAAAGTTCGTTATTTATTTTTTTATGATTGAAGATCAAAAATATTTATGAAAGATATACTAGCAAAAAGTTTACAAAATGAATAAAGCAACACATTTTTTCCAAACAATAATGTGTGTATATTGGAATACTAAACTATTGTATATTAATAATACTGGGCGATTTTTCGTTTATATGAAAAACGCAATTTTTGTAACCGTCAGTAACAAAAATTCGTCAATTTTTAAAAACTGACAATTATTGAATAATATTTATTTTTATTTATTAGTTTTTCACAATGTTACTCAATAGCCAATAAAAGATGATTTTAAAAGTGCTCTGCGAATAGTCACAATTTTACATTCTTTCAATATTCAATTCAGTTCAATTTTAATTTCCTTCGGCTGTCATTTGACGTAATAGATTTTTTTTGAGTTGCAACAAAAAATTATTAGGAACTTTTATTTTCGATCAATACGATTTCGATAGGGTGAGTTTGGAGGAACGAACCAAACTCCAGGACTGTATTGTACGCATGAAAATTAAAAAAAAAAACTCAAATATTTTATCCGATTTTTATTTGTTTTCAAGTTATAGCGTAATTAAAAATAAACAAAATTTCATACATTAACGTTTTGGTAATCATAGCGTTATAAATGTTCAAAAATACCGCCATTCACCTATAAACATTTTTTTCTCCTACGAAGGGCGCCTAGGCCTGTAACTCTACTGATTGAGTCATGTCTTTGTTTAAGATCGACTACAGCATTTCTAATACGTTGAATTAGTTCATCCCGAGTGTCCACTTTTACTTTATACACTTCATCTTTGAACCAGCCCCATAAACAATAATCTAGTGCTGTGAGCTCTGGAGATCTTGGAGGCCAACTAATAGGACCACCGCGACCAATCCAAAGCCCTGGAAACCTTTCGTCCAAATGTTCCTTGACCTGACGAGCGAAATGTGCAGGAGCTTCATCGTACTGGTAGTACATTCGCATTCTGATGTTCAAACGAACATCCTCTAGTAGTCCATGTAATTCATTTTGTAAAAAATTTAAGTAGTTGTCTCCTGTGAGGCGATTCTCCAAAATGAGAGGGTCAATTAAATAACTACCGACCATACCACACCACACGTTTACCGAAAACGTATGTTGAAAGTTACTTTCGACTGTTGCGTGGGAATTTTCATATGACTATGATACATGACAGTTGTGAGTATTATTAATGCCGTCACGGGTAAATGTTGCTTGTATGTGCTGTACTCTCTGTACATGGATGCAAGCCTCGCTGGTGGAGTGTGTTTATTACTGTTGTTTGTGGAATGCCCAATTGAATACTAATTATTCGTGAGCTGATAAATACATTTTTATTACGATGTCTGTGATGTGGAAACCGTTGACGATATTCTTGAACAGCAGCTCCAGCATTCCAATTACAAAAACCATAAACACACACCATATTTGCATATTCTAAATTTGAATACGTGTGTGGCATTTTGTAATACGTATACTAGATAAACATTTTTAATTACGCTATAACTTGAAAACAAATCGGATAACAACAGTTGGGTTTTTTACATTGTTTTCACGCGCACAATACATTCCTGGAGTTTGGTCCGTTCGTCCCGACTCACCCTGTATATTATTAACAACTCCGATTTTAAGAAAACTGTATAGTGTCATTTTATAACACATTTGGTACTTACTGGGATTTATCATATTATAGTTTTGAGCATCATAAATGTTTCTTGTTGAATAATTTTAAAAACATATGTTCTGGCAAAATAACAATCATTCATTAAATACAATGCATGTTTATTTATTTTTCTGAAGCACAAAAATTGTAATCAAACTGTTTCTGAATCACTGTAGAATAAGAAATAAGTAGGCACTAATTAATTCTATTAAAATTCACGTTGTTTCTAACAGATTTTACAGAAACAGTGCCCTAACATTGCGTTAGTTTATCCTCTTGTATTATCCGATAATTATAAATCACAATAACATTAAACCCGAGATGAATTATTATTATTAAATTATATTAAATATTATTAGAGCCGAGTGTAAATGTTATCAGTGTTTAATGCGCTGTGAATGTAAAATTCAGTTTCCAAAATGTGGAGAAAGAAAAAAATTATCAGTGTCAACATTTTCTGATGGTTGTTAGGTATATAAAAAATATCTAATGCCTTTATTTGGTAAACGTTATAAATTTCGATAACCATAAAATGGTAGTAATGTTATCGACTACTATGTCATGATGTCTTGCTCCTACGATATTTTTATCAAATACAAAATGTAACTCGAAAAATAAATGATCGCAGAACAAAAATGGACCTCTACTTGTATATGAAAAACTAATTTGCTTGAAATTTTAATGGGAAGAAAAATAAACGAGGTTTACCACTGCTATATTATGTTACGGAGTGAAAAATATGATTGCCTAATTAGGTATTCAACTTCATCTCATCGTACTTGTTGTTTTGAAATGGAAGTTATTTTGAAACATATTTCTGCCTTCAAATTTTCATGAAAATATCATACAATAGTTATATACCAAACGTACTCTATTATTGATTTCTATATCAAGGAATTTTGCCGTGTTCTATTTCTATTGCAATTGTTTTGCGAATGCTTTATAACATGAAAGCAAGTAATTATATTGCATTTCAATTTTCAATAAAAACTTGGATATTATCATTATCGGTACTTTACTACTTTTACCAGTAATCAAAAACAAAGTAAATCACTTTGTATATGTTTGCAAATCAATAGTTATGTAATTTATTAGTTGAATAATATATGTTTACTGTAATCTAATAATGCAAAATCTATGGAAGATGAAAGCTTACTTCTTTTACTTTTAAAATTACTAAAACTGTGGAATCATAATATTCTGATGTTTTCCATCATATATTTTGCTGAGTTATATTGTACTTTTCAATGAGCTATTTTTTTTCTATATTTACAATTAGTTGAATGATGGTTCGTGGATATAATTTTCCATCATATATTACTGATTTGCAAAATAAATGTTAATCATAATTAGTTATTTAATTAATATTACGTGGAAACATATTTTAAATTGTCTCCAACATTTATTTTAATTACTTTGTTCCATCATTATCATATGGAATATAATCATGCATGAAATGAGTTAAAATTAGTCATTGTCAGTATAACTACATATTAATATACATACTATTTAACAAAAGTAAATCACATGTTTTGAAATTAGGTTGCATGCAGCATATTATTATTAAACAATAAATTAATATAGTTATTATTGAAAACAGATTACGTCATCCTGAAATAGTCCCTTTTACGAGGATCTGGAATAGGTAATAGAGAAATAATTATCTGTTTACTTTGTTAAATAAAATATTATTACTTATTTATTAATTTACTTCTTTTTTTACTTTTTTTCTTTTTTTTTTTCCTTTAATAAATCCTGATACACGTAAATTTTTTTTATTCTGAAACTACATTATTTGAGCACCTATCCTCCTCTTCTCTTTGTGAAAATTGCAAAATTTTATTCAAATGATGTAAATAATCCGTCGTTTTTGCAGAAAATTAATTGATCCGTTACTTATGGGCCGCAATTTTAAAATACAATAATTCAGGTCCAATTTTCATATTATCGTTATATACGGACGCTATTGTTTGTAATGCTTATCAAAACTCTTTGTGTATATGCACAGTATTGTAAATTAATTTGTAATATTCTACTGTGTAATAAGCTTAAATCGAACTACAGAAATAAGGAGTTTATACTCCAACCCATCTGCAAATGCCTTATATAATAAGGACTAAACAAATTAGGGCAAACAGCTATTCTCCTGACTATATGCCAAACGCCGAGCGCTGAATTACATGACAAAATTTGTCGTATTTTTGTCTAACAGAGTTAGCACTAAAAATACAGTGATTGTTCCAAAACCACCAAGAAAGATGCAAAGTGTCACCTATCTCAGGATATCATTAACTGCTGACCGGTTTCGACCTTTCTATCTTGGGTCTCGTCAGTACAGTGTAAACGAGTATACCTTCGACAGATAAAGCTCACATCTAGTAGACGTTGCTACGTTCCACCGCAGTAGAACGTACCAAACGCCATCTCTTGGTAGTTTCGAACCATCAAAATCGAAGTCAAAACTTGAGATCATCAATATAATGCAAAGTTTTACTACCAGAGGGTAATATTCAAACTACAGAAATAAGGAGTTTATACTCCAACCCATCTGCAAATGCCTTATATAATAAGTACTAAACAAATTAGGTCAAAACAGCTATTCTCCTGGCTATATGCCAAACGCCGAGCGCTGAATTACATTACAAAATGTGTCGTATTTTTGTCTAACAGAGTTAGTACTAAAAATACAGTGATTTTTCCAAAATTGTTCCTTAAATCGCTTAATCATACTTAAATCGCTATTGATGTTACCAAACGTAACCAAAGATAATAAAAAAAATTCAGTCAAATTATTTACTACTTTCTTATTTATTTACACAAAAATCTCCCTGATATACGCAGTACATTCCTCTACTATTATATTAGCCACTGCTTTAATCTACTCTGATTTAATACCCAAGCAACAAATTATACCCCCAGTAGTGCGCCTTAAAACGAGTTATTACTTTCATTGTTAAACTAGTTACTCATTATTAGAATCATAGTTATATTATTAAAACTAACTAAAACAGTATCATTCGGTGTTCATGGAAAACTGATCTCCTTTTTTATCCCTATAAGAGTATATGCGGTGTCTCGTTATGGTCATGTTTTAAGTCACGCACCGACCGTCCGTACCCGACAGCAAGAGTTTTACTTTTACAATTAGTAACTTTGCACCGCACACTGACACTGAACTATGAATACCGATCATATTTTCTGTGTATAAAATAATTGCAAAAGTTAAAAGAGTATTTACTTTCCTATTCGCCTGTTTAAATTTTTCTGGTTTCATTTTTTTTTTACTTTATTAGTTGAGTTCATTCAATTGAAGTATATAATTATAAATATATCAAATACATATTACAACATATACATATGAATAACGAATATAATATACATTAAATGGCAAACTTTGGCAATTTTGTTTGATGTGATATAATAGTTATTTAATAACGGTTTTTCATTACCCACTTCATTAAAATTACTTCCAATATTGACACTACACGCGAATGTAAACACTGTTAAACAACGGTACATTATTGGAATATTCTGGTTTCAAGTTAGCCTAACTCTGATTAGTCATTATTTAATAGAGAATTTAATTATGCAATAATAAATGAAACTTCACATAACCTAATTATATGAAATGTGAAATTACATTCTAACTGGTTATTATCACACATACGCTGTAAAAGTATTCAATCTATGTCGGCTATGTATGTATATTATGTCAGTAAATTATTTGAAAGCTCCAGAAATAAATGTTATTTCACTGCAACAGCATTCAGTTATATTAAACGCAATAAGTTTTTTATATTACATTTTTTCTCTAAATAAATGAAAATTACCTCAACGACTCACGTTGAGTAATTCGCACGACCCAGTGGAAATGTATATAGTATGGAAATAGATTTACTAAAGCCCTAATAATTTTATTCTGATTCCTGTTTGGATTAAATAATATACATGGATAAAGATAGACAAATGCATTTAATCCCCTGCATATTAATGTTTTTCTTCTTTTGAACGAATCTGTCTAGTTTTTAAATTCAATTTGAATTAGTAGAGGTGGCTGTGACAATGTCCTTCGGTCCGAAGTAGCCCAGGATTAGAACCCATTGTATGCTTGGCTGTGGCGAAGCGTCCATTAAGGCTGTAAAGCTAGATAAATTGCACATCATTCCTCGCGTACTTCCCTCTCCGCTCACTGCACCGCGGATCTCAATAAAGTCCGTTAAAATCAAGGCGACGGAGAGTTAGTCCAGACAGCGCATACGCATTGCCGGTTACCGGCATGCCGACGCGAAGAATGATATGCAATCCTGCCAGCCTCACAGCCTTAATGGACGCTTCACCACTGATGTTTGGGTTTGTTGATATAGGTATGATTGTCTTTGAGTGGGTCTTTACATGTAACCTTCCCTTCCGCAGCCTCAAGCTTTAGAGGAAGGAAGTCAATTGATGTGTGCCCAAATAAAATTTAATCTTGACTATCTTTCCTTATTAGGTGAGGATTGCTTTGTCGCTCGTATTCTAGTTAATATCCAAATTATCGCGAACATATATTGATAAAGAGAGAATTATTTAACTAATGACTATACCAACGCTGTCATTTCACTGCGATGCTCTAGTAAAATCCAATACTTCTAAGGTGATTAGCATCATAATAATAATTCACTTCTCCAGTTTCAGTACAAACAAGTTACTGCATATACTGACTTTCATATTATTATTCTTTTACCGGGAGCCTAATTCCCGTTATTCATTTGTTTCATATAAATTTAAATAACCCATGCAATCTCATGATTTTGACAGGCTAACAAGTTATTAGCCTGTTAAGATCATAAGAGTTATTTACCAATTTCCCTATTGTTTAAAATTATCCGTCTTGATGTGTACATTGTCCACCACAGAAGAACAAACTCTTTTATTGGGGTAGTTGTCTTTACCTAAGTATTTTAGAGCAAGTGGGTAGGTAATACGAGACGTTTTCAAAACTTTTCATATTTTGTTTGCCTCATAATAATCAGAGTTCTTTTTAAGTACGATCTTAATTTTAAATAATCCGCAATATTAATATTATGTTTAATGCCAACCGTTGTTCTCAATATAGATTAGGTTTTTCGTATATTGAATGAATAATAGGTTTTTATGAAGTGAGGAGTAATTCACAATATTAATATTATGTTTATGCTGACCGTTGTTCTCAACATAGAGTAGGTTTTTCATGAAGTGAATTATTGATAGATATGAATATTGCATATAACATAATTCATATCTATTTCTTGATTTATTTGGTAATAGGTAGCCGATTGTGTTGTAATAGCTAGCCCATTATTAGCCAGTTCAATTATTTCTGATGACGTACATTCCATATCCGATCCGATAGAACTTGTACCTTAACGAAGTTCTAGTGCAAACTAGAACGGGTGGGTCGGCTTGCGCGTTTTAATGATTTAAGGAGCCGTACCATAGGTTTAACCATAGTGGGTGGTCCTTATTGAAAAACCAGACTAAGACAAGTTCCTGAAGGAGGGCAGCAGCTCTTCCAGTAGTCATAGTGGCAGAAACCGTGGGGGTTGGCATGATGCTATGACACACACGACTGCGATGTGGAAGGCAAGAGGAAACCACCACATTATAATCCTCAGAACAGCTAACGAAAGGCTTATCCCAAATAATGATGGCGTCTGCTGGAGTAAAAAACACCGGAGGTAAAACAGTCCTCCGTTCGGATCTCCGGGCGAGGACTGTTCCGGGAGACGTGATCGAGTGCAATAGTAGGGTTAGTAAGAAGTGTAGCATTTCACCAGTCGGAGCGTGGAATGTCAGAAGCATGAGACAGGCAGGGAAGCTAGAGAATCTGAAGATATAAATGGATAGGTTAGGATTAGATATAGTAGGTATAAGTGAGATGCGCTAGCCGGAAGTAGGAGATTTTTGGAGCGGTGACTATAGTGTAATACACACAGGATCGGTAAATGGAAACGCGAGAGTAGGAATCGTTATGCGGAAGAGCGCAGGACAGTGTGTAGATAGCTACCTACAATACAGCGAGAGAGTAATGATGGTCAGGTTAGATTCGAAGCCAGTGAAAACAGTAATTGTGCAAGTATACATGCCTACTTCTAGCCATAGTGAGGAAGAGTTAGAAGCCGTTTATTTGGATATAGATCAGGTAATAGGATTTGTGAAGGGTCATGAGAATTTAATAATAGCGGGAGATTTTAACGCAGCCGTAGGTGAGGGGAAAGAAGGAGAATTTGTAGGTCTTTATGGATTAGGAAACAAAAACGAGAGAGGTAGCAGACTGATAGAATTCTGTGAGAAGCACAAGATGGTAGTCGCGAACACATTGTTCAAGAATCACGTTAGGAGGCGGTACACCTGGAAAATGCCAGGAGGGATAGACAGGTATCAGATACACAACATTCTGGTTAGGAAGAGATTTAGAAATCAAATAAAAAACTGCAAGAGTTATCCAGGAGTAGATGTAGACAGCGACCACAACTTGGTAGTCATGAAAGCTAGATTAAAGTTCAAAAATCTCAAAACCCGGAAGGATAAGAAATGTATAAATGTAGACATATTGAGGGATCAGAATATGAAAGATAGTTCCAGGAGAAAGCAGATCAATTAATAAATAAAGCTAGTAATGACGAAATCAAGGACACAGAAACTGAGTGGGAGGGTATCAAGAATAGTCTAGATTCCGCGGCTACGGACGTTTTAGGACATGAGATAAGGGAAGCGAGGAAGCCCTGGATAACGGACGAAATCTTAAACTTAATATAAAAGAGACGAGGCTACAAAAATAGACGAGACGAGGAAGGACTGAAAACTTATAAGTCAATAAAGTGGGAAATCATTAGAAAGTGTAGAAAAGCGAAAGAACAATGGATAGAGGATAAATGCAAAGAAGTAGAAGATAAGCTCCAATTAGGTAAGACCGATGAGGCTTACAAAATAATTAAGAGGAACTTCAGGGATATAGGACCAATAAGTAGAAACGTTAGGAGTCAATCGGGGGACATACTGATCGGAAGAGAAGAGAAAGCGGATAGATGGGAGCAGTACTTAGAAAATTTATACGAGGGTCAGGAATTAGGAGAGATATTAGAGGAAGAATCTAGCATCGATAGGAACGATGCAGAAAAACCTATATCGAGAGAGGAGTTTGAAATATCACTAAGGGGGCTAAAGAACAATAAAGCGCCGGATGTAGATAAAATATAGGCGGAAATTTTGAAATGTGCGGGACAGAAATTAGTAAATATAATGTTTGAACAGGTAAAATACATATACGAAACGGGCGAGATGCCGGAGGATTATAAGAGGAACATTATCGTTACTATACCGAAAAAGAGAGGAGCCGACAAATGCGAGAACTTTAGAACGATTAGCCTAACTTCCCACGCGTCAAGAATCTTAACCAAAATAGTGCAGAAGAGGAAAATAGAGCGGAGGAAATACTTGAAGAAGAGCGATTTGGGTTTAGGCGGAATAGGGGAACTCGCGAAGCTATTCTGGCGCTAAGAGTAATGTTAGAGAAAACAATAGAAAAAGGAAAGAACGCTTATACAGGATTTGTAGATTTATAAAAAGCTTTTGATGATGTAAGATGGGAAAAAATATTCGAGATACTAAAGAGCGCGGTAATGAAGTATAGAGATAGGAGAGTAGTACACAATCTATACAAAGAGCAAACTGCTGTTATAGAAATAGAAGGGGAAAGAAGGGAAGTAAATATTAGAAAAGGAGTAAGACAAGGATGTACGCTATCACCGCTAATTTTTAATCTGTACATCTAAGAGGCGATTAATGTGGTAAAAGATAGAGTGGATTTCAGGATTAAAGTACAGTGACAGAAACTAAAAATGCTGAGATTCGCGGATGATATAGCAGTATTAGCATCTAGTAAAGAGGAATTAGAATCAGCGTTGAACGAGATGGAGGCAGTGTTGACAGAGGGATACGGAATGAGGGTGAATAAAAACAAAACTAAAGTGTTAGTGTGCAGAGAGAATTAATAATGAAAGGTTGGAGGAAGTTAAAGACTTCACTTATTTATGAAGTAAAAGAAATTGGGATGGAAGAGGCGATAAAGATATAAAACAAACAATAGCGCAGGGTCGAGTGCCTTTTAACAAAAAGAAAATATTTTTATGCTCGGGGGTAATAAACTTAGAAGCAAGGAAGAAATTTTTGAAAACGTATGTATGGAGCACGGCACTATACGGTTGCGAAACCTGGACAATAGGGAAAGCAAGAAGTTAGAAGCTTTTGAGATGTGGTGTTACCGAAAAATGAAGAAAATACCGTGGACTGATAAGATTAGAAACGAAGAAGTATTAGAGAAAGTCGGCGAGAAAAGAAGTATGTGAAAAAATATAAAGAAGAGAAGAGATAGAACGGTAGGCCACTTGCTGAGACATGGGGAAATAGTCCGTGATATTTTGGAGGAAGAAATAGGAGTGAAGAAAGGCAGAGGTAGGCCTATATTAGTCTACTGCTCGCAAATAGTAAGGGATGTGGGTTGTAACACAATTAGCGAAATGCGTAGGTTAGCACAAGATAGGAGAAGCTGGGGGTTAGCGTCCAACCAGTCTTAGGACTGATGACCTCATGATGATTATGACATTCCATATCCACTTCTTCATTACTACTTGACAGTTTTCTCTACAAAATGTTATGTGTATTCTTTTTGGAATTATTCTACGCAGTTTGTTGTAATGGTATTTTTTCCAACATAATATTTATTTGCGAAATGTGTAAATCCCAAAAAGTGTTAAAGAAAAAATATTGTGTCACTTGCTACAGTCGTTCGACAATAATATCTCCCTTAAAAAAATTATGTTCTTAATTTTCTTGGAATTGTAAATAAATTATTAAACACCGACCTAGAACGAAAACATTGTTGCTCGAAAAATTGCTACAAAATTATCCGAAACTCATTTCGTGAAACTGTAGCCACGCTTCGTCTCAGTTGCATCCTCGGACGCAGAACCTAACCGAGAACATTTAAAATTGATGAGTTTTTATGCCGACCATCCGCCCTCTTGTTCAGTATGCATGTACATTTGTTATTACACGCTATGCCCTCCTGCTGGACTTGTTTTCTTGTCTAAATTAGCAAATCGTTTATTCATTATTTTTTCTCCTCTTGCGGAAAACTGATTAAATAAACATTAGAGTGTATACGTGCGAACCCACACCGCATTAATTAGGAATATTAAAATGTTGCTGTCCGGGTCATTTAAAGACGTAAAACCTTATAAAAGTAATGAATGTGAATTATATCTTCTTCATATTTTACCATTCTTTCCTTTTAAAAGATCTACAGTGTACATATGTCCATTTGTTATTTTTTCTTAATTTATAATACAATTTAATGTCAATAGTTCCACTATTTTCGATGAGCCCCAAAAAAACTTAAATGCTTTCATAAGAATAAATATCCATCCTCCATTAGACACCATCTTGCCTTTTTCCACTTAAAGAATAGATCAATTACAGATATCTACAGAATCTATACCAAATAGATGTCAATCGAAAATAACATGTATTATATATATACATGTATTGTATACTGCTCAGGCTTCTACTAGGCAACTGGGTTTAAATATCATGTTGACCATTCGATAGTTGGAAAAATATTAAAAAAAGAAAAGTCATATCATCATAAAGTACAAGAGTACAGTGAGAATGATGTGATTCCAGATTATCACATGCTATTTTGCAAAGGAATACGTCACGTTTTGGTTTGTTGTGTCTTTCTAACGCAGCGACTTTTTCCTTGAAAGTACATCATTATAACTACAAATATTGATTTTAAGAAAATCCCTGTTTTGAATGTAAATACGTCTTTTTGTGTCTTACTTCTTGGAATAAAGTTAATTAATATTTAGAATTTATTTGACTTTAACTGTAGCTTCATTCTTTAACTGTTCTTTATCCAAATGAGGATGATAATGTTACCTACCAAATAATTCTCTTTCAACAAGACGGAGTTTATCTTCATTTTGGTATTGACTTGAAGTCATTTTCTGAGAATATTTCCCCTGGAAAATATTTAGGTCAACAAGAATCAACTACATGTCCAGAATAATGGCTTGGATTTCTTCTTGTGGGGTTGCTTAAAATGACAGATATTTTTTAGTAAATCAAGTAATGTCGACGATCTAAACGAATGGTTTAAAATTGAATAGGAAAATATTAGACTGAAATCAGAAACAATATAATTTTTTGAATGTTCAATAGAAAATGTGTGCGCGCGTCCCAGGGAAGGTCAGATCATGAATGGAGCACTTCTTGATAATTTTAAAGTCTTTGTCAAAAAATTTAATAAGAAATAAAAGTGATAATATTTTACCGGTAGATTTTCAACACAGTACTTCGTAAGCAAAATTATAACTTAACATTTCCACAGGCGATAAAATAAAACCCCTTTGCGGTACTTGAGGGGGTATTTCCTTTTGAATGCACTTTTTTCAATTTTTATAACCCTCGTACCTACCCATAAAAATGTTCCTTGTAAGAAGATTTTTACAGGGACATTTCCCTTTATTTACGGGAAATATACAGGGAAATATACGGGGAGCTGCAAATGCTGGCCTGTGCATGACATCTGTACCCTCGCCGCAGCAATGTTTTTAAGGGAATCCTTGAACGTAATCTTTACGGTGAAAAAGGTGTAGAAAAAAAAATTATGTGTCGGCCACGTAGAGAAAAGAATAAAGAGACAGAAATAGAGAGAACTAACGGGTAAAGTCATTGTTGAATTGACAAAATATTATGGTCTAGCGATTCGCCGTAATTCAAGTTATGTGGAGAAAATGAAAGACGCAGTGTGAGCAACGTATTTTCACAAAAGTTCGACCGATAAAAATCCGCAACACGACTAATGGCCCCCAGGAGGAGGCTGTTGGTGTACCTGGTGTAAGGCTGAAGCTACGAATTCTCTTGCCGAGTACAAGCACAAGACCCCTCTGAATGAGACGGCATTACAAGTTATTAAGACAATTTACGAGGATTTATCCTCGAAATATTTGCTGAAGTGGTGCTTGGGAGCTCATACGCAAAATAACATTTCGATGATTTGGAGCATGGCGCCTAAACATCAGCATTCTGACTTCATTGCTATTGAGATGGCGACTCAATTAGCTTAAATGATATTTAACGAGGGCACCTCAGTACTTTTACGAGAGTTAAATATCATGGGTGTCACCGTGGGGCTTTACGCCGAGACCGTCGCCGGGACCCACGATAAGGCGTGCATCAATGAAGGGATATAAATTATTCTGTATGAGTTCACTTGCTAAGAAATTGACTTTCCCCTAAAATCAGGCTGCAGAAGGGAAGGTTACACATAAAGGTAGAGGTGTCAAACTCTTCCTCTTGAGACTCGAACTCAAACATACAATGGCGCCTACAATATTGGACCTGATAAGTCATGACGCCGAGCGCAGGGTTTAGGACGCTGTCAAAAGGGCCTGAAGCGAACGAAGGGAGCAAGTAACAGCGCCCTTGGAGGGTTATGAAGGAGAGGAGGGACAATTGTATGATGCAGGCATTGCAAATTGACGGTAAATTTACCTGCCTTTTAGTAATTAATTTTAAATTCGTTTTTCTTGAAAAAACAATTTTTAAAACTTTTTCAAAAGCAAGCTTTCTCTAAAGCTATTGAAGTGGTTGAGCTAAAATTTCGTACATGAGTTCTATAAATACTTGGCTATCATGTGATCAGAGCTTTCTTTGAGAAAAATTTGTACGTTTGTTAGCAATAACAGTTGAAAAAATGGGTGAAAAACGGCGTTTCTTCTAAAAAAAAAAGTTTGCTATTTTGTTAATTTTTCGAATTTGAAAAAAAGCTCCTATTACAAAATAGCCAAAACAGTTTTTATTGCAGATAAGCTGGACGGCCGGAAGCTTGCTCACCGTTTTTTGCAGGCCTCCAATGTAATGGATATAACAGTCGCCATTTTGTTTTTTTT
This sequence comes from Rosalia funebris, assembly GCA_037954035.1. Lineage (NCBI taxonomy): Eukaryota > Metazoa > Arthropoda > Insecta > Coleoptera > Cerambycidae > Rosalia > Rosalia funebris. Next base: position 6,369,305 of record JAZFAV010000009.1, read on the forward strand.
TCAAAAAATTTGTTTGTAAACTAGTACTCTAGAATAAATGAATAAAAAATCCGGAATTCTCTACCTCTATTACTTTTTCCGTAATAAATTAAATAAAAAGACAAAAAAAAAAAATGGCCCCTTAACAAATTTATAATTGTTTTCTTTTACTTATTTTAGAGAATATTAAATTTCATTACCAAATTCGACCACATTATCCATAGACTGGATCAAACCGTTCCTGTTGCCGAAAATAACCATTTCATCAATTTTCATCTTCTGTTAACTGTTTTCATGTCATTATTTTATCTTTCACTGTTCAATTCGACATTAACCCATAATTCTTTTACAGCACAATATTTCGACCACATTTACAATATTTTCCTTCGTTTATATATTGTTGCCTTTCCGGTGACCAATTACCTTAGAGATATCTATGTTATGTCGCGTCCTACATGAAATATCTCGCAAACTGTCATTGCATCGCATTCCAGACAAGATGCGCCTGGGCGCGTCGCCGTCTGTGAACACGATCTTTCTACTTTGCAACATGACATATATTGCATCAAAATTGAGTTTTATATATTCACGGCTTCACACTGACGAATATTTTATCCAGCTTTGGTAGGATACTTTATTCGTTATTCTTTGAATATAATTTTACTGTAAAAAGTTCTTCATTTAAATAATACTTTGTGTGTACGTTTTCAAAGAGTAAACTCATTACGTCATCTAGCAAGAGTACGTTGAGGTTGTTTTCGTTTTGTGCCTTTATTTAAGTTCAGAGGAATCACTTTTGTATTTAGTTTTAAGGTTAATTCGTAAGTTTATACCACCCGAGGGAAAATTCATATAAAGGATAATGTCTGCTTTGGCTCACATGCTACAGTAAATTAATTTTCACAGGAAACACACAAGGCGGTTTTTCAGTTCTTGTAGAACTGAAAAACCGCCTATTTAAAACTCTTATTTGGTTTCATTTGCATAACCTATTTTATAAATATTGTATAGATCCTGTAAAATAGATCTAGAAAACACATTTACGTACAAAACTTTGTTGAATTGTCTCGCATTTTTGAAACGAGTGCTTTTGTTTTACACAAATTTTTCTCTAATCTAAAATAATTCTATAAACGACTAGGTATAACTTTGTAAAACCTAACGATTTTTGAACAGCAAGAAAAGCAAAGAAAGTTGACTTTCTTTTTTTTATGGTACTAGACTCATTGTCTAATGTAAAACTTAACTAACCATTGGTATCCGCCACTATCTTTAACACCAAATGTAATAATGATTTAAATAAAATCAGTGGTTTAAAATTATTTGGACAAAGAACTATACACATCACATATTTAATCTGGGCGTGCTAGAGTGTGATACCAAATTTCGTTTATCTTTTGTAATTTCCTTGAATAGGTAAATATTTATTTACATCTTTACATATACCATACCCAAATTTTGATATGTGCAATGTTTCTGAATAGTATAATGCGAACTTGAATGACACGCTGGCTTTGATTTTGGCTTTCTACACATAATGTACAAATTATGTGTAGATTTTCTTACCTTTTTCAACCAACAAAATTCTTGATGAGTAAAGCCATTATTATAATATAATTATCAGTTTCATCAATTGGCCAATGGATGAACATCACACCATACAGTATGGCTGTCTCATAATTCATAATGATACCAATATCCAAAAGTCTATATACAAAACTATCAAAGTCAATATATGTTGCGTTTCCTTTAACGTGCATAGATAAATGTGTTCTGCAAGATATTGGAAAAGGTTCATAATGAAATAAAACTACCGAGAAAAGGGTTACAAATTATTTTGTTTAAGTTTGTTTGCTAAGAAATGGACTTGACACTGAGGTGTCAAACTCTTCCTGTTTGAACTAAAATCCAAACATACAATGACACCTCCAATATCATGCCCAGTCCATCACATCGGACAATAGTATGAATGATATTATTGCAGCTACCTCTATATAATAATACGATAGCTTATCCATTCATGTAATGGATGCGAGGCGAAGTCCTGAACTTTTATAGCTTCGCGTCGGGGAACTGATTTTAATGCCCATCGTATTCTTTAAAATTTATCTCAATATTTGGTCACATAAATTCATGTTTATCCAAATTAATCAGATATATGTTACAAATTCATAAGTTTTATCTATAATATGTATATCAAATCAGATATTTTACTTTCTTATTGGACTTGATCTACGGTATTTTTATTGCAGCAAATATTTTGACTAGAATATATTAATATTTTGAATCAAATATTAATGACTAGATCCCTTATTCAATCCGTATTTTGGAATACATATTTTTTAAACAAAATAATTAGGAACAGATTATAGTAATTAAATAGAAATCTTCATGAATATCAAATCCATCAAATTAGTTCATATAACTAACGGATACATTTTTGAATATTTATAAGGTTATAAATAAGAATTCCTTTAATACAAAAGTATGGTTATGATAGCAAAGAAGTATCAAGCTTAATTTAGATGACATGGTGTAGCAAATCTTGGTATTAATTAGGAGAGAGGGTATATTAGTTGACGCAAATATTTGTGTGTAATTATTACAGTTAAGGAACTTTAACTTCTATTGTCGACTGGGTTAAACCGCCTCTATCAAAACACGTTTTATTTGATTTGAATAGAGTTTATTTACTTTAGATAGTGGGGTTTATTCTAGTTAGTAAACAAGACTGTTATTGAGACTTTTTCATTATACAGGATGATTCTTGAATATTGCAAAACACTTCAAGGACGGATTATTTGAATAAAAATGAGAGAAAAAGTTCATATGAACATGTGTCCAGAAACACTTCGTTTCTGAAATATAGAACGCTATTTTTTTACATACGCGGAAAAGGAAGGTAATCGTGTAAAGAAAAGTGAAAAAACTAAATTTCTTTTTGGGTTTATTTTTCGTTTTTCGGCCTGAAAAAAAAAAATGGTTTTTAAAAATTTGTTGCTGTGTGTGTCGTTGTCGTCGTTGTCGTCGCTGTCATCGTTGTCGTTGTCATTGTTGTCGTCGTCGTCATCGTTGTCGTCGTTGTCGTTGTCATCGGCATTTATTCTTGTTAGATAACTCAACTAAATCGTGTCGGATCGATCGAATTTTGACTGATTCTGATTGGGGACGTCTCCCAGACGACACCTATTTATTTTGAGGTGGATAGAACACACTACACCATGTACATGGGTCATGAGAAAGTACAATGGTGGACTACTTGAGAAATTTTTTTTTAACACTATCACTATTAAATCGTGTCGGATCGATCGGATTTTGACTGATTCTGATTAGGGACGTCTACCAGACGACATCTATTGATTTTGAGATGGATAGGACACACCCCACCCTATCCATGGGTCATGAGAAAACACGATGGTGGACTATTTGAAAAAAGTAAAACTGTCGCATAAAACACATATTCTGCACTTCTGTGTTGGTTTATTTTTTCTCGGCCACTCAATTTCGAGATAGAGATGTTCTACGTGCAGAAAAGTCCGTCTTAAGGTTTTATAACTTTTTATTTTAATTTAGTTTTAATAATTATTATTTACGGCAATAATTCTTTGAACATAAAAATTGATTCGGTTAAAAGTTTTGTAATTAAAGAATTTAAAGTTAAATGGCAGTAATTCTTTGCATACAAAAATTGATTCGGTTATCATTAGGTATAATATAATGGTATACGATATTCATAAAACAGATAATATATTATTAAAAAAATGTTTTTATACTGGAGTAGTACATAAGAAAAGTTTAAATATATTTAGATCCTGAGACATTCAATATATTGTGAGTGTATCAGAAATGTTTAAGATATACTCGTATTTAAGTACTTGGATTTTAAGAAAATCCATAAAATGCTAGAAAATTATACCAAACTCGATATACGTTTCGCAAAATAAGTTGGTATCATCAGGAAGTGATTAAAGCCAACTTCCAAACTACCTATATATATATAATATATATATATATATATATATATATATATATATATATTATATATGTTTAGTTTTTGTTTAAATATAGTAAACCATTACAAACAGTTATTTCAGTTTAATGCACTGTTCATAACATACTGTATCTATTTTTTGTTCATTATCAATGAATTGTAGGGCGGACAATTATTTGTTCCGGTTTATTATCTCACTGCCTCTGATACCTAATTCCTTATAACCATTTTACTTTCTTGGTAAGTAAACCATAGGAAGGTAAACTTTAAACCAGTTTACTAAAGCATTAATATCATCGTTCCCCACATCAACCAGTAGTACGGAATATTAGGTACAAAGCTCTTGTCTTTGCTAATACTCTTATTGCATTTAGCTGTCCTGAGACTTTCAAAGACAATCAACAGTTTATCCATTGATTATACTTTAAATATATTTAATGAAAATCTGCCAAGTGGAAACTTTAAGTTATATCAATTATTCTTATTTAATGTTCATATATCAATAATAATATAAGAATATCATCAATAGTATACAGCATTCTTAAATAATGGATTATTTGTGTATATCGTTTCCCTCACGTTAAAAGAATTCTAATCCCTAAATTCCTTTACTATACGAAGAATTGTTAATAGATGATGGAAAGTTGATTTCTAAACATAAAGTGGGTACGTGTCCTACTTGTTAGGTTAAGAGGATAATATCACAATATTTGAAAACAAATTTCGATAAAACAACAGCAAGTAGTACTGCAAATATGATATTTGATATGAAATAACAATTGGGCAGCGTTATGTAAAGATTTCCTAAACTTCCACGGCTACATACCATGTATTTGAAAACTGCAATGTATATTAAAGGGAAAAATACAATAAAATTAATTTTATTTAATGGTATTTCATTTTCTTTCCTTAAAACATATGAATATTTTACTATTCGCATTTTCTAAGAACGAAAGCTAAAATATCTTTAAAATGGAATTCTTAAAATTGAACTAAGATTTACATAAAAGAATGGCGAATTTTAGTGCCCCTGTATGTGCCCCATTTGATGTAGAATTGGTGTAAAATTTTACACTGCATTTCAGGCTGTGTGATATGAACTCTACAATTGTTTTTGAAATCATGTTGAACAAGAGAAGATTTTTCCAATATTCCATAGTTTAAGAGGATCTTTTGCTCCTTAGTATATAGGCTTGATGTAAAATGAATCGAAAGAATTGAAAATAATAAAAAGTTTGAATATTAAAACATTTTATTTAAATGGCTGTTCTTTTACATTTAGATTTAAAAACCATTTTTATCTGCTGTTTTTTGGTACCATTTATTAATAGAAATATACTCAGAAGACAAACTTAATCAGAATTTTTGGAACGGATTCAATCCCAATTCATTTTTACAGCCATAACACTGTTCAAAATATAATCAATGCAACAAAAGAATTAAACTGACCAGAGACGACCGTCAACTTCCAGAAGTTCCAGAGAGATTGTAAACACGTTTCTATGCTGCCATAAAATCTAGATCACTGTATTTGCGAAATGTAGGGTGTCGAGGGAATTCGAATAAAATTCGAGCTCAGGGCATACGAACTTATTACATTACGTATACACAATTTTCGTTTCGTATGGATGAAAATACTGAGGCTCATTCCACTTGCAATATTGGCTGAGGTAACGGCACTGTGCGCTGTATTTTTACGTTTTCTTTAATTCCTGTTTTCGGCGATTCTATTACAATGTTATCGACCAATTTGCGGATATATAAACGAAGTTATTATCTGCAGTAGCGTTAATTGACTTAACTAGCGTAAATGTAAGTCATCTACTATGTTGTTAAAAGTGTACTCACTGTAACTAGATGCAATGTTCAATGCTCATAAAACGAAATGGCAGAACACAGTGGGAAACTATAACAGATAAGGATGGAGAAAAATGAATGGTGCGTTAATCCCTGAATGTTAAGTTGAGGACAATATTTATAGTATGCGTGGTATTAAATTTAATGTATTAAAATTGACAACGAAAATAACAAATGTAAAATTTCAACGCAATTGAGTAAAAAGAAAACTCGCCACAGGTAGAATTCGACATCTGTCCCAGATGGGAATCGAACAACAGACAGCTGAACTTATTAGTTCTCAGCAGTGCCGTACATGGTAAGCCGATCCAGGACAAATGCCGAATGAAATCCGTGGGGTATACATCTATATCGATACGATCTATGTCGGTAACATATAAGTCGAGAATCGAGGAAGGAACTACAAAACCGCCAAACGGTTATCAAGTAGTTCCCGAATAGCAGGGCTATTACATAATCGCTATAGGAAACAACTACTCCTCGGGCTAGTGCCCCGCCAGGCATTGAATTATACCTATGTTTATGTACGATCAGATAAGGTTTCAAAAAATTAAATCCGCCACAGGAAGTGTTCGACATCTGTCCCGGATGAGAACCGAAAGATAGACAGCTGTTTCGAACTTATTAGTTCTCATCAACGCCGTACACAGTACGCCGATCCGGGACATATGCCGAATGAAATAGAAATACGTGGGGTATACATCTACATCGATACGATCTATTTCAGTAACATATAATTCGGGAATCGAGAAAGGAACTATCAAACCGCTAAACGGTTATCAAGTAGTTCTCGAATAGCAAGGCTATTACATAATTGCTATAGGAAACAACTACTCCTCGGGCTAAAGTCGCTCCAGGCATTGAATTATTATACCTAAAAGCGGTCCTCGACCCCTTTCTCGTATTTCTGCACGATCAGACAAGGTTTCAAAAAATAAAACCCGCCACGGGTAGGATTCGACATCTGCCTCGGATCGAAACCGAACGATAGACAGCTGTTTCGAACTTATCAGTTCGCATCAGTGCCGTACACGGTACGCCGAATCAGGACAAATGCCGAATGAAATCCGTGGGGTATATATCTACATAGATACAATCTATGACACTAACATATATGTAAGTCGTGAATCGAGAAAGGAACTACCAAACCGCCAAGCGGTTATCAAGTAGTTACCTAAGAGAAGCGGCTTCCTCGATGAATTTTTTATATAATTTCACTTAACTGCATAGCCAACGAATCTTCTACAGAATTTTTTTAAATTTAACATACTCAGAAGTCTAGTTATTAGTTTTAATAAACTTGACCATGACAATGACTATATCTGATTTTTAGAGTAGACAAACCATTTGGGCATAAATTGTTTATTCATAAATAAGCACATCGCTTAGGACTTTAACAATTGTTAATAGTAGTGTACCTAAGTCATATTGGGATATAGTTTTCGCTAAAAATTAAAATTTGGTAACATTATTTGGTAAAAATTGCAGAATAAAGTTATATAAAGTTATATAAAGAATAAAAACTATATTGTGCTGTATGTACTTATATTTGGTTTATACTTAAAATGCATAGAAGTCTATGCATTTTAATTACAGTGTTGTAGAATTTTAACAATTACACTGTTATTAAGTTCTGTGTCTAAAATACTGAAAGTGTACACCATTTCCACATCACCGTTGGTAGTATTGCCATGGCAGATTTTTAACAGTGTATAATCAAATTTGTAATTGAAACATCTTACGAAATCTTGAATAAAAATTGTAGCTTAAATATATTTAAAACAACGCCCCTATTTTTTATTATACTTTGTTACCACTAACATAAAGTTACTACTAGAAAATAAGTACACATTTTCCTAATATGCATCTGAATAAATACAGAAGCAACAGGCAGGTAAGGTAATCCATATGATATACAATCTTAGATGCTTCATGTAATTGACCTATGACTTCTGTATCCTTATATCTATACATGACAATGTCTGATCTTCTTATATCCGAGAAATATAAAGCACTGCTCTTTCTTTATAATTCTTTTCAGTTATCTGATACGTACTCTATATGATTACCAAAACCAAAGTACAATGATACGAGATTTGTCATATGTAAAATAATATCCATACAACCTGTTCATGAGAATATATGGTAGGACTATGTAAAATAAATAATAATTTTAGCTAGAAATTATAGTAGGCCATAATTTTAAAATAAACAAATATATTTTTAAAAAAATAGACCAGTTTTCCATTAACATCGAAAAATTACATGCTCTTCAACGTGCTTTTCGCCGACCAAGTTAATATAAGAATATAATTTTAAACTAATTATTAAACTGCTTCTAGTCTTATTTAACAAACTTAAAAATGTTACCATAATTTCAGGCACTTTGCCAAAATAATATACTCTCTAATACATACATGCAAATTTCTTATTTGATTGTCATGGAATAAAGAAGAAGCGGCAACCTTAAACAGTTGTGAACGGTTTGCAACATATTTTCTATGCAACGGCATATACGTTTCTTTTATCACAAATGCTCCTGGTATTTTCATTTTATTATCTGGTATTTTATTTAAAAGCTTATATCCCATAATAAATATTTCATACCATTCAAATTTAATTGATAAAATTCATCACAGTAATACCAAATAATAATAATCAACCTAAAAAGTAAAAACTACAAGTAAAAACATAAATATCTAGGTAATTTTTAAATTCTCATATTCTAAATGTACCTTATTCATTAAATATATACAGTGTTTTCGTAAAATAATTAATAAATTCGTTAACAATTCAATAAAAACCAAACTTTGGGGAAGAATTCTTGGATCCGTGAAATTATATTTTTGTTGCACATTTTCTTAAATATAATTAATACATATAGGATGACTGGTGGGATGGTATGACGTCACTGATATATTTTAATTTTTACAGAATGTGAAAGAGCACATTGTTTTTACATACACCAGAGTAATAATTATATTAACGTGAACATAGATTACTTAATAGGAATACTTAAAAAGCAAAATATACGTTACTAGACCGGAAAATTTAGAAGATTTAAATGCAAGAATTCGTTACACAATGCAACATATACCTCCTGAAATTATTGACAATATTCAAAAAGAACGTGTTAATCGTCTTGGCTACTATGACGCAGCGAGCGGTACATAATTTGAACTTCTAATTGAGTTGACTTTTTAAATAATCGTTGCCATTATATTTAGTATTTTTAAATTGCAAACTCGTGTTTCTTCATTTTCTTTATCTAACCTGTACTCACGCTAATATAATTATCATTGTGGCGTATGTAAAAAAATGTGGTGTTTCACATTCCGTAATAACAAAAGGCGGTTCTCATTAAAAAAATGTCGATGACATCAACCTTCGAATACCAATCACCCTATATGTATTAATTATATTTTAAAAACTGCGCAAATAAAAATAAAATTTGACAGTTCTGAGAGTTGTACTCGAGAGATATGACTTGATATTTTAACGAATTTATTAATTCCTTTACGAAAACATTGATTGAAAAACTTTTTACTTTATTGGATTGTAGTTGCCATCTTGACGTTCCAGAAAATGTCTTCCCTTGTACATATGAAGTGTTACTCTCAGCATGGAGTAATATGACCACAACGTAGATGTATTGTGTACTGAGGTTGTATTTTTTTCATGGCAATAATCTATTAAACAGATTGGTTTTTCTGTCTGTGGTCTTTTTCCTGGATTTACGTTGGTAATAAATTTAAAGTCACATTTTTCTAAAGGATATATGGTGGTATTCAGTGCTGGAAATAAGCATTGAATCTGACTTATACCACAACAATAAATAAACAAACAGTGATTGTCAAGGGAAACATTTTATAAGCAATTATATTGTAGTGATAAAGTAAACGGTTTTAAAACCTTAAAACGGACTTTCCGCACGTTGTACACATCTCTATCTCTAAATTGACTGGCCGAGAAAAAATAAACCAATACATAAATGCAGAATATGTGTTTCATGCGACAATTTTACTCTTTTCAATTTTTCTCGAATAGTCCACCATCGTCCTTTCTCATGACCCATGGACAGAGCGGCGTGTGTCCTATCCACCTCAAAACCTATAGATGTCGTCTGGTCGACGTGCTTAATCAGAATGAGTCGAAACCCGATCGATCCGACATGATTTAATTGAATGATCGTGCTAACAAAAACAATTTCTCAAATGTTCATCATTGTGCTTTCTCATGACCCATGAACATGGTAGTGTGTTCTATCCACCTAAAAATCTATAGGTGTCTTCTGGGAGACGTCCTCGATCAGAATCAGTCAAAATCCGATCGATCCGACACGATTTAGTTGAGTTATCGTGTTAACAAAAAAATTTCTCAAATAGTCCACCATCGTGCTTTCTCATGACCCATGGACAGGCTGGGGTCTATCCTATCCACCTCAAAATCAATAGGTGTCGTCTGGGAGACGTCCCCGATCAGAATCAGTCAAAACGCGATCGATCCGACACGATTTAGTTGAGTTATCGTGCTAACAAGAATAAATGTCGACGACAGCGACACACATATACACAATGGTTTAAAAACCATTTTTTTTTCGGTTTTTAGGCCGAAAAGCGAAAAATAAACCCTAGAAAAGATTTTTTTTACACGATTACATTACCTTTCCGCGTATAGTGGAGTGCGGAAAAGTAAAAATGTTATGCATTAATAAAAATTCCTTAATACGGACCGGTTATTTAGCTTCAAAAGTAAGAGATTTTAGCGGGTTTATAATCTACTTCATATTTTCGACTTATGAACGGATTTATTATTTATTTATTTATTTATTTATTTATTTATTTATTTATTTATTTATTTATTTATTTATTTATTTATTTATTTATTTATTTATTTATTTATTTATTTATTTATTTATTTATTTATTTATTTATTTATTTATTTATTTATTTATTTATTTATTTATTTATTTATTTATTTATTTATTTATTTATTTATTTATTTATTTATTTATTTATTTATTTATTTATTTATTTATTTATTTATTTATTTATTTATTTATTTATTTATTTATTTATTTATTTATTTATTTATTTATTTATTTATTTATTTATTTATTTATTTATTTATTTATTTATTTATTTATTTATTTATTTATTTATTTATTTATTTATTTATTTATTTATTTATTTATTTATTTATTTATTTATTTATTTATTTATTTATTTATTTATTTATTTATTTATTTATTTATTTATTTATTTATTTATTTATTTATTTATTTATTTATTTATTTATTTATTTATTTATTTATTTATTTAAATACTTCTATGTGCGTCGTCAGGAAATATATTGGTTTTACTACTAAATATACAATGTACTATTTTTTGAAACGTCAGGAATCCTTCAAATCATAAATGAATTTTTATCTGACTTGATATCTGGTATCTTTGAATTCGTATCTGACCTCGTGGAATTTAGTATACACACAGTTCTATGCATTTATCGGTCTGCTGTCTGTCCTTGTTATTTAAATAATAGGAGCAGGTGTAACCGAATCTGGGCGAGCAGGTTGTCAGACAGACGAGGTTCAACGTTTAAGCGTCCCATAATTCAGCGGGTTTAAAGAGTTAACGGCAGTCGAGCGCGGTGAACAGTCTTGAAAAATAGCAAGAACCTGGATAGCGCCCCCCGGGAGTCGCTCATTGTGCGCCGCCGTACCGATTTATGCGTTAATTTACGCTTTATTGTAAGTTTATCTTGTCACTCGAGTTACCCTACATTACCCTGAAATATGCTCATGTCCTGTAATCAATTATGGTCTCCGGGAGCGGGGCCTGCGAGATCTAATGCCGCCCGAAAGATAAACTGGGATCATAATCCGATCTTTTTCGACGCTCCGCCGTTTGTTTTATAAAGTGATGGACCCATCCGAGTTAATGGCAGGTGGATCGGTGCCGGCTGGCCAGAACGGCCTGCACGTGCTCGATGGCTGGGAAATAAATTAAGAAGTTTTTTATGAATGCAAAAGACCAAGACTGTTTATTATTGGGTTTCGGAATTTATCTATCGTATGCTTAATGGATGTTAAGGAGTGGGTGTTTCTTATAAGGAAAATAAATGACTAATGTTGGTACTGGTAGTATATCCATCATTTGAAAAATATTTCCTTATTCCTACGTTGATTTCGGTCGTACGCCGCAAAATATTTGACATTTAACCGACAATTCTTTTTCATTGTTTGAACCAATTATTGGATTGTCCAAAAAGTTCGTTCGATTTTTTCATAAGTATTTATGAAGTATTAACATTATAGTTATTACAAATTATTTTAATCAATAATGTACGTTCCTCCATTTTCAATAAATTTCTCCCAACTCTCAGTAAGCTTCATAATACCATTTGTTGCGGTTTTAAATAAATACGCCCGCGTACAATACTTTCCTATCTGTTTATGCGGTTGTGGCCCCGTACTACATAAAACTGCTGCGGATTTGAGGGTTTTTGTGGGCATGAGGGAACAAAAAAAAAGAGATCAGACATCTTAGTTGATTGGCAGAAGCAGTATCCTTTGGTGAAGATTATTTTTCAAAGATTCATATTTGTGCATTTCTAGTATACAATAGTGTTCATTCACCCATTTTGGTGGATTTTTCGTTAAAAATAATCATCATCGAAGGCCGCCTAACAACGAAGGCCTTTTTTTTGGGTTTTGTTCTTTATCTGTTCCCATTGCTGTACCAGTTACGTGATTTTGAGGTTAGAGTACCTCTGAATGTCTGTTAGAGGCGAGGGAACAGGTAGCAGGATCAACCTTGCCGAGCCGTACCCGGCAGTACGACCACCATAGCCCTACACAGGTCAACCATTTCAATCGATTACCATGGAAGTTCGCAACACAGAAAGTAGCACGTGTAAGAAGTAGACGGATCAGTGTGATTGGGAAACATATAATTAGGTTAGAGTTAGGTTATTCTGTGAAATGTATATTCATGTAAGGATAGAAACGTTAGTACTGTAGTTTCATTGCTAATATAGGCACATTTCCCGTTTTTTTTTTTTGTAGAATTTAAGTTTATCTCCCTTGACCACGGCTGGAAAACGGGTGGCGCTCCTTGGCATATACTCCCACCTCCACTGCAGCTAGCGGGTAGCCAAAGTGAAGGAGAGAAATCACGAAAGAGAATTCAGGACTTAGTTTTCCAGACTTCCACCCGTACAACCCTTGCTACGGCACAACCCCTTTCGTGAGGCGTAGCACATTTTCATAAAAACTTTGTGGTTTGCTCACAAAGAACGTTTTTAAATAATTTCTTACTTCTTTGTCATTGGCAAATACTAAATGTTGTAAAGTGTTATTCATCGAGCGGAATAGATGAAAACCCAAGGACGCGAGGTCTGGAGAATACGATGGATGGGGTAAAATATCCCACTCTAATTCTAACAATTTTCTCCGGGTCTGCAAAGAAGTGTGATGTTGAACGTTATCGTGATGGAAGACGACCTTCTTGCGATTTATAAGTCCTGGGCGCTTTTAATGCATGATGATCCACTTTTCATCTCCACTAACCATATTTCTTTTAAGAAAGGGATCGCTATTTTGACGAATTCTTAACATATCGTAGATGTTGATGCGATCCATTAAATTGGATTCACTGAGTTTGTGAGGAACCCAAACATCGAGTCTACTGACAAACCCAAGTTGTTCTGATTTTGTACACTAGATTTTAACGTCCTGACTTCTTCTGCAAGCTCACGTATGGTTTAGCGAGGATTTGCCTGAACTAAGGCTCGTGAACTAAGGAACTAAATATGCTCGGGAACGACTTCTGTAGGTCAGCGGAAATCTTGGGGCGTTAGTGAGGAAAAAATCTGCAGATCAAAATCTCTTGAACCAATTTTGACACGTTCGATATTGAATAACATTTTTGCCGTGTACAGAACACAATTTACGGCAAGGTTCAGTAGCTTTTTAAAAACCAATCGAACTTTTTGGACAACCCAATACAAGATGACGAAAATGCTTTCAGTCGTAACTTTCTTTTTGTTATTTTATCAAATTTAATTTGTGACGACACATTTATCGCATGCTGTCTTATTGTTAACATAGAATTTCTATTATTGAGTCGGCGTTTCATTGCAAATCCTACCCACTGTGAATGGATTTATACTTGGGTAACTTCGCAGCAATTGAGTTCTAAATTAATGTCTTGGACTTAGGTTTGGAGACATACTCTTGGAGATATTTGAATCGGTGTAGTAATAGATTATATAAACTGTTCATATCTAGTTACTTATATACTCCCTGTCCTGTTTACAAAAAAAAATTTGAAAGTGTAAATATAATAAAAAAATAAACAGTTTTAAAACCTTAAAACGAACTTTTCCGCACGTAGAACATTTATATCTCGAAACTGAGTGGCCGAGAAAATATAAACCAACACATAAATGCAGAATATGTGTTTTATGCGATAGTTTTACTTTTTTCAAATAGTCCACCATCGTGCTCTCTCATTACCCATGGACAGGATGGGGTGTGTTCTATCCACCTCAAAATCAATAGGTGTCGTTTAGGAGATGTCCTCGTTCAGAATCAGTCAATACAACAATGTTAACAAAAAAAAATTCTCAAATAGTCCACCGTCCTGTTTTCTCATGACCGACAGGTTGGGGTGTATCCTATCCACTTCAAAAATCAATAAGTGTCGTCTTGGAGACGTTCTCGATCAGAATCAGTCAAAACCCGATGGATGCAACACGATTTAGTTGAGTTATCGTGCTAATAAAACAAATTTCTCAAATATTCCACCATCGCGCTTTCTCATGACCAATGGACAGGGTGTATCCTATCCACCTCAAAATCAATAGGTGTCATCTGGAAAACGTCCCCGATCAGAATCAGTCAAAGCCCAATCGATTCGACACGACTTAGTTGAGTTATCGTGATAGCAAGAAATGTTAATGGCGACGACAACGACACACACCGACAAAATTTTTTAAAAACAATTTTTTGTGGTTTTTAGGCCGAAAAACGAAAGATAAAAAAATTTCCGTTTTTCTTTACACGATTACATTACTTTTTCGCTAGTATAGTTCAGTGCGGAAAAGTAAAAGACAAAAACTAACGTATAATGTAATTCAATGTAGAAAGAGATCACACTTAGATCCCATTGAGCTCCTTGT
Source organism: Rosalia funebris (assembly GCA_037954035.1). Classification (NCBI taxonomy): domain Eukaryota; kingdom Metazoa; phylum Arthropoda; class Insecta; order Coleoptera; family Cerambycidae; genus Rosalia; species Rosalia funebris. The sequence goes on from JAZFAV010000009.1 coordinate 6,384,315, forward strand.
ATATACTCCTTGAATTATTAATTCACCTAAGCCATAGACCAGACTATTTTTGCAATATAGATGGTGATATCACCCAGAAGAAAGTAGTTTCCTTATATCGGCTATAGCCAACGTTCTCCCCAAATAGAATGAGTCTTCTGATGATCGGAAGGAAAAAATAGTCATATAGTATATATTACATACTATGTGCTTTTTATCCATAACCTCTACCCGGGTGTATAACTTTATATTACGAAAGTATTTCTTAGTTGACAGTATCCAATTATTAATGTATTTCCTTAAATATTACAAAGAAAACACAGGGTGTTTTAAGAATTTTTGTAAATATTTTTTTAATTACATACTCTCTTGATATGATGGTAGGCGTTCTAGCCAATCTATTATATTATCCCACCGAACTAATCTACTAGTTTTTTTTTACCTCCGTGCTGTATTTGTCCCAAGGGACAACTACTCTCTTTAATGGATTTTGTACCTTACCTATGTAAAAACGACTAAAATATCTGTTAAGCATTCTCTCGGATTTAATTTAACTTTTTCCTTTTTGGCAACTCCTAATATAGCCTTAGTGCGAAAATACATGTTGTATATCTGGGAAACGGCAAACAATTTGTGAACTGTAATTACATGAAAGGAAACTACGGCGATAATTTTTTTTTGGTCACACGTAAAATGAAGCAGATGAACAAGCAGTTTCAATATAAAGTAGTCTTGTGCCGACAGATGTTGAAGAAGGTGAAGTCGACCCATTTTGATGATCACTACAAGGAATATATACTCCCTCCTCTGATTGATCGCTCGATGCTAGAAGTACAGATTGTCAAGAATAGGAACAAATCTCATATCTGACCGTCCACGAAGTGCGCAATAAATAGCCTGGTTTTTACTCACAATGAGATAGAGAAATCTCACACTTTTTTCCATTCTTAACAAGCTGTATGTATCATAATTCTCACTCCTTAGTAATAATAGGGTAATAGTTTTGATCAATAATATTTGTAATAATTTGGAAACACTAAATATAACACGCGACTAAGGATTCCATAAGGGGTATTTGAATAAAACTAAGTGTAGCATTTATAGATATTACAGAGCTTTATATATTTTAATTTATTTTTATTTGTTTAATCATGCATTACATCATTTTTAATTCAGTTATATTGCGAAAAGTGTCTACAGCTATTAAGTTAGTAAAATGGTTTCCAGGAATTAGGGAACAACTTTATATGCCAGTTCCTTATCGGGTGATAATAAATTAAGTTCGCTTTATTTCACTCTTGGGTAAACTTTGAACAGAGTCTAGTAAACAATTAAAAACGGGAAAATGCATTAGTTACGTCGCGACCACTTTACTCTAGCTCAGGCGTAGCTCGGAATTCCTTACGAAATTTCGCATTTATTGGGTAGAAACAGTGTGTGGAATTATCGCCAGCGTATGTTTTTATGTTCCGGTGGTTTATCTAAACCCCCGCTAGACGTTAATGGTGGCATAAACAGGTTTTATGTATTTCTATATGAAACGCTTGTAGAGCTAGTTGGTCAATTTGAGATTTATACGTTAGGTGGATTAGCACCATTGACAACGTCATGGCCACAGACAATTCTGTTTTATGATGCAGTAGTTGTCCTGAAAGGCCTATATTTTACCTAATTAGTCTCGTAAACATTTTTACTCATCGTCAAACTCATCAACTTTATTTCAGGAATAGTCACTAAAGTTAATAGATCGTGAAGGTAGAAACAGCCTAATGTTACAGTTATATATCTATCATAGATTCCCAGTACAGACAGTGAACATTGAAATAATGTAACTGGACTATATTAATAATAAACCGTATATGTAAAGTTTGAACACATCCATTATAGGAGGAACAATGTAGAATTGCAACTCGAGAAGTACCAATTTACGAATTATTAAAAATTTGCTCTAAAAAAATCAACGGAATGTCAGGCTTGGTTTCATCTTAGTTATGTAGTATGTTTCATTTGGAACTATAGAATGTGATTTGCGAATAAAACTAATAATAGTTAACAAACTGAGGGATTTTATTCTTCAACATAAAATAGAGACGGCATGGCTACAAATGGAAAAGAATATCGTTCATATAACCCTTATCGACTCATCTGGCATGGAGTCATTCATTTAGCAAAATTATCCCTAACACGGGCCCATAAAACTGGTTCTACTTCCCGAATACCATGTTGAATGTTTGCTTTGAAGCCATTGATTGTTGCTGGCTGAGTGGCATACACTTTTCCCCTGACATAACTCCAAAGAAAAAGTCCAGTGGTGTTATTGGCATGCACATCATCATGCATGCCAATTGATGTCAGTATTCCGCGAGACAACATGATCGGGAAGTTTAGTATGCAACAGAGTTATGGTTGCACGTGCTGTATGATACGTTGCACGGTCTTGCAGAAACCACACGTTGTTCAAATCCAAATTATCAATTTGTTGAAAAAATAAATTGTTTATATAGCGTTCCCCATTTACTATGATACCACTACCAGCTTCATTTTCAAAGAAGTATGGTCCAATTACTCCACCACTCTCAAATGCGTAACACATTGTGCATCTCTGTGGATACCTTTTTTTTCGTGAACAGTGTGTAGATTTTCATCACCCCAAATTCTAAAATTTTGTTTGCTGACGTTTTCATCAAGAAGAAGATGTGCTTCATCGCTGAACAAAATTTTCATGCAAAAATCAGCATCGTTTTCTTTCTTTACTAATACCCAATTAACAAACGTACAATGTTGTAAATGGGCTGTATCTTTTAATTCTTGTGTGAACTGAATTGTGTATACCGACGGATGCAGATCTGTCTTTAAAATCCGATGCGTGGTGGCTTTTGATAGATTCAATTGTGCACGACATTGAATTGATGTGTTTAGATACTCCCGTACACTTTCTCTCACTGCACAAATATTTTCATCTGACCGACCACGATGAAGACACATTGATGTTGCTTTAGCAATAACAGAATCTATCTTTTAAAATTTCTTCATTAAGTAACGAACTGTTAACTCTGTAGACGCTTCATTTTGTCCTAACTTTTGCGAACTGTTCTTAATGAAACTACAAATAATCGCTCACTTTCATAAAATAGTTGTACATAAACTATTCGTTGTTGCACTGTTAATCGCGGCACGTTGACGTTGTGTGTTTTATATAACTGTCGTTAAATACTGACGTCCTATCTTTGACAGAATACAAATGGCGCTCAATTCAAGTCCTATAGCTCCAAATGAAGATAAGATATTTATATCGGTTAATATAATTAATAGTCTCAAACCTAAATCCAAACATAAATTGTCCTGTTCTTATCAATTACTTTAATGCTCAATATTAGCTCTATATTCTTAAATATAATTCCAACCATTAGTTTCAACCATTTGACGTAGCAGATCTAAGAATATAATATTTTAAATGGATGCTGTAAGACAATATTAAACGTTGGCGAAACTTTAAAGTTGGTAATTGAAAGAATCTCGACGGTCTTATTTTATTCTTTCATCTAGAAAATGGAATCTTTTAATTCATTAAATGTGTGACACCTCTTGAAGACTTTTAAGTTTCTATCTCCGTGCCAACTTTCCACTGGTGTAGTATCAAATATTTGATACTCGACTGAACTTTGAAAATGTTATAGCATCTTTGAAGCAGAAATCATAGAAATTAATTTATTTTAATCGTACTAGTTGGCCGTTTATTAAAATTTTAATGAAAGATCTGAAAGACATTCGAGTGTTAAGGTACAATTCAGTTGGTGGTGATTATTAAAATTGAAATATGAAGAAAAGTATTTAATAATTAACAAAATGGAATAAGTAAACTCCAACTTTTACTCCAACATATTAATTATTATTTGATGTATTGGAGTATTTTATAAAACAAATGTATGTGTAAATTGCGTATAGTAGGTAATATGACATGTGTATACGTAGGGATAAATGTATCATTTGTATTTAATTATTTGACAATGTTCTAACCAATCAATAGAGACTCTATTCTGAATTGGAGTAGTAGTAATAGGTATTTCTAAATAATGTGTGAAGATATATTTTTATCAATTTAAACTTGAGGATGTAAATAGAAATATGATTTTAGTTTATTTCAAAGAAGTCTTAAGGATTCAGTACTATTAGTTGTATTTAATTCATAGGAAGGTGGAATATGCGTTGGGATTTATTAAATTAATATATTTTTTATCGATTTATTGAATATCTCTAATACTACTTAATATGGATCGTAATGTGGGATTCATGATCATCTGAAAATAAAAAAATGAACTATAGGTTGCTTCAGTAAAAAAGAGGTCCATGCGAATATTTTCTAAAAGACTTGCTTACAAAAATCAAAGCAGTCCATGAGTATACTGGCACGCGTTTAAGAACCTGGATTTAAGTTACTTATTGCAACTTATAGTTTAACAAAAAATATATCTTTTTATTTTTATAGTCTGATTTATACAATGTGATTTAAATTAAATATTACTGGAATAAATAATAAGCTCTGTTACCCTGGTATCCCGAAGGTGACTATTCTGTTTTTTTTTGTACCTATTTTTGTTAGTATATACAATACATAACACTTATATGTGTTGGTAATTCGAAGTAAGTTGGTAATTATTTTTTACGGATAGCTATTTTTTTATTGTTAGTGGATTTTTATCACCTAAATATGTTCAATCTAATTCTTAGTCAATGTTAATTTTTTTAAGATGTGTTAAATAATGAGATATTGTTAGAAATATCCTCATATAAAAATATCTAATACAATTTGAGCGTACAAGTACCAAATCTGAGTAAACTCTAATTATTTGCAACGAATTCATGTAATAATAACTATGTAAATAAAAAGTAAATGTTACTACGGATGGAAAACTTAACTGCAATAAATTCACTCCCTCTCAGTGTCTCAGATCTCACTAACTCAGATATGGAACCATTTGAAATTTAGCGTAGTGATTTCTCAAATTATTACCTCAATAAAAAACTTATTTTTGTGATAATCATGACTGAAGAATAAATAAATGTGTATCATTTCTTTCTTCCTAACGTTTTTTGTTATGGAGAATATTTATAGTACATATTTACTGCCTGCATCTTTTCAATATTCTATTCATTCGTATTTCTAATAAACGTATTTTATGTATATATAAACGAGAGAATGTGCTCTAAATGATGAAGTTAGTCGATAGAATTGTCGTTATTGGACTGATAGTAACCCTCACTGGATGCGGGAACGTCATAATAATGCCTACAAAAAATAAATATGAGGGCTGGAGTAATCCGTGACAGGATTCTTGCACCATTATTTTTTAATAATAAGATTGATGAAAGATTTGGTTCCATCTTTGCTGACTCTCTTTTCCAATGAATTAAATCCAGATCAAACTTTCATGAAATTTGGTTTCAATGAGATGGAGCTTTACTCAACCATCGAACAGAACTTAGAGTGAACCTTCTAGTTAGGTTCACTCTAAGCTCCGCCCGCTAAGTTTCCCTCCTTACCTCGTCACATCGTTCGGTGAATATAAGCTAACTAGGACGCGGTGTATGTATAGGATCATAAGAAGTGTCCCCCATATACTAATTCGGTGCCGCCGTTCAACAGCTGCATGGCGGCAATGCCTTTATAAGCGAAACATAAAAGTACCGCCGTAGAGTGAACCTTCTAGTTGTAATTTCTGTTCGGTGACTCTATTATACCGTAACCGCTCTTCAGTATTTGGACAAGATATTTTCATGTAAGCTGCCGACAAGGTTCTATTGAATTCCTAAGCCACCAAGATCTTCAGCATGTCTGGACCTCTTCCCACTTGATTTCTCATGTGAAGGGAGGGAGATTTAAAAATACAAGGCATAAATACTGAGGTTCTATAACAAAATAAACAGTTTTAAAACCTTAAAATAGACTTTTCCGCACGTAGAACATCTTTATCTCGAAATTGAGTGGCCAAGAACAAATAAACCAACACATGTGTAAATGCAGAGTATGTGTTTTCTGCGGCAGTTTTACTTTTTTGAATTTTTCTCAAATAGTCCACCATCGTGCTTTCTCATGACTCATGGTTTAAAAACAGTTTTTTTTGTTTTTAGGCCGAAAAACGAAAAATAAACCCTAAAAATTTTTTTTTACACGATTACATTACTTTTCCGCGTATAGTGGAGTGCAGAAAAGTAAAAATTAGACATGATCAGAAAGATTATTCTGGAGATGATACGGAATTTAAGAGATGGGTTTTGTCATCAGACTAGCTTTTTCAGAAGAAAAAAGACAGTACATGCCTTGAGCATTTTTTACGATGAAAGTATCATTAATATATGAGGTAATTCTCTATATTTTCTACAGGTAATAGTTTGAAAAATGCAGGAAATGTTTGGGAAACATGTGCATTTTATTCTTATTAATGCGGCCTTTCAGATGATATCAAAAAAATAAATAAAAATAGGTTTGTCCCAAGACTTTTTTATTGAAATTGTCCATATTCGTATTACTGGATTTATTCCAGTGCATATTTATTTTTACCCTGTGTAATAACTATGTATTAGATTAGGATATTATATGGATAATATTTTATTTCGTAATAATAATATTCAAATATAACTAAGCATTAGAACATTATGCATGATTTTTAGATTTTATGGATGTATACTTTATATTTATTTACATCTAAATTAAAGACTGTGAGAACTAGAATCACCATTTTCAAGTTCATTCTTAGCGAACAATGATCTACTTTTAGCAGTACTAGTTTTTTTTCGATATATTAAATTTGGATAATCTGCGTCGGTTTTTATATTTGGATATAAATTCCATAAAAATGAATAAACTCCAATTCTTGGAAATTATAAAAAAATATTTTTTAAAAATGAGAATAATGCTTGAGAAATACAGAAGCCGAAAAAGTCATTTATCCCAAAGTTCTGCTGTAAATATAGAATATACGCTCAAATTGTGAACTATAATAGCACAATAACCGGAAAAAAAGTTGCGAGATTAATATCATGTCGAATGCAATAAAACCGATTAAAAGTTGAACCATGTTATTTGGATACCTGGAAATTCGGGGCTAATAATATTATATGTGGTAAAATATTATCCTACACGAAAATGTTTCATAAAAAAGTTTTAATACATTTCAAGGAAAACATGTTTTATTTCCCGTAACTTTTGTTTTAATTATTTGTTTTTATACTTACACAAATATATTTATTTCTGCACTATATCTTTACGCGAAATCAGAAGTACCACCCCTTGATATTTATTTAGTTTAATTAAAATATATTAAAATATATTAAAATATGGAGCAAGCATTTGGGCAGATCCTAGCCACCGAAACCACATTATCCTGTTTACTAATAAACGCTGTGGATCAGTGGAAAGTAGATTCAGAAATACAGCCAGCTTTTGGATAAAATGTACCAAGAAATATATAACTTAGATCTCCCTAAAATATGGTCAAAAAGTTTTTATAAAATATATGCATGGACAATACCATCACCTAATGTCAATCTTTGTCCTAGCAATGACAATATTCCTTAAGAACAAAATGAACACACAAACGAAAGATAAATATATCATTTTCCTATATTCCGAATATTATGCAGTGTCTTGATATATATTTTATAATGTAGGACTTGCCACCATCCTACATGAGAGGTATTTTTTCGACATATAAGTTTATTACGCTGACAACATTTAGTCTTGATTTTTTCATTTTTTTACTAGGACAATATACACATCTATGTTCGTATTTTTTATTTCTGCGGCTGCGTTCTTTATTGGAAAAAACTCGCACGGTCGATTTTTTATGACATTTGGGATATGACTTTCTCCAAGTTTCATTGCACTATATATTCATATTTAGACTTTTGACCAACGAAGTAAGGTAATGACTGGATACTATCAGCCGAGTATTATGTTCATATGTTAGTTAGTTTTTAATAGTTCATATATAAATTATTATTATGTTATGTGGGTTTGGGCCTCATCAGCCACTGATCGCATGGGTAGTCTCTTGGCGATTCCCTCTTATACGGGTAATTATCTAAAAATGTTATTCCATGAAAGGAGCAATTTAGGCACATCTCCTGCCCTAAATGTCGTCTCCTCTGGGTAACAGGGGTCCCTAATATAAGGTACCTCTTCCCTTCCAGTGCGAGGTAGGTGCAAAGATGAATCGAGGGTTCCTCGTTTTCTTTACAGTATCTGCAGGCCAGGCTGTCAGTCAGCCTCAGCTTGTGCTTATATGCATTCAGGCTACTATGGTGGCCCGTAGTGATTCCCACCAGAATTCTCGGCTTTGTGCCTGTTCAATTTAATGAATTCTTGGGCCCATCTCTCAATCCCTGAGTATTCGATGAAGAGTATTCGACAACCCCTTACTCCTCTTCATCTTCTATTGTGCTGGTCTCTTTCCCAGCCATCTATGCGGTATCTGATCATATTCCGACTTATTCCCACAGCAGGTTCTGGTCCATAGAGGTTTTCCCTGGTACCTAGTCTGGCAAGGTCATCTGCAATTAGATTTCCCTTAATTACATTATGCCTAGATATCCATATGAGTTTCACTGGTCCCTTCTCTGCTAAGTGGTTCAATGCTTCATTGCAATTGTAGACCAGCTTCGACTTTGTCGTTGCTGAATCCAGGGCTACTAACGCCGCCCTACTATCCGAGCAGGATACATACATATACATACCTTCTCCTGGGTACGATTTGGGTCGGCCCCCAGGACACCGTTGTAATTGCAACTAGCTCGACCTGGAGAGCGGTAGTATATTTGCTCAGGGGGAAGATTTTATCTATCCCATCGCGTCGCCTATACACCCCCGCAACCACTCTGTTCCCACTCTTGGCTCCACCCGTGTACCAGATGTCTCCATTGTGTGGTAATTCACCTCGACAATCCACCCAGTCGGCCTTACTGGGGAGGATGATCTTATATTTCTTGTTAAACATGAAGTGGACACCCGTACTGTCAGAGGGCATCCATAGGAGTCCCTCCTCAGCTAGCTCTCTTGAGAGTCTATTCAGGTCCCTTACCTTCCTATTTATATTTCCTACCATTGCTTTTACGGCTTCCGCTTTCAAAAGGTGGTACCTCCGTCAGTATCCCCATCGTCTCGATCGGTGTTGATCTTGGGGCTCCGGTTATATTTCTTAGAATCAACCCTCTTAACTTGTCAAGTCGGTTGACTTCCGACTTTAAACGGGCTCCCTCGCACCAGACCAGTGCTGCATACGTCAGTCTGGAGTTGAGAATTGCCTTGTACATCCATTTCATGGTATCCGGTTTCAAAACCCATAGATTATTGAAAAGAAAATTGTTAGAGGGCATCCACTTGATATTCGAGATATGGAATGCTGTTTTTTGTTTTTTAGAGGAACTGAAGATTTTGTCTGCCTGTCGGTCATATTTAGAATAGAAACTGGCAGTATCTTAGTCTTATTCTTCCTTAACATTCCAACCATACAAATCATTTAACAAGAAAAAAAAGGTAAACTAATTATTTCTAATATTTATACCCTATGTCGTAAGATAGCTCACCATTCTCTTTGCAATTCTTCAATGTTTATTATGTGCCCAATATACACCGTCTGCTTATTAACTAACACATGCTTGTAAATTGCTGGTGCAGAATGTATTGAAAGTTGAGAACCTACCGTTTATGTCATATTTTTATGACTTATTCGGCATCATACTCTTATCCCTCAAAGCTGCAAGCATCTCATCAACAGGTAGATTGTAAAGGCGTATGCTGTAATTATTTTTACAGCGAAATACAAAATCGTTAAATATTCGAATATGCGTAAAGTTGTCCTGTTTCTTAGTTTGCTGCCTGTAGAGATCATGACTTAATCGAAACATAACACCTGTGGTAAGAGCCTGAACCTGTTTACACCCATTATTAAAAGAAAAATCTCTAAGCCTGTTTGGTTTATTCTCCATGTGTCTAAAACGTTCTGATGATTTAAATGAATCAACCCAGCCATATAGTAAAGTAAAAATTTCAACTTCTTTCGTTTAGTTTGCATCCAATACTCGCATATACAGCTCATCAAGAATAGGAACAAGTCTCAAAACTGCGATATCAAACCTCCCTGGAGGTGCGCAATAAATGGCCTGGTCTTTACTCTGTCGAATTTAGACCTTTGCAGAGTGAATATCGATGAATATATATATACAATACAGACATATATTGAATGTGAATATACACAGAGTTCGATCTGGCCATGAGTAAAGTGCATTCTTTTCCTTCCGAATTCTGTCTCACTCTATACGTATCACTCAAACTTTGTCCTATCCTTTATGAGCAGTAACTTGATTGTAAACGGCGAATTTTGTCTTACAGTTAATTATTGTTTCAATCATGTTTTAAATAAAAATACCATCCTGCTTTTATGTCTATTATGTATTTCGTAGGCATCACTATAATCGTCTTAATCGTCCTCCAAATAACGCTTAGCATTAACTTCTTCATATGTTACAGATTCAAATAAAGTTTTTCATATTCTATAGTTCCAAAAGTGGTATTAACGGGCTTATATAATATAATTCCTTTTCAGAAAAAATTTGGATTTATCTCTTAAAAAAATACTCGAAAAACATAAGGAAAATATTGAGTATCGTAATCAAATGCATGGCGGTTATTCTTTGAAAACTGAAGTAAGTCGTACAAAATTACATTAAACTTCTATCATCATAATGGCAGCTACTAAATTGGCCTACTTTAGGAAAAAGTTGGGTCAGCCATACCCCGGACTGGAACTAAATTATGCAGGGGCGTAGCGTGAGAAAAGAATCTAGGGATGTGATAAAAATTTTATAAGAGGAAGAGGTATAGTTAGATGTATGGTAGGCCATATGAAAATGGTAAAAATAAAAAAAGACAGAAACCTAAAATGATTATGCCGAGGTATATACCCTAATTTTTAAAATGAAGATCAATTCTTTGGTTTTTGTTTGTCCAGCGAAAGCGTCTATCACTGTTTCTTCAAATGTTGGAGACAATCTCATATCTTCTAGCAACCTTGAATATTTATTAATGCTAAAGCTGACAGTCTTTCTTACATTTGAGAATTTCGCAGATAAGTCTTCATTCTCTTTAAACATGAAAATGACCTTTCCGCGGAGCTGCTTGTGGCAGGAATAGTCAAAATTAAAAGACACAATTTTGATTACCCCCGGGAAAACAGAAGAAGGGACATAATATATTGGTGGAGCTCAAACACAGTGCTCTTTTTCATATCGGGATCACTATAAATTACTGAAAGTTCACTTTTTAAACGATTTGCGTCAAGGAATGTTCCATATGTATCTACTAAAGAAGAAAAAAGTTCGTCAGGAAAACGTTTCATGAATGAAGTAACCGTTCACTAATGTTCAAAGCAATAACGTCCAAAATTCCATAAAACAATCGTGCATAGGTGCTTTTCTTACCTTTTTCAGGAATTAAATCCAAACGCATTCTTTTACTTGGTGGTTGATTATCTAACACAAATCTGTCCATACGGTCCCAAATCTCACTAAACTCGTTTCTCATTTTTTGAATGTGATTTGAAATCGGCTATATTTTTATTGCAGGAACTAACATCCGATATTTTTGTCTGTAGAATTTTAAATAGACTCTCGGAATGTGGGAATATTGCAGAAAACACTGCTAAGAAAAAATTAAAATCAAAGTCGCGCAATAAAGTTAAAAGGCCTCTAGCACAAATAACGGTTCCTCGATCCCATTCCTCATTTTAATTTTCCACAACTATCTGAAACAGCGCTTTCAAATCTTCCTTATGTTATGGCGACAGTCGCCAAGATACGTTCACATAATCGCATAACCGAGTCCGGAAATAATAACAACACCCACTCGAGGTTGTACCGTTGACTGCGTAAAATCACTGACCTTTTCGCCCATCTAACGCGTAGCTTGGATGTAACGTGGACCATCGCATTTCAGCACGGCAGCAAGTAACACGGGAGTCCAATAATTTCAGGCGCTTTCAGGGCCGATTTGAAATAAAAAAGTTGATGGTAGCATTTAAAGTAAATAATGTATCTTTGCGGTCGGTTTAAAATAATTAAAAAATTGTAATAATTGAATAAATCGATTGAACTTTTAAATAACACTAATTTGCCAATTTTTTAAGGGATGCGACGCATCACTCGCATCCATGTACGCTATGTCCCTAAAATTATGACACCTCAAATTGTTTCGACAGGAGAAATACATGCACGCGTATAATGCTGGGTTACATACAATTTCTAATTCTAATTATTATACCGTTTATTTCTCTCACCCCCATTCACTGATTTAAGGAAAAATACATCATACTTTTATGTCAGACGCTTAAGTTAGTTGAGGCATATAGTTCTCAAACTTGTTGCGAGCGCTCAACTCATCACGTGATCTACAACTAAGATTTGCGAGTTTCATAACTTCTGTCAAGTTTAATCATATGTTTATTTAAAGTTCGACTACTCATTTATTCCTGCATTGCATACGGGTAGCGCGTCCAGGCGAGTTAGTGCCACTACGTGATCCGTATACAAACTGACTGAATCTCACCATCACCGGGCGCTTAAACTGGATTGTGTATTTGACGCTTGGTTCCTGACACGGATTAATATGCGATCGTTGACTTCCTATACAGAGGGAAGTTTCACCGATGGAATGCACTGGAAGATAAACTTGAGTTTTCAAATATGTAGGAAAAAACAAATTTCTTTCTCAACAACACAACAGACGCAGATAATAATGTGCGATTTCTCAGCGTAAACTGCCTCAAATATTTTTATAAATATATCAATATTTCCGTATAAAAAGACGTAAGTAGATATTAGTAATAATGCAGTATATAATAATAATGCCCATTATGCAACGTGTTTCTTCTAGGCAGTAATTTCTGTTTCTACATCAAACTTAATATATAAAGGACCTTAATATATAAAAGATAACTTATGGCTGTGGATAGCTCTACGAAAGTCGGAGATATATCTCCAACAGTTTGAAAATGTTGAGCTTCCACACACTAAATCGACAGGCCGTAGATGTTACAAATAGTACGAGTATATCAAATGCATTATAACGATCAAACTCTGGACAACCCTTTGGATATTGTTAACACATTTGCTGATTTTTTTAGTAAATCGTTTTCACTCCCACCGGATGAACCTCTCCCCGATCTGTTTGATGGTTTTAGGCTATGTTAGTATCAGTATTACTCCCTTTAGTGAAGGGGAAGTACAAACTGCATTAACAAAACTTAAACTCAAGCTAACCACTGGGCCTGATGGTGTTCCCTCATTCCCGATTAAGGACTGTGCTCCAATTCTTGGTTATAATTGTTTAACTTATGCATAAAAAGCTCTTCTATACCCGCAATTTGGAAATACTCCAAAGTCTGTCCAGTTTTAAAAAGGACGAATGTTAGTAACTTTAGACCAATCGTTATTTTATGTAATTTCCTCAAAGCTCTTGAAATATTAATTCACGATGCAATTTATTCTAATGTAAGTATACAAATTTCAGAGTATCAACATGGCTTTATGCGAGGACGATGTACAACATCGAACCTAATTTATATTACCCAAAGCATATCTTAAATTCTTGACTAACGTAAGCAAATGGAAGCCATTTACACCGACTTCACCAAAAGCTTTTGACAGGCTCGATCATAATATACTACTGAGTAAACTTGCAAAATTTGGAAATTTGGTTTTTCAATTAGTTTATTAAACCTTCTAAAATCCTATCTCTCTAACAGAAAACAGTACGTTGAAATCAATGGTTTCAGGTCCCTTGAGTATGGTGCCACGTCAGGTGTGCCTCAAGGCTCTATTCTCAGCCCATTGCTGCTTAATATCTTTATTGATGACATCGTCAATGTAATATCTGTCAATTGTCTGTTATATGCTGACGACCTTAAATTATTCGAGGTTATTACTTCCCTGGATGTTTGTGCTCTTCTAATCAATCAGTCTAATCTTCATAATTGGTGTACTAGTAATAAACTACATCTAAACATATCTAAGTGCAATATTATATCCTATTCCACTAAATTATCTCCAATAATTTACACGATTATAGGTTAGGCGGCTCTATTCTTCAAAGATGTGGTACATTCAGAGACCTCGGTATCATTTTCGATAAAGATCTGTCTTTTATCACTCACGTAACTAAAGTACTGTCTGAAGCGTCGCATACACTGGGTTTCTTAATAAGGACTAGCAGGGATTTCTCAAGCACCGATAAAACTCTAAACTTTGCTTTTGTCTGATATAAACTTGAGTTCGAATCGTTAGTATGGAAACCTTATTATCAATGCCATATTAACAGCTTGGAAATGGTTCAAAGAAGGTTTCTAAAACTACTATGTTTCAAATCTGACACTGTGTATCCACCTATTGGCTTCCCTCAGAATGATCTTTTGGCAAGATTTGCAATGACAGCACTTAACGCGAGGCGGAAATGTTGTTCTCAAATATATCTATATAAGCTTATACACAATATGATTGACTGTCAAAACCTATTAGGCAAGTTGAATTTTTATATACCACAATTGCATGCTCGAACATCCAAAAGTTTTTACCTCCCTATTCCGCGTACTAATATTCTTAAATTCGCACCCCTGTTTTTAATGTGCACTAAATACAACAACAACTGTGGTAAATTCGATATATTTAACTGCAATCTTCTGTTTATTAAACATTGTTATGCTTGATGACGCATCTTGTTCTTCTATTTTTCATGTACTATTTCATATACCTATGTATGTACTAAATGTGTATATACGTATTTGTATTAAATTTGTTTGTTTGTTTGTGTAATTTACTAATCTATTTGAATCTGTACACTCACTGTACTTTTCACGGTACTGAACACTCACTGTACTTTTCTGCTCTATAAATGGATTTTCTTATAGAGTAGTTGTAATAAATAAATAAATAAATAATATTTAGGGAAATCTATCATCATACACGTAAAGGATTGCACTCAAATATTATATTATGCGTTAATTATTTTATTTAACCTATGTTTTTTCAGATTTATGCAGGCGATATAATCTTTGTCCGATATAGAAAAATGTGGATAGATGTTATATATATATATATATATATATATATATATATATATATATATATATATATATATATATATATATATATATATTATAATTAAAATTACAAGTTATATATACTTCATAAAAATAAGAAATCTTCATGCATTAACCATATTACTCCTATAATAAAACGAAATAGCACTCATAAGACAGTACAGCCACTCACGTATATTATAAATAAATATTTAGCTCAGGAGAAATTTCATAGATTCAGTCGTAGTCATAATCTTTTATATGAATTTAGCGATAAAGAAAATCATAACAGCTACCGTCCAATTTACTTATTATTAAGTCTAGCAGAGTTATGTATATGAGAAAATATTAAAACATTAAAGAATTGCATATTTCTTAAATAAATTCGACATCATATCGGATAAGTAATGTAGATTCTGTGAGGCTAGATTAACACTATAGTAACCTCTAAATAGCTGTATCAACCTATTTTAAGTATTATTTATTTTAAATTAATTATTGAATATGAAAGAAAAGTTATTAGACAATATTGAACAGCCCTAGATGCACCAAAAATATTATATTTTTAATATTGTTAAATTTTATTGTGAACTAAATTTTAAAATGAAATATGAAACATAATGTTTCAATGGCTTATTTGCAGTAATTTTCTAACATTTGTCTTCGCACCAAAGGTAAAGACACATTGTAACATTGCACACTTCCACGTGCAATGTTACTTAACGTTATCCCCATTATTTCAGTTCTGTCCGTTATGAGAGTTATTGTAAAAAATATAATAATAAAATTTTTCATTTGATAGTAATCGCATATTTCAAATATCGTCTGGAAACATATGTAACTCATATACCCACGCCAGGTCATTAATGGCAATCAATACCTTTATAACACAATCCACCTACCGCCCTGCAACATACATCATAATAACGTACTTATGATAACGAAATGGAAAAATAAAAACTGTAGAGTAGGTACGATAAACACACAAATACTGTGTCAACGTTACTAGCATTGCAATTTTCCTCAAATCGATAAAGTATAAATATAGGGTGTCTCAGTTGGAACTATAGGATTTGAATTGCGCACCATTTGTGCTTTGTAAAAGACGGTCGATCGACAAACCATACGGCGTTAACATGCCGTGATTAACAGTTTAACAACGAATAGCTTGTGTACAACCGTTTTATGGAAGTGAGCGATCATTCGCAGTTGCATTAAGAGAAATTCGCACAAAATTAGGACATAATGAAGCACCTACAGAGTATAGTTCGTAATTTAATTAAGAAATTTGATGTGACGGGCTCTGTTACTGATAAAGCAATACTAATACGTCCTTATCGTGGTCGGTCACATGAAAATGTTTCTACAATGAGAGAAAGTGTACGGAAGTATCTAAACACATAAATTTGACGTCGTGGACAAGAATTGAAACTGGCAAGAGCCACCACGCATCGGATTCTAAATAAAGAGCTGCATCTGTCAGCATACAACATTCAGTTGACACAATAATTAAAAGTTACAGAACATTTACAGTGTCGTATATGTGGTGATTGGGTGTTAGAAATGAAAGTAGGTGATGCTGATTTTTGTAACAAAATTTTTTTCAACGATGAAGCCCATTTTCATCGTAACGGATACGACAGCAAACAAAATTGTCGAATTTGGGGTGCTGAAAATCCATATGATGTTGACGAGTCTGTCGAAAAACCTAAGTTTGTCAACTATTATTAGCTTTATTCACAAATCACATCCTACAGTTCCAAATAAGAGACCCGGGCATGTTGACGTTGTATGGATTGTAGATGACAGTTGTTAAATATTGACGCCTTATCTTTGGCAGAGCAAGAATGGCGCGCAATTCATATCGTATAGTTCCAATAGAGACACCCTATATACCACCGAATTCAAAAGAATATATATTGTAGTAATATTAACTCTATTAACAATCAATTAACTCTATTAACAAACACTACCTATCGGGAGAAAATATTTCGTTACGCTACTAGATTCGTCAACCTTCAGTACTTGCTTTCCCGAAAACATCATGATTTGATCACAAGATTGGATATCGCTTTTATAATAAAATGTGCTCTCTTTTAAAGTCACCAAGATTTATAGTTATTATTAAGTATATTGGATTCGGTATTACCAACCCTGAATTCTAAACAGCCTTCTATTATAAGAAAATATTTTTAACTCTGGAGCTGATTTACTGTGAGAAGTTTGTAGCGCCTCATGATACAAAATATAAAGTTATTCCATGGGGAAATACGGAATAGCGTTTACGTGAAGATGCAAAATTGGAGAAGTTTGAGATAATGCCTAATAGAAAAATACATCAACATCAAATACTTTGAGTGTAAAAGTTCTCTTGTTCTTATTTCATCTAATTAATAATCAGCTTAAACGAGTGAAGTAATTTATTTCTGTAGCGCGAAATAACTATTCTTAGCGATACGTTGCAAATAATAAGGAAGAAAGGAATCATCTTGGAAGATTTGTTAAAATAAACACATAGATTCCTATTAATCAATAATGTATTAACTGATATGTAAAATAATAGGAGTATAATAGTATATTGTGTTATTTGATTATAATAAGATAAGAGTCTTGTAAGTATTTGGATATATTTTCATCTTTTCTTCAAGAAGATTTTTCAGATCTATATTCAGCATACTTATGCTTATAAATAGAAGTTATAAGCATAGTTATGCTTACAAATTTTTATCACTTGTGATATTACGAGTATTACCTAACAAAGTTATCAAAAATCGAAGATAGGTATGTAGATAATAATAATAATAATACCTTTATTGACCAACAGAAAAAAATCATTTACAGGAGAAAAGTATGAAATACAAATAAATACAGATATATGTGTACAACATATAACAAAAAATAAATGAGAAAAGTCAATCCCTAAATAATTTTAACATAAATATCCCACAGAATACGTATAGCAACATACGAACATATGAGCAACATACCATATAATTTTCATTCCTTTTCTATCATCATTTTCGTTAATCTAATATTTTTGAACGGAACTTGTGTAGGTGCATGTATTCAAGTAATAATTTTCTGCTGGAATACGAAATTCAATAACCGTCTTAAATTATCTATACTAGGAAAACTACAATATAGCTGACTGACACTTGTGATAACTGAAATAAGGAAAGTTAGAATATTTGCACAGAGCGAAGCTACCCATAGTTTTGAAAAGTGTTCAATTAGATTAGACTCAGACATGGAATAGGGCATAAACTATTTTATTCCAAACACTTAGGCAGCATTTTCTGCAAGTTAAACGAAAACTTTATTTATACTCATGTGAATATTCTGGCTGAATTGGTACAAAGTATCTCTTCAATTTATTTGTTCTTAACTGTCAGCATCTTATAACAGGAATCTGATTCTTCAACGTATAATATAAAAATAATTTGTAAATATATTTGTTTATAATAGTTTATTATATGAATGACTGTAACTTTATTATAACTTTGAAAATTGTGTTACAGAAAAATATTTCCTCAAAATGATAACAAACTGTTTGATTTTAAAATATATCCCAATTCTTTGGAAGTAAGTCAAGTAACTAATCTCTAGAGTATTACTACTGAATATATTAAGAGAGCTATAGGGATTACTAAAACAAATAAACAGATTTAAAACCTTAAAGTGGACTTTTCCGCACGTAGAACATCTCTATCTCGAAATTGAGTGGCCGAGAAAAAATAAACCAACATATAAATGCAGAAGATGTGTTTTATTCGACAGGTTTACTTTTTTCAATTTTTCTCAAATAGTCCACCATCGTGCTTTCTCATGACCCATGGACAGGGTGAGGTGTATTTTATCCGCCTCAAAATCAATAGACGTCGTCTGGCAGACGTCCCTAATTAGAATCAATCGAAAGCCTGTCAATCCGATACAATTTAATTGAATGATCGTGCTAACAAAGAGAATTTCTCAAATAGTCCACCATTGTGCTTTCTCATGACCCATGAATATGGTAGAGTGTATTCTATCCACCTCAAAATCAATAAGAGTCGTCCTCGATCAGAATCAGTCAAAACCCGAACGATACGACACGAGTTAGTTGAGTTATTGTGCTAACAAAAATAAATGCTGACGACAACGACGACATCGACACACACACACACGCAAAATGGTTTTAAAACCATTTTTTTTGTTTTTAGACCGAAAAACGAAAAATATACCATAGAAAAAAAATTATTTTACGCGATTACATTACTTTTCCGCGTATAGTGCAGAAAAGTAACAT
Source organism: Rosalia funebris (assembly GCA_037954035.1). Taxonomy (NCBI): domain Eukaryota; kingdom Metazoa; phylum Arthropoda; class Insecta; order Coleoptera; family Cerambycidae; genus Rosalia; species Rosalia funebris. Next base: position 6,403,704 of record JAZFAV010000009.1, read on the forward strand.
GATGCTTATTTAACTAAATTAGGTTCAATCGGGAAATGGTTATTTCTCGATTACTTCCCGATATTTATGGCTTAATTAACTTCTAAATATGTATATGTAGATGTTTATTTTAAGGTTAGCAAATAGCTCCGAAGAAATGAGGTTTGGTTTATTAAAAAGTGACTAATCCAAATTCTCCTTAATTGTCTTAAATTTAAAAAAACTGTGAACGTTGTACCGGGTCAGATATTGACCATTTACTTTTGTTGGTACTACTGTTACGTATGAGTTACAACTATATCCCTACCCTCAAAGAGTGTCAATATTTTTATAACTGTATACAATTTGAATTAACTTTACTAGCCTGAATTGTAATGATGATATTGCCAATATTTTGTTTTACGACGAAACTAAGAATAAATAATTCAATACCAGCATGGAATCCATGATTTTAATTCCTTTTCTATTATCTATTTATTATTTTCGTTCGTCTTATGAAGTAATCGCAAATTAACGTTTAGGTACAACGGAATAGATTCCACGAATTAATTCATCAAACTTTAAGAGAAATGTGAATAATAAAAATATACAGATCTCAAAATGAATTTACTCAGCAAGTATATTTAGGTTTAGTTCAATGTGTAATAGTAGAATAAAGCCATTTCCGTTAACTTAGAATTATTCGAAGGCATAAAAGATATAAATTTTTGTTCTCAATAGCACTATGTGGGATGGTTATATTATTGGCCCTGTTTAATTCATGCTGACTATTCCTGGCATAAAATAAACGTATTTCTTAAGAATACTACAAAATAGTCAACTATGCTGAATTATTTCTGAATCCCTACTGATACTCAGTGGAGATTATGGACCAAGCAAGTTGCACGAGCCTTGAGAGGATACTTTCTTTAATTTTACTTCGGAATTTTTCGGCTACGAGGCTGCATGACATAAAGGCACTTATTTAGGAAAACACATTAACTATGATTACTGTAGTATTACCCTTGTAACATTATCTGCCACAACATTTTCGAAATGTTACTCGAACTTCGAAGTTCCCATTGTGGTAAATATTTATTTCACAACTGCTGAAAATATGAATTGTCCAGCAAATGAAACATAAAATATTGAGTTACCGTGCTAATTGTTTATAATAATATGGTAATAGGAATATTCTTCATGCCAACTACTATTTACTTCGCAGCCCAATTTTCTGCAATTTGGAACTGGAAATGTAATTTGTGCTTATATAAAGTTAGACACTTTATAATGGGTGATCCAAATTGAACTTTAGGATTTGCTTTCTGGATAAAAATCAAAATATTGGAAAAATCCGAATTTTATTGCTATCAGTATAAAGTACAAACTTAAAAGTTAGTTATGAAATATAATGTCAGCCAAGTGTCCTCCACGACTCCGCTGACATGATACATGAAGTTTTTCATAACGGTTTCGCATAAATGCGGCTCTATTTCAGCAATTGCACGTCTGATGTTCTCTTTTAGCTCTGGAATCGTAGCAGGTTTGTTGACATAAACCCTTTCCTTCAAATAGCCCCACAGAAAAAGGTCTAATGGGGTTAGATCGCAAGACCTCGGTGGCCAATCGATGTCACCCCCCTGAACACGACCAAGATATTTGGTTTGAAGTAAAGTGACTGTTTCACATGCTGTGTAACATGTGGCTCCATCCTGTTGAAACCACATATCACTCAAGTTCAAATCGTTGGTTTTATTGAAAAAATAGCCGTTTACCATCTCCCGATACCGTACACCATTGACAGTAACGCTGTCACCTTCGTCCTCAAAAAAGTATGGGCCAATGATTCCTCCTGCCCATAGTGCACACCAGATAGTGCATTTTTGTGGATGCATTGGTTTCTCTTGAATAATATGGGGATTTTTACTACCCCAGATGCGACAATTTTGGCGATTACAAAGGCATTTAAATGAAAATGGACTTCATCGGACAATATGATTTGTTTACAAAAATCAGCATCAATTTCTGTCTTCCCTAAAACCCAGTTCACAAATGTACGGCGTTTCTGGTGATCCGTTTGTTTAAGTTCTTGTATCAATTGAATTTATACGCCTTTAAACGCAGGTCTTTTGTTAAAATTCGTTGCGTAGTGCCGTATGAGAGTCAATTGCTGTGAACGGCGACGAATTGACGTGGTTGGTTCCTCACACACACTATCACTTACGCGAGCAATAGTTTCATCTAACCGACCTCTGCGTTGATACCGGACCCTTGGTTTGTCAATAAGCATACCACTTGTTTCAAACTTTTGCACTAGATCATGAATTGCACGCTCACTTGGCACATTATTGCGTCCAAAAAGTGGTCGAAGTTTTCTTAATGTAATCGTAACTGATCGCCTGTTTTCATAATAAATTTGTATGATATTTACGCGTTGGTGGACAGTGTACGGCACCATGATGAATTTGCCATGTGTTTCGATACAAACTGTAAAAATGCAAACTCCCAACGTTCACACAACGCAAGTGACGCGTAATACAAATCCTAAAGTTCAATTTGGATCATTCATTCGTTACAAGCGTAATTAACACTTTTATGAAGAAAACATACTTCGATTTATTATAAACCAAGGTACGTGACAACCTAACCGATTCAGATCTGAGATATTATTTTGCATAATGAACGGAAAAGATAGATTGGTACGTTAGTCGCACTAATGTAACGTAGTAGGACGTGTTTGCTTACTAACTTTATTAATTAATTCTTAATTATCTGTCAAATTACAACTAGTTCAACTTTAAAGAAGAACGTTAAATTCAATAGATGGAATTGGATAGGACCATTGAAATCATCTTCACTGAGATTTTCTTACTTATCCTTGAAAATTGTGAACATCTGTTTCCTTATATGTACCATTCTAGATATATTTATCAAGATACATGTTACAATATATCTGTAGCTACCATCAAAATATGAGAGAATTAATATTCAAAACAATATAATCCAATTGAGTTATTTATATAACTACATCTCATCTCAGTTGCCGAGAACGTAAAGCTCAAAAATAATAATTAAAACCGTCCAACTGTGCAAAAGTCTGGATGAAACTTAAACTAAATTAATTGCATCGTATTCTACACTGATCCTCGAATTTGCATGTTTGTTTTAAGCGGAACTAAGTTGGCAAAAAGTTTCAATAGCTGGAATAGTTTATGACGCCGAAAGTAGATTTTTAGAAGTTCCTCAAAAACAAATTAAGTTTCAAGTAAAGTTGGATGAAAAACAGGACGAGCAAGTTATTCGGTAGTGTCGCCTTTACGACCAGAATTTTACAGCTCCATCCCGACGCAACGAGATTTACGTTCGAACATTTAGTTTCGAGGTAATCTACTCTTCTCTTACATATGCAATTACGAAGGAAGATACGATGGGACTCTTACTTGGTGCACGTCTCAAATTTACGTTACGATAGTATATTTTATACTCTGCTGTTGCTTTTGTTGTCTAATGGTAGATAGTGCTGGACTGTCAGACTTAAAGATATTAACACGTAGTGACTGCAATATTGCCTTCTCTAAAATAACTTGGTCTTAAAACACAGATTTACATAATTACATGGCACTACTATTATTATGTTCGTGGAAATATATTGGAATATCTGAAATTAATTAAGGAGAAAGATATAAATGAAGTAATTTTGTAAGTAAATTGGAAAATAAAATAGATTGTTGCAGAAAAAAATTAAAGAGGTGATTGGATCACCAAGGGTGTTATTAAATCAGTAAATGAAAACGTCCATATGAATAATTTTTAAAAAGTCCTAATAATATGGCTTTAATAAATGACTGAAAATATATAAATCAATTAACTGAAAACTACTAAATTAAAATATTATGAACAAGAAATAAACGAACCTAAAAATAACCCTAAAAAATGTGGGAAGTCATAAATAATTCCGAATAGAATATTATGAAACTGAAAAAAATGAATATTTATAGCGACATATGTACTAATAACTTGATTATAGCAACCAACCATTTTTAATAAATTCTTATATGAAATTGGGGAAAAACAACGATGCCAACAACTAACATAAATACCAAAATAACTTTATTCTCACATATAGTTTATTTCACCGCTATTTGCCAAATAAAAAATCTAAAACATAACCTTGACCTGTTTTTATGGCTAGGCTCCGGTAGACTCTTCCGTTTATCTGCAAGATAAGAGAGTTTTTTATTTGGCAAATAGCAATTAAATGAATAGTAAGATATTATTGAAGTGAAGGTTTACGAAATTATTTTCCAATTAAAAAAGAAAAAGGTCCCTGGGCATCGATTATATTAAAGCAGAAACTATAAAGAATTATGCTGATAAAATCGTTGTGGAATTAACATATTTAATTTAATAAATTCTTGATAAAAACATAAGTCAGGTCAAAAAACTAATATACCAAATTATAGGCCGATATCGTTGATTTCAAATATAATAATTCAATTAAAAGGTACTGAAATTACATATCTCGATCTTCAGTGAAAAATTTCGTAGCCTTTGTTACATAATAAATCAATATGAATTTACAGCTACTAGATTAACAAATGATGCCATTCCGCATATTACTTTTGCAATTTAAGAGGATGATAGTAATCATCTAAATCATCACTTTGTATATTTGTTAAGCTAGTCAAAACATTTGATACCGTTAGCCATCTAAACCTAATACAAACGATGGAGAATCTTGGATTTCATAACGAGTGTATGATTTAATAAAAAATTATTTAAATGATATAGAATAGTGAGTATACATTATTGATAGAATAAGTAATAAGTATAGAAATTAATCGAGGAAACCGTTACTCTGTGGTAGTTCATAATTCACAACGGAAATGAGTAAAACAACTGCTCTGTTTATACTTAAACTTATACCACTAAATAGTGGTATAAGTTTTATACCACTATATTTTCACAAAAACGTGATTGCAATTTCGACAATTTTTATGTCATTTTCAAACGATGTATATATTGTTTATATTTTATTCTTAGTTAAAACGTAAAAATTGTCGAAACTGCAGTTACGTTTCTGTGAAAATATAGTGGTATAAAACTTAGTAGTTGTTTTAATCATTTCCGTTGTGAGTAATGAGTAGTGTGAAAACAATGAAAAATTGTATACCACAAGAAACCATATTGGGTCCTATTTTAGACTGAGACTCCGTAATGATGTATTTAATTCACCAATTAGCAGACATATTGTGTGATATGCGGACGACACTGGAATCTGTACTTAAGACTTCTGTAGATTTCTATGATCACACTTTAGATTTAGAATATAAAGTATACTCGTACATGTGTATACTAACCGATGTGTTAAATATAATATGCTTCATGTAAGTGATTCTGTAAATAGAACACGCTGTATATTTGTATACTATTGAATTAGTTTACCACGTGATAGGCTGATGTCAATGATAACTGTTGTGATCTAAGTGAACAACTTGTTAAAATTTTATTTGAACGTTCTTGTTTATTTTAATGTGTTAAATAATTAAAATAATTTTAATAATAGTTCTTTATTTACTTGTTAATAATAACTTACTATAACTCTGTAACAAAACTCTTACTGTATATCTTGGTTAGTTCTTGGTTAGTGTTTCATTAGTTCCTATGTAAATGTCGTTTTATAGATATAGTGTTTTTTTCTTTATGAAGACATTTAAAAACAGTTATATGGCAGATGTGATTTTCTAGGGAAGATTTAGGCAGTGATGCTGTTGAACACTTAATAATATATATACTTTCAGATCACCTTCTACAAAATAACCTTTTCTTTTTAATAGTTTCAGATGTCTAAGTTTCCTGAGTCGTGCATGGATAGACACAACCCCTTATAATATATTAGGTAAATTTGGATATTTTGCTGATTCTGATTAAACACCTTCACTTAATTTTAATATATAATTCCATGATCAATCATTGTCGAAACTTCCATTTGGTTGTTTCTATTCAATTTCGATTATTTATTAAGAGCAAACTGATTCTTCAAGAGACAATTTACTTGAATGTCCCCTGAATCTTTTTAGACATACATTTACTGACTTTTTTATATTTTTCGTACTTGTACTTGCTTAAATTGCTCTCGATCCGGGTAAAAGGATTTTCTAAAGGCGTAGGTAATAAAAGTCTTATATTCAATTTATTATTATCATACTATGTTCTTAAATAACAGGACGAGGTATTGCAGAAAAATAATCATGGTTTTAAGAATCCCCGCTTTACCGACTTTTGCACCCTTACATAAATATTGGCCCTTATTTATTCATTTAAGCAAAATGTAGATAAATCTATTCATCAAGAATAATCCAATAATATAAAAACATACAGGGTATTCCGAAGGGTGATATATAAACTACCGTATACGAGTATATTTAAAAATAGAATATAATCGAAAACTCAATACGCTGGATTGAAGATTACAATTAAAAGTATACACAACGTTAGATCTTTTCAAATTCTTACAAAACATTGCAATTTTATCTTTATAATAATATAATTTTAATATATTCTTTTGACATTCTTATGAATGGTATCGTTGTGCCTCCCATGTGTATTAATTAATTCATCAATGTATAAAGAATAGCGATTTGGGTAAACTGTTTTGTGTAAAACACAAAATGATATGAAAGTTAAAATCACATAATGAGTTTCTCAGGAAGGTCATCATAAGCATTACTTGAGTCACCTAATTTCCATTTTGTCAAGTGCTAGTGAATCCCTTTTCCTTACCCAATAAATTAACAATCCAAAACAGCACACAATCCTACTACATAGAGGGACCATTGCCGGTATCCTCATACCCCATTTTTTTATGAAAGATTAACGTCTGCACAGTTACTGAAGTCAGTGACAACAAAGGTTAAAATTTTTCTTGCTCGAAGGTGACCGTGAAAATGTCAGATTCAGAAATATTATCTCGGCTACCACCCCAGGTTAATTGTAAGTAAAGAATAGGGAAAACTAATACGAAAACCGTTTGGAGAATAACTGTAATTTGAATATGGTAGTTTTATGAGAATTTTTACAACTTCGGTAATTAGATATGTTAGACGTTCTTTTTAACACTAAAGTTCTGCAGGCTATGTTGATATCATTGAGAGGTCATTGCAATTAAATTCCGAACTCCAATTTTATGGATTGCAATTACGGGCATGTAATGGATTTATATATACATATTATAAATTAATATATACCTGCTATTTTGTTGTGGTCAACGGTTTCATCACAGATTGGCATCTTCAGTAGTTATCTCGTCTTAAGAGTTGTCATCCTAATTAATAATATACAGAATTGTAAAAAATTATTTATGATTAGGTCACCACTGAAGATGCAACCACAGCCTTGAAAATGTTGGGTTACATTTGAACTATATCAGTCATGAAAGTCTAAGAACTACTGATGTTAACTTATATGTCGTTTTTGAAAAATCTCATTTTTTTATTTTAAGAATAGCTAAAGACATTTTAATATATTGTAGATGATAAAACTATTATATGTTTTTCGAATATACATATAATAATTTTTTAAAAAGAACATACATATTTGTTTTATTACATTATCTGTCTTAAATTATTCTAAAACATATTTATCTCGGTTGTTTAGTCACTTGAGGAAGAGTTAGCTGTCCGTCAAAAGTGAGAATAGTAAGATAAAATAAAATTAGTAAGTAAAATAGTAAGAAACATAGTAAGATAACCTATGCCAAGATAGCTAGATAAAGAGACGGGCAGATAACGAACCAATAACGATGGAATAGGACAACAAGAAGGAGGTACGATAGAACGACGAGAGAGCGATGTGACGAGAATACGAGAGAAACACAAGGTAGAGAGGAAACTATATTTCGCAATATCGAATTCAGGAGGTTGACGAATAATCAGTATTAGTGTTCAATGGCTAACATCAAGTACGGTATTTAATACTTCATAATAATTTTTGAATGTTAAAAGCGTTTAGGATTATAAAAGTATTAATACTCAAAGTAATAAGGAATCCTAAAGTACTTGTGAATACTTTTAAATGTGAATACGTATATGAAAAATTATAATTGATATATTAGTGTTCTATCTTCAGTATTTTTAGAGGATAAATGTAGCGAATTAAAATACATGTTGTGACAGAAATGTAAACTTTTAGTAGACGCAAATGTTCCGAGAGTTCAATTAACCATTGAACCACTTTTCTCATTTAAATGATGTATGTGTTGGTATATCACATACTGGAGTACAAATAAACTTTGTTCAAATTTATTCCATCAAAATCTTTTCGATAATATACTGATGATTACTTTACAAGTATTCAGGATTTAAATACTTTCCGAAAGTGATACTCAATGTTGGAATAAAGAATTTTCTGCCGGAATTAACTCATGAATACTTTATTTTAAGAATTCATAGCCAGCTACTATCTATTGTACTTTTTATTTTCGTAAACATTTTAGTTCATGAAAGTATAGTAGTTTAAACGTTCATAAAAGTAAATGGAAAAAGTCATGTTTAAAAATATATTAGCACTCGGTGGCAGCTGGTGTATCATAATATGTGATGTCATTGTCACATTGTCAACAAGAATATCAAATATTCTCAAAAAACATAATATCAAAGTAGCATTGAAACCCCAACAAAGGTTATCAAATTTAGTTTATAACGCCAAAGATAAAACTAATAAATATGAAAAATCGGGAGTTTATAGGTTAAATTGCTCGGAGTGCAATAGCACATATATAGGACAAACAGGACGTAAATTTATAACTAGATACCTTGATCATAATATATCCTTCAGATTACAGAAAACAGATTCTACTTTTGCTAATCTTATCTTGGAAAGTGGACATAATTTCCCAGATATTAATAATATGAAAATCCTACATTATGCCAGCAAAGGTTTAAAACTTAATTGGTTAGGAGCAATAGAAATCTATAAATGCAACCATAGTGATAATTCTAGCTTGTTAAATGATCAAGTAGATTTACTATATTCTCCTCTTTTTAGTGTCACCCAAATTAATAAACCCCCTGTATAATAGTTCTTAATAATATTCATGGAAATTCCCACAACTTGATGGTCGGGATTCCACCATTTGGAAAACACGTTTCATATAACCTTAACTACCTGTTTATTGTCATAACACTTAGTCCCTGTATTTGGATAGTATATATTATAGGAACAGAATGTTTGTATTTTATTCTTAGTTGAGTCATCGTTTGAAAATGACATAATTGTCGAAACTGCAGTCACGTTTCTGTGAAAAAGATAGTGGTATAAAAACGTAGTAGTTGTTTTTACTCATTTCTGTTGTGAATTATGAACTACCACAGAGTAACGGCTTCCTCGATTAATTAGTTATACGCATATGTTTTCTGACAATAAAAAACAAATCTGTCATACATATGTACATCATATGTTTGTGATAATAAACATATCTGAAATGAAATGAAAGACTGTATTTACTAAAAGAATCGCCAACGATAAGAAATAAACCAATGTGCACACATAACGGACTAAATGCACAGTGATAAAAATGAAAAAATATTTCTTCAGTTTCACTATAAAATAAAAGAGATAAAACGCTCGAATTGGGCAAGAAAAAAAGAAAATACTTATCCGATCTACATTTTGTACAAAACCACCATGTATATATTATACTAAAGCTAACGCTTTTAGAGCTCTAACAGTTGTTAGAACTTTGTTTACTACTGAATTGTGAGCCCAGAGATATTTTTCAATTTTCATCACTATTACAATTATTCTGTCTACATGTACGTCCCATATCATGACTGATATACGAGTACAATCTTAAATATTAATTGATTTCATAGTCTCAAGATTCTTAAAATTAGAAGTAAACGTATATTTTCCATACATGGTAGATTTAATAACCCCTAGTTTTAGCTTATCTTTAATTTCCTGCCTTCTATTTCAAATCTCTTTTTATTACATGTATATCTTGCAGCTGGTAGAAAATAAATAAGGAGACTGAGTATTGTTGTTTTCTGTCGAGTGTAATAATATCGATGGAAGCCATTAGGGATGTTATGTATGTATATATCCAATATTTAGTTAAATAGGATGAAAACTACAGAAATATGGAGTTTATACTCCAACCCATCTGCAAATGCATTATATAATAAGGACTAAACAAATTAGGTCAAAACAGCTATTCTCCTGGCTATATGCCAAATCGTATTTTTGTCTAACAGAGTTAGCACTAAAAATACAGTGATTGTTCCAAAACAGTGATTGTTCAGTGACACAGTCAGTGTTCACAGTGAGTGAGTACAGTGAGTGTTCCAAAACAGTAAATACAGTGATTGTTTTTAGTGCTAACTCTGTTAGACAAAAATACGACAGATTTTGTCATGTATTTCAGCGCTCGGCGTTTGGCATATAGCCAGGAGAATAGCTCTCTTGACTTAATTTGTTTAGTCCTTATTATATAACGTATTTGCAGATGGGTTGAAGTATAAACTCCTTATTTCTGTAGTTTGAATGTTACCCTCTATTAGTAAAACTTTGCATTATATTGATAAATAGGATGAGTTTCTTTCGCCGCTTAGGAAAATATATTACGTAATAAACGTGGAAAACTACTACTGGGCTCATTATTTTCTTTTCCAACAAGTCTAATTGAATACTTATTTATTAATTGCTTACATATCCATCCGTCTATTACGAAAGTAAATAAGAAAACAAGTCGACTGGTAATAAAGAACTACAATATGAAATATGATGCGCTCGTAATAAAAGCCTTAGAACGAAATATAAGAGACTGAAAACAGTAATTAGGATTTGGAAGAAGGTATAAAAATTCTAGTTAATCTGTTTTTTATGTGAGAAAATCCCTAGACGAGTGTATATTTCACTGCTGAATGATGGCGTACTTTTATATTCGTTAGTATCAAAGTCTGAGTCATTAAGACTAGGCAAAGCAAGCTACTAAATGAAGATATATTCGAATAAGAGCCTTAACTGCGCCAAGGCACTCTGGATGCCTCCACCCTACTGAAACAAAGAAACTTTTTATTACATTGTGTCCGTAACTTGAAATAGTTCTCTGTTTTGTACAGAATTCCACTGTCGTGGGGTTTTTATTCATAATAGCCAATTACATGGGTCAAAACACGAGTTATACGGAAACCTCGACCCTTAATGCGAACTTTTACAACATCAGGGTCAGTTGTTTGCGTGCGTGTCGCAGCATTATTATTATTGGGCTTCTGAAAATTGGATTAATCTCAATAAGGGTGAAGAAAAGGTGAGAGAAAAACTTGTATAGAGCATGGTCTATAATAAGTGAAGACATTAAGAGTGATAATTTATAAGTAGATATAATTATAACTAGCTAATTGCTTTGTTTTGTTTTTAAGATCTGAAAAGATTACGAAAGATTGTAATAATTGCTAATAATTATTGATTCACAAAGTTTGAAATTTTAAAGACTAATTATGTGGATACAGGCTTCTTAATGTAGGTAAACTAGGGAGCATAATATGTTACCAAGAACTTAGGAGGTAGGAAAGTACGCTAAAAGAAGGTAACTAAACAAATCTTAGTTATATTTTAAGGTTTTTTATAAAATTAACGCAAAAATTAAGGAAACATCCTGAATTTATTGGTGCATAACTATAGCGCCTATTAGTTAAAACTTAACAAAACCACTTACAAACAAAAATCAATAATGTGTTACGTCTCAATTTTTACGCATTACTTCAAGTAGTCTATTATTCATACTGCCCCCCAGGTTATTTAAGACTTCAGGCTCCAAGTTGACCCAAATCTTGTCTATGGCAGTTTTGAATTCACGAGGAGTATCGTACTTCTTATTATTGGCATACAGCCATCGAACAATAATTCCCCAGAGGTTTTCAATAGGATTTAAATCCAGCGAGCATACTGGCCAAATCAATAAATCAATTTCATTCTTACGGAACCACTCCATGGACTCTCTGCTAACATGAATTATCACTAAATTCCCCGACCTACCGAATTTTACACTATATTCTCCGACACTCCTATCTGATGACTTCTTTTAAGCACCGCTTTAGCTCCTCGCTTTATTTCCGAGAAGAGAATCACACCCCCCTTTCAATCAAAATATCCATGACCTTGGCATACTTATCACCAAACAGCTGACACCATTCTTTGATCTTAATCTGGTGCGAGCCGATGACCACACCCTTCGATATCCAATTAGCACCTGTCTGGCGGCATTCCTTGATCTAAATATGACGTGTGCCGACGACCACACCTATCGATATCCTATTAACACCTGCCTGGCGGCATCCTCTGATCTCAATATGACGCGTGCCGGCGGCAAACATCAAAGGATCGAAAAGTTCCCAGGCTGAATCGCCTCCCTTTCTACTACTTTTAACGTGATTTATTAAAACAGTTAAATCACACTGAAAACATTTAAGCTGAAACTCAGTATGTAAATAATAAATGATTAACTTATGTGTTATGTGACACCACAGCATCCTTCGATTTGTTCATTTCTTTTATTAAAACCATCAACAGAATAACGTAAGTTAAGAGACGTGAGAATGAAATTGATGTACTGGAGTGGCCTGAACTCTTAAATGACCTGGTGGACAGTATGAATAATAGACTATTTGAAGTATTTCGTAAAAATGGAGACGTAGAACATTATTAATTTTTGTTTGTAAGTTTTTTGTTAAGTTTTAACTAATAGGCGCTATAGTTATGCACCAATAAATTCAGGATGTTTTCTTAATTTTGCGTTAATTTTATAAAAAAAACTTATAACATAACTAAGATTTGTTTAATTACCTTCTTTTAGCGTACTTTCTTACCTCCTGAGTCCTTTGTAACATATTTTAATGTTAAGTGGACAAATACTGCAAAATATGGGGTGGCGCTATAGTTGTGCTCCCTAGTTTATTATAGGAAAGTAGGTGTTAACTAATAATCCAATTAATCAAGACGACTTATTAGAATTTAGTTTCATATTATACTTCACCGATATATGTAGTAAATTTTGTAATTATAATTTGTATAAAATTGTATAAAAATTTATATATATATATATATATATATATATATATATATATATATATATATATATATATATATATATATATATATATATATATATATATATATATATATATATATATATATATATATATGTAGTATGTGGTATTTTATTATAGCCGGTTGAATAACACATATAATTGTGTCATACGTGTAATAAGTCATACGTTGAATTAAAATTTGAAATATATGAAGAAAATAGCAATGGTCCAAGAATGGATCCTTGGGGTATATTTTGTATTATATATAAACGTGCAGAACACTCTGAGCTATGAAATATGTTTGTGCAATCGGCCATCAAGATAATTTTATAAAGACTTGTTACAAATTCTCATTAAACCTATAATAACGAAGCTTTCCAAGGAATGCGGTATAGCTAAAAGCCATACTGTAATAGTTAATGTAGTGATACCAAGCGGTAAGTTTGCTTTTATCCATAGCTCGTAATACATCATCTACTACTATTTTGAGAGCAGTGGATATACTTATTGTCAATAACATATTTGGAAATATATCTACATTTTCTAATACTCTAGACAATATTACTTATATACTTATAGGTCTTAGGTGTAAATAATCAAGCGGATATGATATTTTATTGATTGTAGTAAATGTAGTCCCCACTGTGTTCCACTACTCTAGATGGATGGAAGAAATAAGATTAGAATATGATGATTAATATCCACATCTTTATGTATCGGAACTGTATATACTCGTACCTACATAATGTTGTTACCAAAAATATATATAAATTATTAGATATTGAGAAATAGAAATAACATTGGAAACCATTGCTGCTAAACATTTTGAAATTTATTTTTGTATTGGTTCATTAGTAAACTAATAAACTCTTTTTGCACTCTGAAAACAAGTATTTTACCAGTGTATATTTAAGTTTATTTCGGTTAAGTTTAGTTTACGTATACTATATCTATATTTAGAATGAAGATTTCGTCATTATAAACAGAGTCAGACTATTTGTAAAGCTAAAAGTAATTAACAACCAATTATTAAAGACAAGCAAAAACGACCAATGCGCTTAGTCCTGTCTCTTATTCGTAAGGCAACCAACACAACATTTCAGAAACCTTTTTTATGTCAGTATAATAGTGGGAATACGAAGGCTTTCGATGTCGGTAACGGATTTGTCTTCAGTCGAGTTTATTTCATTTGATTGTCGTGGACGTGTCTTTATAGTGGATCGATGTATGCTTTTAATAAAAAATGTTTTCATTCATTACTTATAGATCTTCCCACTGACCGCCGTGACTACTGGATTAGTGATATCACACTTCGATGACTCTCCGTCGTGTAGACTTGACTATTTCAATCGATATAGGTATAAGAAATCCAGTTCAGTTATATTTTGCTCTGTTGTCATATTTACTGTCATATTTGCATCATCAACACAGTATATAAAAAATGTTTACAAAATAAATTAATACATATATTATAACTTATATATTCATTATACGTAGTTGTTTATATGTACGTATATGGTGCTAAACATGTAAATTATATTTCTATATTTAACTAACTGACTTAAAGCTACATAATTATAGGAAATTATACTGGCCATGCCGAACTTATGAGGAAAGGAACATTTAGAATACTATAAAGTGTGCAAAACATTTAATAGAAATAAAACATACAAAATAAGCATTACAAATTTAAATCTGTATAAAGTACATTGCTATGGCCATCATACATATCATAGAGGTATAGCCGATAAAACATGACAAGTAGCCGATTAAATATGCCAATTTTACTGTGATTTATGGGTGATGTTCTGTGCTTACAGCTTAGCGTTTCGTTTGTTGAACAACCTACACTGAAAGCGTTATAACTTTACCACTACGTCACAAGTGATATTCGTATGAACTAAGATGAGAAATCAAAGTCAAGTGCGTGACTGTTTACGTAATTTAAATTTACCGCCTTTGCAGTCAACTGTAATACCAGCACCAAATGAAACTAGAAAATGCCTTTCAAATAAGTTATCACGGCGACAAACCTTATAATCCATGAGCTCAAACGTAAAAAATGCTTGCAAAAATTATGTGAAAAAACAGAATTTGCAGAAAACGAACGAGGTTACCAGTCAGATGTCAAACAACTATCAATATCTGTCGAAAACTATCTACTGCGTTAGTCAATGGAAGAGTTTCATATTTTTAATCTAATACGTATGTTACGATTTGTCTTCTCACCGATCAGCGTGAAAATATGAAAACAGTTGTCGGTGATATATTCAGGTGATCTCCGATAAGCGAAGACATACGTAACGTCACCATCGAGGTCCTTGGGTGCCATTTAAAAATAAATGGTGTCTCGTCTTATTGTCTTGTCGTCTCCTTGCCTAATGTGTAGTGGAACAGTAGTAAACAGGTGAACATTGGATAGAAGGTACTTTCTCAGGTTATTATAATATTTGCTGAATAATAATCGGCAACAAAGATCGACCAAAAAGGCATGGCATACATATGTTTCGTTGGCTAACCTTCTGACAAATAGGGTAGCGAAGATCAACTGATTGCTTATATAAATATGGAATACTGGAGTAGGTCGGAACCTTTGGTGTAAAGATAACATTGACTTAGTTTTCCACAAAACACCAAAACACTATACACTACACTCGATGCACATTTTGCCAACAAAGTTGGCATCATCTAGAGATGATTAAAACTGTTTTCAGTCATCTTCAGATGATGCCAACTTTGTTGCTCGTCGAGTGCAGTGTATAGTGTTTTGGTGTTTTGTGGAGAACTAAGTCAGTGTTATAAATATGGACTAGCATTTTTATTTTTAACTGGTATACTTTGTATATTTTTATAAACGGTGTTTTATTAAAGGAAAGCATATCTGTATATTCGCAAGGCGAAATATCTGGAGAATCACAGCCTTTTGGACCACGGCAGAGCAATCCTGAAAATGGTAACATATAATTATTAAATTACAATTCTGGAGACGTTTAAGGGTATACTAATTAAATTCTTTTGTTATTGAAATGATATAATATGTTTTTCGGGTTATGATTTCCATGATGTAAAATGACAGTTAAAATAAATATTAATAATGCCTTTATTTCTTTTTATATCCTTTTTATTTTAAATTCATTTAAGTTTACGAATTTATAAATATATAAATATACAGGTATGTATATCTAAAAATTAAAAATTACATCAAAAGGAAACTTCAAAGGAGGCTCTACTACGTGGGTGCTCTTCCGCCCTTGTTTATTTGGAAAAATAAGTACTATATAAAATAAACAATTAAAATTAATATTGAATTGTTTATATAGATAAATATTGCGCCCACATTATACATTAAGAAGAATGAAATTTATATTAGTTTAATGTACTCCTGTGAAGGATCTGGAACCATTAATATAGCAATAAAAGCAGGAGAATATTTTTTCATGGAGACAGAAAGATAACATGTTACTTGGCGCGCATTTCGGCAATCATTTTGTCATAATGAGGAGATAATTGAAACTCAAAATGAATAAAACCCGAATGATTAAAACTAAAATCGCTAAAACTTAAAAGTGTTATCATCTCCTGATGTTGCCAACTTGGTTGGCAAAATGTGCATCGGATTTTTTCCTTTTCTTGGTGTTAATTAAAATCATAAAAATTGGCACAATTTAAACATTCGTACTATAATAATGTACACATAGAAATTATGTACATAGACTTATTGCAAACATACATTTATATTCTAAATAGATGTATAGATTGTTTATTTTTATTTATTAATTAATACATTATTATATTGAACGGAAATTTGGCGATAAAAATTGTATATGCTAAATTCAAACCCAATTCTATATAGAAAATTTCCATGAGGAGGGGACGTAAAAACACTTCTTCTTCTGATATTAATATTTTGTACATCCGTACAAAAAGATATTTTTTTGTATAAGTCTTCATAAAACACACTGAGATCATTTGCGTCCTAACACTCTCATATTCAATTGAGTTTAGTTTGATTTTTTTAATAAATAAAATATATGTATGAACATATTTTCTCATAATAAAATTGAATTTTACATACACTTTTTGTACACATACTATGTCTGTATAATTTTGATCTAAACAGAATCATACGTACAAAAAGTAGGCTACTCTGATATGACAAATGTATTACAAAACATTTTCTTTATGGTCATATCTAAACTTGATTTATACGTATAGAATAACCTTAAGACAGCATAAGTTTTTTGAATATATTTCATTATATGCTCTCGAAACCTGAAAAGTAAATATCAAAATTTACCTGATAATGCATTTAATTGTCCGAATTTTTGGTCACTTCCGATGAGGTCGCAAGTAGATAAGCCAATTTCAAAAGTTTCGAAGAGTCAAATTTCAAAATTCATATCTTATAAAAACAAAATTTTGGACACAGAAATCAACTACCTCTAAAGCGTCAGGGTACGGAGAGGAAGGCTACACATAAAGACGAGGAAAGACATACCAATAACTAAGAAGAGGTGCCAAACTTACGGCGTTGGGACTCGAACCTAAGCATTCAAACATATTCTCAATATCGGGCCCAGTATGCCATCCCGAACCGCGGTGCAAATGACATTGTCGCAGCTACTTCTCTGGGAGAATACGACAGGTTACACTAAGCATTGTAAGGATGGCGAAGCAAAGTAGGTGCATGCCCACCATATTTTCTTGAGGCTATTATGAGCGCAAGTTATCAATTTCAAATAAAACATAGTTCTCTGTAGCACAGTATTAAAATATTTATTGACTTATAATGGCCGTCGCGACTTTGGTGGCACACGAGTATTCTTATGGCGAAATTTTCAATAACTGTTTTGTATAAATGTGATGGCATTTCGTTGATACAGCATTCGATTTCCATCTTCAATGCTTGGGTGGTCGTAAACTTGTTGGCTAAGTCTCACCTGAGACTTACACAGAAAACATTACAGAAAAGAATCCATAGGTGTTAAATCACATGATTATGGCGGCCAATTCTAGTCACCAAAGCGGGAGATGACACGACCAGTAAAAGACGTGTGCAAGACAGTCAATGTTTCACGGGTGGTATGGTAAGTGCTGTTAATGCATTATCTACTTCATTTTCAAGAAAAATAGTCCAATGATTCCTTCAGACCACAATGCACACCAAAGAATGACACGTTGGGGATGCATTTGATTGTCATGAATATTAGTGGATCTTTTCAGTCCCAAGTGTGGAAATTTTGCCTACTGAGGAAGCCATCAAGGTGAAAATGAGTCTCGTCGCTGAATACGATTTTGTCTACAAAATCGGCATTCACTTCTTGATGTTCAATGATCCAATTGAACCTATATTTTCTGTTCAGTATTTACTAACTCCTATCTATCTCCTATAGAACTGTCACAATTATTAACCTATCGAATCATGGTAGCCAAAATGGCGTTCAACACAATTCTTGCGCTCTTATTCTAACAGCCTTTATATCGAACCGTATTTTATGTAACCGTGGCACACTGTAATTTTATAGTTAATTATATTATCAATACTCTAAGCTAATATAATGTGATATACGCGATCGAGAGATCCTTAATATAAAAAAAAATATATATTTGTGTGTAAAACAACATTTAATCAAACATCAATATATCCGAAATTTAATATTCCTCTGAAAGTATTGTATCAGCAAAATGGCTTCTTGCCTGTGAGACTGTGAGATGATACAGATAACAATCAATTCTCTGCCAGTCCCAAGCAAATTATATTAAGTTCTGTAATACTCCTGAGAGGACAAATAACACAAATAGAAAATAAAATATAGTAGCTCTTTCCAGTCAAGTACACAAAAGTACAATTTTTAAATAAGTGCAGAAGCTTTTACTGCGTTCTCATATATATAAAAATCTGAGAGGTGGAAAAGATTTATTCAGTTTCCACTTGATTGGCCAGATAACACGACTATTTGATGTTTATTTTGCCGACGCTAGCTTATTATCCAAGTATAAACAGCAACAAAGGAGAAAATCTTGCAAGCAACCTAATATGTCTTCAGCCATTCGTGAATAAGACACTTTTCACACTGGAATATTTTTATCTTATATTAAAGTTAATTGTGATATTTATATGTGCTTAATACTGGCTTAAATTGTGGTGGATTTATTTTTCTTGCGCATTTTTATTTGAAAATTAGTACATGAGTTACTTAAGTATAATTGAGGAATTGAATTGAAGATAGGGATATGAACGATTAGGAAAGAATTGGTGTTTTATAAAACATGAATATTTAAATGCAGGTATCTGAGAGATGGTTTCATAAATTTGATGACTATGGTTTAAATACTCTCTCAAAAATTATAATCTCTATGTAACGAAATTTCCATTGAAATTTTTGAATTAATCTTTAATAACATAATAGCACCTCATGATAGTAAATACTCGAGTAAATTTTTAAACAAAGCATAGGTACTTATGAAAAATAAAAGAAGTATGAAAGTGAACTTTTATGTAATAATAACCCTTGCTGAGTAACCACTGCCCTATTACTATAAACTAATACGGTACTGTTCATGTATTACGTATTAATGACTTTCATTTTACAACAGAAAGGTAAAATTAGTTTACGCAGTTTTAAATAAACTCGCATACACTATGAGTTACTTTATAAAAAAAATAAATAAAATAGTTGCTTCCTACAAACTTAATTGTAGGGCATTTAATGCATAATCGTTATCAAGTCTATAATTCTCAAGTATTCTTATCAAGTTCATGTATTTCTGGAAGGTGTATATGCCAGCGAGTAATTTTGAATATTAACCTTTTATGTCCACAATTCACATTGAATATATAAAGTATCACAAAAATAAATGTTTACAGGACAACATACTTGATTGTCATTATTCTTTTTGACTTTTTTTTATTTGCTTAATGTTATAATTATTATACTAATTAAACTGTTAATAATACTTAACATCAATTCTACAAAACTTTTAAGAGAAAACCCACACGTTTTTGATGTTATGTTCAGCGTAACAAAAGTTCAACGCGCATTCCATCAACAGAAAATTTCGACGAGGAATCGTTTGATGCTATACTCACTCGCAACTTCTATCAGTGTAGTAAAATTTGCAGAAACGGATATTCGTCAATCATTATCAAAACGTAAAGAAAAGAACAAAATGAGCTATATGGATAATCAGATCCCGAACTTTTGTATTAAAGATTGCTCACGAGTCTTAATACTTCTTATTTTATTTAATCAAATACTCGTTACCTACATATTTCATGAGTTTTGGCAAATAGCGAGGATCTGTCCTATATTAAAAAGTAGAAACTCATTTGACAAGAAATTATTGCCCAACCATTTTATCAAATCCTGCAAAAGCTTTCGAAATATTATACACCTACATTTATGTTGGTCTACAACTCGTTCTATTTCCTAATCAATATGAGTTCATAGAAAGATGCTCCACAGTTACAAATTTAGCAGATTTTAAATTATAAATATAAAATGGATATGGTGTACAATGATTCTTCAAAAACTTTTAGAAAACAAGTCATAATACACTAATTTCAAAATTATATGAGTATGAATGATTATATAAGTTCAATAGTAATCTTCTTCACTCACAATCAATGAAATCATATTTATTCAAACGTGCATCATTTGTCTCATAAACGCCTTAAATTCAGGACGTTTTTTGTGCCCTCTAGAGTACCTCAAAGCTCAAATTTGGAACCATTTTTCTTTATTTTTTATTAACAATTTGTCTCTAATGCTTACATCGCATCATCTCCTTTTTGCTGATGATTTATCTTTATGAAGATCACCTGAGGTTACAAGGACTCATCGACCTTATTATGTGTGGTGTTCGGAGAATAAACTATCAAATAAGCATAGAAAAATTAACATTTTGTTCGTATACCTTAAAGAACCCACTACTAATATATAAATATATTCTCTCGGTGGTACAGACTTAACAGGTTTTGCAAATATTAAACGTCTCAATGTTATTTTAATGATAAACTGTCGTTCTCTGCACATATCAACCATGTGTTTCTTAATAGATATAAAACTCTTAGTTTCGTTATTAGAAATACGACATCGTTTAATAATACTGATACTTTGAAATATTTATATTTTACGTCAATTATTTCCAAATTAGAATATTGTAGCCTTATTAGGTATCCTCGGTATATAAATCATATAAGTCAACTTTGAAAAACAATCATAGGGGTTTCTTAATGTACTTGTCATTACGTGTAGACAATACCACGAAAAAAATATATGGAGCACCCTGTACATTTGTTAAGATTCTAAATATAAATGGAATTTAAAACCAAACGAGTATATATAACTTTATTAACAACTTGAAAGATATTACTTAATACTTTGTGGCACCTCCTCGTGCTTTAATCACTGCACAAACTCTTTTGGGTATACTGTCCACAAGTTGATCGCACAAGTTGGCCGAAATTTATCCCCATTCTTCTACAATTTTTCCTTTTAATTCCCCTCTAAATTTTAAACATTTGTAAATAGACAATTTCGTCTTTAATATTGACCATAAGTTTTCTATTGGCGCCAAGTCTGGGGATTGAGGTGGCCACGGACACAGGGGAACATCATTATTGCTAAACTAATCCATTGTCTGTTTTGCTTTATGACAAGGAGCATTATCTTGCTGGAAGACATAATCGGGGTCATCCTCTTCAAATAATGTTAGTATCGAAGGTTCTAAAACTTCGCTTAACATGGCAGTATAGCACCCTGAATTCATGCGACCCTCGCACAAAAAGATTTCTCCTACACTAATGGCAGTCATGCAACTTCAGATCATAATACCGCCACCACCAAACCTGACCACTGATATCGGTCGGTATGACTCGGGAACAAAAGTTTAGTTCGGTCTACGTCTTACAAAAGTGTCTTCCAGCTTGCTCAAATCTCTAAGGTAAAAGAAAAAAAATACACATTTGATTTAAATAATTGCTTAGCAATATTGTTTTTTTGTTATATGATTACTAGATAAACCATAACGATGCCATAACGATAACCTCAATATTGGATTCGTCAGACCAAATAATCTTGCCCCATTCATCACGTGTCCAATTTACATATTGTTTTGCCCACTCCAATCGAAGTTTCTTTTGGCGCTCACTTAATAGTGGCTTACGACGAGCTCGCCTGCCGTGCTGCTATCAGATCATTTTATAACTGTTCTGAAGTGATTTTAATTTTCTGGTGCTCCCACAGATCACCAGCTAGGTCTGTAGATGATTTTGTCCGTTGTGTAAGAGCACTTCTTACTAGCGAGCGATGCACTCTGGGAGTGATTACACGTTTTCTTCCTGATTTTAGTCTATTTTCATAGGAATCTGTTTTCTTAAATCTATTTATTGTTATTTGAACAACTTTTCTCGAACACTTCATAATATTAGAAATTTTCACCGATGAGTGTCGTTGCGAATGAAGCAACACAATTCTACTTCTTTCTGGCGCAGTAAGTTCACGGCTTTTAACCATACTGATAACGAAAAATAATGCTTTTAGCGAATCACTAATCACTTTCTTACAGTATAAGGAAAAATAGGTCTCATCACTTCTCAAGCCTGTGTAAGAATGACTGTTCTATACTAATTTGATACGTCCAAACTTGTCCATTCTTGTTTACATTTTATATACATCAGCACAATAAAGCAAACCATATAAATTTTGTATAAAAATGAGTTTCTTTACACATTTCATAAAGTTAGAATTATATTTAAAATGATTTTATTGAATTTATTCCAGTATATTAAAAATATTTCATTTTAGTTAAATTTGTGCCCCATACATTTTTCCATTGTTGCACTATGGTAAGAGGTTACGATTATACTCTGCTTCTACAAATATTTAACATCCAGTTATTGAACTCTAGAAGGTGGTTTACTAGCTTCTAATTTTTTTAAACTATTTTATATTACTAAAATACATTTGTTTTAATTGTATGGTACCAATGACGCTATACACTCCATCAGATTCCAATACAGATGTTATTTATGCCTATGTCCATTATTAATATTTAAAAATCATATAGCGTGGCTTAGAAGTTATAAAATATCCATATTTACATATTTTTACTATAGGATGGATCTCTACATAATTTTATTGTGCCTCAAGCAATAAAACCAATATAACTGAAATGGAATGGTGTATTCTATCCCTCCGCATTTTATTGCCTCACTTTAATATGCCCACAACATCCACATATGTATATGCTTCAATATTCAATATAAATCCACTGAAAAAACAACTCAATTTATACGTTATATAGTTAATCTCTCCAATCGTTATATAGTTAATCTCTTAATAATTAATATTTATTGATGAAACTTTGTATGCGTGTTCATTACATTTGATATACTGATAAAATTGGAATTTGAAGTCAGCCGTAAAAGCATATAGTGTTTCTTACTCCGATTCAAGTTGCACTTAAGTTGTCACAAGGCACCACAGAGTTAGTGGTTTATATGATAATTGATTAGTATTAGTTTGAGTCACCTATCTGGAGTTGTAAAAGATGTTGTTCTGGAATATTGATCACCGCATTAACAGTAATGAATCAACTGAGAAAATGTTTTTTGATGAAGGTAGAACATGAATATCTAGACGAACTGGACATTAATCATGGCCTATAGATCATCAATGCGGCTATCTTAGGTTTTTGACTTTAAGAGATCGATTTACTGCTCGAGCTACCACGATCTAATGTAGAAGTGGTTAACATAACAATGAGAATAGGAGAAGTAGTATAACATAACATATTAACCCATAATAATTAGAACAGTGTACTAACGCATAAGGTCTATTGAAACCCTTTTTCTTTGACCAACATTATGAGCACTAGTTACTACTGACCATCGACGTTAGCAACTGGGAGTAGGAAATGATATGCCATCGAAGGAAATTATATGATATTCACTGACACATATCGTTTCTGTTTGGGCATGCACGACAGTGCACTATGACTGGAGAATAAGGAAGAGATATGGAATATATGGGGTGAGGGTGGTGTTGTATATGCTAGCAGAATATAATGTACATGTATGTAATGGTTGATTTTTATTCAAGGAGACATAAATGGCCAGAACAAAATTGAGCAAGGCTTATTCATTTCTCAGAATATTATACTTTGTTTTTGTTTTTCTATAAAATAATGTACATCTAATTGAGGTAACTTTAGGCTTCCTGGATGCTTTCCAGGTCAATCTTATTTAATAGGTATTACGGCTTCCTTCTTCTCAATTGAACATATATGAGATATTATCGAGAGATGATTGTTAGATCTACTCAACCCTCGACAAACTCTAGAGGGGTCCTTTGCCCGATATTCAGGTTGCTTGAGACAAAATACCTGAAGAAACATGGCTCATCTCATTCTATCCGTGCTCTAACTAATTAACAAATGTACTGCTCGTCAATAATAGGAACAAGTGTGAGATTTCTCTATGTATGCGTAGAAGAAAGAGTTAGAGCAGCATTCGATTATTTACTTAGACCAGGCAATTTACTGCGCACCTCGTGGGCGGTCCGATAGAGACTTGTTCCTATTATTGACGGTCCAACATATTGTTTAATTTTATTTCGTAAATATAAAGTTTTTTTATTCCATTTTCTATTAGTACACCATATATTCATATAATATTCACTGACCTAAACCATGTTTATTACAGGTTACGTTTTTTACGTCACTTAATATAAATTTCTTCCTATTACTATACAGAGAAAATAAGAAATGGTAGGTATACGATTTCATTATATATAAAGTTGATTTTCACTTAGTTTGTTAATTCTCACTTGAACAGAATGCTTAAACGACTGCTACTTAAGTACCAGGCAACAAGCGCATTGCATTAATTTTTAACAACTCTTAAGTTGAAGACTACATGCGTATTGTAGAATAGTTATATCGTAAGGGTTATAATGGACCACATGTACATGTAGATTTACAATATTTTTGCATCAATACACAGTTGCAATTTTTGTAAAATATTTTTCCTCCAATTGCACTGGTGTTAAATATATTCCAAAATTTTCTTAGTTATTTTGACCGTATGTTATCATCTGAAGTTCTGATCGGAACTGAGTTTAAATAGTGAAAAGAAGAATTCTACTAATAACGTACGGTATTTTATGTAACTAATTAACATTAAATAAGCTTATACCTAAAATATATAACATTGAATAAATGTTTCAAATTACCTAACTTCTAACTAAGCTGGTTTAACAATATCGTTAACAAGCGGTTTCGTAGTTTTTTTAATCGATTCAATGATGTATATTAAACCCAACAACTACCTTATTTTTCGAGACCTAGACATAACTGGCAGTTTTTTTTTAATAAATAACCCTGTATATTTTATATTGTCATTATTATTTATGCCCCTGTATATTGTCAAACACACTTTCTTAACAATTATAATAATATAGAATTTGGTGGATATAGACTTATGGTTTCCGAAGTAATAAATAAAACAATAAAATGAAGAGTATTCGAATTGTTAATTTAATATGTAATAAAATTCTTAAAATTAATGTATCTTTATTATATTGTAACATTTGCATCAAATACTAAGTTTATAAGCTGTTTACAGCTTACTTTATCTCTGACCAGCTATTAGATCAAATTTGATATGAGCAAAATGGAGGAGTACCGCCTGATCATGGAGTTGACGTACGACAATACGTAAATAAAAAAATTCCACAGAGACGGAAAACATATTGAATGGCCACCGTGATCGCAAGATTTAAGTTCATGAAACTATTTCCTTTGGCGTTATTTAAAATAGGCAATTTGCATGAATTTTAATTATGTTGTCAAAACATTCTATAGGTCATTAAATACATACAGCGTTAAATTTACCACTTTTTGTGCAATAATAGACACAAAATAAATAAATGAAATTTGAAATTATTATCGGCGCGCGTAAACACAATAAATGCAAATGGCTGTCGCGTGACGTCACTGTATATTATTTTGTTGAAAGAATCTATCTTTCAACAAGTGCGTTTAGTGTAATTTCGTTAAATATTCCTTTTTCGGTGTGCGAATCTATTTATTATTATTAATATTGAACAATTGTATGTAGACTATGGCCCCCAGTTTGTCGCTCAGGTACTGGTTCTCTCTAGCAGCTAAAAATATGATGTAGAATGCCCTTTATCAAACTTAATCTCTGTACATTTCCAGCCAGACTGTATTGCCAGTAATTTTCCATGTCTTCCTCCAACTGTAAAAAAGATTGAAATGTAAATCTTATTTAAGTATCTAGATCTAATGACTTCTAAAACATGTTCTAAATATTTCATGCGACAAGTAATATGAAAACAGCATACAAAGTGAAAGTGGGGTTATGTTCAAATACATCTAAAACAAATAAATGTTATTAGGTACTCACAAAAAAATGATCCTCGCAACAATATAGTGGTGTAGAACTTGATTGCTTTATATTTTTCTTGTCGTCCCTTTTCATTGCTACACACCATTTCTTCCGCATTCTTTCCTCTTTGGGAACCGAGAAGAACAATTTTTTGGGCGTTGATACCGTAGTATTTGTACACATTGGCACGATGAAATACTTATAAAATTTGTGTTTTATCGGCTCCATACCGTTGTTCACTTTATAAAACGCACTTGTTACACATTTTACAAACTCTTAGCACTAAACCAAATCAAAACAGTGACGATTGGGATATTTCCCCATACAGTAACGTAGACCAACCAGACTAGCGTTTTAGAACACGTGACTTTGTTTACATGAATGAGTGCATTAATTCTATTAATTATGCAAAAACTACAGATTTTCATGAAAAATGACTGTAATATTCTTCTTAAGTACTTATTATATGACAGAAAAAATATATTTTCAGGCGTATAGAAGTTTCATGCAAATTGCCTATTGCCTGTATATAATACCAAACATGAGTCGCTAGAAGACCGAATTAGAATAGCTGTTTAATAAATATCCTAGCACCCTATTCAAAACTCCTTAATAGTTTCCAATGTTTTCCATGAAGCTTTCAATGAAAGTACTTAAAATACCCACCTTCTTCGTGTAGTTCTTGCCTGTTCTTATTATAAGGAATATAATTTTACAGCAGAATAAATCTTGACGTGGGTATAAAATTAACATATTCCTTATGCATAATTTTAAACAGTAACTGTCAGTTTAAAAATATCCATAATAACTTGATGTTATTCGAGTTAATATTAAAAGAACACCCAGCGGAAATCTTCGCCTATACGGAGTACATTTTCTTGCTTCCGAGAAAGTGAACAAGAGTAATTTTTGTAAACACTGAAGGATCGATATCAGAAATTACAACAGGGAATAAGAAATAGATAAGACCTTTCAGAGAATAAACAAGTCATTTTTCACCGCAATTCTCTTTCGCTCTGCTGTATCACTACGTCTTGCGAACTATCAAATAGCCTCCTTTTTATCAGCAGCTTGTGATTGAGACTTTTCTTACGCAAGATATTGCTTTCAGAACTGCCTTTAATTACAGTTTACGCCTCGTTTATATGAAAAGAAATCCACGGAATGGAAACCAAGCTATTTAAAAGAAATATTTAATAACACAGTTGTTGCTTATTGGTTTATAAATTAGACGTCACAATTATAAAATACGATCAATTAATATCTATACTATTTTTACATTTAAATTTGTAAAATAATTTAAATAATTCAATTTGCAAACTGTCGAGTTGGAAGTTTCACTATAAGGAAAAATTTCAGAAGTATGCTAAATTATTACAGCATACTTCACAATACTTTTATTTTCATTTAACAATAAGTTGATTATAAAATCCCTATAAATAATCAGGAATGAAACTAGTTCTTCTTTTGTTTACTTCTTTATACATTTAATTATTTTATTATTGTTTTTACATTTACCTTATCAAACAACAATAGAGACAATCTTTATTACTGAATAATTGAAAAACTGTAGTAAATTTAAAAGGATAATACAATAGACATATGTGCTGAACAAACAAATGAAACATACAATACATCATACACATAAATAAAAAATATCTATAAATCTACTAACAAAACATGTAAAGTACATTTAACATTTTTAAAAAGTAAACATTTTTTCGAAATACCTTCGAAGGCTTATATTTGGAAAACATTGTACAGTAAATTTTCAAGGAGGTAAAATCTCTTGTTTATATTACTGTCTGTGAAATGGAGTATCACTAAATCATGTAGAGAGGTAGAAAATTAGTAAATCCTGCAAGAGATTCTACTGGGAACATCTTTATTAAACCTTCAAAGCAAGCTTGGTTGAAGAGTAGGGTAGCTAAACATAGCAATACCGGCATATCTTAAGAATATATCTGGGGTTTAAACTATCCTCTAATGAATGACACTTGTGATATGTGCTATAGTTTAAAAATGCCAATCAGAAGAAGAACTTATAGTTGCTCAAGAAAAAGTATTCCTTTTTCAGAAAAGAAGGAATACCTTCTCAATTTCATATTTTTTTATAGAAATATAATACCTAACAATGAGGATGAGGCAGCGTACTCCGTTCATTGTCGGACCTGCGCTGTTCGAAGTCAAGCAACGGATTTCACGGTTGCGACTTGGATGGTATTATTCTCATGGTGCCGCGGTGGTGCTGACTTGGTATTTGGTATCAGGGTGGCAACTGGGCCAAATACTGGGCACATTGTCTGCGTGAGTTCGATTCTCACCAGAGGGAACTTGGAAGTTCCCTCAGGGCTGGGTGTTTGTCTGCGTTTATATGTGTAACCTTCCCCTGCACAAATCCTGCTTGTAGGCTTTCTGGGGAAGGATGATCTAATTTCTGTGTGTCCAAACATAATTCGGGAGTGAAAGGATTTGATATAGAATTCCAGAATCATAATCTTTAAAGTTTTTAATAATTTTTAAATTGATTTGAAGTTACGGTTTACATTTTTTGTATTAGAAGTGAACAATCATAAGTGACTTAATTTTGGTCAGGTAAGGGATATTATAGATAGATAGTTGTTATATGAAAAATGTAAAATAAATTATTTATATAAAAAATAAAAAAAAATATTATTTTTATTCTACATTTAAATTTTAATAATTTAAACCTTTCTTTCTCTAAAGCCATCAATATGGAGATTTATTTACGTCTGAGTAGAGATACATTACTTGTATCCATCATTTTTAAGTAAAACAAGTTTAGTCTTGTGTGTCCAATATTATTATAGTTAAGATATTTTGTATAATGGTAACACAAAGGCTTCAGTAGTAGTCTACGGTATTCTAAGGATTGCCTTAGTTCTATTTTATCGAATAATCACATATATGATCTCACATTATAGGAAAAGTATACGTCTTGTGCTACTTCATGTCTTTCGTCTATTTATTCAATCTACAATTATTGTAGATCAATAATATTATGTTAGTAGTTGATATTTCTGATCTAAGAATATAGAAATAAAATGGGTGCTGCAAAAAGGGTTAACACCCTTGTAAAAAAACATATTATTATAGAATCATAACATTCTTAATATAAAGTGACACATGATTCTGTTGTGTTAATTTGAACGCTAAATTTGATTGTTTAAAAGACAAAATAGATGTAGATAGATCTATTACATCTAGATCCATATCTTCTTCAAACATCAGGAATAGTTCCCATTTTTAACAATAATAAATATAATACGAATAAGTTTGTAGTAAATAATAGCATAATATTTAAGGCGTTACATCACCTTGGCGCTCGGAAAAGTAGATATAAAAATAATTTTTTTAACGCAGTTATTAAATATATAAATAATTTTTATTTTACACATATACCTAGCAGTTTTACGAATAATCTGAAGTAATAACGAATAGATAAAATTAAAAAATTATGGAGATATGAGTCATCAAGTAGGACCCTCTTTTGAAAATTCTTGATGATGGTGTACTTATTTTCTGCCAGGCATCGTCTGAAAAATAAAAAATAATATTTTTCTTATTTAGAAAGATAATAGCTAAGATGCTATTATTAGCTAGAACAAATTTTTTTGAGGAAATGACAGCTGTTTGAAAAAAATAACGTTTTTTATCGAAATTTTAAGTTTCAAAATTTTATAACTTATGTACGTGGCACCCAATCAAAAATATCCTACCTACCCTACATCTTAGATAATATTATAAAGAATATGTGTTGTAAATTTTAACAAAACCGGTTAAGTAAATCTTGAAATATCTTGTACATCAGTTTGAAAAAAGTAGTTTCGAAGGAAAAGCAAAAAAAAAAGAATACGGCGTCAGCGTTTTAACACCAAATATGTTTTTAACTTACCTTCAATCTGCGACTCCTGAACCGTACATGAGGTCTTCCATTGATACCGCGATATCTTCCGACTTCTTTTGAGCCGTTCTTTTCAATTTCCTGTCGTTTTTAGTCTCCTGTTGGGTTCTCATGTGGGCTCATAGATATTCGTTGAGAATCCAAGTTCTCGGTAAATTGCAGCGCGCTTGGGCCAATTTGCAAGATTTAATAATTACCATAAACCGAGGTTACTTTGGACAGGTTTTTCATAGTTTCAACTGTATCCTTCTTAATTTTAGAGTTATTTTAAAAAATCTTGGATCAAACGAAAGCTTTACACTTAAGCTCAAGTAAATTGGAATATGAATGGTTTTGTTAACCTCAATAGGAAGCAGAGGACTTTTATTTTTGTATTAATGTTACCCCTCAATCTGGGGTAACTTTGAACAAAGGTATTTTCCCCATCAAAAACACTTGTTTAGGTGCTTATATCTATGTTACCCCGCTAAAATACCAACCTAAGTGTAAAATTAAAAAGAAAGTCCAGTTATATCGAATTTTTCTCAAACTTGGCTCCTGAATTTTTTTTTAAATTGATCCTTCCCAGATCTGCTTTTTCCTCCAATGTAGGTAGTAAGATTTTCTTCAGTTGCTGTGATTGCGGTTCATAAAGTCCTTGACTTGTTAGACCTGGTTAGCAGACTTGGTCCATTGTGAGCTGATGGTCCTCATTGTCTGATGATTAAAAATTTGGCAGACTTACTTTCAGCATATGACACGTCATCACTATTCAAGCTTGAGTTTGTGGAGGATTGAGAGTCATAAAAGGCACACCTGGCTGCTTTTATTTTTTCTTCATATTATTCGCTTTCTGATAATTCCCAGTTCTTTCCTTTTTGGTAAAATCTGGAATGACTGTGGAGAGTAGATCATCGGTCGTGATCCCTTTTCCAGGAGATATCATCAGTTTTTTTTTGCGTTATTTTTGTGCTACAGATTCACAACGAATAGTGTTCAGGTGATCCACAAAGCTCCACAAGTTACCCCGTCAATCTACACGTACACAAACCTGTGTCAAAGTTATCCCTTCAACTGCACAAATTTCACTTACTAATTTGTAGAAAATAGGAGAATTAACTTACAGGAATATAAAAAACAGAAAATGTTTCTGGAACAGTTTTGTGACTAGGAAATAACTTACTTGAAAAGATGACTCTGAAAGTATTTTCCTGCCAGAGGAGTTTTGGAGGAAGTTTTAAAGACAGATTCTATCACAAATACAGAAAAATGGTGCGAGGTTTGCCAAGTTAGCCACTTGAAAAATATGCAGTGATTGCATTACGCTCTACTAGTAACCCTTGAAATACTCATACTAGTGGAAGGTCGCTGGCATCAAAACCTAAGCCCACCAGAACGATTTGGATTAAAAAAACCTGATATTATAAAGTTACCCCGTCAGTTCAAAGTAACCTCGTTTTACGGTACATCATTTGTAATACACTAGTATATCCATTGTTAAATATATTTATATAATTTTTTTATACAATTTATCTAGCCAAAAAAATGGATTTTTGAAAATCTTAAGGTTGTGTAACCCCTTAATTACGAACGTTTGTACCCAGTAATGATATTGGTTTCAAAAACCGACGGCGCAAACCTTCGTAAAGGACGTCTTGTATTGCAATGCAATTGCAATAATTGTATAATATGTAATTGCATTATTAATTAGGTAAACCACTAG
Organism: Rosalia funebris; assembly: GCA_037954035.1. Taxonomy (NCBI): domain Eukaryota; kingdom Metazoa; phylum Arthropoda; class Insecta; order Coleoptera; family Cerambycidae; genus Rosalia; species Rosalia funebris. Next base: position 6,435,791 of record JAZFAV010000009.1, read on the forward strand.
AAGAAAATGAGTGAAATTGTTGACTATGTCTTTATCGGTTTATCCAGACTACGATGTTTAAGTTTATAGTAGAAATAATACTAAATACATATATGCGGTACATGAATGAAATTTTGTCTAAATGTAATGTTTTCTGAACAAAACAATTTGCCGTTGATATGGATAATCGACTAAAATAATGAAATGAGGATTTACAATAATTATAATATATGGGGATTTGCAATACATTATCATTAGTATTCACCTACATTTGCATAAAGTATGAATATAAAAAATGATTGGTCGTTATTTCCGTAATAGGCGATGCACATGGCATATTGCAAATGTGGCAAATAAGGTCCGGTTGGCAGATGTCGTCTATATACCCACTTATTTGTTAAGTTGCCGCAGTGGCATTTCTATATAATCCGTCTTTTATTTGTATGGTTATCGTTGGTTATACTACTGGCACATATGCTGGTCATTATCAAAGGTACTTTTTAAATGTTTTGTAAAATAATACTCCTACTATTAATACCATTTATAACTACAACTGCGTCGCTTCGGATTATAATAATTGAGAGTTTTAAGTGTAAAGCCTCATAGGTGGCTGTTTTCAAAAATTGTTTTTATACTGTAAAATATGATACAGTAAGATGGCGTAACGGAATCTGCCACAATTTTTATAAATTTTTGCCAGATATCATCCAACACAAGCTCACTCTGCATATGTCTCATCGGAACTTATCTTCTTATCAGCACTGTTTACTTGCATGCAAACAGTATGAATATTGAAATATCTACCAGATGCTGTGTTTTGATGTCATCTAACTTGAATAAAATTAAAGAATATCTAAGTGACTCCTCAGAGCAAGACAAAGATATTACATTCCAGTTATGAAATTCCAGTGAGTGAGATAAAAATCTAGTATAATTAGATGAGTTAAGAAACTAATATGTTCTGTTTATAAAATGTAAACAGTGTAGCTACAGTAAATACCAAATTCTTCTTCAAAATTCTTCATGAGTAGTTTATTGTATCGGGTTATAATACACCATGCTTTACATCAATTCACAAATATGTAGCCATTTCAGGTTTCCTTTTGTCCTAGGAAAAAATTGTTACTGAAGTCAACATTAACAATGAACAGGTATTAAGTGAGAGAGACTGAAAGTCTGCCAAAAAGTTATGTAGTTTTGAATCTAGAGAAATAAGTATTTCATTGATATAACATAATTCATTACGTTATATCAAAGAAATTTGTTTCAAAAGAGTATTAATTGTTTGATATGATATGACTATTTATTCGTTTATTTGTTTCCCCATCTCAAAAAAAATATATAATTATTGTACTTGTTTTTCTATTAAAATTACTAAACCAGCATTTAATAAACTTGCCAATAAGTTTCGCGAGGAATCATTTTATTATTATTTATTATTATATATTTTACAGACAAGACGAGGAAGGACTGAAAACTTATAAGACAATAAAGTGGGAAATCATTAGAAAATGTAGAAAAGCGAAAGAACAATGGATAGAGGATAAATGCAAAGAAGTAGAAGATAAGCTGCAAGTAGGTATGACCGATGAGGCTTACAAAATAATTAAGAGGAACTTCAGGGATATAGGAACAATAAGTAGAAACGTTAGGAGTAAATCGGGTTAGGAGAAAGCGGATAGATGGAAGCAGTACTTAGGAAATTTATACGAGGATCAGGAATTAGGAGAGATATTAGAGGAAGAATCTAGCATCGATCGGGAAGATGTAGGAAAACCTATATTGAGAGAAGAATTTTAAATAGCACTAAGGGGGCTAAAGAACAATAGAGCGCCGAGTATAGATATAATACAGGCGGAAATTTTGAAATGTGCGGGACAAAAAGTAGTAAATAGGATATTTGAACTGGTAAAAAACATATACGAAACGGGCGAGATGCCGGAGGATTATAAGAGGAACATTATCTTTACTATACCGAAAAAGAGAGGAGCCGACAAATGCGAGAAGTTTAGAACGATTAGCCTAACTTCCCATGCGTCAAAAATCTTAACCAGAATAGTGCACAAGAGGATGGAAAATAGAGCGGAGGAAATACTAGGAGAAAACCAATTCGGGTTTAGGCGAAATAGGGGAACTTGCGAAGCTATTCTGGCGCTAAGTGTAATGTTAGAGAAAACAATAGAAAATGGAAAGAACGCTTATATAGAATTTGTAGATTTAGAAAAAGCTTTTGATAACGTAAGATGGGAAAAATATTTGAGATACTAAAGAGTGCGGGAATGAAGTATAGAGATAGGAGAGTAGTACACAATCTATACAAAGAGCAAACTGCTGTTATAGAAGTAGAAGGGGAAAAAAGGGAAGTATTTATTAGGAAAGGAGTAAGACAATCACCACTAATCACCACTAATTTTTAATATGTACATCGAAGAGGCGATTAATGTGGTAAAAGATAGAGTAGATTTCGGGATTAGAGTACAAGGACAGAAACTAAAAATGCTGAGATTCGCGGATGATATAGCAGTATTAGTATCTAGTAAGGAGGAATTAGAATCAACATTGAACGAAATGGAGGCAATGTTGACAGAGGAATACGGAATGAGGGTGAATAAAAACAAAACTAAAGTGTTAGTGTGCAGAGGGCGTGAGAGCAGAGCAAAAACGAAAGTACAAATTAATAATGAAAGATTGGAGGAAGTTAAAGACTTCACTTATTTAGGAAGTAAAATAAATTGGGATGGGAGAAGCGATAAAGACATAAAACAAAGAATAGCGCAGAGTCGAGTAGCTTTTAACAAAAAGAAAGCACTTTTATTCTCGAGGGTAATAAACTTAGAAACAAAGAAGAGATTTTTGAAAACATATGTATGGAGTACGGCACTATACGGTTGCGAAACCTGGACGGTAGGGGAAACAAGTAGGAAGAAATTAGAAGTTTTTGAGATGTGGTATTACCGAAGAATGATGAAAATACCATGGACTGATAGGGTTAGAAACGAAGAAGTATTGGAGAAAATCGGCGAGAAAAGAAGTATGTGGAAAAACATAAAGAAGAGAAGAGATAGAATGGTAGGCCACTTGCTGAGACATGGGGGAATAGTCCGCGATATTTTGGAGGCAGAAATAGGAGTGAAGAAAGGCAGAGGTAGGCCTAGATTAGACTACTGCTCGCAAATAGTAAGGGATGTAGGTTGTAGCACAATTAACGAAATGCGTAGGTTAGCACAAGATAGGAGAAGCTGGAGGTTAACGTCCAACGAGTCTTAGGACTGATGACATCATGATGATAATTATATATTTTACTGATAATAATTATAAAATATGTATACAGGTACTTAGTGTAAACACCATGTAAATTTAAAAGTACATTGGTCGATAAACTAAAATAGAGTGCAAAGAAATACTTAGTTGAAACAATTTATGCTAGCATTCTGATAGAAGTACAGAGGGTACTGAGATCTCGGTAGGACTAGTAAAATGTGTAGGGTATTTTTGCAATATTTTTTCAAACTTAAATACCTACATATACCTATTTTATAAAAAAGACTAAATTAATACTTACCAGGTTTTACGCCCGAACCCCTCACACGTGGTAATAATTTTAAGGTCAAATATTTTATATGTATTCATAGTTATTTGGTGAATATGATTGAAAAATTAAAATTATCATGAAGAAGAACACCTAAATCTTAAAAGATTAAAAAGAAAACCATCATATGCTAAAGTGTCTACGATTCCATACAATAATCTAAGTATTTGGTATTCGAACGCTCGAGACTTTTGGCCCTAAATGTCTCCATTTCTCAAACTTAATTCTCTAAAAGTATTACTTACAGTTCATGGTGCGTATTAAGTTGTTACAAGGATATTAGAGTATTTCACTTTTTGGGGAAAGTTGGGTTTAAGAAATAATTTGAGGAATTGAGTGGTCGGTAGGGATGAAAATAAAACTAACAGATGCAGATGATTTAATAATAATAATAATAATAATTTCTTTATTGCCCAACAGATGAATCCATTTATAGGATAAAACGAATAAATACATACATATATGTACATTATATAACCAAAAAAAAAAAAAAAAAAAAAGAAAAATAAATAGCAAAAGGTTAACCTCTAAATAATTTTAATACAAATATACAATCGATTACTTCAGTAACATATAATTTACATGACAGTAAAAAGTTGTTTCCCTACAGATAGTAACTCATTATGAGTACAATTGTTCAAATCACTAGATATTACGTTAAAATTCTGAGACATAACAAACACTGGTGACTTTAACAGTACATTAGTTCTTGCAGGCTGGCAATAAAACATACTTTCTTCTCGAGAGCCTAGTCTAGGTATACGTATATTGAACATGCTTAGCAATTCGGGTGCATCTATTCTATTGTGGACCAATTTAAATAAAAATGAGAGGCTGGTAAGCACCCTTATAGTGTTCAATGACTGGATATCAAGTCTTTGGTAGAAGCAAAGTATAGTCGTAACCTCTTACTGGATAGTAACTGTCTATGCGAAATGATACTTCAAGAAACGCTGTTGAACATTTTAGAGTTGGTTAATATGATTTAGATATCGAGGATACCAAAAAAGGCTACAATATTCTAATTTTGAACGAATTAATGCAAAATATAATGGCTTTAAGGTAACAGTGTTATTAAATGATGCCGTATTCCTAGTAACAAAACCAAGGGTTTTATATGCATTAAGAACCACATGATTGATATGCCCAGAGAACGATAATTTATTATCAAATAGGACACCAAGATCCTTAATATTTTCAGATCGTTTTAAAACTGTACCACCAAGAGAATAATCAAATACTAGTGGTTGTTTCTTTAAAGTATAGGAGCAAACTTTACATATATCTATATTTATTGATAATTTATTCTTAGAACACCATGATACAACAACGTCTATGCATTTTTGCAACTTCAATTGATCCTCTAAGCAGGTTATCTTTAAAAATAATTTTAAATTATCGAAGATGATGTGTTATACGGATTTGAGACAAATCGTTGATAAATAAGATAAAGAATAATGGTCCTAAATTTGAACCTTGCGGTACCCCAGAAGGCGCTATGAAAATCTCAGAATTAAAGCCATTGTATGAAACAAATAATATACGTTTAGATAGATATGCTTTTATTAAGTGGAGAAGGTTACTACTTAATCCAAATAATTCTAATTTTGAGGTTAATATATTATGATTCACTTTATCAAAGGCCTTCGAGAAATGCTTTTATGTTTATATAATATTTCATTCAAACCTAGAATACATTTACAAATCGCAACAGAAGAATAAATAATTCTTATCTAGAGAATTCTACTGTGAAAATTCATCAAACCTTATAGCAACATATTTTTTCTTTTAAAATAAAGTTATAGCAAAAGGTATTATTAGAAGGAATTCAAAGGTATTATTACAAGAAATATGTTCGAGCACCCATAATGGAATATGCACGTACATAGTATGATTTAAACATTCATTGCTTATCCGGTCGATTAATTATCCGACACTTAAGAAACACTTACAGGATGGACAGTTAGTTTTAAATGTTGATTCGCTTTGAATGATTATTTTTCAACAAGTTAGACAGGCATTCATTTGTTACTTATAATTAGGGAAAATACATTTGAATAACATATCAGAACTATTTTTATCTACATAAAAACTATCAATTAAAAAATGTTGGTAATTTTATATAAATAAGGACTTCTATTTCAAAATCATTTATAGAATGTTTGTAATAAATTATCAGTTCTTCGACAAGTATGAAAATTATAATTTTTTCTTATTCTATGTATCAGCAAAAAGTAATTATACATATGATCTATTGAAAATATGCAAAAGCTCTAGAGGTTTTATTTAGAATATATTTCATAATTATTTATTCTCCAAAATTAGATGTTCGACGACTATTATAGGACCCCTCTGTTAGATAGGAAAATCTTATTATACATGATTTAGAATAACCCCACAGAAGTTCCATGGTTGTTAAAAAACGAAATTGTTACTTCGAACTTATGTCTTACTCATGTGAAGTCACAATGTGTTACTGTGCTTTTTTAAGTTTCATAACAGAATACAGTTTATTGAGCATTGAAAATTATTTCTGAAAAAACCTTATTTCATAAACCTGAATACGGAAAATAATGTACTAAAATGTGTTCTGTCCAAAATATAAAAAATAATATTTTCCGTAGAATAAATGTGTAGGGTGGGGCATAAAAACCTGACGGTTATTTGATTGGCGTATCCTAATGACTGGATTAGCTGACGCTGTGGAGGTTAAGGGGGACGATAGCGAATCTGACACCATCTCAGCAGCAATGGAGCAATGAAACGGGCAACATCGTGCATTCATAATTGAAACGTTTTTTAAGAACGGTGAATCAGTTATTATAACTCAGCTATTACTTCGCATACATTTTGAAAACCCTCGCTATGATATAATTCCCAGTGATAACGCCATAAAGCCATGGATTACTACTGGGCAATTATAGCAATTATTGAAACATTGATCAAGCAAGTAACAAGAAATCTTCAAAGCTGACTGGACCAATGTTTGCAGAATAGTGGAACACATATCACTGATATCCTTTTTACAAAATAAAACGGAATAAGAGTGGACTATAGATAACACTAATATATCAATAAAGAGTTAATAGAGAAACGCTTTATTTCATTTCAAGAATCGTTAGGTTTCTATGCCCCTGTATATGACGGGATGAAATTTAACAACAATAAAAATCATCCCTGATATGTAATCGTCATCATAGTCACTATTCGTAAAATAATTTAAATCCACATTTTCTTCTTTCACCAATTCCCCATGTACCTTACAGTATTGAGCAGTACGTAAAAAATTAAATAAGTAACTTTAACAGTGGGATTGCATATTTTGCTTCAACAAATTTTATCGTTTCATAGTTATTGTTGATTGCCATATCCAACAGACGGTATTACATATATTATTTTTATTTTATTTAACTTTTAAACTTTATTTAATTTACGTGTATCATCAAGTGCCATTTTGCTGTTGCAGAGGAAAGAAAAGTGTATCGATTGGTTTGTATCCTCAGGCAGTGTTCTTTAGGGATTTAGTCCACGATTTGAGCTTTTCCATTTTACCTTACTCTGTACGTGCCTCACAACTTGATGAAGAAATAATTAAGTGTCTTTTAGGGTTACAACATATGTTATATCTTCTAAGATTTATATTATAAGACTGTCTTGAGATTATTTACATTTGAAGGAAAATAAATTTAATGTTTCTTCAAGTTTTTATGAAACCTCTGTACCACACTTAATTCTTATCATATGTATGTTATCTCTTGAGAAGCACTCTTTTTGACTTTTATAGGTAGATTATTCAATGTATGGTATTTGCCAAATAGCGATGAAATGAATAGTATTGAAATATATGCTGAAAAAATATGAAAACAAGAAAGGGATATATTGTAATAATCTGTAGAAACCTTCACACTAAGTGATATTAATTAGGATAAGGTTATCAGGAAAGCATAGCAGATATTAATTTTATTCGTTAGAAGTTATAATACACAAAGAGACTGAATATCAGGGATCGCTGTTCAATACATATATCACTATTAACGAATACACACCAATATATTGAAATTTAATTCGCTCATAAACTTTAACTTGAAAGTATGTTTTGCAAAATTTCATTTTGCAAAAAATATTCTGGTATTTGAACAGTAATGAAACAGAATATGGAAACGATAAGGTGGAAATTGAAACTTACAGATAATATAAGAGGGGTTAGAAAATGTACATCATAAAAATAATTGTAGTATAGAAATTTTATATTAAATACTAGCTTCTTTTTGTAAACCTAGTTCAATTAAAGGAAATAATAAATAGTTTAATATTTATAGATATATAAGTACAAACTTAAATAAAACAAGGATAATTAAGGGATAAAACCGGGATAAAACAAGGAAACAAAATTATAATGTAACTGCACTAAAACTGAATTTAACTGAACTGAACTCATACAACAACAAATCTGCAAACCAAGACTCGATGGTGTTTTTAATAGATAAGTATTATACCCAATTATTATACAATTTCTACTATAATTATTTCCACATTATTTTCGTGCATCCTATACAATACAAGAATTTTATGAAAAGATATATCGAATATCATTTTATCTTGTTCTTTCTGCACGAGTACAAAAAACAACAAACCTTCCTAAATTCGTTCCTTAGAAATTGTCTTACTGTGCCCTAATTCAATTTAATAACAATAATGTCGAAGAGAATAGAGCGGTATTGAGTCGTCTGCTGTAACTAATTGTTTTTAAACGACTGGTAGCACGTTCCCCAAATGTCTTCCACAGCGCACGTTGTTTTTGCTATAGCAACTAAAAACGTAGACATTAAGGCCAATGGTTTTTAATTATTTTATGACTTGGGAAATACTTTACTATATTCCACTTTCATTACGAGTTAATATATCTATTGTTATATATTATATAATACGGCAGGGTCGATAAAACCTTATTTTCGCCCATTTAATGTTAATAGTTGGTGCATGGTTTTCCAAGACCCCTTGGATTAATACAGAACTAATGGATAAAAAATCGTTAAGTCGACTCAAGTGTAACAGTTATTAATACATGAATTTACTTACGCAGCAAACCAAGGTTACTATAAGAACACTTATCCTAAAAGGCTTAATCCAAAATTTGGTGATAATTGATAAAGTGATAAATCATCAGTATCATCACTAATGTCTATGTATATTATATGTGAAATTTCATATTATCAATAAAACCAAAGTTCGTATTTATATGGATAATTATCAAAATTATCATCCACATGTGATACTGGAAAAGATCAATAATATAGCGACTACCTATGGTAACAGGAAAAGGTATGCGTGCAGGTCAGTAGTTGCATACTTTTACAGTGAGATATAACCAGTACTCGTTAACAAAGTGTTAACAAAGATAAATGGGGTTACTTCATACTATTATACTGACTACTTCAGTAGCTAGGCGTCAAAAGGTGAAAAGAAATCCATATAAGTCCATTAAAAACATAATTGGTGATTATATAATAATGGAGTAGGGTTACATAGAGCATCATATAGAGATAACTAATATATATTAGTCAGGTCTAAATAAAATATAAAGTTCTGTAAAATATAATACAAAGTAATATATATATATATATATATATATATATATATATATATATATATATATATATATATATATATATATATATATATATATATATATATATATATAAATAAATTATAAAGTTCTCAGCTCTATAAAATTAGCTAAATAAATTTACCCAATTTTATAAGGGAACTATGTCTCACATTATAGTATTTGTTGCGATAATTGGTTTCAAACCGTATTGCTTATATACAGGGTGTAAGATTTATAACCGTCCTTATTTTAACAGTTGATAGTTTGGACCTACATAAACAAAAATGTGTTATAAAACATAGGTTCTCAACTCTACTACTTACAGTTATCACTGTGTCATTCATTTTTGTTTACAAACAAAAATGAATATAGCAATAAATAAATAAAGCAATACAGAAATATTTTTTATTGCCTCTTAAGCCTTTTATTATTTAAAGACTTCCACAAACCTTGCAGTTTTACTTTTATTTTTGTCCAACAATATATTTATTATACCCATAATTAGGTGATTTGCATATTCTTTTTCTCGTAAACAGTATAGTTGAGCACCAAAGTTATATAATACTTTTTTATTTTTTTAGGTCTAAACTATTAACTGTTAAAATAATGGCGGTTATATTTCTTATACCCTGTATATAAAATATAGCTATAAATATAAATTCATAAAAATATTAGTATACTGTTTTCATGGAAATAGGGTTAGTAGGTGGAGAAGTAGTATGCACCAGATTCAATTTGATCCCAATGAAGAAATTATTCTTTTGATTTTATTTTAATATAAATATTCCATATTTATATTTCTTCATAAAATTACATCTTAAAAAGGGATTGAGTTTACTGTTCTAGTAAAATAATGCATAATAGCTAATAATGCTATAAGTAATATAGTGACAAACATGGTCGATATGAGATTTGCGGGTCAAGTCTTTATGAATGTGAACGTGCAAATGAAATAGTAAAAATAAATGTTTGTATTTTTGTATAATTTTTTTAATTGTTAAAGGAATAACAATATATTTTCTATTAACCTATCAATATTATATCTGTCTGAAATACAATGGTAACTATTTTATTAACGTTAACAATCATTACGTTTTTACAACAATAGAAAGTGATGGCTGGAAACGACTTATCTTAGCTATTACGAGTGGCCAATTTATTTCAATCACAGAATAAATTATTTGTTATTTACTGGAGTGGGTAGGAACTTTTGATGTGAAGATAACACTGTCGTAGTTTTCCACAAAACACCAAGACACTATATACACTACACTCGACGCGCGTGTCGCCAACAAAGCTGGCATCATCTGGAGATAATTCAAACTAATATTATGCTAAAATATATATTATTTATACCTAAATTATTGTTGCGGCTCAGTGAGCCCTGACCGTGACGGTTGCTACTCATTAAGCTCCGACCGTCACGGTTGCAGCCCAGTGAGCCGTGAGTAACTAACCAATAAAGCAGGCAATGTGGAGTAGGCTCTTTGTCACTATTCATACTATTTTTAAACTATTCAATTTCTAAACTTTCAAATGCATATAGCTGTCTAGTATTTGTTACATTCCTAACTAATCTTAAGTTGCTAATATCTATTTTATGGTTATTCTTGAAGGCATGTTGGGCAACACTCTTATATGTTCTACCATATTTAAGATGCACCATATGTTCTTTGAACCTGGTATGAATAGATCGTCTAGTTTGTCCAACATACCTTTGACTACAGTCGTTACAGCTGATTTCGTAAATCCCCGATCTATCATTTGTGTTATATTATCTTTTGGATTACCTAAAAGTTGCTTTAATTTATTTATTGATGAATGAAATACCGTCATCCCTATATCTTTAAAAATCTTACTAATACCACGGGTGAATCGAGAATCGTAAAGAATAGGTACATATTTTCCTGGATGTTCCCTTCCAGTTTGAAAGATCAAGGAATTTCGAAGTGTTTTTTTAAATGTACGTTTCCTAATCATTTTTTCAACTATACTAACAGAATATCCATTACACTCAGTTATGTCCTTGATTAGCGCATTTTCTTGTTCAAATCTATCTTTATTGCGAGAGAACCTTAGTAGGCGATGGACTAGAAAATTGAGGTTCGCCATTTTGTGTTGAATACAAGGATACATTGCTGGCATAAGAAGATTAGATTTAATCATCTCCAAATTATGCCAACTTCTTTGGTGAATCGTGCGGCGAGTTTACTGTGTAGTGTTTTGGTGTTTTGTGGAAAACTAAGTCAGTGTTTCGTTATTTAATTCATTGTGTACCTAATCTACTGTAGTATATACGTTTACTATAAAGGCAATATCATTTTATACGTTCGTCAATCTGCATTTGTTTAGAATTAGTTAATCTATCCAGTTAACGCGAAAGATAGGCACGGGGACCGATTGAAAAGAATAAATTACGTTTGGGAAGATTGGGAGTCAATTCAATTCGTATCTCGACGATTCCGACTGGAAACAAAAACCTTTGAACACAGAACTTAACCAACTAAAGAACGCGTGAGATGTTTAAGTGTTCGTTTGAGAAAAAAAAGTATAAACCCAATGGAAAAAGCCCTCAAACAAAAAGTCCTCAGGATAGTCGGCCCGGTGTGGAATACAAATTTTGCTGGAAAATGGAGCGTTCCATTTATTCTGATATAAAGCGCACTCGCTGCTCCCAGTTCTCGAATCGAAGTTATTTTATGATTACATCTTTGTAATTACATTTTTATTTATGTTTCTTTTCCAACTTCGTCTTCCGCTTCTTTTTATCTGGGGTCTGTTCGACTAAACGAACGGGTAATTGCGTTATATCTGCTTCATATTCCACCTTAAACAAGATTTTATGCCGGATAATATGAATAATAACAAGAGCGTGGGCCAATATTTGCCCAGATTTTCGTATTTATCTTATTTTGTTGAAAATATTTGATATAGGTCAAATATAATCATAATTCACTGTAATTTAAGCGGCGAAAAAGAAGTGAAACAGTATTATAAAATGGTATTTTTCTTACATTATGAACATTTTTCAACTCAGTATCGGCTTTATGCGTGAGGATTTTGTAATAAATATATACGAGGCCACTTGCTGAGACATGGGGGAATTTTTGTCTGCGATATTTTGGAGGCAGAAATAGGAGTGAAGAAGGGTAGAGGTAGGCCTAGATTAGACTACTGCTCGCATATAGTAAGGGATGTAAGTTGTAGCACAATTAGTGAAATGCGTAGGTTAGCACAAGATAGGAGAAGCTGGAGGTTAGTGTCCAACCAGTCTTAGGACTGATGACCTAAGACCATCATGATGATGATGATACGAGCCTATTTAAACTGGGACAAGCTAATTTTGCTGCTAGAATAAAGCTTTGCAATATAATGTGGTGTACATTTATGTAATCTTCGTTATTCATATCCTCTCTGCTGCAAAAATATAAGTACCTACCTAAACTAAGTATACATATTTACAAATATTTTTATTTTAAATATTTTTGCTATAATTTAAACATGAAATGTGAATTTTTGAACATTTTTTATTTTAATTGACTTGATGAAAATATGATGTGTTGAGAGTATGGTAGAATCTATTATGAGCCCTTTATATAATTTACCGAAAAAGTATATTTACAGGTCCATAAATGAACAGCGTCCATGAAAATACAAACAATAGTAATAAAGAACCTGTTCGTATGATTTGTTTTTGCATTCATAATTCTACCATATATTGAAATAAGTAACAATAAACTACGTCAAGCATCCTTGAATAAACTGTACTTATGATAGTGATACAATGATAACAATATTGAAAGACTTATGCAATGCTCCATTATCCATTTAATTTGCAAATTAAACCATGCGACTCATGTCAACAATTATTTAATCAACGTCAAATAGAGGCATCCATTAAGAATATACTGTTAATATTTAAAAGTTTTAAGCAAACAGAATTCGGCATTTCACCTCAGACTGTGGGGAAGAACATTACTTGACACTCCAAGAATAACTCACGCATACAATGACACACTTAATAGTGGATCGAGTCCACTACCACAGACTATAATATGATTTGAATTATTGTAGATATCTTTATAGACGAATACAATAGGTGGTGCATTCATATTACGACGCTCGGCGAGTGCTTGACATTGGTTAGATCTGCATAAGGTAATGAACTGAATGGCCACCGTCTTCAACATCGGAGCAACAGTTTGAGGATAATTAAATATATTGCAGAACTACATTCCCTGCTTAAATTATAGCCTTAAGGACCTGGATGGATTTTTTACTTGTAATAGAAACTTGTTCTTTCTTAAAGGAACATTTTCGTATATCAGCTTTACAAATTTATAAAAACAATGATTTGTTTAGATTTAGCAAAGAAATTGTATGTGACTTAATTTAGAGCTTGCACTCATCTGACTGGCTGAGGTAATTATTTTGAGATTATTGTAGGAATACTAGAGTAACTTTGTGATATACATAATCTATTTTAGATTTTATGAAATAAGTTTTCATTTGTTTCTTCATTCACATTTCCACTCGGAGTGTTCTTTACAAGTAAATACGAGTAGACCTTCTTCTGCTGTGCGTTACAGAAGTTAGAGAGAAAAAAAAAGTAACTAATGATTGTGAAAAATATTAATAATCAAAGTAAACCATCCTTATCAAAAACAGCTAAATGTAGCTATTTTAGATGTTAGCCCTACGCCTTACATTGAACATGTATGTAAGGCGATCAAAGGTTTTCCATCAAATATATTGGCAGAAAGGGCTATATAAGGAACGATCAGTGAGATCTACAGATATAAATACACCGTATTTCTTCTTCTGGGGTTATTTAAAGACAATTATATAAAAAACTCCGTCCAGAAAAATTCAATACCTAAGAAATAAGAATATTCACATACGTAGGCTAATTATTAAAGACTCATTTCAATCCGTCCAACAAAAATTAGAGAGTAGATTGTACTTTTGTGTAGTCAATAATGGTGAACATTTAGAGCATTTAATCAAGTAAATTTTTATATCCTGTTGCAAAAAATAAATGTATTCCATTAATTTATTTTGTTTTATTTATTTTATTTTAATTTTGCTTCTATTACGAGAACACATCATGCAATGTGGGCGTGGATAGACATATTTGCATTGTTTCTTTTAGTTATATTTTACGAAAGTATAGATGCAGTTTCCCAGTTTTCCCTGCACATTTTGTATTTAACTTTGTATAGAACTCGGATGAACGGACTGCAAATGAAGACGTTAAGGAATGAAAATATAAGAACTAACCCGTTTAATTCAATTATGATACAAATGAAATTTTTTACTTCTTTTTGCTAGAACTCTATAGTGATTTATAGAAACTCGCATACATAATTGTATCCATCTATGTCGATATGACGTTATGGGCTTAATTATATTCAAAGTTTACCTTAGTGTTTGAGTTTTCTGAGGTTGTTAATTATTTCCAGTTACTGTTAGCGACCTAATCAACTGAAAAGTCGAAATGCGTCATGCAAATTTTAATACGTAAATTTATTCAAACCTTTAAAACTGCTAAAGGGTCTTTCAATAAGGACGCTCAATTTTTAAACATAAATAAAACAAGTTGTGTGTAAGATATCCACTCAAATTTCTTTATTTGAAAGAATATGTTATGGCACTAAGTATGGAATATAACGTCGTACAAATGTCCGCCGCGGATTTGCTTGGTTGTATGTATATGGGAAGTCCAATTTTCGAGGACTTTGTCGCATAAATCTGGCTGAATTTACTGGATGGCGTACGTTATGTTGACTTTGAGGGCATCAATTGTTTGAAGTTTATTCGCATCGACCTGCGATTTAAGATAGCCCTAATGAAGAAGTCTAAAAGCGTTAAATCGCACGATTTCATTGGCCAGGTCATGTCACCGCTGTGCGAGATAACCATGTCGTCAAATCGCTCGTGCAGATTGTTTATTGTGGCATACGCTGTGTGCATACGCTATACCGAAAAGGAGAGGAGCCAACAAATGCGAGAACTTTAGAACGATTAGCCTAACTTCCCACGCGTCAAAACTTTTAACCAGAATAGTGCAGAAAAGGATGCAAAATAGAGCGGAGGAAATACTAGGAGAAGACCAATTCCAATAGAAAAAGGAAAGAACGAATGAAAGATTGGAGGAAGTTAAAGACTTCACTTATTTAGGAAGTAAAATAAATTGGGATGGAAGAAGCGATAAAGACATAAAACAAAGAATAGCGCAGGGTCGAGTAGCTTTTAACAAAAAGAAAGCACTTTTATGCTCGGGGGTAATAAACTTAGAAATAAGGAAGAGATTTTTGAAAACATATGTATGGAGCACGGCACTATACGGTTGCGAAACCTGGACGGTAGGGGAAGCAAGTAGGAAGAAATTAGAAGCTTTTGAGATGTGGTGTTACCGAAGAATGATGAAAATACCATGAACTGATAGGGTTAGAAACGAAGAAGTATTGGAGAAAGTCGGCGAGAAAAGAAGTATGTGGAAAAACATAAGGATGAGAAAAGATAGAATGGTAGGCCACTTGCTGAGACATAGGGGAATAGTCCGCGATATTTTGGAGGCAGAAATAGGAGTGAAGAAAGGCAGAGGTAGGCCTAGATTAGACTACTGCTCGCAAATAGTAAGGGATGTAGGTTGTAGCACAATTAGCGAAATGCGTAGGTTAGCACAAGATAGGAAAAGCTGGAGGTCAGCGTCCAACCAGTCTTAGGACTGATGACCTAATGATGACGCTGTGTGGCACGGAGCGCCGTCCTGTTGGAACCACATATCTTTGGTATCCATATCATCCAGTTTAGGCCACAAGAAGTTGCTTATCATCGATCTGTAGAGCGCGCCGTTGACAGTTATGGCAATGCCAGTTTCGTTTTGGAAGAAGTACGGACCGACGATTCCGCCAGACCAAAATCCGCACCACACAATGACTTTCTCGGGATGTATTTGATGGTGATGTATCTTGTGTGATTGGTATCCCAAATCCGACAGTTTTGTTTGTTCACATATCCATTCATCCAAGAATGCGCCTCGTCGCTAAAGATGATTTTTTTAGTGAAATTTGAGTCAACTTCTAACTGCTCCAGTGCCCAATCAGCGAACACACGGCGTTGTCTATGGCCGTTTACCTTAAGTTCCTGGGTCAGTTGGATTTTATATCAGTGCAGACCTAAGTTCCGACGCAAAATTCGCCAAGTTGAAATCGCATAAAGGCCAAGTTCTTGTGAACGACGAAAAATTGACTGCTTCGAGTTTTCCCGTACACTATCATGCACATCAGCGATGTTTTCAGTAGACCTTGCGTTTCAGTGACGTACGGGTGTTGGCTGATCATTTATCAAACCGGTTTACTCGAATGTGGCCACCGAACGTCAAATAGTCGATTTGGCGTAATAAGTGTGGCAAGGATAACAATCACGGAATGTTCGAACATTTCTCGAACGGCCTATAACGGGCTATAGCCTTTCACTATGATTTACCGTACACTACTGAACAATTCACAGTAAATTTAACAGATGTTGCTTTAACAACATGGCCGCTGTAACCTATCAAATTTCGAGCGTCCCTACTGAAAGACCCTGTATATTCTTATCACATTATTTCAACAATGAAAAATAAAAATAAGATTATTCAAATCCAATATTTTCTAATATATGATTGTATGAGCTAGCAGCGTCGCCTAATTAATATTCATTTTGGATAACTAGTTACTAAATAAACGTATAAGAACCATTTATTTTTCCGCTTACTTAAGTTTGGGAGACCCAATTACCGTCCATTTTATAAGAACTCATAAATAAAGAATGTTGCTTGGTAGACCTTAAGGAGACGGCACCCTAGTTATAGCATATTTCTCGTTATATAACCATAACTTTTTCACAAACTACTAAGGGTTTGGGAATCATAACATGGAAAGTGTGATCATAAAGAGAGTACTTGTAAAAAATTTAAGGGATAGGCATCGAGGCGTAAAATCTTATACGAAATGTATATTATCTAGAAATATTGGAGTGAAATATCTTATGCATTAAATTTATGAAATTTTATTAACGATATATTAAAAAATTATTTATAGTATGATAGATGTTTACATCAGGGTAATGGCTCTTCTATGTTTGTAAATATACACTAGATACAAAAATTAAGGGATATAAAAAATTCTAAATTTTTAGGTAATTTTCAAAGGGCTGTAACTTTGAGAAAAATAATCGCAGAGCATTTTAAAAAAGCAAATTGCTTCAATTTGGTTTTTCTTTAATTGTTCTGCGACCATTTTCCTCCAACTTTTCAGATCTTGAGTTAAAATTTTTTTATCGTCAACATTTTTGAGTAATCATAAGAAAGGTCGTGAGACTTCAATAAATGTATTTCAGTGACTTCAGCCTAATGCTTCTCTAGAGCTTTTTAATAGAGACCATTTTATTCTTTACTTTATCTCTTTTTAATTTGAGCGGTCTATAAACCTTGTACGATGATTTTCGCTAAGTTATCGTCGTTCAAAGCAAAAACGTCAGTTTTGAATTCGGTAATTAATTACTCGAGAAATAATGATTGTACAGAAAATTCAGGTAGAGCTTTAAAAATAGCAAAGTATTCTTTACAAGCAGTAGTTCTTGGTTTTTGATTTCGCACCGAAAAATTGATTGAAAAATAGGTAAAACATTGCGTATTTAGGGATATTCGCTTAACTTGACATAACTTTGCAAATGAATAGACTACGGATGTTGACTGTTTTTTTTCAACCCCAAAGAAACCCTAAAAATTTCAAAAGTGCTCCGATTTTTTTTTTCATTGTATTAAAAATGATTGAATGTGATCAGAATGATTTTGCTAAAAATCAATTTAAGGATGAATTTATCATTTTTATTCACTGTTTGAGGTTGAAAATGTTTTTTAGAAATAATCCATATTTTCTTTATCAAAAAATTTTAATTATTGTAAGAAAAAACATTATGTACGTTGATTATTTCCCGAGCAATTAATTACCAAAGTCAAAACTGACTTTTTTGCTTTGAACAACGATATCTGAGCATCATAAGAAAAATCATCGTACAAGGCTTTTAGGCCGCTCAAATTAACCCTAGAACACGGGTCATTCGTAAATTTTACGACGCTCGTAGAACTTTGTGTTTTTCCCCCATTTTCGGTTATTCTATCCAATCGCGCATTTAAGTACCTTCCACTCCAGTCTAGTATTAAGCTAGACAGTCTGTTATGCGGTCGTTCTGATTTCCGACTTAAACGCGATTTTTTGGCGATAGATTCGTAAATTTTACGTAAGTTCCGTGTGTAAGTAGTTTTTTAAATACCACTAATTTTTATTTTTGTATCGTTTTTCAGTGTTTAGTAAAAGACATTTGAGGTAAGATCATTTCATATTCTTCTTGTTTAGATATATATTTATAGTAATATTTTTAAGATGTCAAATAAAACATTTTTGACCCAACAACGACTCGAGGAGGAAGCGGCACGTATCATGCGTGGGAATGAAAGTGATTCAGAGCCATTTAAAGACAGTGGCAGTGATTGGGAAGAGGACAATTTAGAAACTCAATCATGTGGGTCTGATAGTGAGAATGATATCGGTAGTAATTCGGCTGATCATCTCGTCCAACAACAATATAGCCCTGTTCAATCCAAAAATGAAATAGAACCTAGTTTAGATGAAGATAATATTCCTTTATCACAAGTACGTACACGCTGAAAATATGTACTAAGTTTCAATACGAAAAGTCTAAAGGACAAGAATGGTCACAAATAGTCAACGGAATTGCCTAAAAAATCCAAAAGAACAACTGCTAGGAATATTATTCATTTTATATCGGGCCCTAGAGGGAATGTGAAAGACTGTTCTAACCTGGATGATTATTTTCTGCTTGTTTCTTCTGACAATAAATTCGATATTATTTTGCAACATACAAATGCAGAAATTGCCATACAGGCCCAAAGATACAGCGGAAACCAGAATGTTTCCCCAACGACGAAAGAAGAGAGATATAACAGCCTAACTCTACGTCGAAATATCCGTCAAGATATACCTGATATATTGGGTTTATCAAATGAAGACGTTGTCAACACACCCCAAGAAAAGAAAAAAAAAGATTTACTCCTACTGTTCAAGAGAAAAAAGGCGTATGGCAACCAATTATTGTAAGGAGTGCAAAAGGCCGATTTGCGGAAAACATCGAGGAGATATTTGCAGAGTATGTTGTGAAAATTAATAAAGAAATTGTTTTATAATCTGAAAAGTCGGTTCTGATAATAAAAAGCATTATGTTTTTCCTGTATTTTTTAAAAATAATAGTTTGAAATAAATAAAATCATTTTTTATTGGACAAAACCGTCCCGTATTTTATGGTTAAAGAGAATAGAATTATCTAAAAAAGATTTATGATAAAATTACTGGAAAAAAATCCTGAATAAATAGTCCGTGGACCTCTCGAAAGGCATGCAAAAATAAAAAAAAATTTTCCAACGGTTTTCTTATGATTTCTTAAAAACTGATAGTAATAAATTTTGAACTCAACATCTAAAAACTGGAAACTTGGAGCTTCAATTTTCTTTTTTTAAAATTACTCTGCGACTATTTTCCTCCAAGTTTTCCATAGTCCTATGAAAATCACCTAAAAATTTAGGATATTTTACATCCCTTCATATTTGTGCTTAGTATATGCCTGAAATTTAATTTTTGAAGTACATATTTCATCTTACATATTCCATCATACATCTCTCAAAATAAATTATGATTTACTCTCTAATTCGACTTCTTCCTATTACAACATGAATTATATATGTTATTTACAAACAAACTGCGCGTTATTAAACTGGAGGAAAATTAAATAATTCTTTTCGCCGCTCCAGGGTGAATCCAACGCTGACGGTGAAGCATTAAGGATATACGCAAGGAAGTAATACACTTCCTAAATCTAATTTTATGTTAAGAGCACTTTCACAAATTTTGAATGAAATTTTATTGCCCGTCTTTATTACATCAGCATATACTTTACGACATAAATATAATATTGACAATGATTAATTTGCACTAATAGAATAAAATACATGGCCTAAATAAAACGCTTTGGTTATACAGTACACGTGTAGGTGTTCATCCATGACTGTTCTTTGTATAATACCTTCTATCTTCTTAACTAAAGGAAATCGTTTCAATAAGGACGCTCGATATGTAAACGTAAATAAAATAAGTTATTTGTGAGACATCTACTCAATATTCTTTATTTATTTGAAATAATATTTTATGGCAATGAATGCGGAATATAACGTCATTCAAATGCCTGCCGCGGCTTTGCTTGATGGGCGACGTATTCGGGAGGTCCAATTTTCGATGATTTTGTTGAATTTATCTGGCTGAATTTGCTGGATGGCATTCGTTATGTTGACTTTGAGGGCATTAACTATTTGTTGTTTGCGCGAGGAGACCTGCGATCTAAGATAGATCCAAAGGAAGAAGTCTAAAGGTGTTAAATCGCACGATCTCGGTATCCAGTTCATGTCGCCACTCCGCGAGATAATCATACCCTCAAATCGCTCGTACAGAATGGCCATCGTGGCATACGCTGTGTGACACGTAGTGCCGTCCTGTTAGAACTACATGTCGTCGGTGTCCATACATTCCAGATTAGGCCACAAGGAGTTGCTTTATCATCGATCTGTAGCGTTCGCCGTTGACGATTATGGCAATGCCACTATCGTTTTGGAAGAAGTACGGACCGATGATTCCGTCAGATAAAGATCCGCACCAAGCTGTGACTTTCTCGAGATGTATTTTGTGTTGGTGCATCTCATGTGGATTGGTATCATCCCAAATCCGACAATTTTGCTTTTTCACGTTTATCCAAAATGAGCCTCGTCGCTAAAGATAATTTTTTTTGGCGAAATTTGGGTCAACTTCCAACTGCTTCAGAGCCCAATCAGCGAACACATGGTGTTGTCTGTGGTCGTTTACCTTAAGTTCTTGGGTCAACTTATCTTATATCGATGCAGACCTAAGTACCGAAGCAAAATTCGCCAAGCTAAAGTCGCAGAAAGACCAAGTTCTTGTGAACGACGAGAAATGCCTCGGGTTTTTCCGTACACTCTTACGCAGAGCAACGATGTTTTCAGCAGACCTTGCATTTCGGTGACGTACGGCTGCTGGCTGACTATTTATCAAACCGTTTGACTCAAATTTGGCCACCAAACGTCGAAGAGTCGACTCAACGCGCGACGGGCCGATTGTGGCGAGGATAAAAATCACGTTTTTCGAACGGAGCACTGATTTTGAAAATAAGCTTTGATGATTTGCACACGTTGTTGAACGCTAGTACCTTCCATGGTGATTTGCCATACATTTACTGAACTAATATATACTGAACCATTCACAATAAATTTGACAGATATTCCTTTTTAACAACATGGCCACTATAACCTAACAAACCTCGAGCATCTCTATTAAAAGACCCTTACTTATCAAGTAGGATAATAATAGCATAGTCAAACAACAGCAACTCAAATGTAGATATAGTTTCATCATCATCATGAGGTCATCAGTCCTAAGACTGGTTGGACGCTAACCTCCAGCTTCTAGTTATATATAGATCTAGCTAGATATAGTCTAGGAGATACTAATTACAGTCAGGTAATTACCCTATAAATTTCATTAAATTTATACTTATGTTTTCCTGAATATTATATTGAGATAAACATATAATATTGTATATTTATTTAAAAAAATTCTTTATACGTGTATTCTATATAATATACGTGTATTATAGCTCTTATCTGGTATTTATATTATAGCTCATATCGTTTATAAATAATATTATATATTATCACTGTAGTCAGTTCAATTTTTTTTTATTATTAATAATAGACTCAGGTGGTGGGGGCACATGAAAATATTGAACGAAGAAAGACAAGTAAGAAAAATATGACACGCAAAAGCCATTGGAAAGAGAAAGAAAGGCAGACCAAGGATGACATGGGACGGAGAAGTGGCGAAGATAATGAAGATAAGAGGAATCACATGGAAGCAGGCTAAAAGTATAGCAAGGGACAGGGTTAGATGGAGACTAATGATAAAATAGTGAAGAAAACCGTGAAAGTGGGGAAGCAAATGTGAGTGAAGGGAAGTCAGGTGTTCATCAAATTTTATAGGTTTGGGATGAGAAAGGGGAGAAAAGAGGAGTGCATAAGGGAAGGGGTAGTGAAGTGAGAAATGATAGAGGCACCACAAACAGAGTGGAGTTGAGATATAGGGACAGAGTAAGATAGGGTGGGATGAAATTGTAGAAGTTCTTTTAAGTTATTTAACACGGAATGGGGTATTTAGTTAAGTAACTGTAATTGTAGTATTTAGACTAATTGTTTAAAGAAAGGTGTATTTAGCCTCTACATCCAACGGTAGCAGAGGTATGGATTATATTATTATTATATAATAATAAACTATACGCTGCTTTTATCACCGAATACTAAGTCACCAACTGGAAGAACTTCTTCCTCTTGAGCCTTCTTATTAGGTTTTGCTTGAGTAAATCATGGATTGCTTCCACATTGAAATACTAATGTAGGTGAGATTCGTGCTTAACTGTGGATCTTCTTAATACATTTGTGACTTATCCTAAAGTCCTCGGTATCTAAGAGTCACGATTCAAATCACTATTACGTATACCACAGAGCAGTAACAATATTCCGAAATACATCGTTCCAAACGGTTTGAATGAATTTGACATTACTGTGTGCACCACAGCCCCACAGCAGCCATACAACATACTGCTTGTAGTTGGATAAGGTTCCTTTACTTGCCTAATATGTAATAACAAGGGACCTACAGTTTTACATCCTATCTGAGGGATGGTTTATAGGTTTATATTCTACACAAGCCTCAATTAAGCTTGTGTAGCTGTGTAATGTATGTAGCTGTACCCACTGTCATACAAGCCACTGGAAGATATTTATGCAAACCAGTAGGATACCCATCCAAATTTACAACTGTAAGTAGTGGTCGTTGTTTAACATTAAATATCGATGAAACATTCCACTAAGTTCGCTTGAAATTTTTGTCTGTTTAAAATCCTTTACACAGTTGTTACAGATACTTAACAAACAGGGACAGTTTTATAACTATATTGTGTAGAATTCACGAATGTCTCGGCGACAATATTTATTTGTTAGTTGTCTGCAATACCCGAGCGGCCAGTTCTTTTTTCATCCTGAATACTGTTCTCTGAAACTTCTGTAGTATATGTCGTAAATATACTCCAGAGGCAGGGCGATCGGGCAATCTCTCATTGAAAATTCTTTCAGAGATATGTAGATTTCTTCAGGTCTCGACAATAATTAGAATGGCATTATCTATTTATTCTAATAAAAATTACACTAAAGGAGACTTCTAATTGTAAATACAAAATAAAATCGAATGTGAATGTAAAAGCGTATATTTAAAGTAACTTTATAAGTGATTTCTATTGGAATAGAAAATGAGTTAGCTTTTACAAGGAGATACTACTTAAAATATTTGACGTATTCCTATAAAAATCTGAATTGACGTTTTCTTTTAAATCAAAACATTTGTCAAAATAAAAAAATAACGTTTGAACAGACATTTTAAATAGCTTCCAAGTGAAGTGTTAGTGCTATTTCAGTGCGGACACTGTTGCCATTTAAAAATAATTTTCAATATGAGGCTGCAATCTTTGCTATCTTTGGTGGTTATATTTGTCAAGTTAAAGGGGGAAAACAACTTTAGACGCGCAACTACATTTAATAGAAATGAGATTCTGCGAGTATATAATACATAAAGTTCATATGAGAACACAAGTACAATGAAAGTGAAATAGTAAATTATTTTATTATCTGGAGAAGCTAATCAAAATATAGCTAAGTACTTATAATAAATGTAACGATTGCATATAAAATGCGACAATAATTAAAGAGACTAGAGTGCACTTACCTACTTATTATCTAAATAATACAGTTGGGACTATCTTGAAAGTTAAAAAGGTACAATAATTAACTTATTCAAGTTCACGAGATAAGGTTGGTAATACTGCATGAACTTTCCTTGAGAACGAGATCTCCGAAGAGATACATACAATTAGTGTTATATTAACATTACTTATTCTATGTGAAATGTCTGCTTCAGTGTATAAGTTTTTACCCACGAAAACTCTAATTACAACTTCTATTATTCTACGGCAGCGATAGTCTCCCACAAAAGGAAGATGTTTTATGCACTTAGAATTACTAATATACGACCAGTTGAAGGAAATGCAACTACAGCTGGAGTATTATTGTTAAGTTGAGTAGTTATGCATTTATCATTTTAAACACCGAATACAAACTGATCAAATATTTGTGATATAAAGTATTGCTATATATATACACACACACATGCTATATATATACACACACACACACACATATATATATATATATATATATATATATATATATATATATATATATATATATATATATATATATATATATATATACCGTTCTTTCATTTTTTTACTAGACAGCAAGTCAATCGGTCGATTTTGTATAATGTGAAGGGAGGGGACGCGGACGGTTAGCGCCGCTACGACAGTTACGTTCTTACACGTGAGGGAGTGTACATTGTATTTGTAACGGGGAAAAACTTTTACGTGGGAAGTGATGTTGATGGGTTTACTGTTAAAAGATGATCAAGGTATTTAAAGAAAAAATATCTTGGCCATATTTAACAGCAAACTATGATCTTTTTTGCATTATTTTTATAATTGGTTTTGCATTAAAAAAAGTGCCTTCTAATAAAACGTTAAAAAAATAAATAGATTCTCTTACAATAATTAAAAATAAAATACAAACTCTTAAAACTTAAAAAATATCCTCTTGAATAAGAAAGAAACTAAAGAAAATTTTCGAAGATGCCTCCGTCTTGCGCCAAACAATAACCCAACCTGTCATAAAATTCTGAACGAATAGCCCAATACCGTAGAATTGATGGATTGTGCCTACCATGTAACCGAAACGTGGATTCATCGGTGAACACGATGTTATAAATAAAATTGTCATCCGCATTTGCACGTTCCATGACGGTGTTACAAAATTCCATTCTACGGTACTGGTCTTCATCGAAAATTTCTTGATGGGCTTTGTATTTATAGGAATGATATTTGTTTTTCTTTAAAATTTTGTGAATTTTACCCACACTAATACCAGTCTCCTCGGAAATTTTTGGGATAGAAATATTTTAATCTTCTTCTATCATTTCACACACCATTAATTCCTGAATTTCAACATCCTCGTTAATTCTAGGTGTCTTGTAGCATTTACAACCTAAAATGCATCCCGTTGACTTAAACTTTTCGACTACTGTCGATATTGTGTTCAAGGCAGGGATCGGACGATTTACATATTTGACTGAGAAAAGGTCCCTTATTGAACGTAATGAATGTCCTTGAAGAGACCATGATATCAAATCAATTTTTTCCTCAAGTGAGTACGTCATAATTACTAAATTTTGAATTAAAAGAACCTATTTAAAACTACACGTATTACTACGAAGGTCACTCATCTAAATGCCAAACACGTATGCGACGGTAAATGTGAAATCTAAGTCGACGATCATCACGGCGCCGGCGTACGGCCGTACTCCCCACCTGAGCTAATTGGTGGTCGGTGGCTAATTTTCCGAAAAGGACCGAACGGTGGAACCTATGTACAGTTTTAAAATGAAATCACGGTATATACACATATATATATATATATATATATATATATATATATATATATATATATACATATATATATTTTAGTTATGCCGGTTTAATAAAAAAGTTACGACGATCTTTAAACTTTTAAATTTTCCATTGGAGTATCATCATAATTAAATTAATATTATTAATTATTTATTATATCTATTATTTATAAAAATTATCACATGACGCTTGATATCTAGACAAATGTTAATACAAAAGTACTGTGGTATGTAGCCCCGCTTTAAAATTGGATAAACAATACGAGGATTATAAAATGAAGCAAGATAGATGCTTACATTAAAAAGAAAACACTAGGTAATACGAAAGTGACCTCTGGTTAACGTGAACAAGTTTCGAGTTGACCATGTAGAACTGTGAATGGCATTTTTGATAAAAAAAAAAAAAAAACGAACAAGATCCCGCACAAGATTTATGATGTGCTCACGTAAATCAAAAAAGACTTATCATACTAAAAATAATACCACTCCATAAAATAATGTGGATGCTGAGAATAGAATCCTCAAATCTATGTTTGTTAAGCTGTTTTTTAAATAAAGAATTATAGTTTTTCAATCTCTTAATTCACAATCATGAATTTTCTGGTCACATAAATTTCGGTGCCACTTAGTATGGTCTTCTATCTCTATATCTTCAGAACTAAATTATTCTTTCCATCTGTAGTAACTCCGGAATCACCTCTATACTTATGTATAGACTCAAAATATGTTATGTCCGAAATAAATCAAGAAACGAGCAAATGAATTAAAGATTCTCATTGAAGAACGCCCTTGGTAAATTTAAATTCTTTCATTGCTCTATTTTCAACATTAACTCTAATACTTACCGTACTGTATACAGGGTGGAAATTTTAACTGGAAAATTTTCTGTAACTGGAATACAAAGGATTTCAATTAAAAATTTCTGAAATGGTCGACTATTACCAGTGGCGGCTCGTGATGAAATGAAACGGGTGTTCTGCACAGGGCCGATCCTAGGGTATTGGCCGCCTGTGTGCAAATTTCAAATGCATCCAAAAATGGCGTCGTAGGGGCCGTAAAAAAATTGCTTGAAAATTTTCAAGGTCACGCGTTTTCCTGATACTTCAGAATTTTTATGTAAAATCCGTTTATACAAAAATATAGACTTTCACAAGAAACATTTTTGGAATTTAATACCTTTTTGAAGAACATTCATGTTTGCCGTCATATTCTTTGGTTAAAAGAAAAGGCTTGTAAGGTAGATTTTCTACTAGAGGGTCTATCACACTTAAAATATTTTCTGAAAGAGTTTCAGCGTCACATTTTGTAGGTTTTAGGTATGTCCACAAACGTTCAATCGGTTCACCATCGATAATATATCTTAAAACTACCACTAATTGAGTTTTTGCAGATACATCAGTTGTTTCGTCTGCCATAACTGCCAAAAATGGAGGTTTGTTAATTTCTTTAATTATTTCTTCATGACATACTTTTAATATACAGTCTAAAAGATCATTTTGTATTTCTTTAGAGGTTCCTTTAAATACTGAAGCATTTTGTAGATTCTCGCTTAAAGTTACATCAAGCTCAGCAGAAAAATTTATCAAACCACGAAATATCCCCGGGTTTTGAGAGGTTTCAGCTTCGTCATGTCCTCGCAGCGCCAGTTCAAAGGCCCCACAAAACTTTATGCAGTTTATAATTTTTGACAACACGTATCTCTTTTTTGTCACATTATGATTATGCTTTTGCACATTTATCCAATAAGCTGAATCTAGCTGCGCTTTAATATTAGTTGTTCCTAGTAAAGCTAATTCCATTGTATTATGTAGATGGCTTTTGGAGTTGTCGTGCTTTTTTATTTTTTCAGTTAAGTGCACCAAATCTGTCACCCCTACCTCCGTCCATGATTTATCACCGCCAAAAAGTAAACAAGGAAAACAAAATAACGCATTTCTTTTGTTGCACCCACAAATGCAATTGTTCTTCGAATAAATGTCTCTATTAAATTGACGTTTATATGCTTTTCCGCGGCTAACACCTGCAGTCTCAATAACAATATCGGGCAATGGCCTACCATTGTTTTTTAAATAAATTTTTTCTTCATAAGAGTATTTAAAAAATCGCTTCACATGAACTAAATTATAAACTAAATCCATTGTCACTATCACAGAATATAAATATTAATAATTAGTACAATAAATCACTACACAAATTCACAAAACAGTATTTAAAATCTCAAATTAACACGAAATACGAAATAGGTACGATTTACGCCCGCCAACTGTACGAGAAGTAGGAAGGAGTAAACATTCACTGATGTTGCCTTAGCTGGAAAAAATACAGCTCACTGACCGTGTAAATTCGCGCATTTACGAGCGCCAAGTGTGGATTGTCGCGGGAGTTGAGGGGGACGACGGGTGTGCCGAGCCGTGCTGAGAACTACCTCGTGTGGCCCAGTTTAATGTATATTATAATATATTATAATAATTATGTAGCGCTCGCGTAGAGACCCAGATAATTTATCTGGTCTACTACTCAATAAAGGACGGCGGGCAGAATGCGACTTTAACGCAATCATTTGGTTAGCTGTACCAACTGACCAAATTATTTTATTAATAAATTTTAGTAATTATTATGTCGCGAAGATATACAAATATCTAATTTTTTTGGCAGTTCTGCAGTACCTATACACGAGCCGCCCCTGACTATTACTACATTAATTTTATTTTGTTTATCCACACTTAGGAGGCAGTAGCCTTTATTTATCTTCACCCTGGGGGTATAACCCCCTCCATTTACAGTTAAACAGTTACAGGTACGTCGATTTAAAGTTACATAGAGGTACGTCGAATGGTATATCATGTGACAGTTCACATTGTATATTTCGTTTTCTAAACTTAAATCTATGTAGAGCTGTGGAATAAAGGTCCGTCAACCATATGTAACTTCTGTTCATACTTGAATGTATGTACGTACGGGCTTTACGTAAATGTGTGTAAATGCAGAAAGTACATATATGATAGATTAGGCAGTGCTGTGTTACTTAAGGTGTATGTTTTAATGTCTTTATTAAAAATGTTAGTCCAACTAAAATTAATAGTCTTCACGCAAGTTTCTGAAAAATAATTACAAATATTCCGCCAATGATCAGATTCATAGCTTTTATGAGTGTAACTTCCATTGTTCTCTATCGTATCCCTTTTGGATCAAACAAACATACGCCACTGCAAATAAATTAATTTTACTCATCGTCGACATATTTAAAATCAGAGAGGACAATATACAATTATTTCTATTTGTAGGTAATGCCAATACATCATATATAAGCGTGCGAACATGAACGCACATATATACATATATGTATATCTTAGGATGTATGTGTCTGTGGATATCTTTTTTTTTATCAAAAATCAAAGCGGGCTAAATCCTGTAGGTACGTATTATACATAAATTCAAGTAGGAACAGAAGATATGTTTGACGGACTTTTATTTCGAACTGCCCATATATAGAACATGAAGGTGTCTCGTCTGTATGAACGCACGTACATGTCTTAAGATATGTACGTGTGTCTGTAGGCACCTTTATACACCGTTATAATCAGTTAATCAATGAGGATCTAATATTAAAATATACAGGGTGGTCTATTTAAAAAACAAAAAGCCTCTTGAAAAATTAGTACTTAAAACTGGGTACTACCATTTATGAAAACTTAAAAATGCTATTAAAGTGTATTGTGTGGTTGTCGTCTTTATTTGTTTAAAATAATTTCTAAATTAATCACAAGCACATCCTGTGTATGATTATGCAAATAATCCCAACGCAGTTTATATGCCAGACTATACGCAAGCCTTCAATAATCGTAATTGTAATAACCACAACCAAATAGAGGAAAATATTTATGATAGAATTCGGCAATTCAAAACCATCAACAGTAACCGGACGTATTAAATAAACATTAACAAATATCATGCAAATTCATCGTAGCTTTATTGGGTTCTAACTAATCTCTTCTTAACGTTGTTGTAATTACATTTACTTATGGAGTGCTAATTTTACAACAATATTTCATACGTAATTTGTCTTCTGAAAATGGCACAAACTAATTTGTACTTGTACACAAAACAGTTATAAATAAATCGTTTACGAATCGAACCGCAAGTATTTAGTAACAGTTGTGTAAATAGGTCGTATGTCGTATATATTAGTACATATGTATTAAGATCAATAGTGTCTGGTATAATGATTTGTAAATATTAGATATCAGTCAGTAATAACTCCGGAATAGAATATGGAATTAATTTACCCAAATATGTATATAGCCAAGTTATATCTGTAACATTGGTACAATATTTTTATAAGATAATGCAAAGCTGTCACTGGTTCTGTTAATATGTAGTTAATACGATAAAATGAAATTAACTTAATGCAATTAAATTAGGTTTATTAAAAACTAATGATTCATTAAAGTTCATATTTTTATAAGGATCTTTTCCTAAATTTAAACATCTTGAAGGAGGAATACTACTTTAATATTGAATGACTGGAGAAAATAATAATATATGGGAGAAAAGGCTCATTCAAAGCACAATCGACTATTCCATGTAGTGGTTCCAGAACCAGAACTGGAGATAGTTTCATCCTTATTGTACATAGGTACTTAAAATTGTATATTCCTTTGAAACTTGTTTTTTATATAAATTTAAAATTATTAAAATATGGATATAAAGATAAAACAACATAATGAGTTGAAGTAGTTTAAAATTTAAGGAAATATGAAAGTAAAAATATGAGCTAATTATAAATTTAATTATATAACTATAATAAACCTATCCCATGTTACACAAATTATTTTGTATGTGACATTTAAACGTAAATAGTTTAACGATTTTATAATTTTCTTTTCGCATGTCAGGGGGAATACAAAATGCAGATCTTGTTGATCATGCTAGTGCTCTTTTTGAGTAAT